>CM051350.1:49653702-50853702 GCA_028015215.1 Gynostemma pentaphyllum | reverse complement strand
AAAAAAAATTACTCCTACACTATCATAATCCAAATAAATCATCCTAAACTAACAGTCAACAATATTATTTTTTAACAATCTGAATATTATATTATTAAAACTTAACTTGAGTTAGATTTATCTCTCCTCATTAACCCTCTTTCCCCTTATAGAAGTAATGTTCTATGAGGCATTTGTTGAATCAGAATCATTTAACTCTTAGACTTTCTCTCAAACCTTAATCGGTCACAAACATGCAATTTCATCTCTCAATTTATCATCAGGATTCAGACGGTCATTTTCTCGACTCTTCTTATGTCAAAAACATTTGTACATATTATTTTACAATTCCAATCTTACCCGTCTCCAAGATTATCAAAACCATGAACAAGAAGTTTTTGATCTTGCTTTCTCCTCTGATTCTCGGTTTCCCGTCTCTACTTCCGACGATAAAACTATCCTGCCCATTATGACTCTTAATCGTCGTACTAATTATGTGTTTTGTGTTGATTTCAATCCTAATATAATATGATTGTTTCTTGGCCTTTCGATGAGACTATTCGTAATTGGGGATGTTAATTAAAATGGGAGGTGTTTAAGGCCCTGTTTGGTATGCAATCTGAAAAGCAGAATTTGAATTTAGTAGATTCTAATAAATTCAGAGTTGTATTCTGTGAATTTGTTGGTTCTGAAACTGTGTTTGGTAACAGATCCATAATTTATAATTGAGATTCAGAAATTTGAAATATGTGTTTGGATGGTTACTAAAAAAATTTAAAATCAGATTGTGAATCAGAATATGTGTTTAGATCATAATCCAAATTTTTGGGTGACCCACTCATAAAAATAATACTTCCAACTTTAAATCATTTATTTTTAAGTTTGAAAAAACTAATAATTCATAACTTATAAATTAGAAACATCTTTATCCGCATCAACTATAACCATTCTCATTCTTAGGATAAATTTTTCTTTTAAAAAAAATTATAATAAAGATAATAGAAGCATTGCAAGTCTATCAAATAAACCCTTTAGATTAAAACAACTCAATTTTTTCCAAAAGGAGAACTATACAAGACACAATGAGATCCATTCTAAAATTCATAAGAACCTAGTGCAATCAAAGAGAGATTTTCTCAATAAAAGAGAATCTGAAAAAATATTTTCACAATGAATGGAGAGACCATTTGGGCATTGAAAACCTCTAATAGTGTTATTCAAATAGTACTACATACATTAGTAAACAAGAAGCAGAGAAAAATGTGAGTAATAACCTCCAAAACATATATAAATATATATATATATATATATAAATTATTTTATTTTTTATATTTAAATTAATCTTATATATAATTATAAAAACAAAGTATAAATAAAAAATAGGATATAATGAAAAAATAAATTAACTTTTTTTTCCATCACTTTAGAATTAAGTTTAAGTTTAAAAAGTTAAAAATCAGCTTAAAAACATGCAATTAAAAATTTAATTAAATAAATAAAAGCTATAACGGACCGGGTCAACCTCGAAAAACGGTCCCGACCCGACCCAAATCTGCAAAATGGGCCCGACTCGTATTTTTATCTCATGTGTTGAAACCCGTGGATTAAATTGTGTGGGTGAGGTCAATCTGTGTTTTTCAGTTTTTGAGTTGGATATTTTGGATTCTTGTTTTAGTTGAATTCATTTTTTAGCCTAAAAAAGAAAATTGAATCCAAATTGCTTTTTTCTGGATTGTAAACCAAACACAAAACAACGCAGATTCCTTTTATTCATTCAGTCCAGATTCATAAAACTGAATCTGGATTGCATACCAAACAGGGCCTAATGTTTAAGTTCTTTCTTGCCTATTTGGATCTTATTATTGGTGTGGATTTTAATCCTGATGTGTAGTTGATATTTTGCTGAAATCCAAGAAGAAGAGTTCCTACCAAAATCATATTTGCTAAAATCTTAATAATCTACCTCTCGTATCTTACTCTTTGTTACACTAAAGGTCAATAATTTTGACTTGGGTTTCTTCATAAATCTATAGGAAAATGATTGAGAATTATCAAATTTAGCAGAAAATTAAGAGAGGGGAAGTGCATTATTTTTCATACGAAGATTTTTGTGGTAAATGATAGAGTATACCAGTTCCTCGCGGTTGCAAATAGAGTAGACATTAAAGAAGGGGTGGGAGAGAGGGTTAGTGAGGAGAGAGAAATTTAAATAGTTAAAATAAATTATAAAATATTGTTTACGGTTAGTTTTGGATGATTTATTTATCGGATAATGGATTACAATACTGTAAGGGTGATTTTTTTCAAATCAAAAGTGTAGGGGTGTAAATTGAAAAATCATAAAAGTGTAGGGGTCATTCGTGCATTTAACCCATGTTTTAATTGATCTGTGGAAAATGAATGGTTGTGATTACTTCTAAGAAATCGTACCGAAATCACATGAAAAAAAGCCTCTCATAGGGCAATGGTGGCCTTTGGGTAATTTTGTGAAGTATTTTGGCTTCCTTTAAGTTATTTGTAAACAAAAATTGAAAAACAAAAATATGTAAAAAAAATATCTCAAATAGGCAGGTCTTAGATGTGTATTTTCATCTATATCATTGTTTTTTAATTATTACGGTTAATTACTATTAATTTTCTTCTTAAAAAAATTGATCATACACTCACTTAAATTAAAATCCGTGATAGATTAATTTTATTCAAATTTATATATTCACGATTACACACTCATTTAAAAATTGACAATTGTTTATATCGTGATAGTATAATTTATATTCATTATCATAGACCCAGTCCGACATAAATTCATGATTGACTATGTTCTACTCGTGATGAAATAATTATTCATGTTAAATTTTTGGGAAAAATTCAATTTACACCCCTAAACTTTACATGTTGTGTCAATTTAAACCCTAAACTTTTAATTGAATCAATTTACACCCTGAACTTTTTCAAGTGAATCAATTTAAACTCACATAATAATAAAACTATAAAATTAATCAAAATTAAATTACCCAATCACCAAAAGATTAAAATAACAAAACATGTATGACCTAATCATAAAAACGCCCAACCTCGACTATGAAAAAACTCAAATCCTAGTTACCAATTTAAACGGTACAAATATGTTCAAACCCGACACCAAAACGGTCAAATTTAGCCATAAAAAATATTTAATATAAATATAAAATTAATTTTGAAAAAATTAACTTTATTTGGATATAAAAACACTTACGTGTAAATAAAAAAATTCAAAATAATAGTAAGTTTATTAAGAAAGGGTGTAAATTGATTAATTTATGGGTAAAATACGTTTTTGGTCCCTATAGTTTCACTTTGGTTTCATTTTCGTCCCTGTAGTTTCAAAACTGACTTTTTTCGTCCCTGTAGTTTCCAAAACCCACTTTTTCCGTCCTTCTGTTAACTTTTCCGTCTGGGACATAAACGGCTGCTGAAGTGGCATTTTTCTTGCTTATGTGGCATTAAGTTGTTGGCACAAGTAAATGATGTGGCATAAAATGACAACATGTGGCATATATGAATAAGTTTTAGAGTTAATCACCATCATCTTCACGCTAGGGCAAATGGATTGAAGTTCATCTTCCTCACGAAAACGGACGATGACGAACTGAACTTTGAAGGAAATAGGAAGACGAAGACGAAGCAGTGGAGAATCAAGGCTTTGAAGTCGAGCAAGCAGATGTCGACGCAAAATAGTCTGGATTCCTCGAATCAGAGTTCAATCGATGATTCAAGGAGGAGTAATCTGTGAATCGAAGATTGGTGTCGTGCTATTGTGGAGTTCGAGGTAGGTTACAGACGTCGTGGACAAATGCAAACCCAGGGCGAAGATTTGTTGGTTGTGCTAACTACAGGGTAAGATAAATTTCTTTAATCTAAAAATCTGTAATTCGTTAATCTAAAATTATATAACTCTGGAATCTGTGATTGTTAATATTTCTTGATAGGGAGGTTCAACAGGCTGTGGGTTTTTTCTTTGGTATGATGCGGAGTTCATGGATCGGGAAATGGTGGTCATAAAGAAGTTGAAGGATGAAGTTCAGAAGTTGAAGAAGAAGAATCAGAACCTGAAGAAATGGAAAAGGGCCTGTTACATAACTATGATTTTAGGTGTAGGTTTGAGTATGAGTATGTATTTGGGATGTTCAATGTATTGCAAATGATCAACATTTAGTTCATGTGTTATGAATTTTGTTTTAGTCCCTGGTTTTAATTTGAATGTATGAACTTGTAAGGTGAGTAGGAATGTATCAATGGAAATGGTCAATGTTATTTGAATGAATGCAGTTTTTTTGTCCCTGGTTGTTAGTCCCTTTTTTTAATTTGAATGAATTCAGTTTTAGTCCCTGGTTGTTGGCACCTGCTCTTAATTTGAATCAATGCAGTTTTAGTCCCTGGTAAATTTGATTGGATTTGGTAAACCTGGTTGATTTGGTAGTTGTGATATCAATGGTAACTTTGTACAATTCAAAATAGAAAGGTAAATATCATAAGAGAATATTTTGATTCACACAAAAGGTGCTTTGACCATTGAATTTGAGGATAAAGATAAAAGAGAATCTTTCACACATAATAAGGATGTGGTCCTCCATACATATTAACAATTGTTCACCAACTTGTTCACCAACAAAAAAAAGACAGCATAAATATTATAGCAGCAGATTGGTTTTTGCTATTTATCCCTAAAAACAATCCTTTCAACAAGTTTTGCTATCCCTAAAAACAATCCCTAAATTCAACAACTTCAACAAATGCAGATTGGTTTTGATATCCCTAAAACCAATCTCTAAATCAAAACAAACAAAGATAAATATAGCAGGAGTTTCTTCAAAATCAAATCCATCAAAACCAATCTATCAGCAAAATCTGCATAAATATAGCAGCAGATTCTTCAAGTTCCTCTTCCCCTTCTTCCCCTTCTCCTTGTTAGAAACGTGCGGCCTATTCCTCTTTCAGATCCAGTCCATCCTTGTCCAGATGCAGAAGCAGATCCAGAGGCAGAGGCAGAGGCAGCTGCAGATCCAGATCCAGAGGCAGAGGCAGCTGCAGATCCAGATCCAGGATGCGATCCAGAGGCGATTCCCTCCCTCTTCTGGATGCAGCTCCCCTTCTCGTTCGGATGCGGCCATATGAGCTCCCCTACCAGGATCCAGATGCGAGATCCTTTAGCTCCTCTACCTCTTCTTGATCCCCTGCCTCTTTCAGTGCGAAGCACATCCAGGATGCGAGATCCTTGGTCAAAGAGAGGCACATCCTACATATACATAACTTTGTATGATTAGTTAAAGATGAAACAGAATATGAATTTAATGGAGTTAATATCTTACATTTGGAATATTGAACCCCATGAATGTATGAGCCTCTTGTGTTTGGGTTCTCTTTTTGATCGGCCCTTGCACGATCTTGAGTTATGACCAAGTGATTTGCATTTACTACATGTAATCGAACCAAACCGCCTCTTCGGTTTGTGTGTTGATGCGAAGCCTCATTAACGCTCTTTCTTCTTGACCTTTTCGGTCTCCAGGGTGGACGCCTAATCAAAGGGGGTAGCACAGTTCGGGAAGATGATTTAGGCCATGTATGTGCTCCACTAACAGGGGTACATGAAGCAGGAGTAAATCTCGATTAAAGTTGATTTGTGGTAGCAAGTATCAACTAGATCCTCTGGAATAAGTTTTAGCCATAAAATGCAAGCTATGGCATGTTCACATGGTATGCCTGTCAAGTTCCATGCTCTACAAGAACAAGATCTTCGAGCTACATCAACCGCATATTGTTCTCTCGTCTTCTCAACCTCAAACATCTGCTCTCCATGCCATATTGACACTGAAAACCGTGACCTTTTATTGATCTCTGCAAGCTTGTCTTTGATTCTTGGTCCTAATTGTCCAGTTAATGCCCTATATTGTGCTATCTTCCTCGTAATCCTACTATTTACAAGCTTCCTAACTATTTCCAAGCATTGAATTATAGGTTTATCTCTGGCTTCCTTGATGATTGCATTGAAACTTTCGGAGAGATTGTTCAGCAGCATATCACAGTGCAATTCAGGCCTGAAGGCATGCTTGGACCAATAAGCGAGCAGGTATGTTGTTGAGATATTGAAAGGCATTCATATCTAACCTTCCAATCCTTTCCATCCATAAGTCAAATTCAACCCCTTGTTGTAGTGACAGAATTCCAAAAGTAGTTTTTCAAAAGCAATCCTCAACTCAGCTTCAAAATTTGCATATAAATGCCTTGCACAATATCGATGATCAATATCCTGGAAACTCATTTTCAAACGTGGGTACAAGTCCCCGTAAAATAGAGTCCGAAGCAATTAACACAAGCGGAAGAGAAATATTGGTTAACAAGAACGTTTCACTAATGGTCCCTATGAGGGACCATTATTGAAACCTTTTCCTGTTAACCAATATTTGCGAATAAACAAGGATATATCAATTCCAGGATGTAATGGGAGAGCGAGATGGGAATAAATGGTGTGCATATAAGGTTTCAATAATGGTCCCTCCGAGGGACCATTAGTGAAACCTTATTCGCACACCATTTATTCCCACAAAATCAATGTGCAATCAAGTGCAGGAGCAATTAACACAATCGAGAGGAGAATGAATGTTGAAGCGGTGAAGGTTTCAATAATGGTCCCTCCGGGGACCATTATTGAAACCTTCACCGCTCAACATTCATTCTCTTTAATCAATGCAAAATCAACGAAGCGATCCACAAGTGGATGAGAATATAAGTAATGGATTATAAGTAATCAAGTAAACCAGGATGAGAATAGAAGTGATTGAATGGAACATACCTTCCGCCTATCTCGAAATGAATGTGACTCCCTTGCTCGAAACTACCTAGGTCATCTTCCAACGACTTGAGGAACCATGTCCATGAGTCCCTAGTTTTCGCTTCAAAGAATTGCCCAAGCTATAGGGCATATACCATCATTTCCATCAACCCCCATCGCTGCCATTAACTGCCCTTGGCATGGCCCTAGTAAGTGGCAAGCATCCAGTGCAATCAATGGTCTACAAAATTGAAAGCTGTCTCTACAGCATTTCAAGCACACATACATTCTTTTGAAAACAGGGGGTATCCTCATTCACCCTATCGATCCACAATCTTCACAATCGACCCTTCGTTCGTGACGTAGCAATTCTTCACCATAATCTCTCAACCTACGAAATCGCTTCTTCCAATGAGCCATTCAATTTTTTCATGACCTTTGCTCTAGCACGATAGGCCTGTGCTTTTGAAATATTGACAAAGAAATCGCTTTAACACTCGCTTGGATTTCACGCAACTTCCATCCTGGGTTGTACTGAAACCTATCCATATACTTCTTCGCAATCCATGACGAATTCATGTTCCTATTGTTGAACTCTCTAGGGCATGTATGTTCTTCTACGTACGTTTTGATTTGGAAGGTTTCAGGCTCACCTTGAACCCAGGAAGCATGTAGCTTCCATGTACAATCCCGGAACACACACATTCACGCGGACCTTATCATTTTTTACAAGCTTCACATTGAAGGCTCCATTAACAAGATACGACTTGATGGCGGTCTTAACTTCTTCCTTGTTGGAAACCTCATACCAATCTCCAAAGCTACATCCTTCATGTCAACTTTCGGATTAAAGCTTGGATAATTAGGTCCCCTTTCACCATCCGAGTTTGGAGGAGTATTTAAGTCATCGAAGGCCGCATACGTCGACTCTACATCTCCTTCAAAATTTAGAACCTCGTTCAAGTCAATATCGAGAATCTGCGAAGCATCCGATCATCGCACCTCCTTGTAATTCAGGTCCCTCTTCTTCTTCCCCAGCCTTCTTCTAACTCCCTTGACTCCCCGATTTCTCCTCCTTCCTGACCTCTTCTTGACTCACTTGACTCCCCCGGTTCTCTCTTCTTCAAATTCTGCACATCCCTCTTCCTCAAACACTGCAGCCTCCCTCTTCCTCAAATTCCGCACCTCCCCTTCCTCAAATACAACACCTCTCTCTTCTCCATATTCAAGACCCTCTCTTCCCCAACTACATGAGAGAAATCCCGGTTTTCATTCATAGGAGGGGAGTATGATCTAGTGTAAGGAGGGGTCCAATAAGGGGAAAATGGTTCATGGATAGGAGGGGTCCAATGAGAGGAAAATGGTTCCTCATTCGGTGGGGACCAATGAGGGGAAGCAAATTGTTCATCAATAGGAGGGGTCCAATGAGGGGAGAAAATTGTTTTTCATTTTCATTGTTGCAAGGAGGGGATTGGGGAATGTTGTAAGGAGATGATGGGGGAATGTTGCAAGGGGGATGGGGGAATGTGGCAATGGGGGGATGGGGGAATGTTGCAAGGGGGGACCGTGGATTGTTGCAAGGATGAGATTGTGAGAGGGATCAGGGGGGGCGATCTTGGCCATTCTAATGATAGTACTTCAAACTCCTTGGTCCGAGACTCAATATCACACTCCTTCTCATCATCAAACTCCTTCTCATCATCTCCATATCCATACTCGGCCCTCCACCGTCATACCAACACGGCATGAGGCAACTCACGAAGTGTGGTGATTGGTTCAACTACTTCAAAGATACTCCACATTAGGGTTGTCTTTCTACATATATGTGTATAAATCGTCCTCCTTGATCAACTCAACCATTTCGGGGATGTCCTCATCAACCAACAAGCGGTGAAATCCATTACTTATCTCCATTCCAGGTTTCACATAATGAAACCACACAAGATTGTAGACCTCCAAGCCTAATCATTATCATTCCAAGCTCTATAAGGGCAGGTCTATCCACCTCGTATGTCACAACCTCTTCTCTCCCCCCAATATATCCCATCTGAGGTGCATACACCATTCTTCCATTGTAGTGAATGACTAGAAAACAATATTCACTTAAATCACCCATTTTCCTGCATAGAAATCACATACATGAATCACTTGAATGACATTTATACTAGGGTTTTGAAAAAGTTAGATACAGAAATCATTACTTATCTCCATTCCAGGTTTCACGTAATGAAACCACACAGCACGTGATACCCAAATCAGTTCAGAAATTTCAGATTTAGAGTTAATCAGAATACTTACAATTTCTCCTTCGATACTTCTCCTTCGATACTCGTACTTCGCTGCTACTCACCTACTGCGTACTTCTCCTTCGATTCGTTAATTCTCATTCGATTTCTCCTTCGATTTCTGCTTCACTTCCTGCTTCACTTCGTGCTTCGTGCTTCTCTTCGTGCTTCGCTTCGTGATTTCTCCTTCGATTTAGGGCAAGGCAGTTTCTTTTCTCAATTAGTTACTAAATCTGATTTCTAATTCAGTTTATGCCACATCATTTACTTGTGCCAACAACTTAATGCCACATAAGCAAGAAAAATGCCACTTCAGCAGCCGTTTATGTCCCAGACGGAAAAGTTAACAGAAGGACGGAAAAAGTGGGTTTTGGAAACTACAGGGACGAAAAAAGTCAGTTTTGAAACTACAGGGACGAAAATGAAACCAAAGTGAAACTATAGGGACCAAAAACGTATTTTACCCTTAATTTATTAAAGTTCAGGATGTAAATTGATTATATTGAAAGTTTAGGGTTTAAATTGATACACCATGTAAAGTTCAGGGGTGTAAATTGACTTTTTCCCTAAATTTTTTATATTTGATAAAACACTCTTATACTAATGGAAAAGAAAATTAGTCATGATTAATTAGCATACAGTTATTCAATGTGACTCACTATTATTAATATAATATTTTTAATTAGCATACAGTTATTCAATGTTTATGCTAATAAGTTAGAAAATATGTTGTCAATTTTCAATTAAAAAAGGAACAATAAGGACTATAATCAAACTTAATTACGATGTGATGGATCAAATTATAACTTTTTAAAAAAGCGGGGATTAATTGGAATTTTAAAATTGTGAGAGACTAGATTACAAATTTTGAAATGTTAAAGAACTAAATTAGAATTTAGGCAATTTCATTTTTATTATTATTACTATTAAAAATAAAAAGAATGAAATAGGAAAGTCAGAAAGAGGGAGACGAGGGAGAAAGGGCCGCGAGAGAGCGCGAAGCTGCACCTTGCTTCGTCTACGATTGTTAGGGTTTTGTATTGATCCTCATCGAAGCCTCGTTTCTTTCAATTTCCTCTCCTCCTCCTCGTGCTCGAAACCCTAAAACCGACGTTTTTATTTTCATCTCGATTCAATTTCTTCAATATCGATATTTGGGCAGAGTTTACAATTACAGGAGATTTAATGGGTGCGCTGGAGAAATCACAGGCCAACTCCAATTCGATGCAGGTAAGTTCATTTAGTGATGAATTTAACATATCCAGCTTCTGTTAAGTTGTTTTCGCGCTTGAGGTTGGTCTTTTAGTTTCTTAGTTTTAGATTTTAATTTATTTTCGTGTTTTTTATAGTTCAAAGGATTTAATTCATACACTTTAGCGATTCGCAATCCGATTTGATTTAGATTTTCAGCTCTAAAGTCAAAAGTTGTTGCCGCTTCTTAAAGTTCGTAATTTAGTTAATCAGGGATGTGAATAGCATAATTTAATCGTCACTTGTTGGACTTATGGATGTTATTGTGGGTAGTGAAGTTGGGGGACGTCGGGGAAATGTTTGGTTGTTGACACTTAAAAAAGATGCATTTACGGGTGCCATCTCTCAAACATAATCCCAAGACTCTTATTTGAAGTTCTTTCAATTTTCCATTTTTGTTATCATAATTCATAACCGGAGATGTAGGTGTTGGCGACAATGTCGCTATAGTGAGCATGCCCACACCGATTAAGGGGGGTGGTTCGTTCTCCCTTGGTATTGTTGAAAAATTGAAAATGTCGAGATTGTTGGCAAAAATGTCAACCATTGGTTTTTTTCCGGTGATTTTTACCCAAATATTGACAACTAAAGCAAAGCCAAGGTATGGTTATGGAGAAAAGGGTTTTAGGGTTGCAGAGAAACCTTCGTGAGAGGGCTGGAAGAAGGAGGAGTAGACATGGGTACCATGTAGCTCTTTTTATTTTTCTATTAAAGAAAGTTGTGGGTCTTGGAAGTTGAACCTTTGAGGGATTTTTTTTTTTTATATTATTAAAATTTTACCACCATTATTTATCATTTACAAATAGTAGATGGGGATGTGGGATAGACCAAATTCTTATATTAAATTATTATCAACTATCAAGTCTAAGTACATATATACCCCTCTATCTTAATCATTGAAGGAAGTATTTTTTTAATGATAAATTTTTTCTAAGTTGACATCGACATTGATATTTTCATAAAATTGACTTATCGACATATTTCCGGGTGGGGAAAGATCATGGGACTTTGTTTGGGAATTGGTGCATGTTAATACATTTTCTTAGTCTCAACTTCCGAACCAACCATGGGTTGGCCCAATGGTTAAGAGGTTATCTTTCAAACCTTGAGGTCATGGGTTCAAACCCATGTATGGCCACCTACCTAGGATATTATCCTAGGAGTTTCCCGACACCAAGTGTTGTAGGGTCGTGTGGTTGTTCAGTGAGATTAGTTGAGGTGTTCGTAAGCTAGCCCGGACACTCACGGATATTAAAAAAAACAAAAAAAAAATAGTGTCAGCTTCCAAACACTTTTGTAACAATCCTACTTCGTAAATTCTTAACAATTGGGCTGCATACATGTAATAGGCTTGAGTCGTTTTTTGGGCTGATTTTCTTTTTAGTTTTTATATTGTACATTTTCATTGTATCACTGAAATAGGCTTTTGAGGCGTCTTTTAAAAAAAATGGTTAATTAACAGTTATTTTGATTTTTTTTCTTATGATTTTCAGCGAGTTAAGGTTTATCGATTGAATGATGATGGGAAATGGGATGACCAAGGCACAGGCCATGTCACTGTTGACTATATGGAGGTTTGTACAGAGCTGTTTCATGGAATGATTTTTTATTTTATTTTTTTTACGTTTAATTATTAGAGAATTTTTGATTTGGTCCTTTTATGTTTTTAATGTATATGTATCATAGAGATCAGAGGACTTGGGATTGTTTGTTATTGATGAGGAAGACAATGAGACATTACTTGTGCACCGTATCTGTTCAGATGATATCTATCGAAAACAAGAAGGTATTTCTAAATTGTTCTGTCAAGAAATTGTTGGGCTTCTTTGGCACAATATAAACCAGCATCATGTAGATCCCCTTGGTCTTGGTTCCCAACACCCCAACACCCCAACACACATGCATGAAAAGAAACCAATTGGTAGCACAAGTCCAGAGGGTTTAAAGTTTGTTGGTATACATAATATGAATAGAAGTTTGATCTGCAGATACTATTATTTCGTGGAGGGATCCAGAATATTCGACTGAGCTGGCACTTAGTTTTCAGGAGGCTACAGGATGCTCTTACATTTGGTGAGAACTGATTTTACCCTTTGAGTTTGTGTGGATTTCTTCTCTTTTCTTTATGTTACATTTCTATTTTTTCCTTATCCAGGGACCATATCAGTAGTGTGCAAAGGAATCTTCATTTTAGTACTCTTAGCAGTGAGTATCTGTCATGTTTATATGTATTCCTTGAATTTATTTGTTAATTCATCCGTACATCCTGCAAAAACACCACCATTTTAGATGCTGAATCTGGTCCTTCCATTCCTTGAATTTATTCGCTAATTCATCTGTACATCCTGAAAAAACACCACCATTTTAGATGCTGAAGCTGGTCCGTCCAATTGAATGAATCATAGGATGACCCATTTTATGGCTATCTGATGAATTAGTTTTGCTTGATGGATATGGGTTAGATTTTATGACAGTCTGAATGTTATTAACATTTACGTCTTGCCCTTTTTGTATGAGAATTTATTAAGATTTTTAAAGCTCCATTAAGATTTAAAACATTGTCTCTGTTATAGTAACCTACTACTATTACCACGAGAATGATCTCAAGCCATAGAAAGTTACTTTTTTTTATCCTGTTCTGAATAGTTGTATGTTTGTGTCGGAAATAATGCTTGCAAAAACTTCTCAGCTTTCTTGAGGAGCATGAGCATCAAGCATGATTATTTGTCTTTTCCTTTGTTGGTGTGTGCAGATGAGGCATTCCATAGCGTAAATAGTGAACTTAGGGAGCTTCCTGCGGTTGAGCTATCTACACTTCCGCTAATACTTAAGGTTTTCTTTTGACTTATGTTCCATTTCCATAAAAAAAAAAAACTTATGTTCCTGTTTTCTTTTGTTTGTCTTTTGTTTCTTTGGTTTTTCTCTGCCATCTCTCTTCTATTATGGCCAAGTAAGCACAGATTGTAATTGAGGGTTAAGATAATGTTTAAAATCAATGTTTGGATCACTTAGTGAAAGACTGAGAGTTCAGTTGACAAAACTGGTTATATTCATTTCCTGTCACTGTATAATGTATGTCTTATTAAAAAAAAAACTGTATAATGTATGTCAGAGTAACTTTGTACCTTTACTCAAAAATAAAATAAAAATAAAGAACAAGGAATAGCTTTATACCTCTGAATTTCTTTATTCAAAAAAAAAAAGAAGATAAAGAACAAGGAATAGCTTTATAACCCCTGAATTTCTTTATACCCTGAATTTCTGGGGCTGCCGTGCTCCAGCATATTTTTCATGAACTTCTTTTGTACGTTTCTAGTTCTGAGTCTTTTATGAATGTATGTTTTATGGCAGAGGTTATAAGGTTTCTTTATCATTTTGTCCAAGTCTTTTATGACTGTATGTTTTTTTTTTTTAAAAAAGAAAAGAAACTACACATTTCATTGATGAATGAAAAGGCCACTTTATGACTGTATGTTTCACGGAACGGAAGAGGTTACGAGATTTCTTTCTGGTGTTTAAAAAAGTCGTGTCAGATATTTTTTTTAATTCTGTTTGTGTCATGTTCCATTGACATGTTCGTGTATAAAATTATTGTATTTAAACATAACAACCGTGATCCCTGAGAATATATCAATTATGTGTGTGATCCCTTAGTTTAATATATCAATATTTTTTTTGTAGACTTCTTATCCAAAAAAATATTTTTTTTGTAGACTGTGGTCGAGAGTGGAATTGCAGATCAAATGAGGTTGACAGAACTCATATTGAGTGATGTAAGAGCTTGAACTCTATGAATTTGGTACTTTTGGCTGTTAGTTTATATATGAGAAAGCTTTTCAAATTTAATTGATTCGAAAGAACACCATATATGTGGAAAGCGACCTTCCTGGTTTAAGGTCGTTTGGTTCTGTAAAACAATTTTTTAATTATGTTCTCTGAAATTTCTTTGTATTTTTTTCTTCACCTATTGAAATTGCAGAGCTGCCTCTATTGTTGGGATGACACCTTACTGATTTTCTAAAACCTTTTCATGTCATTGAGTTTCAAGTTGATGATGCCTAAATTTTTAATGGCAGTTTTTGATTGTGAACTTACTTGGTTTTGGTCTTTTGTGAATTTATTGGCATCAACATGTATTTTTACCATTCTGGAACTCCAAACTTTTGACTTTGTTTTTTTTCTATAACATTACTCCCATTTTGCTACCCCTCTGAGATGGGTTATGAAGGAAACAATATTTGATTGCTGAAAAGAGAATATCTTGTCCTCTCTTATCCGAAAAAAGAGAGAATATCTTGTCCTCTTTTGCTTCAAATGTGATATTTTTTTTTATTCTTCCATTCCCCTGGTTTCTCATTACTAGATTACTTTTTTTATCACTTTTATGAAATATGTCCAATTAAAAGCTTATTATTATCTTAATGCAGCAAGGCTTTTTCAGAAAGCTGATGGACCTTTTCCGAATATGTGAAGACTTGGTAAATACTGATGGTCTTCACATGATATTTAAAATAGTTAGAGGAATTGGTTAGTATGATTTTTACCCTTTGTGTTATCATGGACTCAGTTGGTTTTAGTACTGATAAAAGTCATTTTGTTTTCATCTAATTCTGCAGTTTTGCTAAACAGTTCACAAATTTTTGAGAAAATATTTAGCGATGAGCTGATCATGGATATTATTGGTTCTCTAGAATGTAAGTTCTTCTGTTGGTGGTTAAATTATCTGAAATGGATGTGAATAGATCATGTTCTGTTGTAGTCAATAATGTATTGCTATTATTTTGTCATGATTTTGGAGTTTCCACCTAATTGAAGATTTTCTGCGCTTTGGGGAATTATTTTGCTCCCAGGCATTCCTCTTGTACTGTGATGGTAGAAGTACTCATGATTTTTTCCATGATAAAGGGATGATTTTTGGCTGACCGGGCTTTTTGCTATTTATAAAAGGTTAAATTAGCAATTAATTGGATGGTCTTTATAGGTGTTTAGGGGTCTTGGGAGTAAGTTTGGAGTTTGACACACGCACACTCAAGGATGAAAATATCGATGTCGACAAGTCAATTTTACGGAAATGTCGATATCGACTTTGATGGATATTTCGAGAAATGTTGATTTTGGTGTCTATGAAGAAAAGATTATTGTCTAATATAATTTACAAACAATATAACTAGCCTTATATATTTTAGCTAATATATACAAGATTTTTTTTTGATAATAAACAAAGCTAATATATACAAGATCAACTATCAATATTATCAATTTTTAAGAAAAACATCAGAATTAATAAGGTACATAATAATTAAGAATTTAACTAGATAAACAAGCAAACAAATAATGTTAAAAAACTTATAACATAAAAAATTACTTATAAAATATATTTTCATAAATAAGATAGTGATTTTTTACATGGATATCATTTGATTATATAACGGACAAAGATTAATTACAAGAGGTAGAAAAAGAAGAACCACTTCCTTGATGTCTTCAATGTTTCTTTTCTTGTTGAAGACCTACCTATTATGTGTGGGCGAACTTTTCTACAAAACAGCACAAAATCCACTCACCCAGATAAATTTGCTATATTCTGGAAATTGTTGCTGTATGATCTTTGCATTGAAACTACCTCTTCTGGGACTCTGAAAATTATAGTCAAACATTAAAAAAAGCTTCCTCCACGTAAACGACACCAGAGGGTAGATAAGGTTAGATGATCAAGATTTTCCCACTGTTTTTATAAAAGCAGCACCAACCAATCAAAGCTTGAAAGTATTCCTCCTTTTTTTTTAAAGAATTCCACATTGGAATCCTCAAGATTGGTAGCTTGTCTAAACCCAAGCTTTTTGGAAGGTATGTGTGAACTACAATGGGACCAAAGAAATTCACAAGTTTCTATATTTAGTTTAGTATCCTGATGATTAGGCAACAATTGAACACTACTGGGTTTATTTGAACTGAAATACTGTAGATGTTTTAACCAGTAACCTTTCAAGCCTAAGTTTCAATTAAACAGAGTATACATACTGTTGTTAAATGGAAAATATATTGTCTACATATTTTTTTCCACTGGCCATATTTAAGTCGATAAAAAATTTTCAGGCTCATGTAGAAACATTTGATTTATAATCACTGTTTATTATTTATCGATACTTGATGAAGTATTCTTAATGTGTTCTACAGATGATCCTGAGGTCCCACATGTTCAGCAATATCGTAATTTCTTGAAGGAGTCTGTTGTGTTTAAGGAGGTGAATCTTTATTACTTCCCTGCTATCTTCTGACGATGAGGACCTGGGTTGGGTTTTAGAAACCAGGAGTGGGATGGGTTGTACATTCAATTATGCTTGAAAATTTTAGCCTAGTTCTCAGATTTACCTGTTTCTCTCTTCAATCTTAATCTTGTAGGCTATACTAATTAAGAATCCCCATGTTTTGTCGAAAATACATCAGACATACAGAGTTGGCTATCTGAAGGTATCGTTGTGAAGGGGTGATCTTTATCTTTGCTTTCAATCTTTTGTCATCTAATTATTTACTCGTCTGTTTCAGGATGTTGTTTTGTCACGTATTTTGGATGACTCCATGGTTGCGAACCTGAATTCTATAATTCATGCAAACAATTCAATTGTGAGATTTAAAAGTTGTTATCTAAGCTAATCAGAGTTTTATGCTGTCATCCTCCTCTGAAGGGTGGTCTTCTCCTGCAGGTTGTTTCTTTGTTGAAGGACGACAATACTTTTATTCAAGAATTGTTTGCTAGGTTGAGATCTCCCTCCACATCCGAGGAATCTAAGAAAAATCTAGTGAGTATGGGTACATATCATAATTCATATGCATTTGTTTGTGGTTGTGTGTTTTTAGCCCCCGTTGTCTTGATGTTACAATGGAAATTTTGGCATGGATTTTGAAATATTTTATTCATTCTCCTGTTGATGCTATAAATTCCACTTCACAATTAATCGGCTTGCGTGGAAAAGAGAAGAGCCTCTGACAAACAAGATTCTTTGTCATTAGGTGGAGCATTTGGCTGGAAAGAAACAAGAAATTTTTTCAGAGTGTTGAGTGTTCTTGGGATTATGTTTTGGAAGTAGCACATGTTAATAGTTTTTTTGTGGCTGTCTACTTCCAAACATTTATGTAATACTCCAATTTTTTTAATACTTAACAATGGGCCACATATTTGTAATTATTTGGTGGCCCTTTTTGGGCTTTTTCTCTTAATTTGTTTTTAGAAGAATTCACAACAATTTTATTAAAAATAAAGAATGTACAAGAGTTGAGTGAACCTCCAAAAAAATTAGACTGACAAAAAGGAGTTCCAAGGTAAGTACAAAGAAGAAAAAGTTAAACCAAAATCTAAGTGCGCACTTAGGCCCCATTGGTGCTCTATCTTTGCGATTGTATGTCCTTCACCCACTCCAATGACCTCCTTCTCTCTAACACCCTTCCCTTTACCCCGCTCCGATGACCTTGCCTCAATGTCTCAACTCCCTTTGCCTCAACCATGGTAGGTGGTAAGTGGTACTGGTACCTTATGCTCTTGGAGGGTAGATTGAACACTCTTTTAGATCGACTCCTCAACAAATTTGATTGAAATAGAGTTCGCATCGTTGAAAAGAATCCACAAAGTTCCAGTCTCTTTATTCTCTTTCCCGTTCAAAAAACGTCCCTTTGTAAGTTTTTTTCGGTGGACTTACACCGAGTCATTCCACTAATTTCCAATTTCGAAGAAACTTAAAGGGATGAGGAGGTGGAGGACCTTTGTTCTTTATTATGTCTCTAGATACTCTCTCCCCTTTGAAGGAGGGTATTCTAGATAGGCGGGTTTGGTCTTTGAACCCGTCCCATTGCCCTGTCTCCCTCTTGGCTACCAACTTCTCTAATGACAAGACCTTTTTTTTCCATTGCAATTTTTCTCTTCCAACTTGTGGCAAAAGCTCCTCACCACGTTTGGTCTTTTTTGGTGTTTTCCCTAGGCCGCCTCTGAAGTTATTGATCAACCTCTTTCTGGTCCGCTTTTCGAAGGCAAAGCGGTCATCAGTTATTGATAATTTAGCTTGTCTTTGGAAAAATTTGGTTCGACCACAACTAAAGGATCTTCTATGATGTCTCTCCAACACCTTCGATCTTTGGCATTCCATCAGTATTTTTTTTTACTTCTTTGTGGTGGTGTAAATCCTCTAAGTTTTGGAATTATTTTGGCCATTTGGATCGCTTTTGGGTTATCTCCTTGCCTCTTTTTTAGCCCTTTTTTGTTGTTCTCAATTATCAATGAAAAGTCTGTTTCTTATTAAGAAAAACTTGAATATTTATGATATTGCCTGTCTGTTACAGGTACATTTTTTGCATGAGTTTTGTAGCTTAAGCAAGAGCCTCCAAATGGTGCAGCAGCTTCGGTTATTCAGGTAAATATTTTCTAATTTTAATGTAAAAATTACGTAGCTTCTTCCAGCTGGGTTGATTCTAACCAACTCAAGTAGAGGTGTGAAATGAACTAAGCCTGCTTAAGTCCAAATGGTCAGCACACATAAAGATGAATTCTGCAAGGTCATGTCAAGCAGAGGCATTATGCAGTAATTAGGACAGTTTAGAAAGCTAACCTTTGAGGGCGTGGTCCTATTAATTTAGTGTGTTCTTTCTGGAGCCTAACAACCTCTTAGCCTGAGGCTGGCAGAGGTTGATCGTGAACCCTCTTTAGGCCTGCTAGCCCTTATTATTTTTATCTGTTTCCCAAAAATAGAATTCCTAAATACATATCATGATTAGATATAAAATAGCAAGACATGAAAGGGTGCAAACTTTCATGTAGACCATTCTGAATAGGCGCGGTGTTGGGTTTTCTCTGCCTAGTCTCTTAAAATGAACAAATTGATCCCGTAGCCATGAGGGTCTTTCTCACATAGGATGTCCCAGACACTTGGAAACCCAGCCACGGGACACCCTTCCATTTTTTGTCGTTTTTACAACTCCAGTTTTATTGTTTTATTGGGGTCTAAAATCTGAATGTCTCCAAATGTTTAGGGACCTGATGAATGAAGGTATCTTCGACATCATCACTGATGTATTGCAGAGTCCAGACAAAAAGCTTGTCTTAATAGGGTAAGTGATACAGCGTCAAGATCTTACCTTCCTTCCTGTTGTCCCCATTTGATTCTTAATCCATCATTTCTCCTTTTGTCCTAGTATTAATATTGCTTTAATGGATGCAGGACAGATATCCTTATTCTTTTCTTGAATCAGGATCCCAATCTTTTGCGTACTCATGTTGTTCGACAGGAAGGATTTTCACTTTTTGGACAGCTGGTATGCACAATCAAGTTCTTTTTATCTTGTGTAGAACTTAAACTTAATCTCTGCAAGACTGCGACCATAAATAATGGTAATCTTGACAAAAACTTAATTTGTGACATGCATTGTTTTAAAAGTTTTGAGGTGGCCTCGAGGCGTTTTCTCATGAAGAGGCAAGGCGTAAGCCTCATTTTAAATAGAAAAAAACTTAATAAAATTATAAAATGGAAGACCTTTCATTAATAACATTTTGATAAGTGTTAAAGTCTAAACTAAGAAAAATAGTGAAGAAAATAAAACAGTAAAAATGAAAGTCTAGTATAGTAAAAACTAAGGATTTTCGTCCCATTATTCTAATGACCGGTTTGTAAATAATCTTAAGGTGCTAGCTGATAGAATGAAAAGAATTCTCCCCAAGACCATTTCTCAATTTCAGTAATACTTTGTGGGTGTTAGGTAGATTGTGAACTCCATTCTTGTTGCAAATGAGCTTGTGGAAGATTGTAAAAGTCGTGAAGATCAGGGTTTTTTGACATAAGCCTGACATTGAAATGAGAGGAAATGCCATGAAATGACCAGTCTAAGTCTTGGAAATTAGAATTTCATTGAAATATGAATGACATTGAGGTGAATGAGTGGATTAATCTTATGGCTACATATAGGAGTCAGTACAATGTACTATTCAAGGAGTAAAATATCCGTTGACATGTCGATATATCTATTGATATGTGTGTGTGTGTAAATTGAAATGGTCGGCAACCTGACATCGATATGAGAGATAATATCTTTCTTTCATAAGGTCACAAAAATATTGGCAAAACGTCGGAAATGTCAGACAAGATGTTGACCAAAGTGGGTGAAAGTGAAAAAAGAAAAAAAAGAAAAGAAAAAAAAAATATACACACACATGTACACACATATCCGTGATTTTCTATACTATCTATTTTATTTTCACACAACTTTACTATCTATTTTATAAATATATATACTTAATTTTTTGCCATGTTAGTAGGGTCAAGGGTGCACTGGGTGAGAGGAAATAAGATAGTTGAGGAGGGAGTATATTTCTTATGACCAAATAGATAATTGGGAGATTGCTTTTAATGGGGGGTAGCAGATAGCTCATGGTTTTTCGAAGAGAACCGGGTTCTCAAACTCCGTATATCTTTTTTTTTCCTTACTGTTTCCACTTTCCTGATCAATACCCCAAAAGCTATTCTGATCTCTTATAGATAAAGGAAAATTATCTATTGCTTCTGTTTGTATCTGTTTATGCATGAGTCTTCTAGAGGGAATAAGATGACAGAATCATTCAGTTATTCCATAAAATAATAGAGGTTTCATTTGATGTGTTGTCACGTTGTTGATAATGTTTAGTGCGTCATGTATGATTTGATGACGTATGACAATTCTTCATGCCATTGGAACTGACCTTTCTTAATCCTCCGATGTCCACTTCCAACTAACTGATCCTCGTCACTTACAGAAAAATGAACACCAAAACTTCATATTTTATTTAACAATATCAGCTTGCTTAATTACAGGTTAAAGGTATGGTAACAGATTTTGGGGACGACATGCACTGCCAGTTTCTTGAAATTCTTCGCAATCTACTGGATACCTACGCATTATCTGGAGTCCAGGTACCTTGTATTACCATTTTCTCCCAAGATGTCCTCTATAATTTTATTTTGTGTGATTGAGTTATTAGAAATTTTTGTTTTTGCTCAGTTTTCTTTATTACTAGTGAGTGTCAGGGCTTCTCAAGTTTCAACGCAAACATTTGTTTCTGGTTTATGATCAAGGATGAAAATGTCACCGGTGTCGGCGACATGTCGGAAAAATCCAAGCTTCGACACCGATAGGGGGGGAAGAGTAGTTTTTCCTGGAAGTCGGTGATTTATTGGAAAAATAGGTGAAATGTCGTGATGTCGCCGGACTAAGTCGCCGGAAATTCAAGTTAATCTTTGGTATTTTTGAGGTTATAATCAGAAAGATAGTAAGGAAAAAAGAAAAAAAGAGAGAGAGGAGAATGGTCTCAGAGTTTCGTTGGCCATGGAACTCTGTAAAACAGCTGCACGAAGGGAATCATAGTTCTAAGTTTATTATTATTAATAATGTAGAAAGATTTGTTTCTAAAATTTAAAATTATAATATTTAAAATAAATGTCTATTGTAATACATGATAATTTTGAAATAAAAATTTAAAAAAATCTATTAACATTGGGTTATTAATGATTTATTTATATTAAATGTTGTATTTTATTAATAATGTTATAGTTATTTATAAATTATTCTGAAAAATAAAAAATTTCATCTTCGACACTTCATGAATATCCATCGACATCGACATTCGACATCTCCGTAAAATTGACTTGTCGACACCGACACCGACATTTTTATCCTTGTGTATGATATGTCTGCTACTTGCTTGATAAAATTCTTCTCTTTTTTTTAATCATAACAGATATATTATGTTTACATTTCAAATCGCAACACATTTGCGTTTATTTACGCAGGTGTAGCATTTTGATTGCTGATTTGTATTTTCTTATATTTCTGCTGAAATCACTTGTCAGTAAAACTTTCATGTAAGAAGTAATTGTTTTTATTTTTTGCCAGTTTTCACTAGTTTTTTCTGTCCATTTTATCATGAAATGTGTTTCTTTTTTTCTGCAGAGAGATACAATTGTTGAGATATTCTATGAGAAGCATTTGGGCCAGTTAATTGATATCATAACAGCATCGTGTCCTTCTGAAGGTTCTCAATCAATCCACAAAGTTGAGGGTGCTGATGGAACACCGGAAGATAAAAATAGGGTGAAGCCTGAAATCCTGTCAAACATCTGTGAATTGCTTTGCTTTTGTGTCCTGCAACACCCATATAGAATAAAGTAATTTCCGTTCTCTACTCTTCTGGAATTACTGAAATTGAATCCCTGCTACATTCTATTCCCGTTTGTGTTTGTGTTTTTTTTATTTATTTCTTTTATTAAATATGAGGCTTATTTTTCTCATCCCATTCTTACAGGTCTAATTTTCTCCTCAATAATGCAATAGATAAAGTGGTGTTATTAACACGACGAAGGGAAAAATATTTGGTTGTTGCTGCAGTTCGGTTTATTCGTACTACTCTTTCCCGCCATGTAAGTGTGGCTGTGATTAGGGAATAAATCAACGTGGCACAGTGATCCTTGAAATTGTCAATTAAAAAAATTCTACATGTGGGTTTAGTCCATTACCATTTCGACCATCCCATGAGATTGAAATAGGTGATGAAGTGTGAAGACATTCAGTGATCATTAGTGTTAATTTCGATACATGTCTATCTAGGCTCTCTGAAGTATCAAGTCACATTTATATTTATATGAAATTCTTTTATCTCCATTCCTTACTGGATGAAGTTCTCTATTTTTTCTCCAGTTTTGTTTAACTCCATCTTGCCTTTCTACATAATTATTTGTGATGTTATTCATTGGTTTGTTCTTTAAATATATTCCTGATAATTATGTGTTTTATTGTCTTCCATGGGCAGTGTATTAGTATTTTCTGTGGGAAACTTACCAAATTATTTTACTTTCTTACTTTGCAGGATGAACATTTGATCAATTATTTCGTGAAGAACGAAGTTCTTAAACCTATAATAGACGCATTTGTTGTTAATGGAAATCGGTATAATCTGCTAAATTCTGCTGTGTTAGAGCTTTTCGATTATATACGCAAGGTGCACGTTTTTCCAAATGCCTTTTGCACCTATCTTTTGGAACTTAGGTGTCTTTTGAAGAATTTTACATTTATGCTTATAAATCGTGCAGGAAAATTTGAAAGTACTTGTTAGATATATAATTGATTCATTCTGGAATCAGTTGGCCCAATTTGAGAATTTGTCTCCCATCCAGGGTCTTAAAGTTAAATATGAGCAGGTAAACCCTGCCTCATTGACTCAATTTCTTCAATTCATGAAGTTCCTTTTAAAAAAATTAATCTGATATGTTTGCATGCAGTGCCTTGAAAATTGTGAAATGAAAGGCACTTCTAATGTGTCAGATCCTCGAAAACGAAATGATGAGCGTGCTCTAGAGAAAGAAGAAGAAGACTATTTCAACGAGGACAGGTATACAATTTTCTTGGTTACTGGCACATAATGTTATTTCTATATTAACATTATTCTCCTTCCTGAGACTAACCTATCACTCATCAGTGATGAAGAGGATACCGCATCTGCATCTGTAGTTCGTAAGCAGAAAGTACAATCTCCACCTGCTTTATCTAATGGAGTTGCTACAGGCCACCCACCAGTAAGGTATTGAAATGCTTTCCCTCTCAGACAACCACCAACGTTATGGTAATGCTCCATTGGACTTTGCCTTTTCAGTATTAGGTCATGTGGGTTGGTTGATTATGACGACGATGATGATGAAGACTACAGACCACCCCAGAGGAAACAACCTGACATTTCAGATGAAGACAATGAAATGATGGGCCCCCTCAGGCAGAAGCGGAAATTAGCTTCTCAAGAGGAACCTGAGATGGTGAAGAAGCAGCGACTAGTCAAGAAGTCCAAGCCAAAAGAAGGTGTATTTGCTTCTTTGTGTACCACTCTGAGTCAGGCAGTTCTACCTGGTAAGAGGACTACGAATACAAACACTACACGTACAAATCTGATCGCAACTGATGATGAGAACAAAAGCTCCGATGAAAAAAATCACGATACAAATCCTGCTATTTCAAGCAGTTCTTCTGATAGTAGTAGCAGCAGCAATTCTGATGAGGAAAATCGCAGGGAAAAGGGATCTGCTGCATCTAAAAGTTATTCCAACAATAGCCTCTTACATATTACTTCAGAAAACCGACAGTTGGGTGGGGAGGACTGTCCATTAGTACCACCAAAATCCTCACCTGAAATGACAGTGAATGGATCTTTAAGTTAATATTAGAATTGATCTCCTATCTGGTGACTGTTCATTTTCTTATGATCTCGGACTCCTGGATGACCTTGGTGGTGGGAACTACTTGGTTCTGAGAGATACTAAAAAAGAATCGATGCACTCCGTGTAAGAGAAGTGGATCAAGATAATGGGGATGAATTTGGATTCGGATTTGGGGATTTCGATTTCAGTCGAAGACGAGGAAGTACTTGTTCTGTATAGTGCGACTGAGCGGGGAACGAAAGATAGCTACTCTCTCAACCTTTACCTCTAGCATTCTTACTTTTTGTAAAACATTTACCCGTATTAATGTTCTCTCTCCCCCCTCCCGTACCCGGGGTTTTCAATTTAGTTCGATTCAGATTTTGAACTGTTATAGAAAAGGGCATGAAAATTTTGCCCAATATAATGATTTCTTCCTTTTAGTTTCTGGTGACTTGGTTCTGAAAGGTAGGAATATATATATAGTCAGTTAGAGTCAAAATTTCTCTGATGTAGAGAGGAATCTCATATCATCGACCAAGTGTATATTAAAAATTTCAAGTGAGTTCACTGATTAGTTGGTAGGAATATATATATATATATATATATATATATATATATATGTATATGTATATGTATATGTATATGTATATGTATATGTATATGTATACGGTGCGTGAGTGCAGTCATCTCTAAATTTGGAAATTAGAAAGCTTGTAATTTTTTGAACATCTGTAAATGATAGAAAAGGTGCTTCAATGTGATGTGTTTGCAGATTGATATCATGATAAGTTAATTTTACGGAAATGTAGATGTTGAAGATAACGATGTCGGGGTATCTTTTTGTAATTTCATTCGAGCTCCTTCTTGAAGTATTTTTTTCATCTTGTCTTTTATCTTTTCAAGAGGTAGGTTCAAGAGCGAAAGTGCACGATTCTAGTTCAATTTATAAGAGTAACGTGTCTGTCATTTTGCTACTTCTAATTATTATAACATATAGGAGGTTGATACTTGATTGATCTCAAGTATCAGTGAGGGAAATCTTCTTTAAGAATACAATACGACACAATGCTCAATTTTGATTGCCATATTAACCGAGTTTTTTAGAATTTTTAACATCTATCTTGTTTTATAATATTCTTTTTATTGTTAGATAATTATAAAACTGTTATTATTAGATTACTCTTCACCATGTTAATTTAGTTTTTTAGATGACTTAATCATCTAATTTCAAGTAATTTTATTCAATCTTTCCCAACATAAAAAATTATATATTTTATTAATAAACATTATTATTATTATTATTATTATTATTATAATTAATTTACAAATAACTATGTCACTCTATTATAATTTACAAATATAACATTTGATACTTTTAAGTTATACATGTGTAGTACAATGGAAATAGTAGAAGTGACAATTGAAAATGTAAGAACATGGATATCTTTTGAAAAAAAAAATTACTTATTAATACAAATACATAGAGATACTCTTAAGGAGAAAAGGAGGATTAAATGATATTAAAATCATACACTAAAAATGAATTTTTCTCAAAAAAAAAAAAAAAAAAAAAAAAAAAAACTATTAACACTATTGTAGTTGTAATTAGACTTTTGGACATTTGGGTAAATTGACGTCCAAAATTCATAACTAAGGGTTATTGACCTCCATTCTCATATTAACCTTTTTTGACCCCTTGATGATGTCATTTTGGGGTGAAATATCAAAAATACCCTTCACTTCTCTTCTCCAACTTTCCAAACTAACTAAGTTCTTTCATCTCACTTCTCTTCATTCAATCTCTAACGACGGAATACGGCGAAGACAACACGGCGGCCTTAAACATATATATATATATATATCTAATATTCAACCCTCTCACTTTGGATTTTTATTCTCTCTCTAAAATTCTCAATCTCTCTATTATTCAAGCATTTGATAAGTATTCAACCATCAACCCTCTTTTTAATCTTTCCATTATTCAAGTTTCTGATCATTACAACGAATGAAAAGTTAGCTTTTACTTTCAAACAATTTTTTTGTGCTCCGGAATTTGCCATAGAATTTGACAATTTTCTCCCGAATTGCCCCGGAAACCCGACCGATTTTTGCATTTTACCCTAGAAACCGGACCGGTTTGCATTTTCCCCTGGAATTCGAACAGATTTTTGTAAGTTTGCACCGAAGTTAGGACCGGTTTATAAATTTTGCACCGGAATTTGAAATTTCCCAGAAATCCGGACCGGTTTTTGAAATTTTATCCTGAAATTTTCAAAAATTAACAAATTATAATTAAAGGCAAAGATTTTTTTTTAAACTATAGTAAATAATTTAAAAAAAATATTAAATACAAATACAAATTTAAATATAATATTTAAGATTAAAAAAACCAAATTTACTGAAACGCTTAAACCCTAGAAAAAAACAAATTTGAGAGATTTCAGTAAATTGTCAGAACGGAGATCGGAACAATCCTTTCTTCCAAATCTCTCCAAACAAGAACACAGCTTAAACCCTGAAAAAAAACATTACTTTGAAAATTCAGAGCTCCATTTCTACTTCAACAAGATGAGTACCATGAAATTTTGCCGAGAATGGTATCAATAATCTCTTCCCCCCCATTCACTGTTACTTATTCTTTTACTTTTGGAAAAATTTTTTTTGTTGAAATCATCCCAATTTGTAATCTTGCAGTAACAATATCCTTTACCCTAAGGAGGATAGAGACGAGAAGATTCTCCTCTACGCATGTCGCAACTGTGATCATCAGGTACATAATTTTATGGCGTTTTCTTTCTTATCTACCCCGGTCGCATTTTTTTTTTTTATAATTCTCTGAGTTCATTTGTATTGGTAAGTTCCAATTTTCAACTTCTTTTCATCTTCTGATAGTATTCGAATTGTTATTGTTTAGAATATATATGTGATTCCTTGGCCCAAATTTCTTAAAGCTTTTGGGTTTCTAGGTGATTTAACAGTTTTTACTGTTCATGTTTGGAGTGATGCATTTTATTATTGAACGAGGTTGCTACAAATCTGGCTCTCCCATTCATCCATTATTAGATCTTAATTTCTTTATTTTTATTTTATATCCATTAGTGTTCGGGTCAACTTTTGTGAACCTCGATTAATCCCATGGGACAACCACACTACCCTACTAACACTTGGCTTTGGGAAACTCGTAGGATAATATCTTAAATAGGTGGCTGCACATGGATTTAAACTCATGACCTCGAGTTTAAAGAAATCCACTTGATCATTAGACCACCCCCCATAGATTGTTTTATCTATGTTACTTCTCTCTTCTATTATAACTACAAATCGAATGATAGATGAATTGGGAGCCAAGCTACTTTGTGGTGTGTAATAATCATTCAATAATTCCTCATCGGTGTTCCATTTTTCATTTAAACTAGGAGAGGCAATATAACTTTTGTTCAGGTAGGTTATTCCCACCGTTAATGAAATTATTCATATAATCTTGCACTTTTAACATTAAAGGTTATACATTTGCTATAATTTTCCATTGGTATTAGATCACCTCAGATTCTCAAGTAAGTAAGTTCTTTGCAAGTTGCATTTGATTTCCTTATTTTTTTCATATTCATTTGTGTTAAATTATTTCACATATCTACTAAGTTGGGGAGGGTTTGACACGTTATTTCATTAATTGCAAATCTTCCATACTTGTATCAAATGTGCGTTTTGTATGTACATTCTGTTTCTTAGGCTCTCCTCTATGCATCCAAGTCATTTTATTTTACATTCTGGAAGTTGATAGATAGACCTATTTTTGTATCTAAAGATTGGTCTAATCTCTCCTGTCTGTCTATTGCTATTGTACCTGGTCGAAGATAGTCCTGTTTTTGTTTCCAGAGATTGAAAGTTTCCTCCCTTCTGATTCTGCTTATTAATCCTCCTATATGTGTTTTGGGTTTGCAGGAAGTTGCTGATAATAATTGTGTCTATAGGAATGAAATTCATCATGCTGCAGGGGAACGCACTCAAGTACTGCAAGATGTCGCTGCAGATCCAACTTTACCTCGCACTAAAGCTGTTCGATGTACTCAATGCAACCATGGAGAAGCTGTCTTCTTCCAGGTCCACTTTCTTTCTCAATATTTTTAAGAACTTTAAGAATAATTTGCCTGCTCAGAAGCATGTTGTGCTTTGATTTTTTCTTGATTTCAGTTGTATAGTAATAGTTTTCCACACAACCTTTGTTAGTTCACCTAAATTTCTTTTGTTGGTTTCAAATTATAGTGCACTATCATCTTAAAATGGCTGGTTTTCCATGGGAAGAATATTTATTTTGTGGAATTTGGTGGTTAAAACTTAGAATAGAGGGAGGCTGTATACATTTGGGTGTCAACAATTCTCAAACATCTCCTTTTCATTACTTCTTCCTTACAGTGAGAATAATTTTCTGATTAGAATCAGGAAAAAGTTTGTATCCTCTCTTTGTTTTTTATTCTATTATGATGAAATGCTTGATCATGTTCTCTCTTTTGAAATGATTTGATTATCAATATAAAATTTTAAGTCACCATCTGATGGTTTGAGTTATAAATTGTCTATTTTCAAGATTAGGAATTCTGGCACATTATCCTTTTTTTGGGTATTTAAGTATGACGGTATCATATGTTTACTTTTTTAATTTACGGCATCATATGTTTTATAAGACCTGAGATTATCTTTTTGTTGTATGAACCAAAAATTACATTTAGCATATTATTTCCTTAATACTGTATTAAATTTAATTATAAGAAACTATGATCGAAGTTTGAATTAGCTACTTTGAGAACAACTCTTGGAAATTCAAACATAGCTGTCTTTTTTCCATCAAAGTTTGTCAAACCTCAGTTGATTTGTTCAGCAACACATTCTCTCAAAAGAAAGAAAAATGCCATTGAGAGTAAGTGTGAATCTATTTGTTGAATGTAATATAAATTGTTGTGGACTAGTTTGCTTTTGTTGTAATACTCACTCTGCTTTGATTAAAAATAGTTTGTCTGAATACTTGTAATTAGGTGGTGGATTGAGTTTTTTCTTTTAGGTATACGGGAGTCTATGGATTGGCTTTTTGCTGTTTAGTGGGGCTTTTGTTTTTTTTGTGCCCTTTTACTTACTGTTTCTTGTATCTTCTTTAATTATTTCAATGAAATGGGTTTTTGAGCTCTTTTTTAAAAAGTTTGCTTTTGATGTCATTTTATTCAACTTGCAACTTAGCGTTTGTTGGTTAATATCAATGCCTCTTTCTGATGCTATTGTGATATCGGATTGGATATCTGCAGGCGACTGCCAGAGGGGAAGAGGGTATGACATTGTTCTTCGTTTGCTGCAATCCAAATTGTGGCCACAGATGGAGAGATTGATAACAGATTTATTACAAGTTTATATTTCATGTATCCAATCAACGCTTTATCGGTGCGTGATGAAATGTTTTGATCATCGAAGCTTTTAAATAGTTGTCATCGTCTATTCAAAAATGAATTAGTTGGAATATTTTTATCTGGTGTAAAATTGTGCTGATATGTGAGATTCACCTTTGTCTGTTTTTAGTTTTTCATCCCATTTACAATTTTGACAACGACACATTGACCAGAATAACAACTAGGAAATGCTTAATATTTTCTTTTCATTTGTTATTGACGAGGGTATTCAAATGTTTATCTATCTCTATACACAAATGAATTCGGGTGCAAAATAACACCTCCCTTTGCTAATTTTCCTAAAAGACCTCAATCTTCCACCGAGAGATTAATCTAAAGCGCATAATAAAAGGCACGTTAAATAAATAGGGTAAAAAAGAATTATCTACAAAAAGGACCCAAGTGGGTTCCTTGAACCTAAAATGGCGACCAATAATTTTTCTACCAAAATTCTGAGATTCAAGTAAGCATTTTTACAAGAATCTATGGAGGCGATGATAGGTTGCGAGTGAACCATTCTGATAAACGTCTAAGTTTCTTTGATGTGTCTTCATTCTTCGCCATGAAGGATTCAAAATTTGATATCATTACCGTGAAATCATGCTTGAGAGCCTCTAAACTTCGATAATAATCATTCTGTAATCTTTCCTGGATTATGTCAAGGCATAAAGGTACTGGAAACCTATTCAACATAAGAATCAAAATTACACATTTTCACATAGAAATCTGAGTAAATTTACTAGTTATATGGAGCTCTAAGAATATAGGAACTGTATAATGGTTCAATATTGTGTTTCACAAGATGGGTTAACGAATTTATTGCAAGAGGATTTACTGAACTACCTGTTCTTATATTGCAGCCTCCGTGAGAGAAGCATCAAATCTTGTAACCCATAACGGCCCTGTGTTTTTAAGAGCAAGATCAAAATATGCTCATAATCTGGCATATAAACTGAAAGCATAAAAAATCTTGAATAAGTAGACTACCTGGGTAGAGCTTGACATTAATTTGTCGAAGGCATGCAATAACTTTGATTTGGTTTCATCGTCTACGTGAGGCTGTTCCCACTGAGTATCGGTATCACAAAGCTCCCAAGGACTATGTAAATGTGGTTCTGTAGGATCACTCCTGTACTTTATTGTGTACCTCTCCCAAGGACTATCTGGAAACTCAGGAGATTTTGCCTGCACAGATACAATCCGACCATCCCACCAACTACCATCTACTCCAACGTCATTTTTCCACCACACTTTACACTTATCCCTAAACCTCCAATTCCTCTTCATGGCTGCATGAAACCGAGTTCGTTCAACTAAAAAGTCGGGGAAAGCAGTCAACTCAGGTAGAGTTAACTTGAAAGATTGACGGTATACACAGGAAGCAGGATCGATAAACTCAAGTAGCATTTTACAGCAGCTATCTCCAGAGCCTGCAGCAGTGGCATACTCAAGCTCTACAATCTTACAAAACTCCACATCTCTTATGGTTCCTACGAGTGTGGTCCAGGGTCCCATTTCCTTTAAGTTAGAGTTATTTGCACAACAATGATCTACGTACTCATGATGCCCCTGAAAGTACCGAACATTTCATCAATATTGAACCATAATTACCACAAAAAGTTAAAGAGTGAAAGGAGAAATCAGGGAGCAATAAACCATACATGATGTACTTACCTGTCTAAGATATGCGACTTCATCCCCAAGTTGGGGAATATATCTAGAACCACCCTCATGTGCAGGCATCATTAACCATGATCCTTTTCTCGCACATTGAATTGACTTTCTTCTGTCTATTGGATTTGAATCTTGTGTACCCCTCCTGTTTCTAGTGGTCCTTGACCCAACTGTCATCCTTGAGCTTGATGCCCACTCTTCACATGGTATTTGGGATCTGTTTGCAGAAGAATTACCAGCACGTCTCGATTTATGTTCAGGTTCTTGCTCATCTTCTGATCTGATATTGTCACCCACATTACTTAAATCATATGAGGAATCCTTTAATCTTAAAGATCGTGGCTTACGAGGCCCTTCAAGAACAATTTTAAGACAGTCTGCTTCAGCATGTAGAGTATTGTTGCCTGAACATGAAGCATTTTCTCCTGAGCCACAGCCGTTACTTTCCATGTTACTCTTACCTTTGTGTGACTTTGATCTTCTGTAGACTGCAGTGAACATTTTGTTTGTCTCTACTTGCAACTCAGATGAATTGCATAAAGTTGACGGTTGTTTATCCATCGAAAAGTCCATATCTCGTTGGCAATCATTTCTATTATCTGAATAAGTGCCGTTGATGGCAGTATCCTGCAGCCCAATTAAATGCTTAGGACTTCCAGACAGTGTATTGTATTCATCATTCTTCAAGCTCTCATTGGAAAATTCTATTTTTTGCTTTGAAGAATAATCATGATCCAAAGAAACATTCTTGAACCTTATCTTAGTAGGAAAAGGTGTGATGTTTTCAGTTTGATTGGGGAGAGGAGTCCCATTTTGCATTGATGTGGTGGTTGCATCTGAAGGTAACTTATAATCCAATTTATCAGACTCAACGTGATCAGGCAACTTGCTAAAAGATTTAACCTCTCCACCATTGGCTACATAATGAGAATGCCCAGAAGCATTATTGTCCAAAGCATCTTTCAAATATGTAAGTGCTACTGTGCCCATTTGAACCCCAAAATTTTGTATCTTCTCACGGGGGGATACGGCACAAAAATCATTATCTTGCTCTAAATATTCTCGGGCAATATTCTCATTTTCATTTTGACCACCATTAGGTAATGAACTAGGTCCTTCATATACATCAGAGGACACAGTGTCTCCTAACCTTATACGCTTTGATGAACGAGCCCTGCACCCTCCCCATTTTATGTTCCCATTAGTGTAGACCTCGGTCAAACCAGAATGTCCTTCAATGTTTCCTAATTGTCTCTCTAGAATCTGACTGGGTTCAATGACTTCCTGTGGCGATCTTGATGATGAGCCAACCACATCAGCCATATTAGAACAAGCAACTGTTGTATTCAGAGGAGGACCACCCTTATTTGAATTCTTTAGGGAGAATTTGAGAACCAACTTCTTCCTGTTTCCAGAGTCTACATGAGATTCAGTAACATCATGAGATTTAACATCCTCAGTTTCAACTAGAATTACTTCTTTCCCTTTTGAATGCTTAATTCTGTTTTGCAATGATCTTTCATATTCATCACTCTCAAGGTCTGAACCTTGTAATGTAGATTCACTTTCTGAAATATAACCTCCAGACTCATATTCATCTTCTCCATCTGTAGATTTTCCCTTGAATGATGATATCCAGTTGCGAGCATTGCGTGCAGCAGCTCTTTGAGGTCTTAATGTCTTTGATGCCTTCTTTTTGGAAGGCTTATGGCCAGATTTTGACTTCCGACTTCTGATACTTCTAACAGTATCTCCTTCAAACTCATCCAAATTTCGTCGTTTAACTCGCCTTCCAGAAGAAGTCATGACCTCGATCTGAAATGTTGGAGGAAAGAATTAAATCAAGCAGATGGAAGATAGGGTTTTTTGTCAAATGAAAAATAATCTTATCAAAAAATAGAGAGGTACTTGAGTGATAGAAATTATTGTATTTGTTGCAAATAGAGAGTAGAGAGACAACAGGGGAAGTAGATAAAATACTCACTTCTGCTTTCTGCTTTTTCCTCTTTGATCTACGAAGACCATCAGGAGTGTCCTCAATCCCTGTGTCCTCAGAACTGCATTCCAGATCAGATGAGGAGTTAGAATTTAGACTTTTTTGCTCTCCACCAGAAGAATAATCTTCAGTGACGTTATATTCTGAATCAGTATCATCACTTTGCACTTCATTTTCTGGTCCCCAATCCATCGCATCTACAATCTCTGGCAGTGGTTCAACCAATATATCCAAATCAGCCAAAGGCAGCAATTGGTAATCTGGGTCAAGATTGAAGTCAGGCCCAGCAGAAAGTTTTAAAGAAGAAGGATGCCACTCAAGACCCATAGCTCCTAAACGTCTTCGCTGGTATGCACTCTGATAGGGTTCTGGATAAGGTATCATGCCTACCATTTTTCATCATCAAGCAGCATACAGAAAATAAATTAATACCAAAATGGAAACCACATACTAGCATTTGTTAATTGAGTAGAGGGAAACCTGAGTCACAAAGGAGATCTTGCAGATTTCTTCTATACGTACTAAGTTGGGTTTCCTGAGTTTATTAATGACACATTCATTCAATATAATAAAAAGCCATTAGATCTGAAATATTAATGAAGAAAAAAAGAGAAGGAATAAGAAACTTTCGATAACAATCATACTGCAAGACTAGCAGCCGTAATTCTACAGGTCTGTGATACACTGCATTTGATCTTAGTGGCTAAAACTGGACATACTAATCCTATATTTGGTTTTACATTGTTGAAATCTTCAGAATACTTCCCTTACATTCAAATTTCCCACCACATTCCTTGTACTATAATTATAAATGGAATTCCTTCTTGAAATTTTGTTATTTCTTTTCTTCTTATTTGAGGATTTCTCACCCACTTTTGTCCTGTTCTTTCTTCTTTCTTTTTAATCAATGAAAATCTTTCTATCAAATAATAATAATTCTAATTCAGATATTAATTATGGAAAGTGGTCACCATATCTGCAAATCCATCTTTAGAGAAAATTTTTTATCGTTATGTCAAATAAATTTGTTTTTCATAAACAGAGAGATTTGTTTTCTTAATTTCATTTTTACTGATCTCTTTCCTTTTTCGGCAAGTTTTTTTTTCCCTTCTACCATGTAATTTGCCTTTCTTCAGCTTCCCTATTTCCAAACTTGTATAGGTGGGCTACCTGTATATATTTTAGGCTTTACGTTTCCAATGAATTATGAAAAAATATAAGTTATATTGCAAAACTACAAGGTATCAGAGTGGTAGTCCTGATGCAGCGCAGCATGAGGTGTATGTAATTCTGTTAGCTAACCAAAGTTAAATTAGTTAGCTGACAGTTGGTTATATTATAAAAGACTGTTTTCCAATTTTGTAAAGAATTCTAGATTACTTTGCATCACGTCAGTCTTTCTTTTTTTGGGGGTTGCGTATGTGTGTGAAAGCTAGGGATCCTCCAAAGGAAGCTACTAAAGAGACCACTAGGTTTTCCAACTTTTTTGTTTGGGTTCCTCCAAAGAAAGCTAGGGATCTCCTGAAATGTTCTGTGGCTGCTTTGTTGTGGAGTATACGGTTAGATCAAAATTCTCGGCTTTTCATGGGGATTCCAAATCTTGGTTTCAGTTGTGGGACTTTTTTTTTTTTATAGAAGCTGTGGGACTTCATTGTTTCAAGAACTTTTAGTAGGGCCAAAGTTGCAAATGCTGGAGTGCAAATTGTAAATATTTTTATAGCTACCCCCTTCTATTATTGCCACTAACTGGCAGACATTTTTTTCTTTTTTTTTTATAATAAACACTGCTTTTCATTGATGTATGAAAAAGCCAAAAAGAGGCCTAAAAGAGGTTACACAAAAGCCTTCCAATTTGAAGCAATAATAGAAGGACTATAATGACTAAAAGAATTACAATTAGCACTCCAAATGGAGGCATTAAGAATACTAAACTCCAAATGTTCTTGGCTTTTTGGGCAATTCAATTATCAATGCCTCCTTTACTATAAAAAAAAAATTTGTAGATTTTGATTTTCTTGTTCATTCCATACATATTCTATAAATAGAATTATTTTCTTTATTTTTAGCTTCTTTATGTTTTTTAGGATTCCTCATCCTCTTGTATTTGTATTTACTTTTCTTTCATTAATGAATATTAAACTTTCTATTAAAAAAATAACAAACAAACTATATACATCTACGTATCCGCTCATGAAACTGTTTGTAACCAAGCAATTATTTCAGAAATGACATCAGATAAAGCATTTTTCAAAAGCATAAAACAAGTAGTCAGCCCTGACCAATAGAAATCCCTTCATTGCAAGTCAATAAAACAAACATAATGTATTTATGGTTTTCTCACCTGGTCAACTACATTGCTAGAAAAATCTTGAATAAGCGGGCGATAGTCACCAAGAAAGAACTGTGGTAAAGCAAGACAAACAACCATAAAAAAACAGTGGCAAAACATATAATCTTGAATCAAACAAACAAATGCTCAACAAATTATCAATGAACTCAAGTACCTGATCATATTTGGCATCCTGTTGGGATTCACCTTGACCTGTGCTTAATATATACAGCTGGCCAACATCATCAGAAAGTATTATGGATGTCCCATCTCTATACAACAGAGACAAAACTAAAATATATAAGGACTACAGAGTGAAATAGGTATCTCTCAAGATAAAAAATATCTCAACAAGAAGTTCAACGTTGATCTATTAATGCACAATCACCTTGATAATACATTATGATCAGAACTATGGTGGAATCATAACGTTGGCAAGTATAGAAATGGGCATTGTATGTTGTTTATAGTACAATGGCTATTAAGTGTAACTTGTCTCATAAATATTATCCTTCTGCATTACTCAAAGATAACTTCTGAGTTTATTATTTCTACACAAGCAGCTGGAGCTCCCAGCCTTCGTAGTTACACTTCACAAAACTAATTGCAGAGCACGGGCCACAGAGTCATGCATTGCAAGAAACTCTTTAATATAGGGCCCCCAGGTGCAAATAATTCAACACTTCGTAATCACCCGCAAGAGGGGTGGACTAATCCAATGTTCTAACCATACATAATAATTTTGAACTACAACGCTCATTCACAAATTACTGTTTTTTATTTCAATATAAGAAACGGCATTGATGAGTGAAAATAACAAATTTATTTTATCAGACCACACATAGAGACAACCTCAGGAAAGAAAACATGTAGATATATGTAATCAAATATGCTTCCACAAAGGTTACAAAAAAATTAAATATGTGTGCGCACGTGAGAGAGAGAGCATCAGGTATATCAAGCATAACACATTCAATTTGGCAACTTCAATTAAGAACTTACGATGAAAACTTCCCATCCACCAGTTTAAAGTGAGAAATTTCGTAAGTTCGAATAGGTGTGCCTTCCCAAATCTAAAAGTAGAAAGTAAATAAACAATATAAAATGAGATTTGTCATGTAAAAGTAAAATAAAGAGAGAAAATCATCGGGAAGATTAAAGAGGAACAAAAATCTCACATCCCAAACTATAGTTTTTCCATCATATCCAGCACTCATAGCAATCCGTGGGTTAAAAGGATGAACATCAAGTACGTAAGTCTGCAAGAATTTAAAGTAATCTTATCAGAACTTACGCTCCATATTGGACATATTTTTTATAGATAGATTAATGTCATCATTCAAAGAGAATAAATAAAAAAGTGCATGGATACATCAGAGGATGAGAAATCCTTGATAAAATAAAAAGAACAAAGAAATTAAAAATTACAGAAAAAGTATTTTGTTAAGAATACATGGAATGAAAAGAAGCCCAAAATTAAAGGAGTTGATATATCATTGAATATATGAGCATGTTCTCAAATAACCATTTCTATTGACATCGACATTTTACTCCTCGGTTCCTGGAGCGTTGTTGTTAGGATTCCCGGAATTCAGATCAATGTGTGGAAATCAAATTGTAACCCACATCGAATGAATTTGCCCCAGGAAATCTATTTACAGTCTTGGATACATCATGGATAGCAACACAGCGTTTCGGGTGGGTAGAGGCAGAGGGGACAAAACTTTGTTTTGGTATCACATTTGATTGTTGAATTCGCCCCTTGGTTAAAAGGAAAACATCTAAGATTGGTAGCCTTTGGAATTCTCGTTCCCAGTCTTGGCTCTTTGATTTCCATAGAAATCTCAACGATAGTGAAACTGATGAGTGGATCAACCTTATGCAAGTCTTGGATTCCGGAGCCTCAAAAGGGTTTCTCTATGAAGTCGGCCGTCAATACTAATTGGAAGAAAGATAACGAGGTCAATAAGAACTTTTCTAAAGCCATTTGGAAAGGTTGATAGTAGGATACCCTTAAAAGATCAAAGTTTTCATTTGGATCATTATCGGTTTAAATTTGAATGCCAAAATCCAAGCTAGAAGACCTTGGATTTCTCTTCAACCAAATTGGTGTAGTTTGTGTGAGAGGAGTTCGGAGGATACAGGGCATTTTTTATGCCATTGTAAGTTTACTACTAATTAGTGGACTAAGCATTTCAAGATTTTTAACATTAATAATAATGTTCACTCTCTCCTTAATGTTGTGAATTTATATGGTAAAGGAAAAATCATTTGGATTAATTCTGTCAGCACTATTGTTTGGAATGTATGATTGGAGCGTAATAGAAGGATTTTTTTGTAGCAACAAGGATATTTAAGAGATTTGCGTTCTCAATGCCTCCACTTGGAATGTGATTGGTAATTGTTTTTGTTATAATTTTCCTTCCTTGATTTCTGCCCATTGGAATGCTTTTTTTTGTAATCTTCCTGTTTTAGCCTTTTCACTTATCAATGAATGAAAAGGTTCTTGTTTATTATTATTATTTTTAAAAAGATTAGTTATACTGCAAGTCTACATTTATCATCTAAAATCTCTTTTAATGAATAGTAAAGTCATAAAGTTAAAATGCAAGTCCATGTGACAACCTGAAAAAAAAAAAGTAAGATCCTTCTGAGATCATAAATGTAACCAAACTGTTGTTCTCTCGTCATGAATTTTCTGCAAGTAATTCACACCATTTAAGACAGAAATATCCTCATCTTTAGTTTCATTAATAATACATTTCTCATTTTCTACTCCAACAAATCCCAAGTAGAACTCTAATCAAATAGGAACCTGAAACCACCCAAACCGACATTTTCCAGTAGTAGAGTAACTGAAAAATAATTTGAGATCTCAAATGGTTTAGTTCCTTTAATTTAAGCTTAATTTCCCTTTCTCACAATGTTAAAAACAATTTCATGCAGTACTCTTTCCATCAACTAACTACTCACCATAAAACCCTAGACAGGCATTAAGATGCTGCTGATAGTACTCAGTAAAAACAGATTAATATTTGCATTAGTTCAAAAGCAAATACAAAAATACAAAGAGACTCTCCCTTACCAAAGCTTCTCTTCGGTTGCACTAAATCATTGCTTACCTCATTTCCCACACTTACCCCTACTATATGTACTGTCACATAACAAACTTTCACCCTTCTCCTATAACAGTTTCCCTGTCAAAAAGCTTACCCGCCCCTGACCTAGCTAAAACAGACTCACAAAACATTATGAGCACCTAAGTAATCTTCATTGTCCAATCTCTTTCTTCTCCTTGACACACAAAATGGAAATCTAGAATTTCTATCAATACTCATCGGCAGCCGCCCAAATTTTCTCCTTGTACTCAAGGTGGAATACTGGGGAATTGCTGGATTAGAGGTGGCTTCTATTTTCAACATTACCTCTACACAAAAGGGATGCCAATGAAGGGACAGATCAGACAACAGGTGTCTTTTTTGCACCATATCAATAACATCCAAGTCTCCCAAAACCAAGTTCAAATCTGAATTTGATCTTTAAGAATCTGAAACTAATACTATTAAAGTCGACCCATCATCAAAATGGACCTAAAATTACACAACCCATCACTTGAACCAAGGAACTTCCCATGTAAATATTTGTTTCCTTTTCTTTCTTGTGTAATCTCTCATTTTTTTAACCTCCCATTCCTTATTATTCTTTATTTCATTTTGACCATTGTAATATTTTCTTTTCATGAAATTCAGCAACTGCAAGAAGCCTTCAGGGATTGTACAATCGCTGTAAAGAAGAATACAGTTTTCTTCTCCCCTTTTGAATCTGTCTACAAATAGTAATACTACTGCAAAGAAAATCCTAGCAGATATGTATGCAAGCACAACTATGGAAAACCGATAAACCACTTACAGATTCAGTATGACCTGTCAAAGAGTGTACTAAGCTACCATCAGAAGCATTCCAAACACAAATTCTACAATCTGTATCACAAAGAAACACTGTAAGATTAAGAAATCATAAATTGAGTACTTACAAATTACTAAAATATTTGAGATCCTACATAATGTATTCATTACCTAGATGTCCAATAGCCGTATTACAAACAAATTAACCAAGAAAACAAGATAAGCTACCATTGATGCCAAAAGAAATTTAAGTTTGAACTCAAAGTCAAATTCATAATTCTAACAACACTTAAACGTATCCAATTTTACAAATTACTAAGTTTGAGGGGTGATTTAACAAATTGAAATTTTGAGGATCTAATTTTAATACTTCTACCAAGTTGGAAGGCAATTGCTACAATTAGAAGTTTAAGGTGCAATTGTTAGAATGGGTTCAGGGATGGTTGTGCAATTTTCACTATTTTCTAATGTAATGTAAAAGAATAGTTAAAAGATTTCAATAATCGCTTTCATTTGGTGGAAAAATTAGTATTTTGATAAATATCAAAGAGATACCTTTTCTACTCGACCAATGTTAAATACGGAAATTATGAATATTAGCAAGGAATGTCATGGATATTTTCGATTCCATATTTTCTTTCATGTACCCAACAAATGACTCATGAATCCATTCTACAATCTCAAAACATTTGATAACAAGGAGAAAAAAAGCTGACCCATTATAGCTGCCAAGACAAAGCGATTATCTAGGCTCCAAATTATCATATTGACACCACGAGGGGTAGGAAGAATCCTCTGACGAGGACCCCCTCGAGCAGGTTGTGGAGGCATTGGTGGAGGTGGGACTTTTAAATGGTATGCACGAGTCCACCGACCAACCTTCCCCTGAACAAAACGTAAGGAAGTAATGTGCATTTAATAATCAAAGAGATATCAATAAGTCATATACAAAGAAGAACCTACACAACTACTATGCAAAAAAAAATTGTGAAAAAAAACTTCACAAACTTTCTTGTATCACAACGTGAAAACTTACATGTGACCTCCGTGACCTAGGAACCCAAATAATTGCACTGCCATCACGAGAACATGTAACTATATTGTCATGAGTAAACCTGGAACCATAAGTAGGAAGAAACTTAAGATAAAGATACTATATAATTGAGAGAAAATGCAGAATACAACTTGTATTTTTCTTTTTTACTACTCCATGTACTACTTTTTAAATTTTTCGATCCACAAATTTATTATTCAATAGTTTAGTTTGTATACCATTATTTTAAAATATTTGTACGTGTCCATTCATGAGGATTCCAATTGTCTCTCTCTGACTTACATTAATTTGGTGCAAAGTTGATTGGTTTTCCTCCAACAATGCATCAAATGGTCACAAAATTGAAGAAAACTAAGTGTAAATCAAGGGAGTCCGCATGAAGGTGAGAATGGCTTACATTTGGAGGACACATAACAATACATGCCAAAAACTTTTGAAAAAGATTGACATGGGAACTAGAAAAAGTTCAAATACCGTAGTACAAGAACTACAAAATATCAAAAGGAATACTACAGATGTCTTAGAAGCAACATGGGCAAAAAAAGCTCAAAATGTGAAATAGGCAGTTTTTTTTCCTGGATAGAAATAGGCGGTCAAAAGGCTGCTTTTTCTTCTTTCCTTTTTATTAATAAATATTGGGGTGGGGGCAGGGAAATATTTATCACATATTACAATTTTCCCAGCCAAAAAGAGCAAAACACACCAGGAGTTTTTAAACTTGTGAACATTGTCTTCCTTAGCAACGTCAGCAGTTGTAAATCTTGAAGCTACCGCACATCCGCTGCAATAATATAGCAAGAGTAGATTAGCATAAAACTTCTAATAAATAAAAGGAAATTACAAATTCAGTCTCTGAGATTTGGGCTAGGTTTGACTTGGATCACTAGATTTTTAAAAGTTACGTAACCCTTGAGGTTCTGAAAATAGTTCAAAATGATCTCAATTAGTCATAGTAAAGCAAGTTAAATGAGACGAGACGTGGTTTATGTAACTTTTTGATTAATTTTATACTACTTTTTGCTTTTTTTTTTTTTTGATACCGTGAGTGTCCGGGCCAGTTTACACGCACCACGGCTAATCTCACGGGACAACCTCATGACCCTACAACACTTGGCGTCGGTTCAATCTGAGAATAATATCCTAGGTAAATGGCCAACATGTTTTGAACCCAGGACCTCAAGGTTGGAAAGCAACCCCTTGGCCTAGTGTTGGTTACTTTTTGCTTTTTTATTCATTCATAAGCACAAATAGCCTATGCAAGATAACACTATGACACCATTTAACATGTTGCTTTTCGTTAGTATAACCAACAAAAATAAAAAACTTAAAACATGGACAATGTTAGACTTTATTTCCAAAACTTCAAGGTTTATAACTTTTTGAAACTTAGGGACCTACGAAACCTCCCAAACCTCAAGAACCAAAAATGCTAGTTTTCCTCAAATAAAATTAAAGAACCTATAACAATAGAAAGAACTGACCTAAATTGCACATAGTTGACATCATTCTCATGGCCAGCTAACACATCAATCTCATGATTGGGTTGGTCTGGGTTATCATTGTTTCCTTTACAGGCACTCCAAACCTGCTAGTAAGAAGATGACTCAAGAAAGTATACCAGGAACTTATCCTTGGTTCAAAGCCTAAAAGTTACGGCACAAAATCTTCAAAGATGTAGAGAACAGGAGATATTGGTAAAAGGAAACATGTTAATTTACCCTTGCAAGAGTGTCAGAACTACCAGTAACAAATATAGTTCCACTGGCATTGAATGCACAGCAAAATATTTGATGGCTCTGAGGAAGAGTATTTGAGGAAGAGCCATTGTTTCTTGCTGCAGACAGAAAATGATTGCAAAATAAGTTCAAGGCAAACAAGAAATCAATGATATCCACAATAAGAAGTAAGCCAACCATTCAAAGAATCCAAAGGCCTTGGAACATAAATCCTGGGAGCATTCTGGGAAGAACTCCGAGCATCCCATATCCTACATGTTCCATCATCTGACGATCTACAAAAAAATTCTAACAAGTTCTAATAAGGAGGGAATCTGAAAAGTTTTTATATAAAAATAGTTTAAGGTGAAGCACGAAGAAAGTTAATCTAAATCAAAATTCACAAAGAATAAAATAAAAGTTATCGTGTGAGAATCTAAGATACACACTTTTATTTGTTTTTAAAAGACTAGATAGAGTGCTAAAAAAAAGACAAAATAAAACTGTTACCAAGAAATAAACAAAAAGAAAGCAAAATAGAAAACAAAAGGCTTATCCAGAAAGCAAAAAAAGGAAAAGAGTTATCTTTACAGTATGAACCACACAGCTTATGCATCTTCCAATTGAAGAAAAATAGCACGCCAGATTATTTTGAAGCCATGAAATTTAAATATTGATTCTCATCTCACTGGAAAAAAGTTCAGACATATGCCAATCCCAGCCAAGACCCAGAAATTCTTTTCTTTTTTTCATGAATACTTAAATTTCAGGGCTTGCCTAACATAATCTCATCTTTTTCCCTACGCATTTGAAAAAAATGATTTATTCCACAATGGAATGTAATGAAGATGAGACACACTCATTGTCATAGGGTTACTAACTTACTACTAGCAAAATCCGCAAACAAGTACAACCTGTTGACAAGGCTAGTAGGACTTAAATGTTTTTATTGCAACCCATAAGATTTTACAAACAAAAAGAATAAACCTATGACACTACATATTTCATACTTTCAACATACGGCTTACATAAAAATATTTCAAGTTTCTTCAAATAGATAGCACCAACAATGACTCTGTCTTCTAGTTCTAATCTAGAAGGTGAAAAGGAATCAGCCTTACGAAAGAAGCTGATATGCAGCTCTGGGACTAAATGCAATTGCAGTAACAGCACCGGTATGTCCTCGTAAGACAGAAATTGGCAGCCCGTCAGGCAAACGCCACTGTCATATACAACAAAGAAAAGCATGTAAGGTTTGAGTGTTCCGCAACATAAATATAGAAAGAAATAAACGTATCAGCAAACTTACAACACGGATAACAAAGTCATTTGAGGAGGATGCCACCACAGCATTGTTGGAACTTACAGCCAGGTCAGTGATATCACCCTTTTATTGCACGAAATAAAGCAACATATAAACACTCTATCTTGAAAATGTTGAAGTATGTTTTTCCAATTAATTAAAACTCACTTCATGTCCTCGACAGCTAGCCAAGCAATATGCAGTTTCCATTGACCAAATCTTTACAAGGCGATCATCTGAACCAGTTATAACATACCTCCCCACACGATCAAAAATTGCTGTCAAAATTAAAATTTAAACTAAACTATTAGACCTACCAGTAGTTTTAAAAGGTATGAACAAAAATGAATGGCGTTAAAGAAATAAAGGACAATAGAACAACCATAATGATTTTGTTTTTATGAACAACCATAATGATCAGGCACGTGTCGATCAAATATTTTGTGAGAGAGAGAGAGAGATAGAAAGAGAGATAATAAACACCAAATTCGAAAAATAAACCATATGAAATACAAGCTCCTGATAAATTGCATACTATCTCTTCATATCCAAGTAGGTTTGATGAGGACGACCATAAAAGTCATATCCATCTTTTCCTTCAATTTGTCCCATATTCATTGTTTGTACGGCATGGGGGACATTTTAGATGTCAAAAATCGACTACGTCTTTTCAAATTTTACAAATAACAAATGGCATAAGCTAGGACCTTCAAATCATGTTTGAGCCTATGTTCATAAAATGAGGTTGTTGCAAATGGGAACAACACAACTATGGTTTTATTTGTTTTTTTTATAAGAAACAAGCCATTGGGAACTGGGCAGCTGGGCCTTGGGAACACTTCATTATTTATTTTGTGTTTTTCAAAGAAACGTCTTTCTTTAATTAATAACAATAGTCCATAGGTGTCCAAACCAACCTAAGCCACTTCAATTTGGTCAGGATTACTTTGGCTATTTGATTTTGAGTTGGCTTCCACCGAAGGAAGCTCGTGATCTTCTTTGTTGGGATTTTTTTGGACCATTCTTCCAGGAAAAGAAATATTTTCTGGAATTGTAAGGACTTAACACAACTTTCAAATCTTTGATGATAGATTTTGGGATTTTGTTTGGGACTTGATTTTCTACCTAGTTTTTGTTGGTTTAAAGCTATAAGGCCCTTGTTTTGGATTTCCCTGTTCATTCCATGTACATGTATCCTTTGATTGATGAAAGTTTCATCTTTCTAAAAAAAAATCCACAAGACAACCACCTAACTATACAAATTACAATATTTACTGTCAAAAAAAGGTAAGAAGATTAATATCCTAAAAGCGTTGCCACCATGATTTGAACTACTTTAAAAATATTTGGGGTTAAGAACTTACTCCTTTGAACAGTGGACCCACCAATGGCAGTTGAAAACACATTTCTAATACTCTAACAGTGATTTATTTATTGCATGAACATTAGTCCTTCCGGCAAGACTTCAAGATTGGTTGTGTTAATTGTGATGATTAATGCTTACCCCACCCTCCAGTTCACACATGAATGAGAACTCCCTCAAAGTTCAATTTCCAAGACTCTACAACCTCTCCACGGACAAAACAGCCAAGGTGATGCACGCTTGGGATGCCACACACAACGCATGGAATATCACCTTCACTAGATACCTCTACGACAGAGAGATAGATGACTTGCTGCTTCTCCTCTCCCTCTTACAGCCCTTGTCCTTAAATGATGAGGAAGACTCCCTTGTTTGGTCTTTGGAAAAGGATGGAAATTTCTCTTGCAAATCCCACTTTGCCAAGCTCACCACTAAATCCGAAATCATGAACCCCCTCCTTTACAATTGCATTTGGCAGAAAGGAGCTCCCAAGAAAACCAGATTCTTTGTTTGGAACCTCACTCTTGGTGGCCTCAACACTAATGATATCATCCAAAGAAGACACCCTGGCCTTTACATCTCTCCCAACACCTGCTGCCTTTGCCACAAGAATAGTGAAAACCATAGTCATCTTTTCTTCCACTGTTCTTTCACTCGTTTCCTCTGGAACTCCCTGACCAGAACTTTCAATTTAGCCCTCTGGCTCCCCAAGCCTGCCAATAACTCCATTGAAACCCTTCTCATTGGTCACCCCTTCAAAAACAAAGCCAAAATTCTTTGGGAGCTTGCTGTTAAAGGGATTGTTTGGGAAATTTGGCTTGAAAGGAACTACCGAATCTTCAAGGACAAGGAGCGGACTCCAAATGAAGTGTGGGACACTATGCATTTCAAAGTTTCCCAGTGGAGCTCTCTTGATAGGAATTTTTGTAATTATGATAATTTTTTGATTAATTCTGATTGGGCCAACTTTCTCTAATCTTCGGCCTTGGTGATTTACTAATCACCCTTTTGTATTTTTAACAACTTTATTTTGTTTATTAATGATATTATCGTTTCCTATCAAAAAAAAAAAAAAAACACCTAGAAATAGACTTCCACGGACTTCGACCTATACCATGAGCAACCACCTTTGTGTCCAACCTATTGGGGTGAAAACCATGTCTACTTGCTTTAATCTTAACTCTTAAGCCAAACATTGTGAGGTTCGAGGGGGAAACGCCAAAGCCAAATCCCATATTCACAAGCAGGGAAACATTCTTCTTATAAAGAATGTTTAATCCCAAACCCCATCTTCCTTAAGTAATTAGATTACCTTCCAATGTAAAAGGTGGGATCCTCCGTCATCCGCACCTTCCCAAAAAAAAAGTTTCACATTAACTTTTCCATTTTGTCCTCGAATACTCAGAAAATACAGTGGGATGCCGCTTAGAGGGGTAGTTACAAAAGTGTTATGAGACGAACTCCAAAAAGGAAGCATGGCACACTAAGGACCACCACATATCCTTCTGCTTTCTCTATATTTTTTTTAATCCTTTTGTTTCTTTCCTACTAGCCAACAAGTAGCTCTCATAGCATTGAGCCAAAGAACCAAAGATAAGTCTTTAAAAATGTTCCCACAGAGGAAACTATAAATGACCAGATTGAGGCCTTTGGGGAGGAGGCCGAAGATCAAGGAGAAAATCTTGTTTCCTATCAAAAAAAAAAAAGGGGTAAACAAAAACCAAATGTCTCTGAGTTCTTAGGTTCAAGTTCGACAGCCACCTATATAGGATACTAAATATCCTATAGTTAATCCCATGTGGGAATAGGTGATTGTCCCATGAGAAGTGTTGCTGTGCAAAAGCTATCGATCACACTCACAATTATTAAGAAAACGTCAAATTGCAAATAGTTTCTAGCTCATATTTTCTTATGAAAAAAAATTACCACAATAGACAGCATTCCGATGCCCTCGTAGCCTCTTTATGTTTTGCATTTTTTGCACCATGGTTGATGGCTTTGCAATTGCATAACATGCTGCACGAATGGAAGGTGCACGTTGATGCCTGGAGAAACCACCTCCAATTTCCCTCAAACTTAGCCCACGAACCGAATCAGCTTTCATATGAGGCCAACGCATGTGTGTTGGAGGACCACTTGGTTTGTTAGTTCCTTCATGTGTATCATCTGTTAATCAACAAAAAATTTCATTACAAAATAAACGAGCATCGTACCTCCACAAAATACAAGTTGATAGACCGGTAATTGATAAAATTTAAATAAAAAAAAAGGGAGACGGCCAACCTAATCAGTAACTAGATAGTGCACCAAAACAGTATAACCGTGTAAAGTTTTATCAGCAGATTTTATTTTATTTTTTTGAAAAAAGTACCTCAAAAGTCATTGATTTAATGAAAGATAAATATAGAAACGACAATAAAGTGGCAAACCAAAAGCTTCAAAAAGCCAAAATATCCGTATACCCCTATATCCAAAAAGACCCAAACCGCCACCTAAATACAAGTATGTGACCAACAATTTATAATCAAACCTAAATGTGTTTGATAGTTGCTCCCAAAAAGAAGCTTTTACATGAGCCAACCTCCAAATATAATCCCAAGATCTCTTTCCATCCCTTTTCTTTCCAACCAAATCCCCCATGTCATTACACAAAAACCCACAAACCATAGGCACTTCCCCCTCTCTTCAAAAAGGAGGACTCAATAAAACTCCCTCCATTGATTGGCGAAAAGTATCGTCTACTCATGTTACACCAAAAGTTTGAAAAAAACTTTGCCAAATAAGCCTCAAGAATTTGCTTTTCCACATGATGTGATTGTGATCATTTAAGTCTTGATTGCACAAACTACACAAATGGGGATTAAGAGTGTAGGAGGAAGATTGTTAGAGAAATTCATACGTATTAACTTTACCAAGTGCCACAGACTAGATAAAAAATCTAACTTTCTTCAGGATCTTCCTCAGTCACAATTTGGAAAAGAAAGTAGGGGAGCAACTCAAAGGGAGGGAGCGGCTAAACTCAAAGATTTGTATTACAAAATGTAAGAGGAGTTAAGAGACCATAATCTTTTATCACCTCTCTCACCGAAAAGCATTCAAGGGTAGTAATGATAGATGAAAGCTTAAACACTTCCCTATCCAGGATTAGTCTTCCAAAGTGAAAATTTACATTCACATTCGAGCCCTCGTTTTGAATGAAAAAAAATATTGATGAGCTTTTGGCTAAGTAAAGAATACAAAAGTGGGTGAAGATCTAGACAAACAATGTCCCCTTGCAAAGCATCCTCCCAAAAGCGGATTCGGTTTCCATCCTCGACCTTCCATTTCACATAGTTGAGGAACAATGGGTAACATTTGGAAATCTCCTTCAATGGGCATCTAGTGGTACCCTTAGCCACCACATTTATATCCCATCATTTGGATGAGTTGCATGCCTACTTGCAATCACCCTATGCCAGGAAACTCCACAACCACTTTACAAGCAAACCCCGTTTTTCCTATCCATATTTCCAATTCCTAGCCCACCCTTGTCCATTGGTCTTGAAATCACACCTTCCAATTCACAAGGTGAGTGAGAACCTTTTCCTTCCCCCGATCCCTCCCGAAGGAAGTTTCTCATAATCTTTTCCAATGCTCCATTGTTTAAGCTTTGGTTTTAAATTTCTTAGTTTCTTCATGAATTACAAACCTTACCATTTCCCACCCACCTCATTCCCCCACCGCCCCAGACACTCTTTTTTAAAGTTTGGAAGAGTCAACCACATGTATTAAAATCTAAAAGGGGAGGACCCCAGCACATTCCACCAACCGATAGAATTAGAGGCCAATGATCATAAGTCTGTCTAGGGTTCATGTACTATTTAATATTTATCCCTTCCTTGATCCAATCTACGCAAAATGATACCCTCCCTTAGGTTCAACCAAATGTATTTTCCATTTGAGAGCAGCGAGTCCACAAGACCACAATCTTCAATCAGCTTATTGAACATTCTCATTGATTTAGTGAAACGGCCTACGTTTGATTTTTCGGAAACATAACTACTTATATTGAAATCCCTTGCCAAACATTGTTTACCATCACAAAAACCATAGATGTCACTAATCTCATTATCAACAGAATAATTTTTTTTGATAGAAGTCATTATCAACAGAATAATACAAATGCATTTGACTGAAGATCTAATAATGATATAGTAAAGAGTCCAATTCCAGAATACAAAACAACACTTCAATTCTGATAAAAGAAAGGGCTCAAACAAATATCACTAACAGCTCAAAAGAGAAAATGCTCCTGTTCCCAAGATAGTAGGTACATCAGCTGCATTTGGAGTGATTCCACCATTCATGCCTCTTGATGGAGAGGCCCTGTTGAGTAACAATTGCTTCAAAAGTTTTACCAAGTGATCTTTTTCAACATGTGGATACCTGCATATGTGAATGAAAGCTTTCTAACCGTGGAATGGACTTCGTGCAAAGAACACTACAAAATGAATTTACTTTACATGCTTTGGATCCTAACATTGAACTATGGAAGATGAAGCATAGAAAACCCAAATGCTTGGGGCTTTTTAGTTTCAGTAATTGACTATAATTTTTTTTATAGGCAACAAACTTATATCAGGCAAACAACACACAAACACACACACCACCAAAAAAAAAACAGAGATAAAGAGGCCCAAAAAGCTAGGAAGGAATCCAAACCAAAAAATCAAAAAAAGCCACAAAAATTATACAACCCAGGACACCAATTACAATAGATGCCCTAAAATATCTTTAATTAAAAAAACAGAGTAATCCCTCTTAATATATAAAGTGATGAAGGCCAAAAACAAAGCATTAAAATGAATGCACTAAACTTCACACCCCCACCCAAGAAAAGAAGAAAAATGACAATTTTTAAAATGAGAAACTTAACTTTAATAAGAACATTGAATGAACAAACTAGAAGAGCCACACAAAATGGGGGGCCAAAGGGCTAGACAACCTAACGAATTTCTATAAGAATACTTGTTGTGCTCCAACCAAAAGCTAGAAATTTACAAAATAGATTGTTTTGATGTCTAAGGACCGATACTTTAAAACTTGAGAAATGCAAATTGATCAATAGTAGAAGATGTAGCAAAAAGAAGTCTACACATACCTCTCTACCAGGTTTTGGTAACTTAATGGAAGTGACAAGCCATCATCATTTGCATGTCCACTATGCATCCCATTTCTTGAATACCAAGTGTGATACCTTCTGGGTAAAAGTTGGTGATCAAAAAGTTCATCCCACAGTTGTCCACAAGTTCTACGACATGGCCCCGAAGAAAGAAAGTGCAGAATAAGAAAATAAACTTCCCTAAAGTCAATCTCTACATCAGGCTCCAGAGTATGGTTAGTCCCAGGTTCTTCAAATTGAGTTTGCTCATGAACGTTAACAGGGAAACTTGACTGCTTCAAGTTAATAGAAGGTGCATCACCACAAACAAACTTTTGAAGAGCCATATTATTCATAAAACCTACATGTAGAAAATCAATTTTTCATCAAGGAAGATCTCAAGATCTGAAATACATGGACAAATCACAATTGAAAATGGTAAACAATACCTTTTTCGTATATCAATGAAAATGTCTCTTATCCCATTAAAAAATGGTAAACAATAGCCAATACCAAAACACACTTTTCATAGAGAACGTAATTATTTGAACAAGTGAAATACCAAAAAAATGATGGGATATAATTTTTTTTCTAATAAACAACAAACTTTTCATTGATGAATGAAAAGGCCAACAAAGAGATTACAAAAAAGCGTTCTAGTTGGCAGCAATATAAGAGGGGAGCAATTAAAAAGCATTTACACATTACACTCCAATCGGAGGCATTGAGAACACAACACTCCAAATATAATCCCAATCAGCCCAAGTGTTTTTAAAAAATCTTCTATTTTGTTCTAACCAGACACAACAGTAATTTCAAAATGGATGGGATATCTTCCATTGAAGACAAGAAAAAAATTACAAGAAACTATACTATCAAAAGTGACAAGAACAAAGTGTAATCCCAAAAGCTAGATATTTTACATTCTACCAGCAAAAGATGAAAAATAAAATTCTTTCCAAACGGTTGCCTGAGATGTGAATATCTTAAAGAATGGGTTAGTTCTGTTCCAACCTGCATATATCTAAATGGCTTCAATATTTTACCACCCAATCTTTCAAACATATTCCAACTGAACAGAAAATACACACCTATTTGAGTACCTCAACAAACATCAAATTGAAATAGTGACAGCCAATAATTTACCAGAAAAATTAAAACAGAAAAAGATATGATTCACTAACAAGTGTTGCAACGCAACAAACACCAATAATAATATAGAGGAAGATAACAAAAAGGCTTTCTTTCCTAACCACAAGTATTTAACTTTTCATCTCCCCCCCCCCCCTTTCAATGTTAAAGGGAATTGCTTATGGATTGCGGGCTGTTGTGCAATTGCATGGGGTATTTGGCTTGAAAGGAACAAGAGAATTTTTAGGGATGAAGTTAGATCTTTGGAATATGTTTGGGAGTTAGCACACTTAAATGTTTCTTTTTAGGTGTCTACTTCCAAAGACTTTTGTAATTATTCGTTGGGTCAAAGTATTAATAGTTGGCCCGCATACTTGTAATTAGGTGGCATTGTAGGTTTTTTTTGGCTTTGGGGTATACGGTATACCTAGTTTGTGGTGGCTTTTGGTTTGCTATGCCACTTTTATATTGTATTATTTTTCGTTTCTCCTTTCATTTATCAATGAAATGGCCTTATGAGGTGTTTTTTCCAAACAAACAAAAAAAACTTTTCTAAAACCAAAGACCAAGAAAACCAATCTACATAATTGAAATGAACCGGTGTCTTAATCATTCTACTCAAAGCATAACTAATCAAATTGAATAAAAATGAAGAAAGAGGATCATTGTGCCTAAAACCTGGAGAAGGGGGTGAGTGGAGGGAAAGGGAGAGAGAGCTGGCAGTATTACAATTGTGCAGCAATAAAATAACATGGTTGAATGTTCATAAATCTTTTGGAAAAAAAAAAAAATGTTCATAAATCTCCAAAATAGAACAAGGAAACAAACAATCCAAAATGAATGTAATCGCATTCTGATCCTAAAACCACAATGAACATCACACCAAAATAATGAACCACAAAAATCTCATACCTACTGAAGGTGTCATAGAATTCATCCAGATGGGAAGTCCCAGAAACTGATAAATTCTTTTCTACCCTTACAAAATCCTGACCTCTCAAAATCCATTAAGCATCTCTGCACCATTCAAAAAAACCCTAATTCAGTTTCACAGAAACTTTCAAATCACAAATTGAGCTTTGACGAGTAATATAGGCAAATTCAATATCACCTATTTCAAACGCATCACATAAACAAAACAAGCCCTATCCCAATGTCTAAAGGTATTCAAGAAAAACAAAAAATCACATTCAATAAGTACCTTTAATAGAGTGAATTACAAAGAACAAACGAACCATTAATGTTGGAAAACTGCATCTTCTTCAACTTTTAAGATTGAAAAAAACTGAACTGGATATGGATCAAGAAACTCAAGATTAGAAGTTTAAGATATCGAAAAATTGAAATAAATTCAAAACTATAAAGTGTGTGAACGAAGAAGAAGAAGATTAAGGTTTTAGATTGTTGAAGGAACCTCCCAAAAAAATTCCTGAAATTTTCCGTTTCCTTCTTTTTTTTTTTTTTTCTTTTTAATTTCCTTTTCTTTCAGTCTACAGAAGGAAAAGAAACAGCGAAAACGAATAAGGGGAAAGGGGAAGAGAATCAAACGAAGCGTTTTGAACCTCCTCTCTCTTAAAAAAAAAAAATTGTAAATTATCACCCGCAGTTCCCCACGCAGTATTTGGTGTTTGTAGCCCACGCGCGTTAAAAACGGCGTCGTTTAAGATCGCCGCCATTCTTTAAATCTCAATTTGCAAGTCCTTGCGTTGCGTGGGATTATTTTTTTGCACTTTTAAAGGGGTGGAAATTATAATTTATAAAAAATAAGAGGAGAAGAAATTAAAAGTATTATAAATAAATAAAAAATATTTCTGTTGCAAATAATACCCGCGAAAATTTAAAATGACAAAATGTGTTCCGTTGACAAAACTAATATGAAGGCTAATGTTTGTTTTGTTATCCTTCAAAATTATTTTTTTATGAATAATTTTTTAGAAGAATATGATATAATTTGTTTTGTTGATTAGAAGTAGTTTAGTTTTTTTTATGGCAATAAAAATTGATGACTTGCTAAAATGACATGCAAATTGATGGAGCAATGGAAATTTAGGCCATTGTGAGAAAAAGAGATGGAGAAAGATGTGTTTGAAAACTTGGTTCAGAAAAATGGCCCAAATCTAGCTACCTGGCCCGGATATATTTGCATTTCATTACAATAAATGGGCTTTTTTTTCGAATGGGTGATTGGGGAACAAGAGGGGGAAATATGCAATAAAATTGTACAACTCCTCTTTAAAAAAAATAATCGATATATTTTAGATTTTCAAAAATATCCATAAATGCATTTATGTGGCTCATAATATACAAATGAAGCATAGAAACAAAATGCTTATGATTTGAATCTTTTATCAAGTTTTATGTGCCAGGTTAAAGATTTAATTAGGGACAAGTTTAACCACGTATTTTTATTAAAATTATTAAACACCTGGATAATTTATACAAGTGGTATAAATTTACTTCAAACCTAGTAATTATAAGGAAATTATGATACACATCTATGATTGTTTGATAGCTTTAGAGACCAAATAGACATGAAATGAAAACTCGAGGACCAAGTAGACATAACATCCAAAATCCAAGGACCAAAGAGTAAATACCATAAAATATCACAGGTAAAACATGCTCTGAACCTTGGGTGGTTGTATGCTTCTAAGTGTCCGTTTGGAATAAGTTTTAGAAGTGTTTAAAACTGTTTTTCATAATAATAAAAAAAATGTTTTTGATGACCACTAAAAAACACTTATAAACACTTTCGAAAGTTATCCCAAGCGGACCCTAAAATGGCAAATTATAGGCACCATAATTCCAAATTATATGGATTATGATGTTTAGTATCTGAAATGAATAAAATTAACAAACACTTTTCTCCATCATGGTTCTTTCTCCCAAGTCCCACTAATACTAAAAAAAACTTCATTATTTACCCATAGGCAGGGAAGATACACACACAAGAGAGACATTCAAAAATTAAATAAATAGCAAAACAAATGAAAGCTGGAATCTGATGCGCAGGAAAATTCTGTTCAACTACATATATCACAAGGGAACATAAAAATGGTTTGGAGTGTACTTTTCAGTTGTTCCCATGTTTATTTTTTAAAAATCCGTGGTGTCCGGGCCAGCTTATGCGCAACACTAACCGTTATTCTCAAGGTTGGAAAGCAATTTCTCTTTCATCTCCTTTCGATTCCCGGAGTAAACTCCTAGAGATTTCCATGGCTCATGTTCCAAAACTCTACCTCTAGCTCAAGAACACTTACCAAAGCTTCTTCAGCTCTTTTAAGCTCTTCAGTGGAAGCCGTCTCAAGCCGCCTATCAGCAATGTTTTTTAGTGATTGACAATACTGACCAAACCCATCACTGCCCCATCTTTGGCAAGTTTCCTTCAGTTCTATGGGTGTTTTGGATTCGTCTTCCAGGCAGTGGGCAAAGCTCTCTTGATAGACTGTTTCTATGGCCCAAAAAGTTGTCATAGCTACCGTATATTCAACTTCATCTCTGATTAAACTCTCTAGAAACCTGAGCACAGCAGAAAAATAATATAACTTGAAATAAGTGGATCAATCAAATCCGGGTAACAATGTTAATTTCAACAGAAAATTGACATTAATAAGAAATTATCAGACCGAAACATTTTTTGTTAAGGATCCAAATTCGAAAAGATGAATGGACCCAACAACGTTTATAAAGTCTATGATCACTCCTCTCATTACTAATTGGTTTTGAGATGGAAGCCCATGATTATTAAAATCTTTTATCTTTACAACTTATAAAATTGATGCATTAAATCACACATATGGTGTTCACTTCATGTACGACTATACAAACTAAGTGTGGGTGGGTTTGATTCACCGATTAAGGTTGTTAAGTAGGGTGTTATGAAACAGAGGGTCTAAACATGAGGTTGTTAAACCGGGATTGTTAACAATGTGTTAGGATTATCTAAAACAGTGATTTTGTCAAGTCTAAGTTGATATGAAATGTGTTGAAATTGTTTAAATGAATGGGTTTGTTAAGCAGGAAAACGTGGAGACAAACATCTGGGTTTGTGTAATCTCCAACTCTTAATCTTAACCGGCGAAACAAATGCAGATCACGATTGCAAACTACAATTAAATTTATAGCTAGAAGAAAACTTAAAACTTACAGTTCTATAGAAAAAGATGATTACACACCTGCAGTAATCGAGATTTGATTTCTGTGGCACGATTTCAGAAAGATCAATACCCCATTTATTAGCTTCTTTTTTAAACCATTCAATTTCATCATTAAGAGAAGCCAAACCGGTCAAAACAACCTCCATATCAGCTTTAACATCAGATTTTTTCCAAGCTTTAACCAATACACTCCCTAAAAACGCCGCAAAAGCTCTCACAAATATAAAGTCCTGTCCCTATGATCGATTTTTTTGGGTCAACACATAGAAAAACGATCTTACAGCAAAAAGAAAATGATAAAATACCAGCCATGTTTTGAAGGCGGAGAAATCGATGGTTCCATCGCGAATGCTTAAAATGAAAGGGTGTCGGGTCGCCGCCGTGTAGATAAGGCTGTGCTTCTTTAACCAGACGGCGGTTGTTCCGTCGTGATTCTCTGTAGCGTTTTCTTTCTTCTCCATGATTAATATTTTTTATAATCTTTCTTTTGATGGAAATTGATTTCTGGGTTCTGCCAAGTTTTGGATTTTGAGTTTTGACTTGTATTTTTTAACAGACACAAAGCTTGTTTTGAATTCACGTGCGTCACACACCCAGTTGGGAAAGTGGGAAGCATTATAAATGTAAGTTTACTAAATATTGTTTTTTATTAGATAAAATATAGGGAAAATACTCATATTTTTATATAATAATTACTTAAATATCATAACTTTTTAAAAATTACTCAAATAGTATAATTATAGTTCAATAATTTAATGAACTAAAAAAAATAAAAATAAATAATAAATTCATTAAAATTAATAATAAAAGATAATCAAATAGTTTTGCACTTAAAAAGATAAAAAAATATACAAATTCATTAAATACCCATGAAATTAGTTCAATAATTTAATGAATTATAATTATCCTATTTGAGTATTTTTTTTAAAAGAGTACATACATTTTTCATTGAAAATCATGTTATTTGAGACAAATTTTATAAAATACAACATTAAATTAAACTACTATTTTTAGTAATTAAATATTTAAATTACTATTTTTTTAACTGAGATATTTAAAGAGTTATTCAATTTAATGTTGTTTATTTCAGATAAACACACACATATATCAAAACTATCTGTCAATTTAAATGACATTGTGAAAATAAGAAACATACCCCCAATTTATTTTTCCTTAATTCGTGAAAGTTATACAATCCCTGAAAAAACGTTCTCTTTTGAGAAAAGTGGGTTTTGAAGTCGCCACCAACCATATTGGGTGTTAAAATAAAAAAAAAAGTATGCGAAAACCATATTTGGTTCGGGAGGCGATTGTGTGTAGGGAAGGTGTTAGCACCATACAACACCTGCTTTAAAACAGTTACCAAATTTTATCGATTATTATCCTAAAATTAAAAAAATGGTCCTTTATTTTATCTAAGAAAATTGTTAGTTTTATTTTTGGAAAACAAGTGTCCAAAAATGAAGTAAGAATTGAAATTAGAATGAGTGGGGTTATTCGCCATTTATTAAACAATATTGGAATTTTACTTATCAAAATCCATCATCGGATTGTATTTAATTATGTTTTAAAATATTTTTTTTGCCTTAATTTTGAAATTATATTATTTAAAAAAAAAATTTGTTTTGTTTTTTTCAAAAGAAAAAAAAAAGCCTACGTTTTTTTTATTGTTTTATTTTAAAGCTTTTTTAATTTTTAAAACTAACTACAGAGAAGAAAAAAAATCTTCTTTTATTTTTTCAACTAACTTGATTTAAAACAATTTTTTAAAAAAAAAAAAAAAAACTCTTGTTTGAATCTGTTAACTTAAAAAAAAAAAGGAAAAAATCAATTTACACCCCTGAACTTTACATGTTGTGTCAATTTAAACCCTAAACTTTCAATTGAATCAATTTACACCCTGAACTTTTTTAAGTGAATCAATTTAAACCCACATAATACTAAAACTATAAAATTAATCAAAATTCAATTACCAAATCACCGAAAGATAAAAATAACAAAACGTCTATGACCTCATCATAAAAACGCCCAACCTCAACTATGAAAAAACTCAAATCCTAGTGACCAATTTAAACGATACAAAAATGTTCAAACCCGACACCAAAACGGTCAAATTTAACCATAAAAAATATTTAACATAAACTTAAAATTAATTTTCAAAAATTTAACTTTATTTCGATATAAAAACGCCTATGTCTAATTAAAAATTTTAAAAAATAATAGTAAGTTTATTAACAATGGGTGTAAATTGATTCATTTATTAAAGTTCAGGGTGTAAATTGATTCAATTGAAAGTTTAGGGTTTAAATTGACACACCATGTAAAGTTCAGGGGTGTAAATTGATTTTTTCCCTAAAAAAACTCTTCTTCTAATTTGACATTTATTTATTTATTTGTTTCAGTATCTTAACAAGTCCATTTTAAACATATTTTAAAATAAATCATCTTATTTCAAATGAATTAATTTTAAAACAATATTTTCAATTTTATTATTTCCGAAAAAGTAATGTTAGTAAAATAAAGAAAGAAATGCATGAGCATATGGCAATTTTATTACATGATATTATGATGGTTATGTCAATTTTATGAACAGCCTAATTTAAAAATGCATGAACATGTGACAAATTTAATACCTAACATGAAGTGTCAAATTTAAAAATGCATGAAATGTATTTTTTTATCACATTTTATTTTAACAATTAAAATGTAAAATTATGACAATTTAATCAAATGCCCTAAAATTAAATGATATATGTGCATTTTAATAATACTAAAAATTATTAAAAACCCATATAAAATATATGAATAAGGAGATGAAGAAATCTACTCACATGTTGACTTCACATAGTGAAAGGTTAAGCAGTGTATGGCTTGTGAATTTTTATGGGTAAGCTAATGGTGATGAGAATTTTTATTGGGTTAAAAAATGGTAAGAGAAATATATGAGAAAAGTGTTTGAAATAAATAAGCAAATTTTGGATATTTTTTGGGGATTCACGTGGAAAAGATGAGGGGAGAGAGAGGGATTGAGAAAGTGGTTAGAATTTTCTCTTCTGTTGTTTTTTTCTTCTTCTTAAAATTCATGTCTTATTTATAGTTAAAAAATAAAATCAAAATGGATTTGGAAATCATATCTAAATATTTTTTTAATAAAATTAAATTAATTAAATTTAGATTTAGAATTCAAATTCATATTCAAATTTAATTTCTAATCACAATTTATTTAATTTAAAATAATTAAAACTAAATTTAGAAATTGAAACCAAATTTTTACTAATTAAATTAATATAACTAAATTTAGTTTAAGAATTTGAATTCAAATCTTAACTCAATTTAATTAAATTAAAAGAATTAATTTTAAATTTGGAGGTGGGATTAAATTTTAATTAATTAAATCAATTTTTTTTTAAAAAAACTCAAAATCAAAATGACACTGACTTCTCTCAAACATCTCATTTTATTTAATAAAATAAATAAATTAAATAAAAGATTCAAAATAATATTAAATCTTAATTTAATAAATTTTTAAGAATGATATTAAACTCTATTTTTTTAAAACGCATTTTTTTGTCTTTTTATCATTTTTATGCCTTTTCCAATTAAAATCATTTTTTTTGTATTTTTTCAAATTTATCTATTTTTTCTGTATTTTTCATTAAATTAATTTTTAAAAATAAAATTAGGCCGGACGGTGTCTACACTTAATTTATTATGGGGAAATTGAATTTATTTCTTCTTCGATGATCCTCCAACCGCCATTAATACTTCTTCGAGATCTGTAATTTTTAAAACAATATCACCGTTAGTTTAGCAATGATAAATTGTGTATAATTGACAAACAAAAAAAGAAACAAAAAGTAAGAAGTATTTATTTTCTTAAAAAAATGTTAACAAAAGTAAACGAAATACAAGGTTAAATTGAAACAAAAAACATAAAAAAAAAATCAAAATAAATGACGAATCAGTTCCATCCTCATACCTTTTGAAATTGTTATGAGTAATTAGTTTCATTAAAAGTCTATATTTATCTGTGTTAAACGGAGCTTTCTGTTTAGCTCTCCATACAAAATCAACAGACACTAAATATTAGTAACATATTTATATTAAATAAACAGTATATAATTGATAGATCAACATGTAGCAGTAGCTATATATTTATTCATCAAATACCGCAAAACCCATAACTCTCTCTCTCTTCAAGCATATCCGAACATAAAGATTTAGACCATCATATGAAATTGGGGTTTTTCTTTATACTCGCATTGCCAAGAACATCCATTTGAACGCTTTGACTTTTATGAAGATCTTCATTTACAAAGCAACTCATACGTTTTTTTTGTCTTGTTTATTGTCGACAAAAGCATCTCATAATTTTGTTGATCTCGTTTTTCTATGGTTTCTCGCGGATGAAAGCGAATGAGGATAAAACTGTATCTTATTTAGGTTGATTTTGAAGTTTTTTCTTTGATTTCTTGTTGACGAATGCAATTCGAAAATTTGTTGATCTTGTTTTTCTCTAGTTTCTCGTGGAGGAGGAAGAAGAAGATGTATCTAATTTAGGTTATGATTTATAAAATCAAAGAGGTTGATTTGAATTCAAAATTAAAAAAAAATATATATAAATTAAATGATATGTAATTAATAAGATATAGTTATGAGAAGAAGTAAAAGGGTAAGATAGTAAACTATAAAATCGGAAACCACCACATCACCACCATAAATGGTGTTTCTTGGGTATTTTTTATATTATTATAATTTGTCATTAATTTTGAAATTAAATGAATTAACGTGGTTATATATGTAATTCTTTCATATTTAAATTACTATTAACTCGATAAATTTTTAAATAATTAATTTTACAGGAAATGCCACTTAAACCATTGTGATTATTTAGGTTAAACAAATTTGTAAGATGAACAAATGTCAGAAAATATCGGATATCCGTCATCCAATAGATAATAGACACGGCAACAAACCAACAGCCAATGACGTGGCACGTCGATATCATATCCAGCTTCGTTCTTCGCTCACATTTCGATAAATAGCGATTTCCTTCTCTCCTTCGATTTTGCTTTTGATTTCTGACTTCGAATTCTTTGGTTTCAGACCTAATTCTATTATTGTGATCTGATCTGTTACTGAATTTGAAAGGCTATGGCGGGAGAAAAGTATAATCTCAAGAATCCTGCGGTGAAAAGGATCCTTCAGGAAGTCAAGGAGATGCAATCGAATCCTTCTGATGATTTCATGAGTCTTCCTCTTGAGGTTTATTTCTTCTCAATTTCTCAATTTTTTTTCAAATTTTCGTTTTTAAATTTACCTAATTAGTGGTTTTTGTGATTTCTTCCGGATGAATATATTATTGGTTTAGGTTAATTTTAGATTCAACTGGTTAATACATCTCTCTCGAATTAATTGATTGTTCGAGATCGTTTCCAATTATCAATCTTGTTCTATTTTTCTTTCCTGACGGGATCTGCTTATTGTATGAGTAATAAAACATTTGTAAAATCGGGGGAAAATGAATGAATTGTTCTTTAATTCTTAATAATTTGGATCGCTTTTGAGTTTTTGAATTTCGAAATATTCGATTGCTAGCAATTTAGAGCTGTTCGTGATCACACTTTATCCACTATTTAGAAGAAAATTTTGCATATGAATCTTTTAGGGTCATGGGGGTTGGTTACTGTTCCCTTTTTCATAGCATCGCTCATTTATTCTTAATAATTTGGATTGATTTATAGTTTTTGATCTTTGAAAATTTTTCAACCGCCTTACAATTTAAGGCAATCCATTGATTAAAACTTGTCTTATATTTGGGTGAAAAAACTGCACAGGAATCTTTACAGGGTTTTAGGGGTTGGTTACTGTCCCTTTCAAAAATCTGATGTACTAAAATTTTGAGTACTGATGCATTTCCCTTTGTATAATTTTTCATACCTTAAGTGCCGTTTCTCATGTGCCTTATAATTAATTATATTGGCTTGATTACGTTTTGAAATAGTAAATAAAAATACCAGCTAAGGAGAATTTTGAATGATGCATCTGTTCTGGTACGTAAGTTTCACCTAATTTTATTTCAAATTATGAAATTTAAAGCCTTCAAAATTTGCTATTTCAGGAAAATATATTCGAATGGCAATTTGCCATCAGGGGACCCGATGACAGTGAGTTTGAGGGTGGGATCTATCATGGACGGATCCAATTACCAGCTGAATATCCATTCAAGCCACCTTCATTCATGTTGTTATCAGTAAGACTTCATACTTTTTGCACTATCTGTTGTTTCTCATTTTCGTTGGTGTGCTAACTAATTTTACTTCCTTTCTAATCAGCCAAATGGTCGATTTGAAACCCAGACAAAGATTTGCTTAAGCATATCGAATCATCATCCTGAGCATTGGCAACCGTCATGGAGTGGTGAGTTCTGTGTATTCACTTTGCTTCAATGAAATAAAAATAATGTTGAGCAAAGCTCCTTTAGTTAGCTTTTCTCAGTATATAAACTGAGTGTTTGTCTGGTACCATTTTCTTCATTTAATATTTTATGAATTAAACTCTACACACCACATGCTGATGCTTCTTTGGTCGCTGTTGGTAGTTCGCACTGCATTAGTGGCATTAATTGCTTTCATGCCCACTAACCCAAATGGTGCTCTTGGTTCCCTGGACTACAAGAAGGAAGAGAGGCGGGTGCTGGCAATCAAATCCCGTGAAGCATCCCCAAAATTTGGTAATCCTGAACGTCAAAAGCTAATTGATGAGGTACATCTGATTACTGATGATAAAAAAGCTCCCAAAAGGAGCATCCCACCTCAGCTTTTACGGATTTTTCCAATTTTATTTCATTTTCTCGATTTTTATTGGAATACTAGGTTGATAAGTTTTCATTGTTAAACGATATTGATATCTTAGAAACAATAAGTATATTATAATTTTCACATATATATATATAAATCTTATTAAAAAAAAAATATATATATATTTTCTATTTTTATATAATGTGTTTCATAAATTAAAGCCCTCCATTTTTTCCATTTTAAGCTGAAGCCTAAAAGATCATTGTATTTTGGCTTTGGCACTTTAAAAAACCTTGGGGGTATTGAACTTCAAACATGTGATGATTTTCCGCTAATGAACTTCTTTACACTACTCCACAGATTCATGATTACATGCTGAAGAAGGCACCACCGGTTCCTCAACCCAGTCCTTCTGACATTTCTGAGGAGAAACCTGCTAACAAAGAGGCTGATATCCAAGTAACTTCTGAACATGCTGAACCTTCAGCTGCTGGGGAAGAACCTCAGAATCCACCAGTAGGTGACGGAAATATTGAAGAAGTGCCGGAAGAGGCACCTGTTAATGCTAATCTCCGACCAGAAGAGCCGAGAATATTGAGAGAGGTTCCGCCTAGTCCTACTGTTGTCCAGGTGCCACGAAGGCCAGAAACGAGAGTTCATAGACCAGCTGATGATCGACTGTTCACATTGGCTGCAGTCGGACTCACTCTTGCCATTATGGTTCTTCTGCTGAAGAAATTTATGAAAGCAAGCGCTCATGGTTCCGTCTTCATGGATGAATCTTAGACAGATGTTATCTGTTGGTTAATGGTTTGGTTGAGGCATAAAGAAAGTCTATATGTTAGTTTTAGGCGTAAATTTTAATGGTCGTCAGTCCGACAGATGAGAAGGCAGTACTATGTTTTGGTAACTTCTCTGTTGATTGTAGTTAATGATACGAGTGTAAGAATGCTTGGCTTAAAGAATTAAACCTCTCTCTGGGCTGTCCTGTAAAGTTTACTATATGATCCCTAAATTGAGTGGGGAAATTGCTAAAAAAATGTTGTTACCGTGTTTACAAAAATTCTCCTGTGTTCGAGAGTGCGTGATCCATTTTTATTATTTTTACTTCTAAAATCTATTATGGATAGAAAAATACATATATTAACAGATGTAATAATTTGAATGTTTGGTATAAAAAATGGGGAAAATACACATTTTAATCTCTGAGCTTTTACTTTACTTTATATTTTATCGATAAGTTTTCAAACTTGATATTTTAACTCAGAGTTTCAATTTAGTTATCACTTTGACCTCACCATCATCAATGGAAGTAGCCATTCGCTCGACCCAAACATTAGATGGCTCAAGCTACGCTCAGGGCCAACGAGCTTTCTTTTGAGTCGAGAAAGCAAATTTCGACCCAATCTAAAATGTTAAGGCTCATGGCTCGGCTCGTAGGCCAGCTCATCGAGCCGAAAGCTTGGCCTGCTCGTTGGATCGAAATTTCTACTATCATATAAATTCATTTTTGTATTATATTTTCTCAACAACTAATAGTGTATAACTTTTAAATAACTTTTTTTAAAAAATCAAGTGTTAACAAAATTAACATATTAAACTTATTATTTTAAATAACAATTTTATTCCGTTAAATAATTTAACTATTTTATTTTATCTTATTTAGTAATTACACAAAAGTATCAACTTTAAAAAATATATATTTTTATTAATTATTTCATACATGAATATTTGAGAATAAAGTGCATCACTACAATATAAGTACATCCCAATTAGGTTGGCACCCACTTATTTGTCAATCATATGCATTTTTCTCAACTTAAAAAAATTACATGAAATGAATAAATTATTCTTCGGGAGAATCACATTCTTTAGCCGACGTTGGTGAAATGAATGTCTCAAACTCTTCAGTTGACTTTTCAATATTTTCTTCTTCATGCATCTTTTTTTTGCTAGCTCCCAATCTATAATTTAGTTTATTTTTTTTTAATTTGTTTTTAAACTCTACTGTCAAGTTATAATAAGTTTTTTTTCTCTCTTTTTTAATTCTATTGTTAAGTTATAATAGATTTTTTTATCTTAAATTTAAAAAATGGTAATAATATAAAATTTTATTTAAATAATAAATAAATATTGCGAGCTTTATTTGGGCCGAGCTCGAGCCGGCTCGTTGGATCGGCCCTATGGAGGCTCAAACGAGCCGGCTCGTTCAAAAAAAGGGAGGCTCATATCCAATCCAAACAATTAACGAGCCAAGCCAAGCCGACCAGTCAAACGTTGACTTCCGGGCCGAGCTCGGGTCGAGCCCGAGCAGAGTCAGGGCCGGCCTTTAGGCCGCGAGCCATATGATGATGGTGACTTTGACCCTACCATAAAAAATATGTTAAATAGTTGATAGAAATGTGATGTGACATTTCTTATTAATTTTAAGGATGATGTGGTATTTAAATACTAATTTTATATTTGATATGTTGATTATTATTTAATATTTTGTCAGGTCAAACCATGAAATTATTTTTATATGTTTCAAAAAATCGACAAACATTTTTCTTCCGAAAAAATCAAACATCCACGACAGGTGATCTTCACACATGTTTTGCCAATGACCTCACATTTTACTTACTAAGCTAAAAGCCTAAAACCAATCAGTATCAATGGCAAGAAGACGATCTCTAGAACCAATTGTGCACAGATCTTCGTTGATCGTTGTCAAATCTGAAAAATAAGAATTACACTCCCTCCTTTAAGCATGAAATTGAAAATGGTCAACTGCTTAATTTAAAGGGTAAAATATAAATAAGACCCTTGTGGTTTTTGTCAAATGCATGAACATCCCTATGTTTTGAAAATTCAAAATCATTAATAAATAAAAGAATTTATTATTATCAAAATACTAGGTATGGTTTACACCATTAACGCCTTTTGGTTACTGGTGATTTAAAAGTTTGCCACCAATAGTAATTAAAAAAAAAAATTCACCTGTTTTTTTAAATTATAAAATTCAATCCCTTCAAAAATTTGTTTTTTCAAAAAAAATATATATAATCTAAAAAACATAAGGGGGTGTTTGGTGCATCGGAGTGAAAATGGGATGACTGGAAATGGAAAACATGTATTTGATATGTAGGAATGAGAATAGAAAAATTGGTTTGATTTTTTATTTAATTAACTTATTATATTTTTAAAAAATTAAATAATAATATAAAAATAAATTAAAATTTACAATAATATTTTACTTAAAAAAGCACTTCATAAAAAGTTTTTTTTTTTTTTTAATTTAAAAATAAATAACTAAAATTAAAAGACACTAAATTAAATATTTAATATTAATTTATGGTGGGCTTAAGATGCTAATGCAAATAGTAACTATGAGATCGATAAGGCTAACGATGTGATTCCCAAACCCCCAACCAAATTCCAGTTACTCATTTTTAAAAAGTGAAATTTTTATCATTTTTTTACTTATAATATAATTTTTTCACTTATAAAATGGGTAAAAAAAACCAAACCCAACATCAACAATAAATTTAATTCTCCTTTGACAAATTTGAAAAAAACACACAAATTATTCATTCAATAAGGCATACAACAGGGGAGAGAAAGAACCCCAGAAGAGCGCCAATTACTTTACAAACATTCTAAATCCATCAAACTTTAAAACATAATCATTCAACTTACAAACATAAGCTTTAGAATTCCATTAGTTCTCATGATCTGCTTTCTTCACTACAGTAACTGGACATGAACCATTGTTCACCACATAGTTGCTTACACTTCCTAGTATTACCCTGTCAAAAAAATTTCATACACAAAGATGTAAGAATCATTAAATCCAAAGAGAATATGTGATTGATTTTATTTGAACTTGTAGTGCATCTCGACTAATCTCAGCGGACAATCACACAACCATACTATACATGACGTCATGATTGAACCTATGATGAAGGCTTAAAAAAATCCTCTTGACCACTAGACTAACTCGTGGTTGGTCAAAATGTGAATTATTCAAACAAATGAAACATTTCGACTCATCTAATAAGCTAATTTCCTAATTCTACAACATATGTCGATCAAAAACTGGTAGGATATTCAATGAGCTCATAAACCTTAGTCACTCACATCACATGTGAATTTACAACTAACTGTTTTCAGTTTCATTCCATTAGAATCTTGAAAAGCACTTCTTTCTACTCTTTTCACGTGAAATATCTTTTTAATTATGAATTTGTTTTTAAAATATCTTCTTCTTTTTTTTCTTTTTCAAAAGTAGGTTTTTTAACAGTTTTTTTATTATTTTAAAATCCATTATTTTGGAAGAAAAAGTAGGGGTGATTATAAATCTAGTAGAATTTTTTTTATATTTATAACAAAAATGATCTCAAATAGCAGATTTAGATATATATTTACATTTATGTCACTACTTTTAATTATATCTTTGTTCCGAATTCAAAGAATGATTGAAAAAAAGAAGCAAGATTAATAAGAGAAGATGAAGAAATCTTCAAACCTCTTAAGTTTGCCAAGACCTCTGTTTCCAATAACAAGACAGGTAAGAGGGATGTGATCAATTGCTTCACATATCTTCTCACGAGGATCTCCCCAATAAATCTTAAGCAGCACTGTTATCTGCTTCCATTTTTAAAAAAAATTCCCATGTCATTAACAAATTAAAATTTATCATTTTATTAAAATGCTATAAAAATAAATAGAAAATTAACCTCTTTTTGGGCAGCTGCAGTTGTCACAATGTCAAGGGTTTCAGCATCAGGCTTCACCCCATACTTCTTCATTGTTGAAGCATCAGTGAACTCAGTCAATGGGATTAGAGCTGCAAAATTAGTGGTAATTAAGCCTCAATTATTGGGAAATTAAACCCAAAAAAAAAAAAAAAAAACAAAAACATATATAGGAAATGGATCCAATTGACCAATTCTTTGTGTTATGTTAAAGATCCCATGTCGGAAAAATGTAGGAATCTAACAAGTTTTATAAATTTATGGGAATTCCCTCTTATTACACATCAGTTTTAAGATAGAAGCCATGATGATTAATATTTCGGAATAATAATTTTTCTGGAAAATTTCATTTTTTACCCCCTTTTTTTTTTGAGAAGTATCCAAAACTTAGTTGAGTGAGTCCATTTAGATTTTAAATTTTATCAAATTGATTCATGATCTCAATAAATGTTGCAAATTGACTTATTAGTAACATAATTATAAAACTACATATAAATCATAGTTAAATTATAAAAACACCAACGAAATAAAACACATGTAACATAATCAATTAAACAGGTAATTATATTATCATTACAAAAATACTCAATTCTACAAAATCAAGGTAAACACTAAATACCCAAATCCAACGTTAGAAATAATGTTTAACATTAAAAAAAAAAAAAAAAAACCCCACAAAAATAGATTTATCCATTCACCTAAAAAACGCCTACACGTAACTTAATAAATCTAAAAAAAAAAAAATGAAGAGAGAAAATGGCTCAAATCACTTATTTATATTCAGATTTCAAAATTTTAAAATTAAAACTTAAATATTAAAATTGGTCGTACAAAGGTTAAAAAAAACCCTAACTTATTTGAATAGTGAAAAGGTGAAAACTTAATTAAAAAAAAAAAAACATTAGATGTCAGGAGCGGAGCCATTAAAGAGATTAAATTAAAAAAAAAACTATTTTAAAAAAACAAGACAAAATAAACTAATATAAAAAAAAATCATTTTTTAAAAAATTATCCCCTTCCCTCCCTCCCTTCCTTCCATCTAAATCTATCCTTGAATAATATGATATGATGCTTTAAAAAAAAAAAAAAAAAAAACTTTATCTCCATCTCTCATACATGAATGGATACCTCTCTAACCCCACTCGTGATTGAAATAAAAGGTTAGCCGAAATCTATCCGATCCGTTGATGCATGGGATGGGATGGGATATAAGAGAAAGAGAAAGAAATGAAATTTACGAGATCCAGTTGTTTGCCAGAGCTGCATCTCTCCATCTTCATAATCATCATCAGGCCGTACCGTAATAAGAATAAGGTAATCCCCTTTCCGGATAACGTTATCCACTGCCCATTTCAACGCTTTCCTACTACACGCTGAGAAATCCACCGCTATTCCAACTCTTCTCTCTCCTTCCATTTCTCTCTAGCTATACCTCTTTATCTTTTCTTTTCTTAAATTGGTTTCTTAATTATAATTTTAAGAAAAACCGCAATTTCAGGGGCAGCGGAGAGAGAAAATCGTTGACAAATGATTGCTTGTCTCATGAGAATTTATCGTCTGTGGACGAGTCTATGAACTTTTAGGGTTTTTAATTAGAGGAGAGCCAATGATTGAGATGTCTGATCATGATGATCATAATCTAACGATGGATGATAGGTCTTATGTTCTTATCTGAATAATTAATTAATATTATAAATGGATGATGACACGACACGAGAGAAAAGGTAATGGGGTCTGTCTATTTATCATTGGTATGTATTTCAATAATGGATGTTTGCTTTTATTATTGCTGCCGTGCTGTGCTGTGCTGTTTATCCAATTCTTTTCTTTTTCTTTTTTGGAAACCTGCACGCACGTATCGAATCCGATATTGATAAGGGAAATTTTTGTAATATTTGTAATTATATTGTTGACATAAATAATTGATTATGGTAATATATATATAGATTTATAGAATTTATTGATGGTTTCAATATTTTGTAGGGTTAGATTTGATCATTTTCGGTGTAGGGCTTATTGTGGTAATTGTGATATGAGTTTTTTATGGTTGAGATTATGCATTTTTTAGATTAATTGATAGGTGTTTTGTTCACTTAATCTTTTGGTGATTTACTAAATATTTTTAAATGAATTTTGAGTGATTATATATTTTTATTTCAATGTGGGTATAAATTGAACATCTTATTAAAGTTTAGGGATTAAATTGATTAGATTTAAACTTCAAAATTAAAATTGACACCATATAAAATTCAAGGGTTTGAATTCATTTTTTCCCAAAATATTTAGGCCCTGTTTGATATGCAATCTGAAAAACAGAATTTGAATTTAGTGGATTCTAATGAATTCAGAGTTGTATTCTGTGAATTTGTTGGTTATGAAACTGTGTTTGGTAACAGATTCAGAATTTATAATTGAGATTCAGAAATTTGAAATATGTGTTTGGTTGGTTACTCAAAAAAATTAAAATCAGATTGTGAATACTAATAGTTCATAACTTATAAATTGAAAACATCTTTATCTGCATCAACTATAACTATTCTCATTCTTAGGATAAATTTTTCTTTTTAAAAAAATTATAATAAAGATAATAGAAGCATTGCAAGTTTATCAAATAAACTTTTTAGATTAAAACAACTCAGTTTCTTCCAAGAGGAGAACTATACAAGACACAATGAGATCCATTTTAAAATTCATAAGAACCTAGTGCAACCAAAGAGAGAATTTCTCAATAAAAGAGAATCTGAAAAAATATTTTCACACTGAATGGAGAGACTATTTGGGTATTAAAAACCTCCAATAGCGTTATTCAAATAGTACTACATTATTAGTAAACAATAAGCATAGAAAAATGTGAGCAACAACCTCCAAAACATATATATTTATATAATATTTTTTTTTTTTATATTTAAATTAATCTTATATATAATTATAAAAACAAAGTATAAATAAAAAATAGGAAATAGTGAAAAAATAAATTAATTTTTTTTCCATCACTTTAGAATTAAGTTTAAGTTTAAAAAGTTAAAAATCAGCTTTAAAACATGCAATTAAAAATTTAATTAAATAAATAAAAGCTAGAATGGACGGGGTCGACCTTGAAAAAGGGCCCGACCCGACCCAAATCCGGAAAATGGGCCCAACTCGTATTTTTATCTCATGTGTTCAAACCCGTGGATTAAATTGTGTAGGTGAGATCAATCTGTGTTTTTCAGTTTTTGAGTTGGATATTTTGGATTCTTGTTTTAGTTGAATTCATTTTTTAGCCTAAAAAAGAAATTGAATCCAAATTGCTTTTTTCTGGATTGTAAACCAAACACAAAACAAAGCAGATTCATTTTATTCATTCAATCCAGATTCATAAAACTGAATCTGGATTGCAAACCAAACAGGCCCTTACCCAATAATATAGTTTTTTTACTGGTATGATTTGTCAAGTAGGTGTTTTTTAAATTCTAATTTAAGTTGGTTATTTTTTAAAAACAGACAGTTAATGAGGTATTAATGTATAAATCCTTAACTCTCCCTCTCTCTCAAGTTTGGTTGAAAATGGAATTCAATGTATAACTTCATTATAGATTACAAAACAATATTCATAAAGTTGGAAAGAATGACGACTGAAGGCACCATTGTATCAAAATATCAACAGACCAGCAATGTTACTTAGACACTCAGCAAATCCAAAGCTAACCAAACAAAGACGATTATTAGTCATTCGCTATCTCAAATATCCGAAAGGAAAAAGAAGCCTCCATAACTCATACATAACGGTGACGAAGGAAGGTGACCGCAGAAAAGAAAGCAGCCACAAAGATCATACCAACAACCAAGATGGCACCAACGCCAATAACAAATGGATTTCTTATCAACGTCCGAATCCGCATCCTGCCCAGCCCCACACATCGGCATGAACTCTCATCTATCTGTTGAATAACACCGGCAAAGTAAGCATCCGAGAGACACTTCTGCTGGCTCATCCATTTCAGATTTTGAGCAATCTTATCGTTCTCATTGTCAGTAAGGATATTACGTTGGCAAAGCAGCTTTACATCTTTATCAGACTCGAGAAGGTGGCTCATCAGACAGACATAAGATTGAACTTGCTGGGCAGTGCCAAATTGACAACGCTCATAAGCAATTAGATTCATGAGAATCGATTCGCTTTGTTGGTAGACTTTGAAAGTGGGGATTTCAAGGACCCCATTTTGAAAATTTATGTCCAACAAGCTCTTGGTGTTTCTACTAGCAGCTTTGAATTGGATTCCCTTCTTCAGAAGAATTGAAGCACTAGACAGAGGTTTGCGTTCGGTATTGTCTTTGGTTTCAACTCGAGGGTAGCTCGAAAGGAAGCAATAATGAACCATATCAAGAAAATGGTCTGCTTCTTTCATGAACTTTTTGGAAAGAAACTGCCTTTCTCCGGCGATCATCCTTCTGAAGAAACGGAAGGCGAGGTCATTGAGAGAATAGTTTTCAGGCTGTGAAATTGGATGTTTTTCTAAAATGTCATTTAGAAGGAAAAGAGGGACCTGGTTTTCAAGCAATATCATGTCACATCTCAAATCAAAGAGCAATCCAGGGGTTGTGAAAATGGGATCAGTCCTGCGTTTGGGATTCTTGACGAACCTCAAAAGCAACTCAAGAATAAAGCAACAGTCAAGTAACAACATCTGGTTAAATTCTTTACTGTCCATTACAAACTCTACATTATAACATTGTCTTACTCGTTTTTCAGATTCTGCGATAACATCCATGATATCCTTCAAATAATTCTGTTGGGGGGCTGACCCACGCTTTAAGAAAGAGCATAAATAACACCACTTAAGATCCTCCATTTGTTTAAGAAGTGAACTGCCATGGTGAAAAGGACCAATGGAAACTTTAACAGGAACAAAGACACTTCTGTTGTCGAAACTGGGTTCCTCTGGAACCTTGTAGATACAGATTGATTTACAAAAGATTTCCATCTTTTCTTCAATTGAAGATTTGAGGGAGTTTTGTTTAGATTGATTTTGATCACTTGTAGCGTTTTGTTGTTCGTTTGGCGCCATGTCCATATGATATGAAAATGATTTTGATGGATCTATCTTCCAGTAAGAGATGTATAAATATAGACTTACTGCAATTTGATTGTCAAATTGGAAATCCCTCACTGTTCACAATGAAATATCATCGATGACTTGAAGCATTCATATCTTACTAACTGGAGTAAAAATTTGTTACAACCCTTTCAGAGTTTTTTTTAGAAAATTATACTACAATTAATCATAATGCTTCAAAATCAAATAGCTTACATAAATTATTTCATATACTTGAAATACTTGTCCTTCGGACCAGTAAATAGATTTCTCATCATCTAAACATAATTATATAGAATCGTCCATCATATTTCTAAACAATGAAAAACGAAAGTTTATTTCAATTTCTTCAAAACATGGCTTTTCCAACCATGTTCTATTTTTAGCAAACAATAAGCATGGTTAAGTAACAGATACAAAGAGATCATAAACTAAATAAGATAAAATTTAAAAACGCCAGCAGATCAATAAAATTGCAGCCAATAAAATTATTTGAACAGTAATAACCAATGTACCTGAAATATGAAGGAGAAATTTCAGTAGGTAATCAGCAGGAAGAAGGATGAGCTGAATTCGAAAACAAGAAAATAATCAAACATAACATGTGTTTATGACAAGTAGCAGGATAATGGTGAGATGTAAATAAGCTGCAGCAAAGATAGGAATCAAGGGTGACTTGGGGAAGGGGGTTAAATAAATAAATAAAAGCTGACAGGTCGACACATGTATCATGAGTAACTTAAATTACACAATCCCATTTGCAAATGAATCTAAGAAACTCAGACCGAAAGCATAACTTTACTAAAGTGAATACTAACAAACATTGCTTCAAATATAATTCAAGAATAGTTTATAATTGATCTACTAATTACTGGGAGGGGCGAAAGGACACAGTAAGATCAAGCTTATCATTTGCTCCCTTTGAACTGTTGCATCAATTTTTGAGGGTCTGGTACATGAATCTGATGGCATGGTCCTGTGTTTTGTTTAGAAAATTTCACGGTTATTATAGGCATGGGACTCAGTTTTTGTAATAATAAAACAAAAAATGAGAAATTAACAACAATAGGACTTTTTCCACCTTAACTTTTATATATTGCAAAGTTTAGTTTATTTTTAAAAATAATTATTTTTTTTCTTTCATTAGTTTTATTCCTTTTGTATTGCATAGTTGTTTTATATATAATGGTTACCGAGATGTTTAAATTAAAAATTAGTTAGCTATTACTAATGATAATTCCATTAAATTAATATTTTTCTAATATTAAATTAACACTAAAATATTGTTTTTGCTTTTATTTATTTTTGTTCTGAACTTTTTTTTAAAAAAATATCCCGGCCAAACAACAAACAAGTTTATGTTACTGTTTGTTTCAATATTTAAGTAACGAAAATTATTCATAGACTGCTTCCAGTAACAGTAGGAATATAAGTAGACTCTAACCTTTGTTCAATTCGAGTGCTTTGATCTCCTTCATTTGCATTCCTGTTCGTGAACTCTATAGACAGGCTTGTTAATCAACTGCAAAACTTCTGATCTTTTTTACTTCTTCCCAAAGCCATAACTAGAAATGTCATCATTCACATTTCAATGCACGGGTAATCTCCCACGAAGCTCCATCGTTATCTAAATAAAAACTATCATCTGGTTTGCAGGTCCTTCTACAGCAATTTACTATTGAAACCACAAAACGTTCATTCTCAAGAGAAGATGGGTAGATGACCTGTTCTTCCTGCAGAATTAAACCCCACTATGATATAGGAAGGATTTCTCTACTAAAAGACTAAAGAACTCCATAGCAAACTATCTCAACAGGAATGATTTGTCTTTATATGTCTAACTCCAGTCTCAAAATTGATTTCTTTAATTAGAAACAAATAGCTTTCCTTGAAAGTAAATTCGGAAGAAACTCTCTTTCGTGATAAGATCAAGATTTGAAATCAGTAGACAAAAAAAAATACTGGTTATGTATATATCTCAGCTGCATCCTCATTAATAACCAAAAATTTAAAAATTACAATAATAATATAATAAGGAAAAGACGTTAATTGTAGCATGAACTAGTAACCTCTGATATAACAAACTACTGTGTTTTAACTAATAGTGCAGAAATCTAACCAACTCACAGCTTTTGAGAAATATGTTAGCGACATATTCTATGTTATTAAAGAAGACACTATTACAAGTATAACCTCAACTGGCAAATCTCAAGTGTGTGAAAAGAAAAGGCATTATTTTAAGTTCAGCATCTACCTCAGGTAGTTCACAGAATTCATCGGGAGATATTTGCAGTAATTCTGCGGCAGTTTGACCTATACACCAAGCAAAAACTTTTGCAGTTTCGTCCGCAACAGTTATTTTCAGGTCAAACGTCCGCACGATATCAGATTTGCATTCATAACGACAGAAGCTGCATTCAATTTTCCCCGGTATCTCCTCGACAAAATGACCACAAATGACGTGCAAAAATTTTGTACTGACATGACAACGTGAAACTTGGTCAAGCTGAATTCGACATATCTGTTCAAAAGATTTTGAGGAACCAAAATAAAAATCTAGACTGATAAAAATGAGATATGAAATAAGACAATCAAAAGGGGGAAATCTAAAATCTATTCTTGAAGGTCCAGCCAGCAGTCAAGTTGGATTTCAAACCCCACAATTGCATTGAACATCTTTTAAAACTCTAACGCCCCCCCTACCCTACCCATTGAGAATATTAGATATCGGTAGACAATACGAGTTGATATTCCATTGAGGATCTGGTTTATGCCAAAAGGGCACAAAGATAACATATTTTACAAAATAACCAAGGGCCACTAAAATACATACTAGCAAAACCTCATGAGACACATCCTTACTTTTGTACCGTGAGCATTGCAGGTCAGCTCAGAGAGTTGTGAAATTTTGTGAAGGCAAGATGAATTTAACAATGCTGGCAAGTAGCTAAGGTTGACAAAAGAAGCTCCAATGCGATTCTCAATCCATAAAGCTTCCAATCTATGCAAGACAAATACTTGAATCACATTTCAAATGTTATAGAAAATTGCTGAACCTAAAATATCTTAAGGGGAGAAACCAAATATTCCAAATTGAAGATAAGTGATTAGTGCCAAGTTTAGAAGCGCTAACGTCTGAAACTTATACCAAGATAAGGGAGTAAGAGGTTTGAATCAGCTCACCGATTCTTGTTCAGTATGCATGTCAAGCCACTAATATATACTGTATGCCCAATGCCTATTCTTCCCAGTGACCTTCACAAGAGGGGGACACAAAGAAACCAATAAAAACTCAGATAATGATAAAAACATCTTTGTGATTAAAAAAAAAGTACATCTTATTTGCGAGCAATGTTAAAAGTCGGGCTCAAAAAGTTGGACAAAAAAACCTCGGACAAAGAGAACATGATTACCAAGATTTCATGAAGTGTAACTTTGTCAAAATTGCTCCCGTGTTATCTTCAACTCTCAAAGAGAATACAGCTTCTGTGGTCTTTCTTTCCTTAACTATATCTGTCACAGTACCATATAGGCTTACACCAGTCATCTTGTCTTGAAGGTCGATCACAAATGACTGTTAACTTCACAGATAGGATGAAAAGTTAAGATTCATCTCCATAAAGATCAAAAACCAGATTATAATGGCAGACTTCAAAGTAAAACTCCAAACTTGCAGAAGTTTGAAATGAAAGTTCTTAGTCTCACTCTCACATGCAATGCCTTTGGTTATGAACATAATTGGGGCGTTTTTGAACAAGTTAATTTTCTTAAAATCGTCAGTGCGCTTTTCGCTTTTTAAAACACTGTCTTTAGTCTCAAATTATACATCCAATGTAAAAAAAAATGTCATCTGTTCAGCCGTGGATCTGGCTTAATCTCAAAACCTGATGTCAATCGATATCAGAGCCCTTGGTTGTTCCTTTGGAGGTATGTATACTAAGCCAAATTTATGACTGAACAAAGAAAAACCAAGAGAAAAAGCTCAAATTCTTTATTTTATATTGTCAAAAAGTTTCCCTCACTATCCTAACTTAGATTATTTTTAGCTTAACAAAGAAAATTAGAAAATTATCTTTGTTTTCTAATTTTGAAAATTATCAAGTGAGAAAATTATCTAACTTGATTAAAATTGTAAAAAATTATTAATCTAAAGCTATACTGATTAACCAAAATAAACCTTATTTCCCTACTCATGTCCCCATCAGTTTTACAATGTCGATTTTTTTTCTTTTTTTAGTTTAGTTTCTATAGGATTTTATATTTATTCATTTACATTATAGTTTCTCTTTCTTGAGATAAACATTCATAGTCTTGATTGAAGACCATCATTTTGTTAATTTATTTTTCTTCACTGTCTCTACAAAATGTGTCCTTCACGTAACCAATATCCTAATGTGTCCCAAATATGACCCTCGGACGTACCGAATGTGTCTGAGACTTTAAAAATTAATTTTAAAAAATCAAACACCCGAAATCACACATGTGGAGCATCTTCGACGCGAACACTTTGCATAAAATGAAGTGTCCATGTTTTCTAGGACATCATAAATGTGAAGGCTTCATTGCATTATTATGGGCAAAAGAAATGCAGGATAAAAAAAGGCTATCTAAACATTAATTTTATGATAATGTAGAAGTTTAACTCACCTGAAAAGGATAATTACTAAAGTCAATCGTCCCATTTGAATCACAGGGTAAGGAAACTTGAGAAATTCTGGGACCCTGAGTAGGATATGTTGTACTGAGAATCTTTGATGCTTGGTGTATATTTTGTGTTAATGTTACGCATACCTGCATAGGGTATTCACATATCAATACTATTCAAGCAAGATATATATACATATATTTGGGGGGGATATAACTCACTTGCTCATCATGTTGAATGCAAGGCACCAAATATAATTGTGTTGCACTGCCATATTCAAGACAAAGTTCACCTGTTTCAATACCATTCTCGATTGAATTTGCAATGTATGGTTTTTCAAGTGCAAGCATGCTACCAACGCTGTTTAAATGAGAACCATTACATAGATGTATGAAGAATATGTTCATGAAAACTAAAAACACGTTAGATGATTTACCTAAATAGATTGGCTAGTAAAACCTGTTCACCCCATAAGAGAAAATTTAACTTGCAGCCATCATTATCAACAAGAGTTAATTGTAACCTTTGCAAACCGCTAACATTCTCTTGGAATTCTACAGGACCAATAGATTCAATCCTGCAAAATTGGAGATAAGACATGTATTATTTAGTTCATTCTTCATTGTAGGACATTTGAAATCCATTTTTCTAATAGAACTGGAGAAGAATAAGCATGGGATCCGTTAAATCTTGCCTTGCATATAAAGAATATTCAACCCCTTTACTGATAGCTTCAAGAGAAATAGAAGAAAAGGAATCAGAACAAAACTGAGCTACTATAAGCATGGCATCACCGTCCTCATCCTACAATAAACAGTAGATATTTGCTACATTACAAGCAAAAGAAATGTGGTATAGTTTTTAATAGCAAGAAAAACATTTTAGACAGTAACCTCGTCAAGCAATATGATAAGGTATTCAGTTGGTAGAAGTCGTGGATAGCCAGAGCTGCCACCGGCAGCACGAAGATAGCATCCGGTCAGAAATATTTGCCTCCCTTTCTTTAGAAGCCCGTCCATTAAGTCATAGTATCTGCCAGCAAAAGATACAAGTTTTACTCGTTTTACCATGAAAAATGAAACACTGCAAGTTCAATGCAAAATCACAGAGTTTTTATTACAACCTCGCAAAGAAGATGAAAAAAGAAAACATGGAAGCTAATGTGTAGGGCAAAAACTTTAAAAAAATGTGATATGTGCATCTACATCTGGGAGTATCTATAAACACACGTTAAATTCCACGATTGCAACTACAACATAAAAAGGTTGCACTTAAATTCAGGCATTTAATGGCACATATCAAGAGCCGAGAGGTAATAAGAAACAAATGAATTATATTAATAAATTACATAACAAGAGCGTGATGCAGTTACACTATATCAAGGATCTTTTTACTAAGAAAACAAATGGCAGTTTAGAAAAAATCCATTCCAAATGGTTTTGTTGTATGAACCAATACCATAGTATTAATAGTTACACCACATAACAAGTGATTTACCTGCGATGGAGATAAAGATCAATCGTATTAGAGCTCCAAAAATCCCCCAAAGTAAGCATGTGTATACCTGTACCTGAAGAAAAACATGAACAGCAGACCTTAGGAAATGAAATCATGAACTTAGTTCAAATTATCCAACAAATTCTCAAAATGAAGGTTTCGGTTCTTGAATCTTTATGTTTCAGTTTTCCTCAAGCTATATTATTGCACTGGTATTTATATAACTAAGCAACCAATTTTCTGGTGCTACAAATGTTATGCTCGAAATACGAGTTTGAAGTACCTGGGAGAACAAACTTATCGATAATTACGGCTTCCAAAACGCTACTAAAAGATAAGAAATTCTTCTCATATATAGAGTCAATAGTGACTGTTTTAGGGAGCTTCTTTCTCCTATTTTTCTTCTTCAATTGACTAACACATTCCGGCATTTTCCTAGGAGCTCCAACTCTGTGTTGCTCATTCCATGCCTTCAAAACAAAATCACTACCAGAAATAACTATCTTCTATAACAGAATTACTTCCAATTATCAATTCTTCAATTTGATTGTTCAAAAATTTCTCTATAACCTATAAAAAAAACCGATAGAGAAGTTGAATTCGCGATACCTGAGAGAGTTCGGAGAGTAGAATCGCAGAAGTAACCGAACTCGAATAGGCGATACAAGTTCTGAGGATTCTAGAAGCGATCCAGCTCCAACCTGGTCCATTGATCTCCGTTCCATTAACGGCAGGATCATAGTTTTCTTCGTCTTCAAATGTTAGCACAGATTTCGCGTAATCAACAAATTTGAGAAATGGATCATCGTGTTCATCCTGAAATCGGGGGCAATCTATCTCCATGATTGAGTTTCCGTCGGAGTTAAGATGGTAATCCCGAGAACGAGAAGACATAATCGCCGGTTTCAAGCTGCACCCTTAATTTTTGAGTTTCAGTTCAAGCGGGAAGTGAAGCGGCATATTGGCGCGGATTTAATCACGAGTCTCACCACGGGATTGTTTTTAGCCAATAAAAGTTACTCAGATGGTAAATTTTACTAGTATCTTTTAAAATTTATTCTGATTTATTCAAATTATATGGGTTTTTTTTTTTTTTAATGGCATTATATGAGAATTCGTATTATAAAAAAAAAAAAAAAAAGTAAAAGTTTGAAAAAAAATTCAATAGCAAAGCATCCTATCTCTGCTGGCCCAAGATCTGCGTGAACCCAACCCGTCCAAAAAAAATTCACCTTTTTTTCACTCGTGCCTTCATTTTCTGAAGTTCAAAAAAAAAAAAAAAAATCATTACAATCCCTCTTATGAAATTCAATTTAACCATTTCAAACCCTAACTATTTCAATAGACATGGTAAACCCCCTTAGCGGGGAGAGATTGAGAAATGCATTCCTCATCCCGTCCCGGCCAAAAACTAGTTAATTAATTATTATCGTACAAAAATTATATAATTATTAATCTTTTACTTCTTATAATTTTATATCTAAAAAATATTAAATATATAACACTAAATTATAATCTAATTAAACTCTTTTATTTTAAATTTTTTTTCTAAAAATGGTATTTTGTGAATTGATATTTTAAAAAGTAACAAAATTTTTGAATTTTTTTAAAAATGGCATTTCTCAAACTGAAATATACCAATCTCATACTGAGATTGATGTTTTGAGATTGGAAGTAATCTCAGTTGAGAAATGTCATTTTAAAAATATTTTTAAATATGTGTTTTTTTTTTTAAATTACTCATAAAAAAATGTCATATATTGAAATTTCTCTATTTTTATTGATTCATTAATATTCACGGAATTTACATATTTATTAGTTATAGTTAGAAAAATAATTACTTTCTCACAATTAAGGAGAAACTTCTCTTTACTCTTACTTTCATATGTTTTTGTTTTATTTTATTGGATTATAAAAATGAGTAGTATCCACTTATTCATTGAATATAATAATATATAATATAAATAGACGGAAAATAATGAAGTAAGAGCTAATTCTTAACAAGTATTATCATTTAACTATAATATCAATGAACTAATAGAATTATGAGAGATGAAATAAGCAAAAACTCATTCTCATTCACAAGAAGACAAATATCATTCAATAAGAAGTAGCCTTCCCGACTTCCAACCAATGAGAATAAGCCACATAGTCTAAAAATAAAATTATTAATTTTTCTATTTCTCTCCTCATGTAAGATAGGTAAGTAGTAGGGAAGGAAGTAGCTAAGTTTTGTTGGGTTTTAAACCACATCACACACACACTCTTTATTCCGATTCTTAATGTGTAAAAAGAAAGAGAATAAATAGTGAAATTTCTTAAACTAAAAATCCACTCCCAAATTAAAAAGTATTTTATGAATGAGGAAAATTCATCGTCTGGGACTTGATCTTTCAAATTCCCGACAATAAATTTTCATCCCCGACTTTTTAACACGATAATTTTAATAGAGACAATAATGGTTTAGGGGGTGGGAACGAGAGGATAAACTTTTCTGTGTATGCTTTTGATAATTTGTAGCGAGTAGTCTCCAATAAATCTTAAAAAGCCATTTTTCAATGAACGGTATAAATAGCTAGATTTAAATTCTAATAATATTTGACATAGTAATTCAACATTTATCAACTCAATAAATCCCTTATATTTTTTTAAAATTTTTTTACCAAAATAGTTTATTGCTTATGTTTCAATAAATTATTGGATTGTTTGATAGTAATATTTGTCATTTTAATTTTTGTTTTGAGTTCAATAATTGTAATCTTGTGATTTTTTTTATAATAAAACTCCCATTTTAATACAAATTCATCGTTGATTTGATTTTAATAACCGATTTATATTTTCAATTGTTTATTGTTTTTATTTCAAAAAAAATTATTGAACAATAAATTTACTATCGTTCTTACAAACAAATTTAATGTCTAAATAAAAAAGTTAAAAAGTCGTGAATATATATCTAAAACCTATCATTTTTTATCTTATGATTATTAATTTACATGATTAAGTGCCTGATTAAGATATTGGTTTACAATAATATAATAAATCATTATTAACGTGTGCTAAATAAAATTACAGATATAGTATGATTTTTTTTTACCATTTTTTGCTAGATTTTGCAATCATAAATATTAATTTTATTATTAAACTAGTGATAACAAAAATAGGAAAACTAAATTGTACCCAAACTTTGAAAGCATCATCAACTTAAACATTCAACTTTAAATATCATCAAATTTAACATTATATTATATAAGTAGTTTCAAGTTTAACCTTCTAATAACATATGATGATGTATAATTATCCCTACTAAATTTCATTAGATTTATAAAAAAAAATGACCTTCTAATACAAAAGAAAATATGGATCTGGGACTCATCTTCGTCTTACTTATCACAAAATTCAACATCACAGGCTTCAATCATACTCATTTTATACAATCAAATCTATTGTTACATTTCACGTGTGAAATCGCCAACAAGATAATCGAAGGTTAAACTTACAACTACTTATATGGTTTAATGTCATGGTCTTATATGTTTAAGTGCCTATCTAAAGAGGTTTATATGGCGGAGGGCTCCAAAATGCTCTAGAATCCTCTATACAGGTCTTCATTCTTCTACGTTACTTCAAGACTTTGTCTAGATTCCTATAGAATCTTATAGTTATCTCTTGTAGTTGTCTTGTAATTGCTAAACTCTTAAATGTTTAAGATTACTCTAGATAGTTCTAGTGTGCTCTGGAGTGCTTTAAAAATTCCAAGAGTCACAAGTCCCAAAATACTTTAGGAAATCCAAGAATCACAAGTCTTCGAATATTCTAGACATAGGAAGGATCGAGAAAGTGATCTCCATCATTTGATTGAGTGGATCACAATCGTTAATTGAAGAGGTGGAGACTTATATATAAAGAATAACACCCAATCCAGCTCTCGTTAGTAAAACATTTTATTGTGCAATACAAGTGTTCATCTAACGAATAACCAACCCAGCCTTATATCTCTTTGAACACTAACCTTCTACGATCAAACACTCTTTTAACGAGTGATCTTCAAGGATTACTTAGGATTTTTACCTCATAAGTCTCCTAAGTTCTGCAATGGTGTCAACAAAAATCTACCCGTGACATTTAGGTTAAGAATGATAATATTAAAAGTTTAAGGCTTACGTTGATAATGCCAACAAATTGAAGGGTGTAAAAAAAATTGATTTTTCTTAACAGAATTATGTAGTCAATGATTTATAATATTTTTTTAAAAAAAGGTCCATGATTTATAACTAATTGAGCAGAATGTAAAGTAAGTAAATCAATGATTTATCCGTATTAATAAATATTTGATGAATTAATCTACTAGATATACAATTAACTATTCTTATAAATATTTTTTTAAAACTATTCCTAAAATCTTGTAGGGTAAAATATCATTTTGGTTCCTGAATTTTCACTATAGTTTCATTTTCGTCCTCAAACTTTCAAAAGTGACATTTTTCGTCCATAGACTTTATGATTCATTCTATCTATTTTTTTGTCTTGGACACTAACAGAGGGCTTATGTGACATGCAATTGATGATGTAACATCATATAATTTGGCAGTGAGGTTAAATGACGTGAAAAAACGAGTGTGCAATGACGTTAAAGAGATCTATTAGGTGTGATCAAAATATGAGATTAACCTAACTGTATATTCGTTTTTCCACATCATTCAACCTTACTATCAAATTATATAATGTCATGTCATCAATTACATGTCAGTCACAACCTTTGTTAGTGTTCAAGACAGAAACATAGAAGGAGGGACTAAAACGGAACAAATCATAAAGTTTAAGAACGAAAAATATCACTTTTAACAATTTAGAGACGAAAAATGAAATCGGAGTGAAACCTGATGAATTAAAATGGTTTATATTTATACCATGCATTTTGCTGTTCTCAAATTCCAGTGTTTGGTTGGGGGTTTGGTAAATGGATGTCTGAGTTTGTGATGTCTGGGAAAGAAAAGTGTAGGTTTGTGATGTCTGGGTTTGTGAAGAATGTGTTTGGATTGTATGAGAATGAGAATGAATAGTGAAAATAATGTGAGTGCATTGAAATAAAAATATCAAATTCAATAGTGACTTGAGAATGTGATGCCAAACCCAAATAAAAAAGAGAGTGAAACAAACATGAGAATGACATCACAAACCCATTTTCACGTTCAAATCTCATTCAAAAACCTTCAAACAAACACCCCTTAAATTACTTTATTTATACAAATGCATCTCTTTTTACAGTTTCTGGCCTGATCTGAGGCTTAAAGGGTACAAGTAGGCCTTCAAATGTAGGGCGTTTAGTCATAAGAGAGCTGGCTAAGGGTGGCCCTCAAGAAGTCATTATTGCAAAAGGATTGTCATTTGGCCCTACATTTGTCAGATTAAGTCAAATCTGAAAACAAGAAAATGGAAAATAACCAGGTCAGTTAGGAAATGTTAGGTTGATATATAGCCCAGAAGCAGAGGCAGAGGAAAACCCACATTTTTTCTCCCTCGATTTGCAGAATGATGATCATATCTGGAAACTTTTGCCTCATCATGTCATTATCAAGTAGTGGCAGTCAATCAAATCAAACAAAAGAAATAGATAGCTTTATCTCTGTTTCTGTTAATTGCATCCCCCTCCCCTTCACCTTCCCTCAATTTATTTTCTCAACCCCTATATTTTCAATAATTGTTTGTTTTTCCCATTTAGTTAGCTTATAAATTTTTAACAAAATAGTATTTGATAGCTAATGGTGTTATATATAATATAATTTTGGGGGAATTACTTAAAATAGTTGGTAAAATACATGTAATTATTAATATAGGTTATATTTTACTAAAACTTACTAAAATTGTATATTGTTTCTATTTTAATAAAACATTAAACAATTTATTTTTTAATATTTGATATTTTAACTTTTGTTTTAGAGTCAATAATTGTCATTTAAAATACATTTTAGGAATTAAAATTAAAATTCTGCTATAAGTTGATTTTAATCTAATTTTGATAATCTTGAGGAAAAAAAAATTGCTATTAAAGTAAATATTAAACGTAATAACATAAATTTTGAAAAGAGGAGAAGTTTTTTTTTTTTTTTTTAAATAGCACTTTTATTATATATCGAATTTATCAAAATCATAAAAACTAACAAAAACATGAAAATCTATTGAAAATTTATTTAAGACATCTAAATTATAAACATAAATATTAATAATTATATTGATCATACAATAATACAAAAGAAATAAAATTAATTCATGAAAAAATCACTAAATTTAATAAAAATAATTCATAGATTAATAAAAATAAAGGTGTTGTTTTATTACTTTTGAAAATAAGGTTAAAAGATGATATTATCTAAAAACTGTTATATGAGACCATGTGTTATATATTTTAATGTGGTTTTAAAATATTCTTTCAATCGGAATTTTAACCATTTGGGTCTGACTTTAACTTATGATATGGTGATGGGGTTGTATTGCAAAATTGCTCTTTTGCTTTCAAATTGTAGCAAGTTGCCCTTGCATCTTCCTGCAATAGTTAGGACTAGTCTCTAACAATCTAAAGCTTTTAATAAGGGTGTTCATAAAGTTGATAAGACACATAAGAATAAGATCATTATTCAAAATCAGTCTAAATTAACTACTTAGATTTGAATTCGATACCTGAGCATACAAAAATCTTCTATAAAATTGAAGTTTCGAGTATTCTCGTTTGTTTTAACATTTTGAGTAAGTGATTGAGAATAGATATAGGTAATTAATATAAATTTTAAAAATATGATTTAAAATGAGATCACATACAAAATCAATTCAGTATATATTAGAATTGAAAGGTTCATGACTATTTACCAACCAAACAAAACGAAATATAAATCAAACCAAACTAGATTCGAAGTGTCAAATTCACGAGACATGCCTTTCATAGTCCTTCTATTTTTAATACATAGTTAAACCAACCCCTATCCGACAAATTTCAATCTGACTTTGTACTTTTATGCATAAAATTTAGCTCAGATATATTTCTTTTTTTTTTGACAGACAAAGATATCAACAATGATGATAACTACAAATATATCATCATAGCAACGACTATTTTGGAACCTTGAAGAGTTGAGTTAGGGATCATTCACTTTACGAGAATCATTTCAACCCCGGGAATAGGCCCGGGAATGTATTTTGACATAAGTGTAATGGGGAGCTGGAGTTGTAACACGTAGAAAGATGCTATAAAATGAGCAAAAGGATTTGAAGGCTGAAAATAATAATATATGGGTGTGTAAAAGAGTAGTGAGTGGATATTAAAGAGTCAAGGACAGTTTATTCACATGGGTCTTGTTCTATTTCTACGTATATTTCTGTTTTTTTTTTGGCAAATCAAATCAGTGAATTTTTCAGAGAATATCACTTTATATCAAAAACAAACAAATGAATAATAATCCCTTTTTTTATCCTCACTCAGTTTTTTTTTTTTTTTTTGCCGACATCTTGATTTTTTTTTTCTCTTTCAATCTCTCCCCTTTCTCAGCTTTTTAAACTAACATGATAAAAAAGAAGATGTTTTTATTTTTATTGGTTGGGATTAGAGGAAGAAGGAAAACAAAAACAAACCAGAAAAAGATTCTCAAAATCGCTTCGTAATATATCGGTTTTTGTTTGGAGACATGCATCAGTCGTTGTTTGTTTAATATATGACAATAGTGGGACAGGATGGGACCAAAGTCCCTCCGAAATTAATATATATTTTGTAAGGATAAAAATATATTTTAAAAAAAATTACTCATTTCTAAGCTAATAAAAATAAAATAAATTATTTAATATAAAACTATCACCACATCATCACAATATTAAAAAAAAAAAAACAAGAAAACTATGATTTTAATGAAAATTTTTCATTTTTTTAATACTCAATAGTGAAAATTGTAATGTATGAATCATTAATGGATAGAATAATAGTTTTAAAAAAAAAAATTATCTTACTACCTACGTAAAAAGATTTATTTAAAACAATAAAAATCATATCAATGAAGAATAAAACCTTTCTAATTTATTTTCAAATCATATTTTTGATTTAGATTGAGAAATGCAATTTGAGACACCCAAGATAATGCACTAGAGATGTGGTCTAAAATTTAAGAGAAAATGAGAGATTGGTGTGGTATCAAATCTGAAAAGGTGCAGGAAAAGATGTGACCGTAAAAAGTGGAGAAGGGGGATTTCTCATTTATGGGAGAAAAAAACAGAGAAAAATATCTTTGAGAAAGTTGAAAAGAGATAAATGGAAGTTTGTTTTAATTTTTTGGAGCAAATTTGAAATTAAATAAAAATTACATTTAATATTTGATTAAATTTACAAAGTCTTTGGGGGTAATTGTCGGTCCTTGACTCCTTACCTTATATGTGGCCTTGTCACTTGGTGGAAGATCATGAATTTATAAATAACTCCTAATATGAGAATAAATCCATATGAAAAATGTAAGAGATTTTAAATGATCGTGATTCTTTCAACATATATAAAACTTATTTATTTAAGAAAATATAGATAATTATTATGCTTATGCCTAAATAAAGGATTTCATTAGTAGAGTGTTAGATTACTTGTTTTTGTTTATAATCAAGAGAGATGGGTTATAACGGACAAAATTTCATATATATGTAATATTTTTAGGTTTATTTTATTTTATTTTATTTTTTAAAAATGGTATTTTATGAATTGATATTTTAAAAAGTAACAAAATTTTTGAAATTTTTAAAAAATGACATTTCTCAAATTGAAATATATCAATCTCTCATACTGAGATGAGATTGATGTTTTGAGATTGGTGGTAGTCTCAGTTGAGAAATGTCATTTTATTTTTTTTTAGATATATGTTTTTTTCTTCTTAAATTACTCATAAAAAAATGTCATATATTGAAATTTCTCTATTTTTATTGATTCATTAATATTCATGGAGTTTACATATTTATTAGTTATAGTTAGAAAAATAATTACTTTCTCACAATTAAGGAGAAACTTCTCTTTAATCTTACTTTCATATGTTTTTGTTTTATTTTATTAGATTATAAAAATTAGTAGTATCCACTTATTCATGGAATATAATAATATATAATATAAATAGACGGAAATTAAAGGAAGTAAGAGCTTATTCTTAACAAGTATATTATCATTTAACTATAATGTCAATGAACTAATAGAGTTATGAGAGATGAAATAAGTCATTCACGAGAAGACAGATATTATTCAATAAGAAGTAGCGTTCCCGACTTCCAACCAATGAGAATAAGCCACATAGTATAATAATAAAATTATTAATTTTTCTATTTCTCTCCTCATGTAAGATAGGTAGGTAGTAGGGAAGGAAGTAGCTAAGTTTTGTTGGGTTTTAAACCAAATCACACACACTCTTTATTCCGTTTCTTCATGTGTAAAAAGAGAGAGAATAAATAGTGAAATTTCTTAAACTAAAAATCCACTCCAAAATTCACATGAAACTGAAAAAGAGAGGGAATGAATATAGTAGATTAGAATATATATATATATTAAAAAAGAAAAGAATAATGTGTGTTTTGGGAAACAGTACATTGACGAGTGAGAGTCTATAAGAAGGCAATCAAAAAGAGGTACGTGGCTGTGTGGCAGTTAGCCCATTCAAGAAAGATTCAATCTTTTTTGGAAGTTAGAAAAAAAAAACACATAGAAAGGATGGTAGAAAAAAAGAAGAAGAAGAAGAAGATAGAGAAAGAGAAAGAGAAAGAGAAGAAAGTAATAATAAGAGAATACAATGAAGAAAGAGACAGTGAAGTGGTGGGGAAAGTAGAGAAGAATTGTGAAATAGGGTATAAAAGAGGGGTCTCCATTTTTACCAACATCATGGGTGACCCTCTTTCTAGGATCAGATTCTACCCTCTTCATATTATGCTGGTCTGTGCCTTGGGTTTCACTTTTTCTTTACGTTTAAAAAAAACATTATTAAAAACATCAAATGATGGTTTTTATATTTTATAAATTAACATACAGGTAGCTGAGCTGGTTGAAAATGGGGAGATTGTGGGGGTGGTTCGAGGTTGTATCAAGTCTGTGGGGACTTCTGCCGCTGGGGAAGGGGAAACTCAAACCGTTAAGATTGGCTGTATTTTAGGCCTTCGTGTTTCTCCTGCTCACAGGTATTCATATATCTACATTTTTCAATCAGAAATATTACATCGTGTTGGGTAGGGTAGACTCGAACCTTCGATTTTATAAGAGTTGAACTGTGCTTATGATACTATATATATATATATATATCTTCCATGCATATTCGATGGATGTTTATATATGGCAAGGTTTAGAAAGTATTTGTATGTATAGCATATTTTTTTTACGTCAAATCAATGTTTTTTTTTATAATTGATGGTATTTATCTAAAATGATTATCAATAGACGACTTAAGTTTTGTGTTTTTGGATGGATAACCTGTTTGATCCTTTTCCCCTACAGACGTTAAAATATTTTCCAATAAATTGACATTTTTAAGGATAATTATATATTAAGAAATTTAGGTTTTTTCCTTTAATTATAAGAAAATAGTAACTGGTTTAACCATTTTGTTTTATTTTATGTCCTTTTGGGAAAAAATATGTTTGAGAATTATAAAAATCACTTTTTGGTTATAGAAGAGATCCAGTTAAAAAATAACTGGATTTATTCTTAAAAAATAAATAAAAAAAATTAGTTAGGTATGGCTTGAATTTTTTCTTTTTAAAAAATATCTGGTGTTATTCTTCTATCCAAAATATTGAGTTTGTAAATAATGATCTCACGTAGGGGTGTTCAAAAAACTCGATGACCCGAAAAACCCAATCAACCCAACCCAACCCATGCGGTTTGGGTTGGGTTATAAACTTCTTTGGGTTGGGTTATAAACTTCTTTGGGTTGGGTTGAGTTCAAATAATTTAAAACTTCATGGGTTGGGTTGGTTCGGGGTTCTCTTAAAATAAATTTGGGTTGAACCGAACCAACCCGAATATATTAACTACAAAAATATTCATTTATTTATAACCTAAATACTTTTTTATGTCTATGTTAATTCCATATATCTTAATAACCGTACCCTTTGAAATTTTCTTATTATTTCTTATCAAATAATTAGTTTAAGTTATTGAAGTATAATTTTTCATTCAATAATGTGTAATATTCAACTACTATTTTTAATTTAATATATAAAAATAAGTTACAAGATCCTAAAATTACTATTATTTCACACTATATTCTTCAATTTTCTAAAATAAATAACCCGAATAACCCGAACCAACCCAACCCAATTTTATAGGGTTGGGTTGGGTTGGGTTCATTACTTGACAAGGGTCATTTGAGTTGTAGTAAATTCTAACTCGAACATTTGGGTTGGGTTCAAAAAGTATGTCAAACCGAACCAACCCAACCCATGAACACCCCTAATCTCATGTAATCTCAACATTTACCAATCATCCCATGAGTTCTTAAAATTTAAAAGCAGTTTTGAGAATAAAAATAGTTGTATTTTTAACATAGCTTCTACATAGTCCAAGTATTTTGAGTCTCAATATCCTTGGTTCATTTGCCACCATTTTAAAAGTAATTTTTTAAATTATTAGCTGAGTTTTTCAAAAATAGAATAGTTTTTTTTTTTTAAAAGTTTGATTTATTTTTTTTAAAAACGTATAAAAACTACAAATTACATATTAAATGGCCTGTTGTAGAAAATTAAAATAAAAAACAGCTGAAGATATTAAGAATAAAATTAATATGATTAATGGCATGAGTTTTTTTTCCATGGTACAGGAGGCTAGGAATCGGACTAAAGCTGGTCCACTCAGTTGAAGAATGGATTTTAAGAAATGGAGCACGTTACACATTCTTAGCAATTGAGAAGAAGAATATTGCTTCCAAAAACCTCTTCACTCATAAATGCAATTACATTAAATTTAGTTCTTTGGTCATATTTAGGCAACCAATTATTTTCCCAACAACAGACATGTCTAAGGATATCAAAATAGAGAAACTAAACATAGACCAAGCCATTTCATTCTACAGAAACTGTCTTACAAGTAAAGGAAAAGGATTATATCCAATGGATTTTGATATGATTTTGAAAGAAAAACTTAGTCTTGGAACTTGGGTTTCTTACTTCAAACATGAAGATTGGACCCATTTGATCTGTTCCGAAAAGAATACAGATATCTACCAAAGAATGCCGAGTTCTTGGGTTGTTTTTAGCATATGGAACACTTGCAGGGCATATAAGTTTCAGGTTAGGGAATCTAATCATCCCCTTAAGTTTCTTAACTCCACTCTGAGAAATGCAAGAAGGAAGTTCGTCTCTTGCTTCAATATGCCAGTTCCTGTCTCCTTTGGGAAATCTTTCGGGTTCTTTTTCCTGTATGGGATATTTGGGGAGGGAGAGAGGGTGGGAGAACTTGTTGAGTCTCTCTGGCTCTTTGCTTCAAAATTAGCTGAAGATGAGAAGGATTGCAAGGCGATTGTCACTGAATTATCGGCATCTGATCCCATTATAAAGCACGTCCCTCAGAAGTCGTCCATGTCTCGTGTCAATGATAACTGGTACCTGAAAAGGTTGAGTATATCGACTGATGATAAGGATGAAATAATGTCTTCAATGGAGGCAGCTGAGAATGTCATTGTTGACCCCAGAGACTTCTAGCCAGATTCAATTTATTCATACCATTGCTTCCTTTTCAAATAATCAAATTTCTGTTAAAGATGCTGACAATGAATTAATGGTATAAGAGAATGTATCCATTTATTTCAAAGACTGGTTTCAATCTTCCTATACTGAGAAAGAAGGGGCTGCGGCGCACAAATGTAAGGAAACTGGAGAATGATAAAGTTATTTACATCACGGCTTCTCTCGGACAAGTAGACCTTGAGGTACAATGTCAATCAAGGAGTGTTCTCTTTCTTGATCCGTGAAGCTACAACCGCCAGTTTGAGGGAAGCATAGCCTTACAAAGTATTTCAATTCAGATGATTGTCCATGGAATTAGAAGATCTTGAGTAATTTTTTTTCTTTCCATCTAGCACAAATTGGTTGTAACTTGCTCTGATCATCTTTCTGCAATTCTAAAGAAACTCTGACCGGATAGATGACTGAAAATACACTATGTTTCTTCAATATCTTGCATTACCCCGACAATGTTGTCCTTCAATATCTTGCATTACCCCGACAATGTTGAGCTTCAATATCTTGCATTACCCCGACAATGTTGTGCTTTGGCTATGAGAAACTGCCACGTCTTCTCTGTTTTTGGATCTCAATTGCGTTCTTTGATACATAAATCTTTTTGGTAAAGTATTCTGAAATGTTTCCAGCTGAATTTCGAGTTTTGTTGTGTCTATACACAGTTTTTTCATGATAAATGCATCCAAATCGAAACCACTTTCACTTTCAATCACATTAGTGTTCAAATTATCAGTAGAAGACCCAGCAGACTCCTCTACAGAGCTGTTTTGAGTAACTCCAACTACTCCTCTAGACATGGTAAATGGGTCTTGCTCCTGCTTCATAAGTCTATTTATGTTGTCCAGTGCTGGGTCAATAACATCTAAAAATCCCATGACCCAAGAAGCATCATCCGCTTCAGTGCGCTGTTGGACATCAAAATTACCTTATTACAAATATTTTAAAGAAAAACTCAATCTCATCATCACCATAATAGTTGATAATGAATTTGAAAATGAAGGAGGGCAGCCATCAAATTACATCATGAAGATTTTACAGTGAGTAATTATTCTGAAAATTGCATTTGTCACTGCACTTAACCAACCTGCTGGAAATAGAGGTTTCGAATTTCCTCAGCTCGGTTTTCATTTCCTTGATCCTCTTCCAGTGATGCCCATGTCATCCATGTTATGTAACTTTGAGAATCTATGAGTAGTGAGGATCTAAATAGTCTTCTTGCTGCTGATAGGTTGCCAACTCTCTGCTCCAGAACACCCCAAGCCTGAAATGAAGCAATTAAAATAAGCAACCATCCAATTCCACGTATTGCAAGTAATAGCATTTCTATCACCTGAAGACACCTCGCTGCACTTCCACTAGTTGAGTTAATTGATAAAGCTCTTTGATATAGCTCCCTAGCTTTCCCTATATTTCCTTCTTTCCATTCCATCCATCCCCATGCCTGTACAAGCAATAGTTTCAGTTTTGAAAAAGAAAGAAAACAGTTCTCATACAAAAAAATAAAAGAAAAAAAAAACAGAAAATTTGATCAATTTTGGTGGAATCTTTCTAGAAGGGAAGGAATAAACTCACAATCCACACAGGCTGGTGCTTAGGATCCAGTTCACATGCTCTCGTAAGCAAAACTCGAGCAAGGTTTGCAGAGGAGTGCTTATACTCTAGTAAAGCAAGAGACTGAAGGAGAACAGGATCTCTTGGATTGAGGACATGGCCTATCTTAAGAAGTTTCCTTCCCTTCTCTACATTTCCCATATTAGCTTCAAAAAGTCCCCATATATGCCATGCAAATCTGTTCTTGGGACTGGCCTGGATAGCTTTCTAGATTACAAAGAAACAAATTACTACGAGTCACAAGAGTTGTATAAAATATGCTTTGCAAGACCTCAAACGATCAAACCAGAACAGAATGTCTCACTGCTCTCATTCATGAAGATGTTGGGAAGTCATTAACACATTAATAAGAAAAAGTCACCTCAAATAGTTCCCTAGCAACGAGGTTGTTTTCTTGTTGCATCTCCAACTGTGCCCATGCCTGCACATATGATTCATCATTTCCAAATTACAAGGGTTGGCAGCTGCAAATAGTAATCAAGTTCAAGATAGATTAGGTCAGATCTGAAAACTCACAAGCCAACTTGCACAGCTCTTGGGATTGCACTTGGTAGCCTGCTTAAATAAATTATGAGCCTGCTCATACCGATTTGATTTAGCCTGAAGCAGTGCAAGGGTTTGATAGATATACTCATTTCCTCCAGAATATTTAAGACCTTTAGCGAGCAAATTCCTGGCTTTCATGATATTTCCATGCTTTAGTTCTAGAACAGCCCAACCATGCCAAGCAGCTATATTTCTCTCATTGGCAACTGTAGCAGCATCAAAGAGCTCTCTTGCCTTCCTGACATTCCCCATCCTGCTCTCCAGAACAGCCCAGCACTGTATAGAGTACACGATTAGTAGCTAAAATTTGATAGAATGGACTACATTTCATGTTCATTACATAAACCTCTACCCACATGGAATGACTACCTGGGGGTCGGCTAGTGCTACCATGCTTTGCTAGAAATTGGTTATGGCAGTGAAAGTGAGTTTAAAGAGAAATTTGAGGTAAGTTGAGTTGAAAATATAAGATTAAAGTTTTATTATCCAAAAAAAATATAAGATTAAAGTTGCCTTACCAAAATAGTTTAAGCTTTTGGGTCAATCGGTGATTTAACATGATATCAGAAGGTCCTGAGTTAGAACCCATGTAATGACATTTCATCCCCATTTATTAATGTTCCATATGATTGAGCCTTATGCAAATATTTGAGCCAACACATGAGGGGGGTGTTAAGAATATATAAGAGATTAAATTTGCCTTAATCCACTAGGTTAAACTTTTGGGTCTATTTGTGATTAACAAGTTTTACACTTAATCTCTATCTATTACTCAAGGAGCTACTAGCAGTTGAAAGGGTATTAAAGGGTAAGAAGCCAGGAGGAAACAGAGAGCAATATCGATGTATCTATACCGAGTTTCCAAAAAAAAAAAATTGCGCATGAAAAAATAAGTTAGGAAATGGATTGAATTGTCGACAAAACAAAGATCCTTGAAACTGGACCAACCATCTCTAATCGAGCATAGTGAAATCAGAATTGTCTAATATTTTTTTTTTCAATATTTGTGAGTGTCCAGGTTGGCTTACACGAACCTCGACTAATCTCACAAAACAACTGCTTGAACATTTGGTTTTGGGAAACTTGTAAGATAACATCTAGGTAGGTGTTACCCATGAGGGCCATAATCTCAAGGCTTGAATATAGCTCTTCGACCACTAGGCCTACCCATAATTGATTAGAATTGTCTAAATATCTAGCTTCCAAATGGTGAATGGAGATACAATCCAAGAGATATATCTACACTACATGTATATATAGAGAGAGTTGGGAAATGATAACATGATTCACAAAGCTAGTTTGTAAAACGAAAACCAAGAATTAAACCAACCTGCCAATTGTAGGAGTCTTTTCCTCGCGTCGCTCGGCAGCCTCTCTCGAATACAGCTCTTGCTTCAGCGGCTTTTAATTGCTTGCTCAACAATTTCCCTAATGCTATATATGCCCGCCCATCTTCAGGCCAATTATACATACACTGAATCACGAAATAAGATACCACATTCAGCACCATATTCATCCATTATATTATATTTGATTACAAATCTATAACTTTTTTTTTTCATACTATTTACAAATATAACATATTTTAAAAATAATTAACAATTTAACAAATTTTTCTTTAATATTTACAAATATGTCATTTTTATCGATCACATCAATCAACTGAATTACTATCATGGTCAATCAGTATCTCCCTCCGTCAATGATTATAATCAATCTTTAATCACATTGATTAACCTTTTTTAATGTTATATTTGTGAATACTGTTTAATTTCCCAATATGGATAGGATACCTTCTCAAGAACTTTCTCAGCTTCTTTATACTGATAATTCCTCGCCAACACCTTCGCTCTATACAATGCCAATGCCAAATTAACAGTCACCGGCCTCTCCACCGCACCCAAACCGATTCCATTCTCCGTCATTTTCTTTGAAACTCCATCTTTAATCGAAGATTTCAATTCAACCCCTGCCTCGTCATTCTGACCGACCGGTCGGCGAACTTGAAGAGCTTCTTCGGATGACCCATTGTTCGATCTAAAACTTCCACCATTTTCCCTCTCGAGAAATGATCTCGAAAATCGTTCCATTAGAAATGCCGTCGAGGAATCCATCAGAGAAGAACATGGCGGGACAGAGAGGGAATGAGGAGAGGAATGGCGGGGTAGAATGGTAATTGTGGATCTGAAATTGGAGAAGGAGTTAGGGTTTTGAAACGAAGAGAAAATAATGAAGCTTGTAGTTGAAGAAGAAGGAGCAGAGAAAATCTGCATTTTTTTTGTTCTTCTGTTTGATTTGGTCTCAAAGTCAGGTGAAGAGGGAGACAGAAATGAAATTACTATTATAGCCTTACTCCATGTAGCTTAGCTCTTTGATCTTCGGATTTAGTTTTTGTCACGTGGAATGATATTGTTGGTTGATTTTGTAGATTTCTGATTTTTTTTTTTTTTTTTTTATTTCTGAGTTTGGCAACATTGAAATTAACGTATTTTGATTGTTTCAACTTTTAGTACATGCATCGATTTCTCCGGTTATTTGGATGTTTTCTTCCTCCTCTCTCTCAAAAAAGAAAAAAAAAATTAGTACTTGAATTCTATTTTTGTCTCTAGTTAGGTTATCAATATAGTGAAATTTTTCCTTCAAAAATAAAAATTGAATGAAGTTTCAGATCGTGATTTATAGTTATATTATTATGGATAAATTGCATAAACCACCTTGAATTATAAAAGTTGTAACATTTACATTATTAAATTTTTACATTGAGTAATTGCCTCTTTTGAATTTTTGAAAATTTTAAATTAGACAAACAAAAAATTAACGAAATATTCTCTTAAAATTATTAATTTACTACTTTTTACTATAAAATGTATATGAGATCGTACCCTTGAGGGCTCCCGTCTCGTTCCAACTTCGTCTTTAATAACGAATTATATCTGATTACTCAAATTAAAAGTTTAAAGATGTAAATGTTATCATCCTTAAAATTGAGAATGGTTTATGCAATTTTCTTGAGTATTTATATGAATATAGGTTCTTAAATAAATAATTAACTGAACCTATTCAAAGAGATCGATGTTTTCCCCTAGAAGTGTCGAGCGGGTATTGGCAAGTCGCTATGAACAAAATAAGGAAATGCTCAAGAACAATGAGATGGGGAAGTTTGAGAGAAAAGATATGGTATGCCCATAATTTATTTATTTATAAAAGATAATAATCAAGAATTGTTATTTGCATTGTTCACTCAAATTCTTCTTGTCAAATTCAATACATTTAGCTACATTCCCTTTCAAAATAATTGAACTTTTGTTAATGTTGTTAAAAATGAATTAATGGTCAAGGAAAAAAAAAACTTTCCCACTTTTGTTTCTCAGAGTTACAATTCTTCTTAACTTTTCCAAAAACTTGAGTTCCAATCTACCTAAATTAAGAGAAATGTAGGAAAAAACTAGAATATTAACTTTATAAAGTTATTTACATCATGGCTTCTTCCAGATACGTAAATCTTGAGAAACAATGACAATAACAGGAGTATTATCTTACTTGCTTCTTGTAATACAAGTACAAGTAGCCGTACAAATCGATTTGATTTCAAAGATATCCCGTGTAATTCGAGGATCTCAAGAATATTTTTATTACTTGAGCACAAATTGGTTGTGATTAGCTCTAATCATCTCTTAGCATTTCCCAAAAAAAATTCAGACCAAATCAATGAGCGAAAGTAGTTTGCATTTCTTGAAAATCCTGAGATTAACCAGACTACGATGTGCTTTGTCTATGAGAAACTGTCATATCTTTTGCCTTCTTTGATATTTAAATCTTTTAGGCAAAGTAGTACTGGGTGTTTCTAGCTGAATTTCGAGTTTCGACGTATCTACCGATAGTTTTTTCATAATAAATGCATCCAAATCAAAACCAGTTTCACTCTCAACCATATTACCATTTGAGTTATCAGAAGAGGAACCAACTGATTCCTCTATAGAGCTGTTTAGAGTACCTGCTACTCTAGGCATGGTAAATGGATCTTGCTCCAACTTCAAAACTCTCTTTATTCTATCCAATGCTGGGTCAATAACATCTAAAAATCCCATAACCCAAGAAGCATCATCCACGACTTCGGTTCGCTGTTCAACACAGGATAAAAGCTCATTTTATAATCATTATAATTCTATCTAAGACAGTTGTTCAAAAGCTTTAAAAGTCAGTGGTGAATTAAAAATGAAGGAGTGAATCAAGAAGCTATTTCAGTTTGAAATCATATGAATTGGTGAATAAAAATTGTATATTGGTGCGATTACCGACCTGCTGGAAATAGAGGTTTCGAATTTCCTCAGCTCGGACTGCATTTCCTTGATCCTCTTCCAGTGTTGCCCATGTCATCCATGTAATGTAACTCTGAGAATTTATGTTTAGTGAGGATCTAAATAATCTTCTTGCTGCTGATAAGTTGCCAACTCTCTGTTCCAAAACACCCCAAGCCTGAAACAGAGCAATCAAAGTTAGTAAAAATTATTTAGAGTTAGTAAATTTAATTGAAGCGATATTAGAATCCACCCAAAAATTGGAAGAAATAGGAGTATTTGGCTCGCAGTTTTGGACAGATTTATTAAGCTGGGGGCTGTTAAGCTTGGGTTCTATGTTTGGATTGTGATTGAAATTTTGAAAATGAATGAGTTTGTCAAAGATGATTGTTTTAGATAGCCAACCATACGAGGTTACAAAATCGGAAGACAAACACGGGTTGGGTTTATGTAGCCTGAACTCCTAAAGCCGCAAGCCAAAACACCCTTTCATTTATTACCTGAAGACATCGAGCTGCACTTTCACTAGTTGAGTCAATAGACAATGCTCTTTGATAAAGCTCTCTTGCTTTCCCTATATTCCCTTCTTTCCATTCCATCCATCCCCATGCCTGAATAAGCCGTAATTTCAGTTTTGAAAAAGGAAGAAAACAAAACAGAAAAAATGATCAATTTTTGGAGTGGAAAATCTTTCTTGCAAAAAAGTATGTACTTACAATCCAAACAGGTTGGTGCTTTGGATCCAATTCAGATGCTCTTGTAAACAAAACTCGAGCAAGATTTGCAGAAGAGTTCTTGTACTCCAATAAAGCAAGAGATTGAAGAAGAACAGGATCTCTTGGATTAAGGACATGTCCTATCTTTAATAGTTTTCTTCCCTTCTCTATATTTCCCATGTTAGCTTCAAAGAGTCCCCATATATGCCATGCAAATCTGTTCTTGGGGCTGGCCTGGATAGCTTTCTAGATTATGGAGAACAAAGAAACTCATTATTACGTAGAATAAGCAAGTGTCTCAAATCCGTAAAAATTAACCAATTGAGGGTTGTGATCCACTGAGATATTCAAAATCATTTTAAGACAACAGAGAGGTGTTCCATAAGAGGACGATTTACCATTATTCCAAATAGAAAGCAATGACATTATCTAACCGACACTAAATAACATAAAACAAGCTTTGTCAAATCTCAAAAAATGTTCAAACCAGATTCTCTCACAGCAAAATTCATGACAATGTTGGGAAGTCGATTAACAAATTGATAAGAAAAAAAATCACCTCAAATAGTTCCCTGGCCATGAGGTTGTTTTCTTGTTGCATCTCCAATTGCGCCCATGCCTGTAAATATCATGTTCATGTCAGGGAGTCTGCATTGGATAGCACTTTTCCGAAAATACTGATAAATATAGCAGTTTCTTTAACGTGCTAATCGTAATCAATAACTAATTAGTAGTGATGAATGATAATCACTTCACGAGATGATCTTTAATCACAATTGTAATTGATCGATACACTAAAAAATAACGATAAATTTCAAATAGATCAGGTAAATTGGATCTAAAAAACTCACAAGCCAACTGGCACAGCTATTGGGATTGCACTTAGTAGCTTGGTTAAATAAATAACGAGCCTGCTCAGACCGATTTGATTTAGCCTCAAGCATTGCTAATGTTTGATAAATATACTCATTCCCACCACAATATTTAAGACCTTTAGCGAGCAAATTCCTAGCCTTCTTGATATTCCCTTGCTTTAGCTCTAGAACAGCCCAACCATGCCATGCAGCAATATGTCTCTTATTGGCCACTGTGGCTGCATCGAAGAATTCTCTTGCCTTCTTGATGTTCCCCATCTTGCTCTCCAAAACAGCCCAACACTACATCGATGAAATGAAATGGTTGAATTATGAATATCGACTAAATGTCAATTATCGTTTATATTTATTTATGCATATAACAATTTAATGGTATCTCATGGAATGGGCAATATTATAAATATTATCTTATGAGTCAATTTTGAGTTTTATTTTTATCTCATGTCTCACTTCCTTATTTGAGTTTATGGCCCACTAAAGTTTGGATATACAATATAAATACTTCATATTAACGTGATTTAGACGGTGGTCTGTTTCCGATTAAGTAAGAGACAAAACTTCCATAAGCCCTTTCTATTTGATGTTTTTTTTTTTTAAATGGATCAAATAGAAAGAGGGGAGTGGACTAATAATTTCTCGGATTTCACCTATATTTTGAGCCAAGAATAAGATCACTAACTTTTATTTTCCAATATCTTAAGCTAAAAAATAATAATATTATACCAATACGGAGATTTTAAACCGACCTGCCAAATGTAGGAGTTTTCTCCTTGTGTAGCTTGGCAGCCTCTCTCATATACAGCTCTTGCTTCAGCTGCTTTCATTTGCTTGCTCAACATCTTCCCCAACGCTACATATGGCCTCCCATCTTCTGGCCAATTATATATACACTTTATAACGAAATCATATATCAGATTAGTATAGTATACAAAATTCATGGAAAATTTCACTCAAGTAGCAAAATTCTACATGAAATCACTTTAAATTATCCGTAAATATAATAATTGATTATTATTATTGTTAGCGGAAAGACTACATTATATTGAATCGTTATTTTGTATATGAGTATTACAGTGACTAACCTAGACAAATAAGATAAACGAGCTAATTAAGAAAACGAGAGACAATCACTCAGATAAATATGATAAACAAATCACCATAATTCTAGCCTAAATATATTCTAACAATTATTATTGTGTGAATCAGTGATCTTATGGTAAAAATTCATAACATAGGACATAAAACTTTGCTAGATTTACAATAATTCAAAATTCATTTATAAAATTTAACAAATTCAATTTGGAGCATTAAAATAAATTAATTTACCTTCTTAAGAACCCTTTCAGCTTCTTGATACTGATAATTCCTCGTTAAAACCTTCGCTCTATACAATGCCAAATCCAAATTGATAGTCAGCGGCCTCGTACTCGAATCGATCCGATTCTCCGGTTCGAATATCGGCATCTGCTTCGCAAATTTTGCAAGACTTGCATCTATGATCGAAGATTTCAAGTCAACTTCTTCTTCCTCATCTTTCCGGTCACCGGAATCTTCCACTGGAAATTCCATAACCGGACGACGAACAAGAAGAACTTCTTCTTTTTTAGAGCCAGAAGTCCCAGAACTTTCTCTAGTAATATATGATTCATTCGATGAGACTTCCGATACAACCGCAATCGAGGAGTCACTCGAAGAAGAACAAAGCGGGACAGAGAGGGAATAAGGAGAGGAATGGAGGGGTATAATGGGAATTGTGGATCTGTATTTGGAGAGGTTGTTAGGGTTTTGAGATGACGAGAAAACAGTGAAGCTTGAAGTTGAAGAAGGCGAAGAGAGAGCCTGCATTTTTTTTCCCCCCTGCGTTAACGGATTCAACTGTCTGATTTTCGTTGAGGTGGGCTGTGGAAGACGAAGAACAGACGTCAAATTACGATTATGACCTTCGGGTTTTTTGCCCCCTCGAGTAATTTACAAAGGATATTTTTAAAAACAACATTTTTTAAATTGTAAATTTCGAAATTGAAAATTATTCAGAATTTTTAAAAATAATATTTTATTTGTATAATGATTGAAGAATTGATTATATAAATAATTTATGAAATTGTAAAATTAAATAAATTTAAAAAATTATTAAATATCTCAATTAAAGACATAAAAAACAATTTAGGGTATAGGGTAATATTGTAAAAAAATAATTTATTAATTTAATAAAAATAATTCACTAAATAATTCAAATAAATTAAATTTGATTATTTTTTAAAATAAAACAGAGCATAATTTCTCATTTTTTTGCGTCACTGAAATGGAAGGGCATATTCGGAATGTGGGGGCTGAAATATCACAGGCGTATATTTGTCCACGTGCGTGGCTATATACTTCAATCCTCGCGGTAGATTTTTAAGGCTACGTGGAAGTATTTCATTGGTTGAATTACTAGATTGCGATATTTTATCCATTAGTGAGCTAGGAATAATCTGTTTTTAAAAACTTGCCCATGTTCAAAATCGAAATAAGATTAAAATATATTTCAGTCTTTGTACTTTTAATATTTTGGTGGATCTACTTTTTAAAATTGGAAGTGGAATGCTTAGTCCCTTTACTCTCATAAATGCAATGAAACGATTGGATCCTTGACATTAAAAAAAAATATCTCATTATATAATTGGGTACAAATGGTTACACTATAAAATCATAGATTTTTTTAAGGCAAAGACTTAATTGTTAAATTTATAAAAAGTATAGAATAATATAGGAATGTTAAAAAACTCATCAATTTTTTTAAAAAAGATCAAGCAACCTAACCTTAATAGATTAAACTCAATCAACAAGTACTTCAGGTTTGGTTGGGTTAAAATAGACTTAGTGTCCGTTTGAGATAGTTTTTGAAAATGTTTAAAAGTGTTTTTGATAACCATTAAAAAAATACTTTTAAACACTTTAAAAAAGTATCTCAAACGGGCCTTTAATCTTTTTGATAGGTTACAATTCTTTTAAAATTAATTTAAGTTGCATCCAACCATCCAAAACTAACGATGGTCAATATTTTAATAATTTTTTAGAGCTTTTTGAATATTATATCATTATTTACTTTACCTTGGCTTAAACCGCCATTAGTTTTGGATGGTTTTTATAAATATTGACCTCATGAAAGTGAGAGGTGATTCTATCCAAAAATGTATATTTAGGGCCCATTTGGTAACCTTCCAAATTTGTATTTCTTGTTTTTATTTCTCATTTATAAGAAATGGAATTGTTTGGTAACTCTTCTTATTTCTTGTTTCTCTTTTTTTTAGAAACACTTCTCCAAAATTGTGTACAAATTTTAGAAACAACAAATTATAGTTTCTTAAATTATCTTTCTTGTTTCCAAAATTTACAACACATTGATAAATTATTACGTTATCTCGTTTTGACTTATAAAATAAATTATAAATATCCAAAAATTATATTTATATAATATTTTTAAATATGTCATTTAAAATTGTAATATTTTTAAAATATTTTTATTTTTTTAAATGAGAAACAGAAACAAAAAATAGTTACCAAATACATTTCTGTTTTTTTTTCTTCTAAAAACAATAAATAAGAAACAGTTACCAAACATGTTTCTGTTTCTATTTTAAAAAAAAAAACAGAAACAAGAAATAGAAATAAGAAACAAAAAATGGAAACGATGTAGGTTACCAAACGGGCCCTTAGGGATGTAAATTAAAATAACATATAATTACACGGTCCATTTCATTTTGTCCTATTTTTTAGGGGCTCTTGTAAAAATGGCAAAACTATGTCTAATATTTGTAAAAATAGCAGTAAAAAAACATATTTGCAAAAATAGCAGAAAAATTAAATTTACAACTAAAATATTACAAAATTGCCACTAGTAATCAGTGATTAGTAATCACTGATTTACTGATATCTTGATATTTTGTGGAGAAATCACTAATAATTACCGATTATTTTATAAGTTATCAATGAATGAGGGATTTTAAAAATCTGCTATATTTGCAAATACTTTTTAAAAATGCTATATTTATAAATATTGCTAAAAATTCTGCTACCCAATGAAATTTTCCTATTTTTTAAAAGCAGCAACCTGATTCAACCCTTTTTTTAGTTGAGTTGGTTAGGTTCATAACCGAATAAGATCATTAAGTTAAGCAAATTTATAATCTAAACACTGAATTTGATTACACAAATTACAACTAATGACGGGTAAAAACTCTACTCCTTGTAATTAATTACAAGTTGCTCAATTGTGTCAATCTAAGATTCTAAACACAAGCGCCAAAGCTTAAACCAAATTATTCCTTCAATAATTGTGCAAAAACAAACAAAAACTCTATTAAAAAAAATTACTTTCCAAACCAAACCACTAATGATTAATCACAAAGAATAAACAAACAGAAGAACCTAAGCATTATCGGTAATCAACCACTGCTCAATCATCTCTTAAACAATTAAATCAATTCTTAATTTCCAATTCCAATAAAAAGGCATCAATTTTCATCTTCTAATCAATGGCGATTTTCACTTCCCTCAATCTCTCCATCTTCTTCTTCCTCTTCTCTATCTTCATCCTCTACCCTAACCCTAACCCTAACTTCTTTCAATACCAATTAAAACAAACAAACACAATCTTCTACGTTCACGATCACTTCACCGGAGAAGACGCTTCAGCGATCACGGTCGCCGGAAGCAAAGGATCGAAATCGACAATCTTGCAATTCGGAACTGTCGCCGTCGTCGATGATCCGGTTACGGAAGGGCCGGATATTGAATCGAGAGAAATCGGTAGGGCTCAAGGTATGTATATAAACTCTCAATTGAACGGGAAAGGATTGTATATGGTTTTTTCGGTGATTTTTAACGATGGAGAATTCAAAGGGAGTAGTCTGGAAATTCAAGGATCAGATATATTTACGATGAAAGAAAGAGAATTTGGAGTTGTATCAGGAACTGGTTATTTTCGGTTTGTGAAAGGGTTTGGGATTATGGAGACGGAGAGTATGGATTTGGCTAATTTGAGAGCTGTTATTAAGATTAATATTACTGTAAAGCACTACTGATGGATTTGTTGGATTTTTTTTGCATTTTCCAATTGATTTAATTGCAATTTATAATCATGTAATTTTGCGTCAAACTAACTACTTTAGACTCGAATCTTCAACTTTATACGAAAGGAGTAGAGGTAGGTTTAAATTTAATTTAAGAGAAAATTTTCTAGATGACTGCTTCTTGAATAAGTATTTTAAAAAATAATAAAAGTTTTGAAAATTTTCTAAGATGACATATTTTTTAGGTATGGTATGATTTATGAGTGTGTTGGATTTCATACTTTGTTTTGAGACAAGGCAAGAGAAAAAGTTTTTCATTAAAATTTTCAAAAATTTTACTATTTTTGAAATACCAATTCATAAAATACTATTTTTTACAAATCCTCTTTATTTATTTGAATAAGAAGAAGTGTCATGTATTTTTTAATTAAAAACTAAAAACTAACTTTAAACTTAACACTTAAAACTAAGAGAATTGGCCTCTAATATCATTTTTATTAGGGTTAATTTTGCTAATAGCTCAACTTTTAAAAAATCCCTCTAATTTTTTTACTTAGTTGAAATGGCAGCTGTCCTTCGTCAGTCAGAAAATCGCGAGGTTCGCCAGAAAAGTCAAGGATCAAATTGTTTTCTTATTGAATCTGAATACTTATTAGCCGGATTTTAAGTTTTTTTTGTTGGTTTTGGTTTGTTTACGTCAGTTTCATCGTTACAATTTAATCCTAGTCTGATTTCGAACTGTTTCAGCAGGGGCGGAGCCACCTTAGAGGTTAGGGGGGGCTGCCCCCCTCAATTTTTAAAAAATATATTTTTTGTATATATAAAATAGTAATATTTTAGGTAATAAATTGAATTTTTATTGTAATTCATCTATTTTGCCCTTCCTTAATTTTTTAAAATTATCTTTATATATATTTTTTGCCCCCTCTACAAAAAAATCTTGGCTCCGCCCCTGGTTTCAGGCGTTCCAACGTCAAGAATCGCCGCCATTCGAATTCTGATAGGTGGGCTTTTCTTTTCTTGGTCCTCGTTTTTGCGTTTTTTTTTCTTTTCTTTTTCCTACCTCATTATCTCATCTACCTCTCAACCGTCATTTTTCTGATGAAAGATGCATGGAATAATTTATTGAATTAAACCGCTTCATCGCCACTATTTTTGGAAAGTCCACAATAAATGAAATACCCTTATTGAATTAAATGGAATATTTTTTTTAAATTAAAAGAAATAATATAGTGAATTAAAAAGAATAATTTAGTGAATTAAATTTTAATGTACAATTAAGATACTTGATATTGATTCTAATTCATTAAATTACTATACACAAAAAAGATGTGGTAAATAATTGAAAAGAAAGAGTTGGCTTTGGAGTTTTTTTTTTTAATATTGTATATTTTAATAATATTTAAAAAAATATTGTAAAATAGAAAATATTGGGTAAAATATGGTAAATCGCATACAAGGGATGCGATTTTGATACAAAATATCCCTTGTATGCGATTTACCATACTTTTCTCAATATTTTCTATTTTACAATATTTTTCTAAATATTATTAAAATATACAATTTAAAAAAAAAACTCCAAGAAATTTAGTTAATTAATAAAGGTCATATTTTAATTCACTAAATTATGGAATAAGAGAACAAATTTAGTAAATTAATAAATGAGTGACATTTTTGTAAATTTAATGAAAATAATTAATTTTGTTACATTAGAAAAAATGTCACTTGAGGAATTATGAAAATGGGGTGTTATATGAGAAATTAACTTTATAAAACATGACATTTGAGTCCATGCCTCTAAAACTAATATAAATATAGTATTACTTATACTTTAAATTTGAATTTTAATATTTCCGCATTTGGATGTTATTTTTTTTTCAAAAGTTGACTTTTTTTAGATTGATTTGAATTTTTTTTATAAACTAACTTATGAAGTATTAAATTACCTTTTTACTTTAAACAAAGATTTCCGATAAAATTGTAGTTAAATTATGGTCAATGACACTTTACTTTAATTTGAAAATTGTAAGAGTTTGATTTATTTATTTAAAAAAAAAAACGCTTTTTAAAATTTCATTATATAATGAATTTGTTTTTATTAATTTTTTTATAGGGTTGAATGAGCAATCTTATTTTTTTTTTTTAATGATTTTAATGGGGATGCATTTAATTAAAACTTAATAACTTTTCATGTTTGATTATTTTTTACAATTTTGATAAATTTATCATGTAATAGAAGTTTAAAAAATTCTGATTTTTTTTTAAAAGACAAAAAGACTCCCACCCATTTAGGAATCTAAAGCCAAAGAGAAAAAACAATCTGCGATTTGATTCGTTTCCTTCTAACGTGACAAAATTCGTTTCCTTTTAACGTGACAAATTGAATACTTCAAAGGGATAAAATGCTTATATTGACATTCAATTCATCTTTCAAAAATGTCATTTTATGAATTTAAATTTATAAAAGTAACAAAACTTAATAACGAGGAAAGTGAACTCAGAGTTTATAACTATTCTTGATCCCTTCATCTTTTCAATATAAGATCTTGAACATAGGCTTTAAAATTAAAAAACAAAAACACACATAACGTTGCTCTACCCATGGTGAAGGACACAAGCTCATTAAGTTTTGGGATTGTATTTATAGGTTGATACAAGAGCAATACAGTTCTTCCGCTTGACTCTTTATTTTATTTTTTTAAGATATTACGTCAAATTGAGAGGGAAGACTCGAACATTCAACCTTTAGGGAAGAGAGCAGATGACTAAACACATAAGTTATGTTCGTGTTAGCCCGTTCGACTCTTTTTAATGATTACGAAAATAAAAGTAAAAAAAATATGGCTTGGACTGGAGTAACCACAAATTTTTTAATGATTCATTCTCTGAAGCTAATGACCTCAGACTTTCCAGTTCCATCAAATCTCTTAGCTCTCTTTGTGGTTGATGTATATCTTCGGTATTGTCAATTTGGGTGTCTCTTTATACAATTCAAAGACTAATGAAAAATTCGTTTCAAAGTATGAAAAATGAAGAAAAGGAAATGAAAAGACAAAACAGAGAGAAAGAAAGGGACGACGACAGAGACGGATGAATTGCTATTAATAGAAAAAGGGAAGGACACATGGCAAAGCAAGAGAGGACAACACATAACAGAAAAAAGGGGAGGATACAAAAAATAATACTTCATATTTCACCAATTTAATCAAATTATCATCTTCCTTAACAAAGTGCTTAAATTATTGTATTGGATTGGATATAACTCCGTCATTTTTCAACATCATTTTATTTTGAGAGATGGCCTTTGATTGTTAGAAATATTACTACATGATCTTTTCAAGACAGTTGATGCAAAAGGACCTACACTCTAGTTATAAAAAAAAAAAAAAAACTCTGTGATTTGATTGCTTATTACAAGTGTGGGATGTCCTGAAATATTTTACTTGCTGTGAAGGGCGGATCGTTTGCTACAGATTGCACGAAAACGCGTTATCGTTTTTACGTACGTGTAACGGTATCATGTTAACTCCCTCAAAGCCTGATAAAATCTCCTTCCTCTTGCATTGCTTGATAGAAGGGGTATGTTTAATAAGAAAACATATTATGAGTGTTGGAATCTTATTTTTTGTACCAGCAATGCAAAGCATAATAGTCCTTCAATTTGATTGGGTGAGTAGAATTGCTTCCAAATCTTCTTATCCAGATATTTCTCTATTGTTTTAGGTCCCTTATAAATGTATTATTGTTATCTGTCAATTTCTCGATTCTTTTCCTGGCCAGCTTTCTTTTTTTATCTCAAGGACCAAATTGTCAAACTCAAGATGGTCCATAAAACAGAATTAATTGGTCCCATTATCTATCTGAAACAAAATTTGACTGATTGATAAAAAAAAAGAAAAAGGCTTTAAATTCTAGTCCACAAGTTTCCTAGTAAGTTACTGGTTTCTGCCCTACCCTGCCCATTTAGAATAAAAGAGAAACAACCCTTGCCTTTTTCTTTTTTCAGTAAAGGGAATATAATATGTTTTCTTTACTACTTCTCTACTGTGGATTTTGTGTTTGTCTATTTTTTTCTTCTTCTTCTTCTAGTTTTGTCTCTCTCTCCTTTTTTTATATTATAATTAAATGTCAGGTTATTGACCAATGGAAATTGAAATACTGAATTCTCACACTTGAAAAGTTGTTTTCTGTGGCACAAATGGCAAGAGAACGAGAGCAAATGAGTTAGTTTTTGATACTTTCGTTGCAGGAAAAAAATGTTAGGTTATTGACTAATTCCAAGTGTTATTATTATCGATGATAAAAAAATGGTGAGATTCACTACTTACCATCACTTTCACGTAGCTAATTATTGAAAGAAAAAATACCTATAACAGAAGTATCCGAAATTTTTATAAGAAGGAACAATAAAGAATAGCAACAGGTTTGCATCAAAGCTTATCCCTCTCAAGCAACTTGGCTTGGTTTTAGTACATTGATTGTTCTCAAAGACTCACTTTCTATCCATTAATGGATCTCTATCTTTTTTTTTTATCCTACTTTCATATTCAGAAGAGGGAGATTTTTGGAGATAATCTCATATTCTGGTCAGTCTATTTCCATGTCATAGATAAGATGGATACTGTACTTTTTGTGACTTAAATATTCTGTTACCAAAAATAGTGAATTATTGTTTTTTTTTTTTGGGTGAACTTGGAAATATTTGATTTTTTAACGAAAATTATGAATTTTATTAGTTTAATGGTCACTAATCGGTTGCTTGCTTTCATCATCTTACCATTCATGAAATTATCTTGAATTTGCTATATATTTATTAAGATCAACATTTTATCGAAATTAACCATATTTCCTAACGACATTAATTATATATAAGTTTTAACTAAATATATGGATTGAAATGAATTTTTTAAGATAAAATACATGAATTTAATTGATTTAAATGGTAAGGTAATAGGATTAAACGGATAATTTACTAGATTTTATTTGATCTTTAATTTCAAATTTGAACCAGTATTAACAGCAAAATAAAATAATTTTTATTCATACCAGCCTAAATTTGTTCAAAGAGAAAAAAAATTGAAATACTTTAAACTATCATATCATGATATTTATATATGTGTGTAACATTAAAATACATTGTGGCCAATTATGTTTACTTATTTGACAACGTTCATATTTTTAATATTCTGTTTTAAAAGTTAAAATAGTTTACTACAATTTTTTTAGCAACTTTTAATTTAAAAAAATATTTTGAAACCTTAATAAATTTTTATTAAATTTAAATGATTTAGAAAGTATTTAAGAAAAAGGATAATACAATAACAGAAAAAGGAATAACTTATTTTTATAGGCAAAATCAAAACCGTTATTCAATAATTTATTAACTTCAATTACTTATTGAATTAAAATCAATATGAAATATCTCAATTATATGTAGTAATTTAGTTTAATAAATTATTGATGAAGGGAGAAATTTTATTGAATTAATAAAACTCAAATTTTAATTCACTAAATTAGTCGACTAAAATTCTTATTTTAATTCACTAAATAGTGAATAAGAGAACAAATATAGTGAATTAATAAATGGGTGACATTTTTATAAATTTAATGAAAACAATTAATTTTGTTATATTAGAAAAAAATGTCATTTTAGAAATTTCTAAAATGAGTTGCTATTTAGGGAATTAGTTTAATTTTTAGTGTTATATGAGTCCAAGCCCCTTAAATATATGAATATTATTAAATAAGATATTTTTTTTTAGATGTTAATTAAATTAGATGTGTCTTCAACTTTATAGAATACACCATTGTTTTTCATGATGAAATTAAAAATATATATATATTATAACAATTCGATACAAATTAAATAATGGTTTGGTAGTGACAGTTATCCTGGTTCAACAGGTTTTTTTGTTTTGGCATGAACGTGGCGGCCATATGCCCTCCGCTCTCTTCCAAGAATCAGAAAATTCCATACTGGGAAAAGATTCTGTTGCATTATTTTATTGTTATAATATTAAGTATTTTAAATAATCACAATAATATTAATATACACATTATGCAAAAAAAATAAATAGATTCTATGCATTTGGATAAGAAAGTGTTACTTTGTCAATTGCCATAAACTTTTAAGACATTAATTACTATTTTTTTTTGACAACTTTTTAATAATTTACTGAAAATAAACTAATAAATCATTAAAATTATAAATAAATGAAATTAATAATTAACTTTAAATAAAATGAGAGTTTTAAATTAAAAAAGAAACTTATTTAAACGTTAATTCTTCAATTCAAAACGAATATTTACAACCAACCATTCAATGACGTAAAAGTAATATGTTGTTTTGATAATTTATTTTTAAATGAGAGTTTAAGTTCATACAAACTTAATTAGAACATAATCTAAACCAAACATTAAAATAACAAGTATTAAAAACCAATACTTCAATAATTTATTGAAATAAAAATAAGCACTATCTTGATCATTTTCTTTTAAAGATTTATACAATATAACTACATATTTTTCCTTACTATTTTAGTATTTTTCCCAAATTGAATCAATATATATGAATATTACATAACTTAAAAAAAAGGAAGAATATTACATAAATAACTAAAAATTATATACTTTGCCCTTCAATAAATGAGATGAGCACTACAGTACATATAATTAAAGGGTAAAATATAAATAAGATACCGGTGGTTTCTGTTGAAAGGTATGAACAACCTCTATAGTTTGAAAACAAATCATACAATTGTAGTTCTCAATTATTCTAATGAGACATCTCTCCTTCATCGCCATTAATTTTCTTTCAGCCATAACTTTTTTGTTTGAACTCTGATTTTAATAATTCAAGATGTTTTAGAATATTCATTTATGGCTCTACGTTATGGTTACTTCAAAACTTATAAATCACCAGTAATCAAAAGAGTTAATGGTGTAGATCATACCTGGTATTTTGATGATAATAAACTCTTTTATTTATTAATGATTTTGACGTTTTAAGTGATCATGATGATTCCAAAATATCTCGAATCATCCAAATCAGAGTTTAAGCGAAAAAGTTGTGACTAAAAGAAAATTTATTGTGTCAAAGAGGATGGGTCTTGTTGGAATAATTTTGAACCTTAAGAGTGTGATTTGCCATTTTTAAACCACATGGGGTATTCATGCATCTTACAAAAACCACGGGGTCTTATTTGCATTTTATCCATGATTAAATCAACAATAATTAAAACTATTTTTTCGTAGGTCATTTTTTAGCATTTACAGATCTATCATCTCTATAAAAATAATTATAAATATATCATTTTTAAGGGTTAACCATGAGAATAGTCAATAACTACGAAGTTTAACACTTTCTAGCCACATTCTCAAAAATAAAAATTAAATAGCCACATGGAAGAGAGAATAAGACAATTTTACTAAAAACATCTCCCACTATTTCACATACACCCCTTACATCGGTCATCTTTTTCAAAAAGTTTCAATTTTTTTCTTTTTCCTTTTCCTTCCCTCTCCCATAAATATGTATTATACATACTAAATAAATTAAAAAAACATATAAATGGACAAAAATAAATATGTATTATACATATGGTATAATGTCACTAACACGATGAACATGTTATATTATGTATATTACGTACATATAAATAAAAAACGTATAAATGTACAAAACGTGTCCGAAAAAGGAAAATGAGAGGGAATTATTATTTTTTAAAATTGCCTCAATTTGTTTTAAAAAAAATTATATTAAAAAAATCGTATAACTATATTTACAATTGTCGTATAGTATGTATATGACGAATATTAAGAGTAAGATACAATGAGAGATAAATTTTAAAAATTTAATTGAAAACCGTTGCATTATTAGAAAAGGAAAAAGCAGATTTGATCGATTGACAACTCATCATTTCATAAAGTTATTATGAGTGTATTAAAATACTAAAAAGTAAATTGTGGCTATAAAATGAAACATAATGCTATATAGCTAATTTTTTATAAAAAGTGATTATATCTTTAATTTTCTTAAAAAAATAAGTATATCATTTATTGAATGACACACGATAATCACTTCATATCATTATTATTAATAGACCGTGTATAACACTTATACCACTAATGGACGTATTCAATATACACGAAATATTTATAAATATTTAATTTTTTTTTTATTAAACTTGTAGTCACTTAAAAAAAAAAACTACAAAATATTTGATTTTATCTAAAAGTGAAAACAGAAAAAAAAAAAAAAAGAATTAAAAGCCACCAATCAATTAGTGGCATTTCTTATATTTTTTTTCGATCCGAGTTCCCAAAGCACAGTTAAGCCGAAGAGTGGGAAAAACCCGAGTCGCCGCAAGTAAACAGGAAGAAAAAAGCAGAAAATTCGAAGAACAATTGAAGAAATCGATAAGATTGCTTTCTTTCACAATAACATTTTAATTTAAGAAACACAACAAATTCAGGTTTCTGTTACTTCTTCAACTTCGTTTATCAATTTCGTACTTGCTACTGAAATCTACCTGTTCATACTGATTTTACCTTTTTTTCTTTCAATTTTTATGTCTTCTTCTTCTTCATTTGAGAATCCAGAGCTGTGATTTGAAGAAATTCTTGAAGAAAAATGGTTTCTAGTAGTAGGGCAACGCATTCTCATCAGCAACAAGCTGAATCTTCAAACACAAATACGAGCAATATTCGATCTAATCGAACCGAATCCGTCAGCAAAGCCATAGCTCAGTATACTGTCGATGCTAGACTTCATGCCGTTTTCGAGCAATCGGGTGAGTCTGGTAAATCCTTTGATTACTCTCAATCTGTTAGAACTCCTACACAATCTGTACCAGAACATCAAATTACTGCTTATCTGTCTAAGATTCAGAGGGGAGGGCATATTCAGCCTTTTGGATGTATGATATCTGTTGATGAAGCTAGTTTTCGGGTTATTGCGTATAGTGAAAACGCGAGAGAATTGCTTGGTCTTACTCCTCAATCGGTGCCGAGTCTTGAAAAGCCTGAGATCCTCACAATTGGGACTGATGTACGGAACTTATTCACTTCCTCGAGTGCGAATTTGCTCGAGAAGGCATTTGGGGCTCGAGAAATTACGTTGTTGAATCCGGTTTGGATTCATTCGAAGAATTCTGGAAGGCCTTTTTATGCTATTTTGCATAGGATTGATGTTGGAATTGTGATTGATCTAGAGCCTGCAAGAACAGAGGACCCGGCCTTGTCTATTGCTGGAGCAGTTCATTCGCAGAAGCTAGCTGTACGGGCGATTTCGCAGTTACAATCACTCCCCGGGGGAGATATCAAATTGTTGTGTGCTACTGTGGTTGAGTGCGTGAGGGAACTTACCGGATACGATAGAGTTATGGTGTATAAATTCCACGAGGATGAGCACGGTGAGGTTGTGGCGGAAAGCAAGAGACCAGACTTGGAGCCATACATCGGATTGCATTATCCTTCCACCGATATTCCTCAGGCGTCGAGGTTTTTGTTTAAGCAGAACCGAGTTAGGATGATTGTGGACTGCAATGCCTCTTCAGTACTGGTAATTCAGGATGCAGGGCTTATGCAACCTCTATGCTTAGTTGGTTCTACTCTTCGTGCTCCCCATGGTTGTCATGCTCAGTATATGGCCAATATGGGCTCCATTGCTTCATTAGCAATGGCAGTTATTATCAATGGTAATGATGATGAAGCTATTGGTGGACGGAACTCAACGAGGCTTTGGGGTTTGGTTGTTTGTCATCATACTTCTGCACGCTGTATTCCATTCCCACTCCGGTATGCCTGTGAATTCCTAATGCAAGCCTTTGGGCTTCAATTGAATATGGAATTGCAGTTAGCTTCACAGTTGTCTGAAAAGCGTGTTTTAAGAACCCAAACTCTCTTGTGTGACATGCTTCTTCGAGATTCCCCTACTGGAATTATCACACAGAGTCCTAGTATCATGGACCTTGTAAAATGTGATGGGGCAGCTCTTTACTATCAAGGGAAGTATTACCCATTGGGTGTGACGCCGACTGAAGTGCAAATAAAGGATATTGTGGAGTGGTTGTTGGCTTTCCATGGAGATTCAACAGGTTTAAGTACAGACAGCTTGGCTGATGCTGGATACCCAGGTGCAGCCTTGCTTGGTGATGCAGTTTGTGGAATGGCTGTTGCTTATATCACGAAAAGGGATTTTTTGTTTTGGTTTCGATCCCATACGGCGAAAGAGGTTAAGTGGGGTGGGGCAAAGCATCACCCAGAGGATAAGGATGATGGTCAAAGGATGCATCCACGCTCTTCATTCAAGGCATTTTTGGAAGTGGTAAAATCTCGTAGTTTGCCATGGGAGAATGCAGAAATGGATGCAATTCACTCATTGCAGCTTATCCTGCGAGATTCATTTAAGGATGCTGTTGCAATAAATTCGAAGGCTGTTGTGCATACTCAAATCGGAGATGTTGACTTGCAAGGGATAGATGAGCTGAGCTCGGTTGCAAGAGAAATGGTGAGGTTGATAGAGACTGCAACTGCTCCTATCTTCGCTGTAGATGTTGATGGTCGTATCAATGGATGGAATGCTAAGATTGCTGAGTTGACAGGGCTTGTTGTTGAGGAAGCTATGGGAAAATCATTGATTCACGATCTTGTTTATAAAGAATCTGAAGAAACAGTTAACAAACTTGTTTCCCGGGCTTTAAAAGGTAGTCGGAGATCACTTACTTTTGGAGATTTTTTTGTATCTGCCAATTCAAGTAGTTCAATAAACAGATATGAAGCATATAAAAACGAAATATGAATTATTGATGTATGTAATAATTGTCAAATTAACGTATAAGTTTATAAAGGATTCAAATTTTTATATTCTTGAACTATTTTTCCCTTCGATATGAACAAGCTGGTACTACTGCTCACCACTGAAGTAAATGCTCTGTAGCCCAAACTATTATGTAATCATCATGATGTTTCCGGAATCATAAATGGATACTGATTGCATCATCTGACCGATATACTTGTGAATTTGAGATGCCTAGGGGTCAACTTATATTGAATTCGTTAATACATAATCATGTAAAATTGGTGTGTGTGTGTGCGGATATGGTTTCTTGACAAAGTGAATATGCAATACCACGTTGTTGACAAAATGCAGGTGAAGAAGATAAAAACGTGGAGATAAAATTGAGGACATTCGGGCCGGAAGATCAGAAGATGCCCATTTTCGTGGTTGTCAATGCTTGCTCTAGCAGGGACTTTACGGATAATATAGTAGGTGTTTGTTTTGTTGGTCAGGATGTTACTTCCCAGAAAGTGTTCATGGACAAATTTGTAAGCATACAAGGTGATTATAAGGCGATTGTTCATAGTCCTAATCCTTTGATCCCTCCAATATTTGCTTCAGACGACAATACCTGTTGTTCAGAATGGAATACTGCCATGGAAAAACTCACTGGATGGTCCAGAGAAGATATGATCGGAAAAATGCTAGCCGGAGAGGTTTTTGGAAGTTGTTGTAGACTTAAGGGTCCAGATGCTTTGACAAAATTTATGATTGTTTTGCACGGTGCAATTGGAGGGCAGGACAATGACAAATTCCCCTTTTCTTTCTATGACAAGACGGGAAAATATGTGCAGGCTCTCTTGACAGCAAATAAGAGGACGAATATGGATGGTCAGATAGTTGGAGCCTTCTGCTTCTTACAACTAGCTAGTCCTGAATTGCAGCAAACTCTTAGAATCCAGAGGCAACATGAGAAGAACCGGTTTGCAAGGATGAAAGAGCTGGCTTACATCTGCCAGGAAGTGAGGAGTCCTTTGAATGGTATAAGCTTTACTAACTCACTTTTGGAGGCTACAGATTTGACCCACGATCAAAAGCAGTTTCTCGAGACCAGTGTTGCTTGTGAAAAGCAGATGTTGAAGATCATAGAAGATGTGGATTTGGAAAGTATTGAAGATGGGTAAGTTACTTTTAACAATTATTAGTCTTTTACTGGGAAGATATCTGGTATTTAACAAATGGGGAGGAAACGTCATCAAAGGGGTTCGAACTCAGGACGTTTTGCTTTGATACCATATTAAATATGTTAAATTACCACTAGACCCAAAAGCTTAAGCTAATAGATAAGGGTAATTCAATCATATATCTAAACAAAATTCATGCGCTAAATTAAGGAAAAACCTATCTGATCCAGCTCCTTGTTGATTATTAGTGTCGAAATACTGGATGATGGGGGGAATGTTTTGTGTTTGGAATATTTCTTTGTCAAACTATTTAGATGTGTAATGTATATACATATGGAGAGGTATGAAGCAGTCCGTTTATTCATTGTATTATTATTTATAATTGTGGGAATTTGCATTGATCATTAGTGTTGATTCACTTACCAGCAACAGTGGCTATCTTGAAAAATTTACTAAATTTCTATCCTAAGATTATTGCTTCTGCTTTCTCTTATTATATTCCACCTTGCCTTTTAAGATTAATTAAAATCATTATCCTTAATTAATATGTCTAGAGAAACGTGGCTAACTTTCTGCTTGCTCTTGGATTCAGTACATTGGAGCTTGAGAAGGCAGAGTTCTTATTGGGAAGTGTTATTAATGCTGTTGTAAGTCAAGTAATGATATTACTCAGAGAAAGAAACTTGCAACTGATTCGTGATATACCAGAAGAAGTGAAGACTATGGCTGTTTATGGTGATCAAGTGAGAATTCAACAAGTTTTGGCTGATTTCTTGTTGAATATGGTGAAATATGCACCATCTTCGGAAGGCTGGGTTGAAATACATGTCTCTCCAATTATTAAGCAAGTCTCAGATGGTTCCAGTCTGGCACGAACTGAATTCAGGTATTTTGTCGGTCAATCTTTTTTCCACGTAAGTTTTAAGCTGTAGACAATAAATATTCAACAAAATATTTCCCTCGGTAACATGTCTTTAAAAAATGGCTTCATTTTGAATTTTCCTTTGATCAAGAATATAATTAGTTCCATAAGCAAATGACCAATATCTGTTATTGTGCTGAAGGATTGTATGCCCTGGAGAAGGTCTACCTCCCGAGTTGGTTCAAGACATGTTTCATAGTGGAAGATGGGTGACTCATGAAGGACTAGGCTTGAGCATGTGCAGGAAGATTCTAAAGCTCATGAATGGTGAAGTCCAATACATCAGAGAGTCTGAAAGATGTTATTTCTTGATTACTCTTGAACTTCCCTTGACAGAGAAAGGCTTAAGCGATGTCGGTTAGCTTCTTTGACTACTCACATACTTCTCTCCATTAACAAAGATACCTGTGTAATTTTCCAGCCAATATTTGTAAGCCAAGCTCTGATCTTACATATTAACGAAGCTGTGTGATATAATTAGTTGGTGAATAAAGGCACTATTCATGTACATCAACTTCACTGACGTACTTATCGTAGACTCTAATGCAATGAGGTTCCACAGAGATATATTTTTTGTTCTCAAAATGGGAGTCAGGAAGATCAATAACCTTGCTGATGTTAAAGTTAAAAAGACTCCCTTATAAGAGGATAGGAGGTCTAGAAGTCTGAGTTGCAACTTCTGCTGTATGTACTTTTGGAGATATATAATATTCTCTTGTGTCTTACCATATCTTCTTCATTTCTGATTTGATGAAATGTTACATATTATTGAGCTGCTGACTTAGAGAACAGGAAATCATAAATATTTTCTATGGCATTTTATGATTTTGAGCAGTATTCTGAACAATTATCATGTAGTTTAGTGATGATAATTTCGAAGCGTTTTTGCTAATCACCAATCGAAGTGAGCTAATCGAGTTCATTTTTATTTTTATTTATTTTTTCTAATTATAAATATTATGTATGTGCCCTTTATGAGTGTTATCTCAAACTTGTCTTTAAACACACGCATTTTTATTTTAGGGTAAAGTACTCATTTGGTCTCTAGTTTTGGAGTTCGTGTCTATTTGGTCCCTGTGTTTCAATTTGTGTCTATTTAGTCCTTGAGTTTTAAATATTGTGTCTATTTGGTCCCTGAGTTTTCAAGTTGTGTATAAATGGTCTCTGGATTATTAGTTTAATTCTTCCTTAATTTGTTAACTCATTAACATAATATCGACTTAATGGTGATGTAAAATGTTTAATTGATCAAAATACTGATAAGAGATTAATAATTATGTCAAATTTTAGGCCTAGATTTATGAAAAATTTAATCCTATCTTCGTATTTTGACCAATTAAACATGTTATGTCAGCGTTAAGTCAATAATCTTATAAGAAGTTAACGAAAACATTAAATTAAGAACCAATTACACTTATTTCTAATAGTTCTTGAAAATTTAGGGACCAAATAGACACAGCATCCAAAACTCAAGAACCACTTAGACACAAATTGAAAACTCAGGGACCAAATAGACACAACATTCAAAACTCAAGAACCACTTAGACACAAATTGAAAACTCAGGGACCAAATAGATACGACCTTCAAAACTCAGGGACTAAAAGAATACTTTACCCTTTATTTTATTTTAAATTTGTTTGTGTTCTTTACAATTAATTAACTTAAAAAAATATATTTCTATTATCGTATTTTTATACATGTTCTATTTATATTAAGTTAAAAGTCATGCTTTAGTTTATTATACTTAAAAAATAATTAGTGATTGTATCTTACTTTAAACAAATGAGAAGTATCTTTAGCCTTCTATGTGCAAACATTGTGTCTATAGTCTTTTTATAGATTATATAATCTCTTTTAACAACAAGAGACAAAGCGGAGTGGCAAAATCAAGCATTATTTGCATTGAAGTATTTTCCATGTTAATTGTCTGTTAAGTAGGTTAGATCTAAAACCGTGATTGATAATAAATCACGTGGAGATGGTTGATTGGAGAAATTATTGAATGAAACATCAATCTGGATACCCCCCCAAAAATAGATCTAATTGCACTTCACGCTCCAAATTTTTGATAATTCAATCAATCTGTCTTGGGCGAAATTAGGAACCCCAGCAAACAAAATAAAAAAGTGAATTATTTCTTCCGAAAAATTAGGCAAAGGGAATTTATAATATGAGTGGAGAAGTCACATCTTGACGATTATATTGAATAATTTCTCAAATGAATGGAGGAGTATGAAAAATCTTCGATAGAACAACTCGGTTTCGAAGTGGACAGTGAAGGAAGACTTTTTTGGAGGCAGTGGAATACGAGTGGGGAGAATACAAAGTGGGACAGTGAAGGAAGACTTTTTTGGAGGCAGAGGAATACGAGTGGTGGGACAGAACAAAATGAAAGAAGCCCACCGGCCTATTAAGTTTGAATATTAGGCCAGTTTTGTAAGAAGCTAAAACTAAAAAGATTTAATAGTCAAAGTTTTAAGAATACAATCAGTGTGAAGAGGCTTCATTTAAATACCGTCCCTACACTTTTCACTATAAAACTGCTAGTTCTCATGCATTGCAATTGCATACAAAAAAAGGGAGTCTTTCTTTCATATTATTTCTATTTTGTGATCAGAAAGATGGCAAAGCTTTCAAAGAGTGTTGGTGTGCTTATTGTGATGCTGGGGTTGCTGCTTGTACGTTTGGTTGAAAGCCGGAGATTAGAGAAAGAAACATTTGGTGGTTTTAGAGGTGGTGCTGGTGCTGGTAGAGGACTTGGTGGAGGTGGAGGTGGAGGTGGTGCAGGAGGTGGATTTGGAGGTGGAGGAGCTGGAGGCGGAGGTGGTGGTGGAGCAGGTGGTGCAGGAGGTGCATTTGGAGGTGGAGGAGCTGGAGGCGGAGGTGGTGGTGGAGCCGGGGGTGGATGTGGTGCAGGAGGTGGGGGAGCTGGAGGCGGAGGTGGTGGTGGAGCTGGGGGCGGAAGTGGTGGCGGAGGTGGTGGTGGAGGTGGTGGAGCTGGAGGCGGAGGTGGTGGCGGAGGTGGTGGAGCTGGAGGCGGAGGTGGTGGCGGAAGTGGGGGTGGATGTGGTGGCGGAGGCGGGGGCAGAGGTGGTGGTGGAGCCGGGGGTGGTGCAGGAGGTGGATTTTGAGGTGGTAAAGGTGGAGGATTCGGTGGTGGAACCGGGGGTGGTGCATGAGGAGGATTTGGAGGTGGTAAAGGTGGCGGCATTGGAGGTGGCCTGGTGGTGCTGGTGGAGGAATCAGTGGCGGTAAATGTGGCGGCATTGGTGGTGGCGTGGTGGTGGCGACGGTGCTGGTGGAGGAATCGGTGGCGGATTTTGATATAGCTTTTCAACTATATATATTTGGATTCTAAATGCATAGGGCTAATAGCAAACACCTTTATTATAGTTTGTACTTATACTTTACTCCATCAACTCTATATAATGAAATCATAAATAAAAAACAGTATCTTTTAAAAATTCACTTCATACTATTACACACCATAATTGTCAACCTTACTACTCTAAAAATTCCATAAAAACAAACAAACATTTGAAGACTCAAAATTCAAAGTGGTTTCACATTTCAGAACATTTTACAAAAGATTTCACATGAACAGTCACAACTCACAAACACTAAAATTTAAGATAAAAAAGACATTAAAAGTGTGATACATGGATTAGATTTATAGCCAAGCAGGCAACCAATATATCCTTGCCATTAATATAATCCATCGACGTGAACGGGGCAGCTTCCTCACTAGTCAGCTGTTTAGACCACCGTGCTCGTTTTCCGCTGGGTGATCCCGGTCCATGGCACTTGTATTCTGCGGTGGTATAGATTCCTGTAACAAAAATATAATTATATATATTTTTTAGCTATATATCAATGACACTAATGTTGAATAAATTGTTGGAAATGATAAGTAAGGTTTGTTCTTACTATGTGTTACCAACGTAGCTCCAATTGGTCCATCCTTCTGGGACAATGGTCATGGAGAGAGAGGTTTTAGCAAAAACAACTCTGGAATAAGCACCTTTGGCTCTGCCTAAGTAGACACCACCAATTCCATAAACTTTTTCCTTTTACAAAAACGAACCCACTGTTCTCATCTGCACTCTGCCTGTTTTGCACCGTGACCGAACCGTGGATCTTCAATCTCTTATCATCAATCACAAACAACTCACAACTCTACAGCCACATGAAATTAAAAGAGACCGCGGAATAAGAGAGTAAGGATGTTAATGTTGTAAAGTTCGTTAGATATTACATCAAACTGGAGAGGGAAGACTCGGAATTTCAACTTTATAAGAGAGGAGAGTACTAATATTTAACTAGCTAAGCCATGCTCACGGTGTTGTATTAGTGAATATAATTCTTCAAGTCAAATAACTATATTTTAGATCAAGACATGTTTCATAGTGGAAGATGGGTGACTCATGAAGGACTAGGCTTGAGCATGTGCAGGAAGATTATAAAGCTCATGAATGGTGAAGTCCAATACATCAGAGAGTCTGAAAGATGTTATTTCATGATTACTCTTGAACTTCCCTTGACAGAGAAAGGCGTAAAGCGATGTCGGTTAGCTTCTTTGACAACTTACGTACTTCTTTCCATTAACAAAGATACCTGTGTAATTTTCCAGTCAATGTTTGTAAGCCAAGCTCTGATCTTACATATTAAAACGAAGCCGTGTGATATAATTAGGGTTTAGGGTTGGTGAATAAAGGCACTGTTCATATACATCAACTTCACTGACGTACTTATCGTAGATTCTAATGCAATGAGGTTCCACAGAGATATATTTTTTGTTCTCAAAATGGGAGTCAAGAAGATCAATAACCTTGCTGATGTTAAAGTTAAAAAGACTCCCTTATAAGAGGATAGGAGGTCTAGCAGTCTGAGTTGCAACTTTTGCTGTATGTACTTTTGGAGAGATATATATATATATAATATTCTTGTGTCTTACCATATCTTCTTCAGTTCTGATCTGATGTAATGTTACATACTGCTGGCATAGAGAAAAGGAAATCATAAATATTTCTATGGTATTTTATGATTTAGAGTAATATTCTGAACAATTATTTTGTGATGATAATTTCAAAGCGTTCTGAGTTAAATGCTAATCACCAATCGAAGTGAGCTAATCGAGTTCATTTTTATTTATTTATTTTTTCTTTTTTTAATTATAAATATAATGTATGGGCCTTTATGAGTGTTCTTTGAAACTTGTCTTTAAACACCCTCATTTTTATTTTATTTTTGTTTGTGTTCTTTACAATTAATTAACGTAAAAAAAATATATTTCTATTATCGTGGTTTAATATATGTTTTATTTATATTAACTTAAAAGTTATGCGTTAGTTTATTATACTTAAAAAAATAATTTGTGATTGTGTTTTACTTTTAACAAATGTGATAAGTATCTTTAGCCTCTATGGAAATATTGTGTCTATATTGTTCAAAGAAATGATAACCATTTTTTTTTTTAAATAAAAATATTGCATGTTATGGAATGGAGTAAACTTTTCCGTCAATAATAATTTGGAAAGGAACAATACTTGGCTGCTATTTTTGTGGTGGTCAGATTTTTTTTCCTTTTAACAACCACTTGGTTGAATTTCATTGGGCTTAAACAGCCTTGGCAGCTCATTGGAAAGGGTAATAGCAAGTATTATAATATTGGGTATTATTTATCATTCATGGTTTGAATATGCCACACTTGCTTTTCTGGAAGTATTAGTGAAAAAATTGACTCTAGAGATATAAGGATTAAAATAATGATGGAATAATCATTATATGAAATTCTAAGTGTATGGCTAATTTACAATTTTTTTTTATTACAACTAATTTACAATTTATTCTTTATATAATTATAATATTATGTTATATTATGTGATTTAATTTATTATAACTAATCATTTGCAAATCATTAAGGGCCCGTTTGTGATTAAAAGGGCATTATATACTCATGGTCCTCAATTGACTGGTGGCCTAATATTTCATGATCCAAAGTTAGTAAGTAATGGGCTAATGATGATTCTCCATAAGCCTGTCTGTATCGATCTAAGCACATATTTACCTGAAGGAATTTCCCAGATTTAAAAATTTGAGGAGAATTTAGGTTTGATAACGTGTTATGGTTTGTGGGTTATTTTTTTATAGATTATATAATGTCATTAACAACAAGAGACAAAGCGGAGTGGCAAAATTAAGCATTATTTGCATTCAAGTGTTTTCCATGTTAATTGCGTGTTCAGTAGGTTAGATCTAAAATCTCGATTCTTAATCAATTACGTGGAGGTGGTTAGTTGAAGAAATTATTGAATGAAACTGCTATAAAATAAGTGGGAAAGTCACATCGTGACGATTATATTGAATAATTTCTCAAGTGAATGGAGTATGAAAAATCTTAGATAGAAGAAGAGTGGTAGAGATTATCTCGGTTGGAAGTGTGGGACAGTGTAGGAAGACTTTTTTTAGGAGGCAGAGGAATACGAGTGGAGTGGATTCTATGTGCTGTGAAATCTGTTAGGAGTTGAGTGGTGGGACAGAGCAAAATTAAAGAGCCTCACCGGCCTTTTAAGTTGAAATATTTGGCCAATTTTGTAAGAAGCTAAAAGCTAAAAGATTTAATAGTAAAGTTTTAAGAATACAATACAATAGTGAAGAGGCTTCAACTACATGCATTAAATACTGTCCCTACAATTTTCACTATAAAAACAATACCAATATATCTTTCTCATGCATTGCATTGCATACAAAAAAGGGCGTATTTCTTTTCATCTTTTCTATTTTGTGAGAAAGATGGCTAAGCTTTCAAAGAGTGTTGGTGTGCTTGTTGTGTTGCTGGGGTTGCTGGTTGTAGGATTGGTTGAAAGCCGGATATTAGAGAAAGAAACATTTGGTGGTATTGGAGGTGGTGCTGGTGCTGGTGGAGGATTTGGTGGAGGTAAGGGAGGAGGTGGAGGTCTTGGTGGAGGTGGTGGTTTAGGAGGTGGAGGTGGTCATGGTGGTGGACTCGGAGGTGGAATAGGTGGTGGTGCCGGAGGTGGAATAGGTGGTGGTGCCGGAGGTGGTGCTGGAGGTGGCATTGGAGGAGGTCATGGTGGTGGTATCGGAGGTGGAATAGGTGGTGGTTCCGGAGGTGGAATAGGTGGTGGTTCCGGAGGTGGCACTGGAGGTGGTATTGGAGGAGGTCATGGTGGTGGTGCAGGAGGCGGATTTGGAGGTGGATCTGGAGGTGGAGCTGGTGGTGGTTCAGGAGGTGGATTTGGAGGTGGAGCCGGGGGTGGAGGTGGTAAAGGTGGAGGATTCGGAGGTGGATCAGGGGGTGGTGTTGGAGGTGGAGGTGGATCAGGGGGTGGTAAAGGTGGAGGATTTGGAGGTGGAGCAGGGGGTGGAGCCGGGGGTGGTGCAGGAGGCGGATTTGGAGGTGGTAAAGGTGGAGGATTTGGAGGGGGAGCCGGGGATGGTGCTGGAGGTGGAGCCGGGGGTGGTGCAGGAGGCGGATTTGGAGGTGGTAAAGGTGGTGGATATGGAGGTGGTAAAGGTGGAGGATTTGGAGAGGGAGCCGGGGGTGGTGCAGGAGGCGGTTTTGGAGGTGGTAAAGGTGGTGGATATGGAGGTGGTAAAGGTGGAGGTGCTGGAGGTGGCTTTGGTGGTGGCGGCGGTGCTGGTGGAGGAATCGGTGGCGGATTTTGAAACAGCATTTCAACCATATATATTTGCATCCTAAATGCATGCGGCTAATAGAACACTCATGCAAACCCTTTATTATAGTTTGTACTTGTACTATCCATCAAACTCTATATAATGAAATGATTAAAAAAAAAAACAGTATCTTTTAAAAATTCAGTTCATACTATTACACACCATAATTGTCAACCCTACTACGCTAAAAATTCCATAAAATTAAAAATAACAAACATTTGAAGACTCAAAATTCAAAAGTGGTTTCACATTTCAGAACATTTTACAAAAGACTTCACATGAACAGTCACAGCTCACAAACACTAAAATTTAAGATAAAAAAAAAGACATTAAAAGTGATAAAATGGATTAGCTTTATAGCCAAGCAGGTAACCAATCCTTGCCATTAATATAATCGATCGACATGAACGGGGCAGCTTCCTCACTAGTCAGCTGTTTAGACCACGGTGCTCGTTTTCCGGTGGCTGATCCCGGTCCATGGCACTTGTATTCTGCTTGGTATAGATTCCTGTTACAAAAATATAATATATATTTTTTAGCTATATATCAATGACACTAATGTTAATGTTGAATGGAAATGATAAGGTTTGTTCTTACTCTGTGTCACCAACATAGCTCCAATTGGTCCATCCTTCTGGGATAATGGTCATGGAGAGATAGGTTTTAGCAAAAACAACTCTGGAATAAGCACCTTTGGCTCTGCCCAAGTAGACACCACCAATTCCATAGACTTTTCCTTTTACAAAAACGAACCCACTGTTCTCATTTGCACTCTGTCTGTTTTGCGCCGTGACCGAACCCCGGATCTTCAGTCTCTTATCATCAATCACAAACATCTCACAACTCTACAGCCACATGAAATAAAAGAGACCGCGAAATAAGAGAGTAAAGATGTTAATGTTGTAAAGTTCGTTAATTGATAGTTGATATTATTTTAAGATATTACATCAAACTGGGAGAGAAGATTCGAAATTTCAACCTTATAAGAAAGAGTGTTAATGTTTAACTAACCAAGCCCATGCTCACGTTACTGTATTAGTGAATATAATTTCTTCGAGTCAAATAACTAAATTTTATTTCAAATTTTTTAATGAAAAATGATGAGTCAATTAATTTTATGAGAACAAAATAGTTGGGAAAGGAAAAGAGGTTACATGAAAGACGGATTTGCCACGGCCAAAGATGAAGTCGATTGAGCCTTGAATGTAACAATTGTCATAATAATGTCTTCCTTTATAATCAAATAAAGTATTGTGAGTGCTGTAGAATCCACAATGGTAAAATGCAACTTTATCTGCGGCAACGAATGCTGCTACCGATTGGTTTTGTGATGTGTAAGCCACACCCGTTGGAGCCTCATTCTGCAATTGTAAATCACACCCGTCAATTAATGACAAACATTTCACACGATTAACGTCAATCATAGTAAATCACGGATTGATACGTTAAAAATTTGTTATATCTATAAATCTTTTCTAAACAATTTATATATAAGTAATTTTTCTAGACCACATAACTCCTACTCTAGTCATTGTCACAATTTGATGATGTAATTTAAAAATATAACGAAATTTACTCTATAATATTTTTTAAATAGTCCTTTTATAAAATAAAAAATGTCATTTTCTTAAATGCATGGGATGGATTGGCTTCACTTTCACACCATGCTTCTTGTTGAGGGAAGAAAATAAATTTTGTTTAAAAAAACTTTGCTGTTTAAAAAAAAAACACATTTATTTATGACAAATTAGAATAAATATTTTAAAATATAAAACAATTAAGTTCTTGGTCATCAAAAATTTAAATTCGAATTGTAGGAAGTTTATTAGTTTTGTACCCTAATATGACCCGATTATAATGAGAAATATGGTGTCACTAAACGATTTTAACTATTACATTTCTAAAAATATAAGAACTAAATTATTCAAACAAAAACATAGGACAAAAATGACTAAAAAAGTAGATTAGCCTAAATTATTTAACAAAAGAAAAATGAGAGAAGAAAGAGAAAAGAATTTGGACCTTGAAGCTGATTCCGAAAGCAATGAAATAGGAAGCTTCAACCCTAAAAGTAGCAGATTCGACGTTATCGGCAGAGCTCTGAGACCAGACAATGGCAGTCCTCCCTTTCCCGTTTCCTCTTAAGAAGATATATGGTTTATTCGACGGTATATGAACTTTTTCTCTGCAACCAAACAATCTCTTTGTTTAGCTTAACTCATTACATTACCTTTCGTTTTTCTTCTTAATATTACATTAAATTAGGGGAGGGGGGACTGGATTCTTCAACGTCAAGAGAATGGAATAGAGTAGGTGTCTTACCACAGGACTATACTCTTGTTGACATGATTTTAAATTTAACTATTGTTTCGTTTCGTTTCAAATTGAATTTTCATTTTGCATGATGAATAGTCTTATTATTAATTGGACAAAACTTACCTTCTCCTGAGTGAGGAGGTATCCCTTCCTTTGATACCTGTACTTTAGCTACATCCTGAGGATTGTTTTTCCATTTTCTATTTTTCTTTATTTAATAATTTAATATTTGTATATGGAGATGTTGAGATACCTCCCTTTGCGTTATCTAAATTAACGGGAACTTAAAAATCTTTTTAATAGAGTTAATGATTTTCTTTCTTTATTGATGAAATCATGCAATATCTTTTTATAAAGATATTACATCAAATTGGGGGAGGAGAGGGGGCGACGCGAATATTCAACCTCATGAAAATGGAGTGTATGCATGATAAATTTATTTATGCAATATCTGATTATTTTATTTTATGTTGATTTTATTTTAATTTAAAAAGAAGGTTTGAAATTACACTACTTTAAAATCATTTTATTTTTAATGATACTAAACAAAAAAAAAAAAAAAATTCAAATCACTCCTGATTTAAAATTCTTTCAAGTTTAGAGAGAAACATGAATCACACCTGTAAACTCCTTTCCTAACATGGATGATAATCCACTGTGAATTTCCTTCAGAAACAGAATCAATGGCAGCTTGGATAGATTTGAATTCTCCATTGCCATTGATATCGACCTTGATTGTGCGATTCGTGCCGATTTTCTGCGTCAACAATGGAGAATCGATGACTGTTTGCGCTGATAAACCATAACCGGTGATAGGGAAAGAGATTAAGAAAACAAAAGGGATTATGAAAACAATGTGAATTGGTTTCAAGAAGGAAGAAAAGGTCACCATGATTGAGAGAAGAGATTTGTTTTTTTTTTTTTGGAGGAATGATTGATTATTAAAAGGAAATGAAAAAGATTGGAAGAATTTTGAAGAGAAGAGGTTTTTTGGTTTAAAAATTGGATGGTGTGGTTTTGTTTGAAAGGTGGAAATGGGTGTTACTGAATTGAAGCGGGAATTGTTGGTTACAAACTTCCTCTCTATTTTGGAAGGCTTCTAACGGTTCATTTTTGTGGTTAAAAATTAAATAAATTTGATTTTTTTTTAATCACAATAGAATGCAGCACTTGTCTACAACATATCAATCATATATTTTTATTGCGAAAAAAAATATATTAATGTTAAATATAATATGGTATGCGATTGCCTTACTGAAAGGTAAAAAAGAACCGATTATATATTTTTATACTATTTATAATAATTCTAGTGTTAAAATGAGTATGATGAGTTTTTAAAGGTAAATGTGTGTATTTATATTTCTTTCATAGTTTATTTAATTTTTTTTAGATGTATGTATGTAAATTTAATTGTCGCTATTTGTTTATCAAATTGTGATTTAATACTGTTTTATATTTAATTGTTGTTACCGTTCAAAATAAATATATTATTTATTTTTACTGTAATGATTTAGTACTATAGCTATTCATAAATTATCTTAAATACGACGAAAAATGTTGGGAAGTCAGGGTGTGTTTTTCTATAATTTTTAAGTGGAGACTTAAGAGTTTGATGAGTTTAATTCTAATATTACCTTCAAAGTTAATAAGTTGAATTTAAAAATAATATTAATAACATTTAAATATAAAAGACTATTTTTTAAAAAATATCAAAACTACCCATCATCTTTCTAATACTTTATAAATTGTTAATTTTTAATTTGAAGCATTTAATAATGCTTTAACTAAAATCTTCATTTCTTTTAAAGAATAAAATAACAAATCAAACTTTCCTTCAAATTTCCTACAATGGACAGCAATTTGTTTTCTTAATAACCTAATCAGATATCCGATCTCATAGGATGAGAGTAGATACCGAAGTAATAAATGAGTAATTGCAAATTCCAAGTAACGCATTAAATTTGGTAAAATCTAGCGGAACATTGGTTGGTTTCAATTCGCAACAGTAGATTAGTTCATTGCCAGCTGCGAAAAGAAGGAAAAAAAAACACAAGGTTGTTGAAGGAATTGATATCCAATTGTCCTTTTGTTCTATTATCACTCAATTTCTTCCTTTAAAATTAAAAATATCACTGTGTTGGTGATGCCGTTGTCACATTCACTGATTTTCTCTCAGGAGAGAAATTTGCTAATTAAAAAAAAAAGTTTATGGTAAATCACACCTTCTATAAGTTAGTTTTAATGAAATTGAGACATAAATATATTCTACGTACGTCATGTATTCTAATTCCGTGAAAAATAATATGATAAATGAGTAGAATTTTCAACATAAACCGTAACATTACCTATAATGTTAAATTCTATAAATCATGCTCATATGTTTAAATTTTCCGTTATTTTTAACGGTATTCGAACATGTGACATGTGTACGTAAAATATGTAAGTGTCTCAATTTCATTAAAACTAACTTATAAAAGGGTGAGATTTATAATTTTACTAAAGCATAGAGGTTTAACAGGGGTAGTTTGTATTTAACTCTAACTTTAAACCTCTATCCACTTGACACTTGTGTGTTATTAATAATGTGGGCATCCATCTCAAAACCAATTGGTAATGAGAGGAGGGGCCCTTAGAGTTTATTCCCTACATCTTTCCGATGTGGGATTCAACAGCTCTTTTCAAGATGGTGCCTCTTTTGGGCTCACCATTCTTGGGTCGAATCCCATTTTTGGATCGAATGCCCGTTTGAGCTTGTTGGGCTCTGATACCATATTAATAACGTGGGCATCCATCTCAAAAACATATTAATAATGTGGGCATCCATCTCAAAACCAATTGGTAATGAGAGGAGGGGCCCTTAGAGTTTATTCCCTACATCTTTCCGATGTGGGATTCTCAACATGTGTAATCACATCAATCTCTTAGGTTTCATATTTTTTAATTTTAAAAATTGGCATTTATTCTAACTCAACTCAACTAAATTAAATTAAATTAAATCTAATATAATTTATTTTTGAATTTAGAAATAAATGTAATATTTTTTAATTAAAAAAAGTAGAAAAACGTTAAAAACACGTAGAGTTAACATATGGGTGTGTTTGTGTATGCAGACTGAGAGAGGCGTAAAGTGAAAATAGTTTTAAAGTTATTATGATAATATAGGGGTGTAAATTATAGAAATTCCATTTGCTGAATGTAAATAGTAATTAGCTCATACAAAAATTAAATAAAATTGAGGAAGTTTTAATTTTTGGGATTTTCCTATTTCTATCTTTCCAACATTGTAAAGCTGCCAAGAAAAAAAAAAAGTTAAAAGCCATCTGTGATGATTTTGTGGACAAAAAGTGGCTTTTCTTTCTCTTTTTGTAAACTATCTCCAAATGGAAATTCTAACAGATAAAACTTCAGTTTTTTTTATCCCCATTTTCACACTATTTGCCTTGTTTGGGATTTGCTTCTCCAAAGATTCTATTGCTAATTTTGTGTTTGGAGATTCTTTGGTTGAAGCAGGAAACAACAATTACATTCTCTCACTCTCCAGAGCAAATTACATACCTAATGGTATCGATTTCGGAATCCCAACCGGTCGATTCACAAACCGTCGAACCATTGTCGACATTATAGGCAAGTCATAGTTGTTTTTTTCTCTGTTTTTTCATCATGAAAACCAACAAAGACTAAAAAACTATTACCCTTTTATTTTTCTTGTCATTGTCTTTTTTATTCTTTCCAGGTCAAGAGCTAGACTTTAAGACATTCACTCCGCCGTACTTAGAACCTTCGACAACCGGCTCGGTGATTCTACAAGGCGTCAATTACGCTTCTGGTTCAGCCGGAATCTTGAATGAAACTGGAAAAATCTTTGTAAGCTTCCTTTATGCTGCAATTGAAAATGCTAATTTTGGTGTTCTTTTATATAATAATATGTTTTTTTTTTTAATGTTAAAAGGGTGCTCGGATCAATTTAGATGGACAAATTGATAAATTTTGAAAATACAAGACAAGACATGAATACGATGATTGGTTACGAAAGAGCTATAAATTTGATTAGAAAATCTCTCTTCTCAATAACAATTGGTTCAAATGACTTCCTTCATCAATAACTACTTTACACCTATTCTGTCGGATTCTGGGCACAGATTGATTGATCCAGACTTGTTTGTTGGATCCATGATTTCCAGATTCAGACTTCAACTTATTGTAATGTTTTCTTTCTTCTTTTGTTCTGTTCCTTCCCAGACATTAATTAATGTTGTTTTATTAATATGTTTCTCTCAATTCATTTTAAAGTTTAACAACAAATAACCTAAAAATTAAAACCTATTCTTTTATGTCTCTAATCATTGAAATGAAATTACAACCAATAACACCTTTTTCACCCCACTTTTAAAAATAATAAAAGTTTTGTGTTTTTAAAAATATTATATTAAAAATTGGAGGAAGGGAAACTCGAATCTTCGATCTCATGGGAAGGGAACAAATGCTTGACCACTTGAACTATGTTCGTGTTTGTAGTTTCATTTATTTTTTTTGCTTTCATTAATATTTTTCTATTGTATGATCGAATGATCAACCTTATTGTTGTTTTTAATATTTCTAATGGAGATATTTTAAATTAAAATTGAATTTATTTTTTTTAAGTTTGACTAGTTTTTAGTTTTACTATTTTAGTAAATTCACTATATAAGGAATGAAATTAAAAGTGCTAAAACTTTCGTTATTTGTGAAATTTATATTTTAGAAAAATGCCAAATTTGAAAATACTCTTTAAAAAATATACTTGACACTCTTTTTAATTTATTTTCAATATCATCTCATATTTTTTCACTTTCCATTACTGTTTGTACCATTTTTTCCTTCCCTTTTGATTTAAATACATATCACATTCTATTATCTAACTACAAACACGACCTATCCAAGGGTGGAGCCAGAATTTCTTTTAAGGGGGACAAAAAATACATAAGAGTTAATTTTTAGAAATAAAGGGAGGCAAAATAGATAAGTGATAGTAAGATTTTCAAATTTTACCTTTATTTTTTCATTTTAAAAAAAAAATGAGGGACATAAATTATATAAAACTAATATTAGGAAATAAAGGGGGGCAAGTTGGATATAATATTAAATTTTCAATTTTTTAATTAATAAAATTCAATTTTAACATATAAATTTTTGTTTAAGCCAAAGTGTGGCTCCGCCCCTGGACCTATCTACTCAAAATTATGAGTTAAAAGACCGTGCTAGTTAAGTTTATGATGAAAGAAGTTCACGGATTAAAATGAGAAAAGTATGAAAATTTGAGGACGTTTTAAACCAATATGATCAAAATAATTGCAGCGAGTATATAATCTGGGAGCGAGGAAGATAGTGGTGGCAAATGTTGGACCAATTGGGTGCATTCCATATCAAAGAGATACAAATCCTTCATCAGGAAAAAACTGTGTAAATGCTCCAAATCAAATGGCTAATTTATTCAATTCCCAACTTAGAATCTTAATCACAGAGCTCACAGGAAGTCTTCCAGATTCAAATTCTATTTACGCTGATGTTTATCGTATTGTGCAAGATATAATTCAGAATTATGCATCATACGGTGAGATTTTTAATTTCAACTTTTTTTTTTTATATTTATTTATACATTCGAACCAAAAGTAACCTATTAATTTCATCACAAAAAAACAAAATTTGAATCGTTGATTTCATCAATTTAACCTTAAGTTAAATTATTATTATTATTATTTTAGATTTCTTGTTATATACAGAGTGTTTTTCTGGTTGAATAAACTTGTTTTTTTTTTTATTAATATTAATTCCGATGACTAGATATTTTTTTGGTTTTGAATTTAGGGGTGTTAATGGGCGTAATTTTTTTTTTAAATTTCTGATTAAATTTATATATTTTTAATTAGATTATACTTTAGTATTATGAAATATATATAATTTTAGATATATTATCATAATATTTAATATTATATAAATTAAAAGATTAATATTTATATTGTATGAGTAAACAATTATTAATTGATTAAATAATTTTAGGGACCAATACACCCGAAATTATATCGAGAAAAATGTTCCCCTTTGTTCTCATCCCCACTCAAATAGGGATTCCCGTAGTGAATTTTGACACCCCTAATTGAATTTGATTTTTTTTTTATTGTTTAATTTCGTGATTGTGATTAGATGTGTTTATGTTTGAGATTGAGTATTTTTGTAAATAACTTCTAAATATTTTATTATATTAAGTTTTTGGTAATTATTAGCTGTTTTGTTTTTCCGTTTTTTATTTATTTATAAATTTATAGTTATTAATGGAATTACTTATTAAATTTTAGAATTTTAAATTGATGAGATTAAAAAATGAATCTAGTTTGGAAATGACAGGTTTTGAGAATGGCGATTCGTCATGTTGCCATATTGCAGGGAGATTTGGGGGTCTTTTTCCGTGTGGGCCTCCGTCAAAAATGTGTGGAGTGGAGACAGATCCAAGTTTGTGTTCTGGGATTCGTTTCATCCTTCTGATGATGCTGCCAATTCAATCATCGCAACCAGGCTAGGCTTATCAACGGCGCTGCTGCTGATGTTTGCCCAATCAATATTCGACAACTCTTTAATTCCTAATTGACTACCCCTTTATTAGAAGATATTTGGGTATTTACGGGTATGTATGAACTTATATTCAAGTTTGTACTATCGTCATTTCTTTATTTGATAAAATATATTAATAATAATAAATATATGAGTTTTTTTAATAGAAAAATGACACGTAAGAAAATGAGTACAAATTCATAAGTGAGTACCTAAATATTTTCTATAAATATACGAGTTTTTTTTTAATAAATACATGGGTCCTAGTAATATATTTTATCCAATAAAAAATATATGCGACTTGAAATTTACGACCAGAGGAGTTGCCCGTCTAGTTCAAGGTAATCTAAAATTCCCTTTCAACATTACTTTATGTTAATGTTAGAAAGTTTAAACATTAACATAAAATAATCTAATTTGCCACATTTAGGACTAGGTTGAGTAGCTTTATCAAGCCTACATAAACCCTTAAAAATAATGGGGTTATTGCTAAAAAAAAAAAAAAAGCATATTTTTGCATATTAAATATTGAAATGTTAGAATTTTCAAAAAATACTAAACTAGCATAATTATAGTTTAATAATTTATTGAACTAAAACGGTAAAAAAAAACTAATAAATTCATTGAAATATAATCAAATACCTCGAAAAATAATTGAACTTAACCTTGAAAAACGGAAAAAAAACATACAAATTCATTGAATCAGGCCCGGCCCTGAGGGTGTGTGAGCTGGGCCACCGCACAGGGCCCCCGAAAATGGGGGCCCAAAATTTTAAATTTGATACTTAAAACAATTAATTACTTTGTTTGCAAAGTTTTTCTTAAACTATAAATGTGGCTCGGTGGAGATGATAGTGGCTTTTTTCTATTAGAAGCCCCAAGAATTGGGGTTCGACTCCGGCTTAAGCTAGAATTATATCCATTTTCGTTTTAAATATTTATTTCACCTTTTCTCTCTCTCTTTTTTTTTTAAAAAAAACAATCTATGAAATTTCAATTCTGTTTTTTTTATCAAATCAATTTTTTTTTTTATATAAATTTAATTTTTATCTCAGCTCTTCTTCTTGTTTTTTTTTTTAATTATTTCAATTAATAAATTTATGAAATTCTAACTCTTCTTTTTTATCAAATTAAAAAAAAATTAACTCTAATTTTTTTGTATTATAATAATCAAATTTATACATTTAAATTTTACCTCAGCTCTTCTTCTTGTTTTTTTTATAATTATTTCAATTTAAAAAATTATGAAATTCCAACTCTTTTTTCTTCAAAAAAAAAAAAATATAAATTTTAACTCTAATTTGTTTTTATTATAATAATAAAATTTATACATTTAAATTTTAAACATGCTTAAAACATCTTTTTCTTTTTTATTTTTTCACTTCTAAAATTTCAAATATAAACTAATGCTTTAAAAATAAAAATAGAGTTTAAATTATCTTTTTTCAAGAGTTATTATTTTTTTTGTTTAAATATTTTTATGATTTTTTATAGTAAAATATATGATACAGTGTCGAAAACTATATTTCGCACTGGGCCACTGTTTTCTTAGGATCGGCCCTGCATTGAATACCAATGAAAAATATTTATTGAACAATAGTTCAATAATTTATTGAATTATAATTATATTATTGAGTAATTTTTTAAAAGTTTTGATATTTTAATAATTAGTATGCAGATTTATGCTAGACAAATTTTATAAAATCTAAATAACTTTTTTTGAGCTATGTTCGTTGGCAAACCTAAACAACTAATCTCATATATTTTTGGAGTAAAACCATTGGCACACTTTTATGATGAATGTGATTAATCAATATTATTTCTTTTGTATAAAATATGATTCCTCCTTCTATTATTTTTCTATGGAGAGAGAGATTAATCATCAACTCTGCATGAATGAAGAAGTATACAAAGTCTCTTAAGACTCTACTTACTCAAAATAAAGAAGGAAATCGGTCTTAGGGTTAGAAATAAATAACTTCACAAAAAAAAATCAATTTATTCTCCAGTAAGTAATCAACTTATTTTCTAATCTCATAATCCCAATTATGTTTCTGAAAAAATAGTAAAGAAAAGATCCGAAAAAAGGGGGAAAAGGATATTTTCAATAACCGTATTTTTTAAATTATAAATATAAAATTTAAAAATAGAAAAGTTTTCATGATTTTAAAAAATTTCACTTTTTAAAACTTAAATTTTGAAATGAATTTATCAAAATAATAAAATAATAAAACCTTAAAAAATTATTGAATTTTAATTCAAAACATCCCAATAAAAAACAACAATAGAGATTGATCATTCAACAATACCAAAAAAAATTAAAAATGAATGAATTTTTTTAATAAATCAATTTTTAACTATTTTTAAAAATAAAGTAGAAAAAAATGTTATTTGTTCTAATTTCTCAAGGAAAATCAAATCAGTATTCGTTTTTAGATTAAATTGAGGCTAAGATTTAGCTAAGATTTTATAATTTGATTTAAATAATTCGTAGTAATTTTAAGTTCAATTTTAAAATTTTGATATCAATTGCATATCTTTTTTTTAAAGTTTGTTTAGTATGCGTCCAAAACTGAATATCAGATTAATGAGAGAAAGGACATATCTTCTTGCCTCTTAATGCTATCCCATACGCTACTCCAACTCCTCATAATTAATTTAATTTTTTTTTTTTTTTTTTTGAAATGTTACATATTGAGGGAGAAAACTCAAACTTTCCACCTAAAAAAAGAAACAACAAGTGCATAACATGTTGAGCTATGCTCATATTGACAATTTAATATTTTTAATTATAACTTATTATTTTAAAAATCGTTTTAAACAGCCTTTTAATTATAAAATAATCATCACTTTTTAAACACCCTTATTCCGGTGATTTAATTATCTATTTTTTTAAAGCCTATGTTTTACAACTTTAAAAAATATATATATTTAAAAAATAATTTTAAATAAATTATGCTAGGCGATTTTAAAATAAATGAAATCAAATAAACTAGTTATGGTTTGCAAATATTCTTAACAACTATCAAAGAATAAATATAGACATTGGCTAGCCCTTTTTCATATTGTTTCTACTTCCAAAAATTGGTGAATGATGGCAGCCACCTCTTCAACCACGGCGGCAATCAATGGCCAGACACCGACAATGGACGACGGTTTCAAGCTATTCGATATGGCCGACGATGTTTCTGATCACTTTTACCTCAGCCAGAAACCCAATGGGATCAATACCGGCACCAATACCTACAAAACAATCGTGAGGGAATGGAAACTCCTTGAAGAAGGACTCCCGGAATCCATCTTCGTCCGAGCCTACGAGACACGGATCGATCTTCTCAGGGCAGTAATCATCGGTGCCGCTAATACACCTTACCACGACGGCCTGTTCTTCTTCGACATTGCTTTTCCATCGGATTATCCGAGATCGCCACCAAAGGTTTATTTCCGATCACATTCTCTAAGAATCAATCCAAATCTATACATATCCGGTTACGTTTGTTTGAGTTTACTCAATACTTGGATTGGTTCAAAGAAGGAAAAATGGATTAAATCACAATCAACAATCCTTCAAGTTCTCATCTCGCTTCAAGCGTTGGTTCTTAATGAGAAACCCTATTACAATGAACCGGGGACCGGACGTTTCGGTAGCGAGAAGTCTGCTAGGGTTTACAATGAGAATGTCTTTCTTTTATCATGTAGGATTATGACATTCACAATTAAGAATCCGCCTAAGAATTTTGAAGCTTTCGTTGCCGATCATTTTCGACGACGAGCCATGGCTATATTGAGTGCTTGTGAAGCCTATACAAATAATCGAGTTCAAGTCGGGTACTATAGGGATGGAATGATGGCGGCATCTTATTCGGTTGCCGGTCGATATCGTATATCGACGACATTCAAGAAAGATATGGAAGTGCTTTATCCAATACTTGTATCTTGGTTTAATTCGAATGGAGCTTCTCTGGAGAATTCAATTCAACAGTTAATAGTTGAAAAGGAGACAAAGCCAAAGAAGGTGACAAAGCCAAAGAAGGTTAAGAAGGGCAAAAAAGAAAATAATAAAGGGATTTTACACAAGGTGATAGGGAAGATTAAAGGGTTTTTTGGAATTAAGAAGAAGATTGATCACAATATCAACAAATCTGTTCAAACCAATGTTAATTAATTAGTCTTTTCTTTTGTTCTTGATCTCTTTTTTTTATCCTTGATATTCTTAAATTTTAGTCAGATAACATGATGTATCCCAGATTCTGGTTATTAGACTTTTTTGGAGTATCACTTAATTGTTGAGGTTGCAAATATTTTAATCATATATAAATTTTGATATTAGTATTTATTTTTAAAGGAGATTTTAATGAAATATTTGTAGATATATATTTACTTAAAACTATCTATAAATATAACAAAATCAGTAGTGATTCATCTATTATAAAAATATATAATTTAATGTTAATCAATAATGAATCAGTTCAAAATTTATCATATTTTTAAATGATGATATTTATAAATATTTCATCAAAATTGCTAGATTGACCATCAATTCATCTCTTATTTTTAGAGGAGAGCATAGGGAACTAGATACTCTTTTGAGTCCAAAATATTATTTTTATCGTGATGGAAAAAAAATAAAATAAACGATAAAAAAAAATCAATTTATTTAAAGTATATGTCTTATCCCAATTATGTTTTCTGAAAAAATTGTTAAAAAAAGATAAGAATAAAAAGAGGGGAAAGGGATATTTTCAATTATGGTATTTTTTAAATTATAAAATATGTTTTTTTTAGAAAATATAAATTTTAAAAATAGAAAAGTTTAAAAAAACTTTTTATAACTTTCATGCTTTATGCAATGAATAATAAAACTTAAAAAAATATTTAATTTTAATTTTAACTATCCAATCAAATTTCCCTTTTCGATTAAATTGAGGCTAAGATTTAGTTTAGCTAAGATTTTATAATTTGGTTTAAGTAACACATAGCAATTTTAAATTCAATTTTATAATTTTGATATTAATTGCATATCTTTTTTTTTTTAAAGTTTATTTAGAATTCGTCCAAAACTGCATATCGGATTAATGAGAAAAGGGAAATATCTACATATAAGATACGCTCCAAATCCTCTTAATTAATTTAATTTTATAATTATATATATATATTTTTAAATGTTACAACATATTAGGGGAGGGGAGACTGACTTTGGAATTCAAAAGAAGAGAACAAGGGTTTAAATTATGCTCATGCGGGTAGTTTTATAGTTATAATTATAATTTTTTATTATAAAAACCGCTTTAAACACCCTTCTAATTTATAAAATAATCATAACAATTGTATCTCATGTACCAATTTTTCTTTTTTGAGATTACATCAAGGTGGGGGAGGGGGGGACTCGAGGAGAAAGGAGTATATGTCAAACCAATTGAGTTATGTTCATGTTGACGTATCTCAGGTACCAATTAAGTGTTGGGTCAAGAGTAATGCAAATGTAATACAATTAATATAAATATAAAATATTATAAAAGCATTGATTATTGTCATTTATTATCCCCTTAATCTAGTGATTCATCTCTTTTTTTTTTTTAAATCCTATCGTTTACAACTTTTAAAAAAAATATATGCTACACAAATAATTTTGAAATAAATAGTTATGGTTTGCAAATATTCTTAACAACTATCAAAGAATAAATATAGATATTTTGATATGGCTAGGTCCCTTTTCATATGTGTCTCTACTTCCAAAACCTAGTGAATGATGGCAGCCACCTCTTCAACCACGGCGGCAAGCAATGGCCAGACACCGACAATGAACGGCGGTTTCAAGCGATTTGATATCGTCAAGGATGTTTCCGATCACTTTTACCTCAGCCAGAAACCCAATAAGATCAATACCGGCAGCCATACCTACAAGAGAATCATGCGGGAATGGAAACTCCTTAAAGGAGGACTCCCAGAATCCATCTTCGTCCGAGCCTACGAGGCGCGGATCGATCTTCTCAGGGCGGTAATCATCGGTGTCGCTAATACACCTTACCACGACGGATTGTTCTTCTTCGACATTGCTTTTCCATCGGATTATCCGAAATCACCACCAAATGTTAATTTCCGATCACATTCGCTAAGAATCAATCCTAATTTATACAATGACGGTTTCATTTGTTTGAGTTTACTCAATACTTGGACTGGTTCAAAGAAGGAAAGATGGAATACTTCACAATCAACAATCCTTCAAGTTCTTCTCTCGATTCAAGCGTTGGTTCTTAATGACAAACCCTATTACAATGAACCGGGAACCGGAACTTCCGGTAGAGAGAAGTTGGCTAGGGTTTACAATGAGGATGTCTTTCTTTCATCATGTAGGATTATGACATTCACACTTAGGAATCCGCCTAAGAATTTTGAAGCTTTCGTCGCCGATCATTTTCGACGACGAGCCGTCGCTATATTGAGTGCTTGTGAAGCCTATACAAATATTCGAGTTCAAGTCGGGTACTATAGGGATGGAATGATGGCGGCATCCCATTGGGTCGATCGTATATCGGCGAAATTCAAGAAAGAAATGGTAGAGCTTTATCCAATACTTGTATCTCAATTTAAAAAGAATGGAGCTTCTATAGATAATTCCATTGAACAGTTAATAGTGGAAACGAAGACAAAGCCAAAGAAAGGTGAGGAAGAAAATAAAGAAGGGATTTTGAAGAAGATAATGGGGAATATTAAATGGTTTTTTTGGAATGAAGAAGAAAATTGATCACAATATCAACTAATCTGTTGAAACCAATGTCAATTAGTCTTTTCTTTTGCTGTGATTATTTTTTGTGAGACTGAAATTTGTTTCTTAATCAAGTTCTTTATCTCTTTTTTTTTTTTTTTATACTTGAAATATGTTTTTTCTTTTCTTTTTTTAATATGAGTTTTGGTGATTATTTCTTAAGTTTTAGTATTTTGGAGTATGACTCAATCAATGGTTGAGGTTGCTAATATTTTAAGGGGTTTTACCAAAAAAAAAAAAAAAAAACTTATTTACAAATATACCATAAAATCTAAAATCATGGATGTAACCTAACTGGATATATTTAGAATCAGAATATATTTGAAATTACCCCAACATAAATCCAACATTAACCAAAATCCATAAAATAAACCAAGTTTACCCCATTTAGGACTAGGTAGAGTAATCTTATCAAGCATGCATAAACCCTAAACCATTAAAAAAACCCCAAAATCAGAAAACTGAAAAACTAAAACAAAAGACGTTATCAAATGAGGCCTGTAATTATTAAAAGGGTAAAATGCAAATGAGACCCTTGTGGTTTGTTTCAAATGCATGAACACCCCCTGTGGTTTGAAAATAGCAAATCGCACCCCTGTGGTTTGAAAATAGCAAATCGCACCCCTGTGGTTCCAAATTTCTTCAATCAGACCACTCCTCTTCAATGCCAATAATTTTCATTCTTTCTTTTTGTATAAAGATATGATTCCTCTTGTTTCAAATTATCCCGAATCAAACGGTGGTTTATAAGTGTTATATATTAAATTTTGAAATAATAAAAAATTGCACGCTCATAATTAATTTATTTTTATAATTATATTTTTTTTAAAGATATTACATTAAATTAAATTAAGGAAGGGGAGACTCAAACTCTAACTACATGAACTATGCTCATGTTCATATTTTATAATTATAATTATATCTTACTATTTTAAACACATTTTTCATTTACTAGTTAAAACTGACGTGCATTGCACGTGTTTTTAACGTTTACATTTTATATAAATTTAAGAGTAAAATAATATAACGAATATGTTGATTTTATTTTTCAAATAATTTTGTATTTTTTTTTCTTTGATATAAAGTGTTGGGGTGAGGATTGAGCCACATTTTTATAATTAATAAAACTTTTAATCTAGTCTGAACTTACATACATTGGATGCATTATAGCGATTTTTGATAGTCTATATTTTAAATTTGATTATTTTACCAGGTCAAGACAATAAAACACAGAGTCAAACTCAAACAATATAGAATAAAATTCACATAAGCATAGAGTCTAATGCATTTACAAAACAACACTTTCATTATTATCCACAAATAATAATGCAATGTCATGCCAATAAGTGTTTCAATCCTCTTACTGCTACAATTTTTTTTTTTTAAAAAAACGTTGTGAGTATGCATTGAAACTTGATGCCCAAAACCTTTTCAATCTTCAAAAAATGGAATGGTTCGGCACGTCATTTCGTTTTGATTGGCTCATCATACCACTATTGCCATTTTCTTCATCTCTAGTGGCAATTTATTTACCCATGTTAATGACAACACCGAGTAAATTAGAACAGCCATGACCACCAATATGCCAAAAAATAAGAGGGATGCAATGGTTCTTCATGGCTTAGAAAATCCTAACACAATAATTATAACATTGAAAAGAGAATTGAAAATTAACCTTGATCCCGACAGTATAATAGTGTGATTGATAGAGATGTCCGAGACAACCAAATTGCTCTAAATTTACATTTGAATATTAAAATGTCAAATTTAAATTAACTTAAGCAAAACTTCAAATCACATCTATTGAATTTCAAAACCAAGTTCTTAATTGAATTAACTCACATTTTACATAAAAACTAAAACTTAAGCTAACTTATTAGAACTCAATTTCTTTACTTTCAAAATCAACATTTATATGTAAGAATACCTAAATTTGAAGAAAATCATGAAATTCATCTAAGATTGAAAAAAACCTCATCATCTATCACCTATTTCGCAAAATCACAACACAAATTAAACAATATTAACTTTAATCAAACCAAAAACTATCAAAAACCCCCTCATTCAAAAAACCAACCCTAAACCCTTAAATCACACAAATCTTATGTATTTTATAAAATTAAACCATGGAAACGTACCTAAAGTTGACGATAATGAAAACCCCAGGCTTCGAACGGAGAAATTAGGCTGAAAATTGAAGAAATCCAGCAAGGAAGGGCGCTGGTTTCGCGTTTTGTCGCATGAAGAATAGAAGGAATGGGAAGAAAGAAGAGAAAAGAAGAGCGCAAGGGGTTTTGATGTGTGAAGGAATTACTGACGTCGCGTCGGTAATGTATATCGAACTATTTGACAAATGTGCATTTGTTGATGGAGTCAGTAGAACCTCTATATTTTATAGTAGCTTGATGTAAAAATAATGTAGTTCAATGTATCACTGCATTTAGAGGTGCGATTTTTACAAATATCATTTCAAATTAAATTAAGAAATTGATATTTAAGTTCAGAAGCAATTTTATTAAACTACTAGTGCTGAAAATTTCATTTGCCTTATTACTCTTTAATAAAATGGTATAGAGAAGAAAGATTGAGTACTCTGAGATCAAAGAAAACAATTGTTACGTGATGTGCCATGCGTTGTATAATTATGTTTTCTTTTGGTGAAGAAAACGTTGTTATTATCTATAAATTATAATTTATATTACTTATAATATTAACAATTATTAAAAAAATATAAAAATCACTTAAAAATAAAAATATATATAATTAGAGAAATTTCACCTGGCAGTAGATATGATGCAATTTTATATCATTAGTTGACGTGCGAATAAGTGATTCTATTATTGTAACATCCGTAATTCAATGAGCTCAAAATTTGCAATACATATTGTTAGGGGACACCCGGGGCCACCACATCTCCACATTGGTATGATATTGTCCACTTTGGGCCTAGGCCCGCATGGCTTTGCTTTTGGTTTCACCCATAAGGCCTATACCAATGGAGATGTGCCCTTCCCCTTATATACCCATGATCATCCCCTTCCCTAACCGATGTGGGATTTTGTTCGCCCTCAACACATATATAAATACTTTTAAACTATGAATTTTAATTCCAAATTCTGAATTTGCTTCCGGAAGATATACGAAACAAGTCTACGTATTTGAATCTAATATTTTCATATCCTTAATTATATATTAAAGGATCTAATTAGATGTTATAATAAAATTATAGAAATCAAATCTATATTTTAAATATTCAATACTTCGAACTTCTCAAAATCTATAGTTGGGTTGAATAAGGTTTCATCACCTAATTAATCCACAAACACTACGAAACATGTATCAAATAAAAAGACGATTTTTTTAAAAAAAATTACTAAGATTCTTATTGAATGAGATAAAAATGTCATTGGAAAAGTGAGATACGAAAAATGAACAAAAACGAAAAACGAAACAATTGCAATAAAAGGCTAATTCTTCTTCTTCTTCTTCATGAATCCCAAAAACCCTAAAATTTTCTTCAAAATCCCACATAGAGTTGTAAGTATTGGTAAGGGTGTCTCCTTCTCAACTATCAACTGTTGAATGGAAGCATCAAGAAAAGCTCCATTATATTTGAACCAAGCTACAAGCTTTGGATAAAGCACCACCATGTTCTTCTTAAAAATCTTCGACACATATACGGGTTTTGACGAAGACGACGTGGCTGCCGTAACTCCATCGTTATAGTACCCGATTTGAACTCGACCATTTGTATACGCTTCACAAGCACTCAATATAGCGACCGCTCGTCGTTGATAATGATTAGCGACGATAGCTTCAAAATTCTTTAGCGGTTTCGTTTGTATGTAAATCATCATCCTACATGATGAAAGAAAGACTTTCTCGTTACCATATAAAAAGGGTTTATCCTTAAGAATTAAGGCTTGAATGGAGAGAAGAACTTGAAGGATTGTGGATTGCGATGCGTTCCATCTTTCCTTCGGCCAACCAAGCCAAGTGTTAAGTAAGCTCATACAGACGGTACCGTCGTTGTGAAAATGAGGATTGAGATTGATATCATATGATCTGAAAAAAACCTTTGGTGGCTTTGCCGGATAATTTGTCGGAAAAGCGATGTCGAAGAAAAACAGTGTGTCGTGGTAAGCAGTACCCGCAGCACCGATGATTGCCGCTCTAAGAAGATCGATCCGCTTCTCGTAGGATCGGACGAATATGGAATCGGGGAGTCCTCGTTCAAGAATTTTCCATTCCCGCATAATATTTTTATAGACATCAGTACTGGCATTGAAGGCAGTAGCTGATGCTCCCTGCTTGAGGTAATGATGATCGGAGACATCCTCAACGATATCGAATTGCTTGAAACCTTTCATCTCTAATGTCTCGCCCCAGGTATTAGGTTTCAAAGGTTGTTGAGATAGAAGGGAATGACGTTCCTTCTGTTGGCGTGAGCTACAAATTAAGAAAGTTTGATTGTGAAAATATTGTAATTAATTTAGATTTATTTGTTTACTTATTTGTAAATTATATATCTTATTTTTAGGAGATAAATTAGGGTTTATCCTTTGTATAAATTTGTGATATTGAGATTGAAGAAATACAAGAAAATAAGTTTACCAAACCTAAATTTCTCTTCCGTTCTGTGCATCATGGTATCAGAGCCGCCGAAAATTGTTTACGAATGGTAGCCTCGAATCCATCACCCCACTCAAGAAATTGAAGTTTGAAATTTCATTGTCTTTTTTGCAATCTCTATCTTACTCCACCGCTTCACACATTGAATTTTCCTTTTTGCAATATACATTGATTTTTCCTTTTTGCAATACACATTGAATTTTCCACCGCTTCAATCATTCTTGAAATCAATTGAATACCACTACCTTACGGGATATACTTCACCATCGAATTTCCAGTTTCTCTTGAACCCGAAGATCTCTCATATTCGAACTCGAATTCAATTGTTTCCGAAGGTCTCTTATCATTGTCCTCTCTATTTTCAAACAATTGTTTGAATCATAACCATGGCCGAAAAGACAACCATTACTGCACCAGTTACCCCAGTTGTTGTTCAGACTCTACAGGATAATACCCCGTTTCCTACTGGAATCATGTTAAACGAAACGAACTATCCGTTATGGTCACAACTAATGGAGATGCGTATCAGTGCCCGAAATAAATATGGTTTTCTTACTGGTAGTGCAAAAAAACCAAGTGTTGGAGATAAAGAATTAGAGGCTTGGCTCATCGATAACAACAAAGTGAAAAGTTGGCTTATCGACTCCATGAGTCCAGCCTTGATGCAACGATTTATTCGTCTTCACAGTGCTAAGGAGATATGGGATGCTGTCTCAAAGACATTTTATGATGGCTCAGATGAAACACAACTATTTGAATTGAATCGTCGAACATTCACCATCCGCCAAAATGGTAAACCTCTAGCAACTTACTATAATGAACTTGTTGGAATTTTTCAGGATATCGATGCTCGTAGTACATCGCCAGAAGATAATGTTACTGGTGTCATATCACTACATAAAACCATGACTCGCCTGCGAGTTCATATTTTTTTGGCCGGGCTTGATTCTGATTTCACCCAAGCTCGAAGTGAAATTTTGAGAAAAGATCCACCTCTAGACCTCGAGTCCTGCTATGCTTATGTACGCAAAGATTATAACCAGAGGTATGTTATGGAAGAACCAAAGACTAAGTCAGACAATGCCGTTTTTTTCACTACTCGAAATCGCTCAACAAACTCTCAAGCGAAAGGTAAAATTTTTGGAAATAAAAATAACACTTATACATGTACCCATTGCGGTGAGAGTGGACACTCCAAACAACGATGCTATGAACTCATTGGATATCCTGATTGGTGGGATTTTTCAAAAAAACCTCGAAAGAAGGTTGGACACGGTGCAGGTGCTGCTACATCAAATGATGACGTGATGACATCTCATTCAAATACAACTACAGCTCATGTTGCCATGACTGAAAATCCTGGTATGTCAAAAACTTGTCTGGCTATGAATAATACATGGATTATTGATACAGGTGCTACTGATCACATGACAAACGATTTTTCTCATCTTACATCTATCCGCCCTTCATCTTTACCACACATATTCACTGCTAATGGGGGAATTGCACCCGTTACTCATGAAGGCTCACTAGATGTATCAAACTCTCTTAATCTTGATAGTGTGCTTGTAGTTCCTTCTCTTTCTTCAAATCTTTTATCGTTAGCCAAATTACAAAAGCTCTAAATTGTACAGTAACTTTTTGGCCTGATCAATGTTTATTTCAGGATATTGCAACACAACGGATTCTTGGTTGTGGTACTAAAAGAGGAAAGTTGTACTATCTTGACTCTCCCGTTACACAACATCATTTACTTGGACAAGCTAATAGTACTGCAGGGTGTAAAAGAAACAAAATCAAGGCATGGTTATGGCATCGTCGTCTAGGTCATCTATCATTTACTTATCTTCGCAAGTTAAAACCTGATTTATTTTTAAATGTAAAAGATTCCGAGTTCAAGTGTGATATTTGTGAATTGGCAAAAGGCCATAGAACTTCGTACTTACCTAGCTATAATAAAAGTTCATTACCTTTTATGACAATTCATTCTGATGTTTGGGGTCCTGCTCCAATTCCTACATTATCTGATGCTCGTTATTTTGTAACTTTTATTGATGAATGTACTCGTATGATTTGGATTTCCCTTCTTCGAAACAAAGGGGATGTGTCATCCGCATTTAAGGACTTATATCAAATGGTAGCTTCTCAATATCAATGTAAAATTCAAGTTCTTCAATCCGATAATGGTGGAGAATATATCAACTCTGACCTTGATTTGTTTTGTCGACAAAATGGTATTCGACATCAAACTTCTTGTGCTGGTACACCTCAACAGAATGGTCTAGCGGAACGTAAGAATCGTCAAGTACTAGAAATTGTTCGTGCTTCATTATTTGGAATGAGGGTACCTCGTGAGTATTGGGGTGAAACAGTTCGATCAGCTGCATATATTATAAATCGTACACCAACTCGAGTTATTGATTTCGAGACTCCATTTCAAAAACTCCATGAACTTATATCATCCCCAACACTTCCAAATCTTGAACCGCGGGTATTTGGTTGTACATCATATGTGCATCAAAATAAAGGTAAGCTTGATCCTCGAGCCGTCCGTTGTATCTTTGTTGGGTATGCAGATTTTAAAAAGGGGTACCGTTGTTACGATCCACTTGAGCAAAAAATGTATGTAACTCGTGATGTCATTTTTCATGAGGATGTCCCTTTTTTCAATGAATCTCAGTGATCTCTTCAGGGGGAGACTTCAATACATGAGAGTGAAGAGAGCACTCAAGGTACTCCATATGTACAACCATACAATAGTGATACATCTCAACTTGATGTTGATGGTCCTGCACAACCTCAACCTGATGAGATACATGCACCTATTGAAGCTCATGAAGATCAAGATAGTACAACTTCTCAGCATGTGCCAGTAACCATAGAAATTCCGGATGTGTCTCCTCAGGTATCCTTATTTCCTTATTCTCCTTTACCTGATAATTCTTCTCCTTTAACTAATAATTCTTCTCCATCTTATGTTGAACCAAGATACCCAACAAGGATAAACAGAGGAATTCGAAAAAGCCAATATGATCCCGATCTTAATGCTAAATCAAAATATCCCATTAACAATTATATCTCATCTCATCGTTTGTCAAGGTCACATGCATTTATTGTAAATCAATTATCTTCTGTATCTATTCCTAGTAATGTGCAGGAAGCATTGATGGATTCAAAATGGAAGATGGCTATGAATGATGAAATGAATGCTTTACAAAAAAATGGAACATGGGAACTTGTATCGTTGCCTGCTAGAAAAAAGACAGTTGGGTGCAAGTGGATATTCACAGTCAAGCTAAATTCTAGCTGAAGCATTGATCGTTACAAGGCGAGACTTGTTGCAAAAGGGTATACACAAAAGTATGGGATTGATTATGGTGACACATTTGCTCCTGTTGCAAAGATTAATACCATTCGAGTTCTTATCTCAATAGCCGCAAATCGAGATTGGCCTTTGAGACAGTTTAACGTAAAAAATGCATTTCTTAATGGTTTTTTTGGAAGAAGAGGTGTATATGGATCCTCCCCCGGGAATAAATTGCGTTAACAAAGTTTGCAGGTTAAAAAAGGCTTTGTATGGATTGAAACAATCTCCTCGAGCATGGTTTGGAAGACTCTCAAATTTTATGAGGAAGATTGGATACAAACAAAGTGATGCAGATCATACTCTCTTTATCAAGCAAAAGCTAGATAAGATTACCGCTCTTATTGTATATGTTGATGATATGGTTGCTACAGGAAATGACCCAAATGAGATGATTAACCTCCAACAAAGTCTCGCAACTGAATTTGAACTTAAAGATCTCGGACCTTTGAAATATTTTTCGGGCATTGAAGTTGCAAGGTCGAGTGAAGGAATATCTTTGTGTCAACGAAAGTATGTGTTAGATTTATTAATGGAAACGGGTATGCTCAATTGTAAACCTGCTGAAACTCCTATAGAGATGAATCATAAGTTAGCAGTTCAGCTAAACCAAGTTCCAACAAATAAAGAGAGATATCAAAGGTTAGTTGGGAGGTTAATATATTTATCACATACACGTCCTGATATTGCATATGCTGTTAGTGTTGTAAGTCAGTTCATGCATGCACCAAGTGAAAACCATTTGGAGGCTGTTTTTCGTATATTGCGGTACCTGAAATCTTCTCCAGGGAAGGGTTTGTTATTTGCTAAAACTAGAAACCTTGATATAAATGGATATTCAGATGCAGATTGGGCAGGAGATCATACTGATCGAAAGTCTACCTCGGGATATTTTATGTTTATCGGTGGTAATCTCGTTACTTGGCGAAGCAAAAAACAAAAGGTTGTAGCAAGATCAAGTGCTGAGGCAGAATTTCGTGGAATGGCACTTGGAATTTGTGAGTTGTTATGGATAAAACGTATTTTACATGATCTTGGTATATGTTCTTCAAAACCTATGATGTTATATTGTGATAATAAGGCATCCATAGCAATTGCAAATAATCCTGTTCAACATGATAGAACTAAACATGTGGAGGTTGATCGCCATTTTATTAAAGATCATCTGGACAAGGGTACGATTGATCTTCCTTTTGTCAGTTCAAAAGATCAACTGGCAGATGTATTGACAAAAGTAGTATCAAGAAAAGATTTTCAAAGCTCTCTTAACAAGTTGAGAATGATCGACATACATTCACCAACTTGAGGGGGAGTGTTGGCGTGAGCTACAAATTAAGAAAGTTTGATTGTGAAAATATTGTAATTAATTTAGATTTATTTGTTTACTTATTTATAAATTATATATCTTATTTTTAGGAGATAAATTAGGGTTTATCCTTTGGATAAATTTGTGATATTGAGATTGAAGAAATACAAGAAAATAAGTTTACCAAACCTAAATTTCTCTTCCGTTCTGTGCATCACCTTCCCATTATTATTCTCTACCTAATGATAAAAGATAAGCGATAAAAAGATAAAGAGCTAAAAGATAAAAGAGGAAATTGCATTTGAAAATCCACATTTTTTTTAACTAGATATATTCTTTAACTTTTTTCAAATTAGTCCATATTATCAACGTGTTAAAATCAATTAACCTCTTGAATCATTTTATTCGGTCAATACTAATCATTCCATTTAGATGCAATGAACTTTCGAAATAATAAAAAGTGTGCATAGATTTTTAAAATACTAATCCTTCAATTTAAATGCAATGAACTCTCAAAATAATAAAAAGTTTGCATGTATTTTTAAAAATACAAATGAATTTAAGATTTGATTAGTTTCATGTTTGAATTTTCAAAAATGCTCAACTTCCACGGCAATTTTTTCAATCCTAATGTGGAGCCTGACAAATACAAATTTATGAATTACTCTTTTAATTTTTAGATAAATGGAAAAAGTTTTAGAATCGTTGTTTCCTTTATGCATGCACCGTTCTACTTAATTTTTAATGGACGTTCGTAGTGAACAGATTCAATGAAAGCAATAGATGTTTAATTGGAGTGAGAAAATTCATGAAATTAGTTGTGTAATGTAAGTGAGAAGGAGAGTTAAAAAGGTGCATGTACAACGTAGGTATAAATGAAAAAAGTACAAATCAAAATCTAATCCAAGTACATTGCAATGCAATAACTAATGTAGAATATAAGTATAAATAAATCTAAACTGGGCACACTATTGCACTTCATTCGGTATGCCTACCAAGTGTTGTCTTACAAAGTTACGAGAGAACTCCTTTATATTGACCGAAGATTTATTCACAAGATATGGAGAAGAACATTGTCATGTAATTTGAACTTAAAAACAAATGTGAGAGTTTATCTCTAAAACTATTTTTCAATTTGTCTAATATTTTCAGATGCTTAAATTATATATTAAAAAATTAAATTAGATATTATAATAAATTTTAGAAATCAAGTCTATATTTTATCTATTATATACTTCTAACTTCTCAAAAAACCAATAGTTGGGTTAAATAGACTTAGGGTTTCATCATTTAATTAAGATTAGGCTGCTCAATCCATAAACATTACGTTAACATGTAGCATGTAAAATGACGATTTAAAAATACTAAGAATTTTTATTTAATGAGATAAAAATGGATCAAAACGAAATCAGAAAAAAAAAGCTTTCGTAAATATGAAATTGCTGTCAATCATTCGTGAAGGGCTCGCTCCGCTCTTTAGGGTTTAAAAGAAGTTCTCTCTTGTATTTATGGCCAAATGATGAAACTAATATGGAATTAAAAATATATTGAAATCTAATAATATCAAATCATTTTTTCATTTCTTCCTAAATTTATCTCAAATCAAATATTTTCCAAATTGTAATCAAAATATTTGTTCTCCAAATTATTTCCTTTCAAATCCGAATTTAGAGATGCCATTTTTATCAAATTTGACTCAATATTGATTTTAAACCTTTTTTTATTGTTTCTATTTTCTATATATATAAACTCAAATAAATAAATAAACGCCAATTGAAAAATGAAACAACAAATTTTTTTTAATCAAAAATCAATTTTTATTTTTATATTTTAGTAATATGTAACATTTATTAATTTATTTATAAAAATAGATAAATATCATATAAAATTTCATGTCTTCTCTCATTTAAAAAAATATGTCAAATTATTTATAAAAAAAACATATAATAAAACAGTATGAAAATTGATTAAATAGTATATTATTCGTTTTTTCTTTCTCTGATTTAAAAAAATATCAAATTATTTATAAAAGAAAAAAAAAACAAATTTTTTTTTTATAAATCTAAATATTTTATAATAAGTATTTGGTGACTATATATTTGAATAAGTAGTTTTTACCATTTTTTTCAAGTTATTTTAAAAAAAGTGTTTTTTCTTTGTGAATTAAAAAAAATCTAGTTATTTAATTATATAAAAAAAATCGTTTTTTCTTTTCGATTTAATTTTTTTGAATTATTTATTTACCAACTATTTAAACCCTGTTAAGATTGAATAATTTTATAAAATGCACTAGATCCATTATTAAAAGCAGACGTGCATATTGACTAGTAGCATGTAGAGTTCTTATTTGAGATAAGAAGGTCATTGAAAAAATAAGATAAGAAAAAAAACAATTAACGAAACAAGTGCAATAAGCCTAATTATTAATCTTCTTCTTTTTCGATCCAAAAAACTCTCTAAGCTTCTTCAAAATCCCAATTTTGTTTCCCTTCTTCACTTTAGGTTTTGGCAAGGGTGTCTCCATTCTCAACTCTTGAATGGAAGCATCAAGTGAAGCTCCATTATATTTGAACCAAAATACAAGCATTGGATAAAGCACCACCATTCTCTCCTTGAACTCCTTCGATACATTTACGACTTTCGACGAAGAGTAAGACGTCGCTGCCGTCGTTACCCCATTGTTATAGTACCCGACTTTAACTCGATTATTCGTATACGCCTCACAAGCACTCAATATAGCCACCGCTCGTCGTCGATAATGAAAAGCGACGATAGCTTCGAAATTCTTTGGCGGCTTACTTTGTGTGTCAATCATGATTCCACATGATGAAAGAAAGACTATCTCGTGAGTAAAAAACAAATGGTGGCGATAGGGTTTATCAATAAGAACGAGGGCTTGAATTGAGAGTAGAAGTTGAAGGATAGTCGATTGCGATGGATTCCATCTTTCCTTCGGCCAACCAATCGTAGTGTTAAGTAAGCTCAGACAGATGGAACCGTCCGTTTCAAAATGAGGACTAATACAGAGATAATTTTTACTGACAAAAACCTTTGGTGGCTTTGCCGGATAATTTGACGGAAAGGCGATGTCGAAGAAAAACATTGTGTCATGGTAAGGAGTACCGGTGGCACCGATGATTGCCGCTCGAAGAAGATCGATCCGCGTCTCGTATGTTCGGACGAAAATGGAATTGGGGAGTCCATGTTCAAGAATTCCCCATTCCCGAATAATTTTTTTATAGACATCAGTGGTGGCATGGAGGCTGTTGCTGATCCGCCCTGTTTGAGGAAATGGTGATCGGAGACATCATCAACGATATCAAATTGCTTGAAACCGTCCATTTCTAATGTCTAGGTTTCAGAGAGGTCCTTGGGATACAAGGAAATAGAAGTTCCTTCCCATTTTATATTCTACCTAAAGATAAAAGATAAAAGGAGGAGATTGCATTTGGATATCCACATTTGATTTGAGGGTAACTAGATATTCTTTTTATTTTTTTAAAATTAGTTCATATTATTTCTATAGCACGTGTTTACCTCACATGTGGGCTTATTTATAAATGAGGTGGTTCGAATTCAAGACCCACTAATCCGATAAAATCTTAATATATGATTTGAATCGATCTTAAAACCAATTGATGCTAAGGGAGTGATACTTCGACTTTTATAAATATTATTAAATCTCTTTTATCTTTTCATTGTGAGGTCTATAATAATAAGAACCATATATTTATTAAAAAAATCATCGCTAGTATATCTTATGTACGCTTAAAAAAAAATTACCCTGGCTTCTTTTAAATTTAAGTTTTTGAATAATGAGCCTAATGTTCAATAGGAATATATTTTCTTATTGGAGTGTTAATTTTCTATAAGAAATGTTACTCTTTCGACCATACTTTTAATTGAATGTTAACAATTATTTAACCTTCTTTTGGTTTGTTGTAATTGAGATACCTTCAGTAATCTAATATACATGAGAATCTAATGTCAGAATATTTGATTACTGGAAATAGATTACTATGTTTGTTTAACGTAATATAAAATGAGATTGCAGGGTAATTTGAACCATAGAACTTCACACAATAATTTATTTACAAAATATATTACTAAATTTATCCATAAACTATAAATAGAGATAAATTCAATCATAAAGAAAATGTAGGAATTTCAACTAGATGTCTGCAAAGTCAGGATCTGTAGCATATAAGTCTTTGATACTGTCCAACCTAATAAACCTCAGTTTGTAAAGTGACAAGGAGACACACCTTTCGACTTAGGGCGTCTGCTACCACTGCAAAATTTCTTCTGACTGGATAAGATTTTGTGGTGGGCTTGGGCTCAAAATCTTCTACTTTTTTGGGCTAGGGTGGTGGCCTTGGATAAAGTTTTAACCGTTTTAAAGGCAAGGTGTTATTGGATAGTGGTATTAAGCCCCCCACATATCGTGCTACCGAATCTGCTTGGATTCGTTTAGGCCTGTTCTTGCATTTAGACAATAAAACTCATTGGTATATTCCGTAACATTTCATTCCCCTCGTTGACATTGGTGATGTTGATTATAAAGGAGTTGGCATGGTCTTCAGGTAAGAACCTTTGTCTCAAATATTTTCTCATTGGGCCAGGTTCTGATTTTTGGCTTCTTATCTCTCCGACGAACACTAACAATCTGATCCCACCAAGTTGTTGCACCGTCCTTCAGCTTGAAAGAAATCAAAGTGACCCTAGTGTGACAGTCGGACCCTATGAGGGCGGGGAGTGATCACTAGTGCAATTAGTAGGCCCGGGCAAGGAGCGGCTCCTGGCAGGCTTCTAGGCGAAGGGTCACATGGATGAACCGACTCCACATCCGAATGAGAGGGAATTTTGAGACTGTAATGGTATGGGACAATACAATTGAGGAGAGCTTAATAAGATTAATAGGTACTATCTATACTAACAAGGTTAACCTTCCTTTTCGGTGGCTCAATCGTAAGGAACTCCATAGTTAAGCGTGCTTGGCTTGGAGCAATCCTAAGTTGGGTGACCACCCCCTTATGTCAGGGTGCATGTGAGTGAAGACAAAACATCCTGAAAGGACTTGTGTTAGTTTGTGGGGACAATCGTTAATCTTAAGAGCAAATATGGGTCGTTACAAGTGGTATCAGGGCCGCGACCTCTCCCAGTACGATGTGGTTCGAGGACGAACCAAGCGGAAACTGCTGGGCATGTGACAGCCGGACCCTATGAGGGCGGGGAGTGATCGTCGGTGCAATTATCTGGTCATTTTAGAATACACTCTCTACTGGTGGGTTTTTAAGATTATATTACGAATGTATTCTGATTTTTACTTTTTTGTCCTTCAATATTATAAAAAGTTATTTTTCTTTTTACATATAAATACATAAGATAATTTATTTTCTCATCAATAACTAAATTTAGAAACATAAATAATTTTTTCGTTACAATAATTATGATACTTTAATAAATTCATTAGTATCAAATAAGTAGATAAAATTAAATTTAAATTTTTATGTTAATTAAATATTTAAATAAATAAGTTATAAACTAATTAAATTATAAAAATAGTATAGGTATATTAATCTATCAAAAAAATATTAATTAAATTCATATATAAAATTTATTAACGAGAAACATAAAACAAGGGTATTATTGGAAGAATTATTAATTCATTAAATTTCCTTCCTTAAATACAACCTAACAAACAATGTAATCTTTTATACTATGAGACCTAGATGTATTTGAATCCATTAATTTCAAATCCTTAATTATATATTAAAGAATCGAATCAGATATTATAATAAATCATATAAATAAATAAAACAATATATATTTTAACTATTAAATACTTCAAATTTCTGAAACCAATAGTTGGGTTGAATAGGGTTCATTTCATCACCAAATTAAGATTAGGTTGCTGATCAATCCCCAAACTCTTACGTAAACAATTTAGCATATAAAATGACATACGATTTAAAAAATACTAAGAATTCTTATTTAATTAGATAAAAAAATGTCATTGAAAAAATAAGATGAGCCAGAAAAATAAAACAAAACAATTAACGAAACAAGTGCAATTAGGCTAATTATTAATCTTCTTCTTTTTCGATCCAAAAAACTCTCTAATCTTCTTCAAAATCCCAATTTTGTTTCCCTTCTTCACTTTAGGTTTTGGCAAGGGTGTCTCCACTATCAACTTTTGAATGGAAGCATCAAGTGAAGCTCCATTATATTTGAACCGAAATACAAGCAGTTGATAAAGCACCGCCATGCTCTCCTTGAACTCCTTCGATACATTTACGGCTTTCGACGAAGAGTAAGACGTGGCCGCCGTCGTTACCCCATTGTTATAGTACCCGACTTTAACTCGAGCATTCGTATACGCCTCACAAGCACTCAATATAGCCACCGCTCGTCGTCGATAATGGAAAGCGACGATAGCTTCGAAATTCTTTGGCGGCTTACTTTGTGTGTCAATCATCATCCAACATGATGAAAGAAAAACTTCCTCGTTACCATAGAAAAAGGGTTTATCCTTGAGAACCAAGGCTTGAATGGAGAGAAGAACTTGAAGGATAGTGGATTGCGATGGATTCCATCTTTCACTCGGCCAACCAATCATAGTGTTAAGTAAGCTAAGACACACGGAACCGTCGAGGTGAAAATGAGAACTGATACCCTCATAATAGGGACTGAAAGAAACCTTTGGTGGCTTTGCAGGATAATTTGACGGAAAGGCAATGTCGAAGAAAAACATTGTGTCATGGTAAGGAGTACCGGCGGCACCGATGATTGCCGCTCGAAGAAGATCGATCCGCGTCTCGTATGATCGGACGAAAATGGAATCGGGTAGTCCTTGTTGAAGAATTTTCCATTCCCGAATAATTTTTTTATAGACATTAGAGGAGGGATGGAAGGATGTAGCCGATCTGCCGTGTTTGAGGAAATGGTGATCGGATACATCGTCAACAATATCAAATTGCTTGAAACCGTCCATCTCTAATGTCTAGGTTTCAGAGAGGTCATAGGGATACAAGGAAATGGAAGTTCCTTCCCATTACTATATACTCTACCTTAAAGATAAAAAAAATAATAATAAAAGAATAAAAAGAGGAGATTGCATTTGGAAATCCACTTTTGATTTGGGTGAAAATTATAATAATAATCTGAAAGCTAAATATTACTCTATATGCATTTATATAATTATTCTATGAAAAAATTCATATAAAACTGCCAAGTGATAAAAATCTCTTCTGCCTTTACTCTTTAGTAAAATGGTATAGAAAGATTGTGTCATCTAAGAAAACATTGTTAGGTGAAAAAAAAAACATGGTTATTATACTATAAATTATAAATTGTATTATGTTTTTAACATTCACAATTATTATCATTATTATTTTAAGATATAGAAATTACATAAAAATAAAAACATGTTTTATTTTATGAGAATTAGATTTCAACCAACTATTTCTATATTTTCTAAGTATACTATATCAAACGATATTTTGTAATTCAAAATTATGCAACTTAATTCAAAATTTTGAATTTCAAACCAATAATTTCATCATCAAATCCAGTAAATACACAAAACAACTGATCTAGATGCATTTAAAAATCTCATATTTTCAGATTCCTTAATTATATAATAAAGAATCGAATTAGATATTATTATAAATCATAGAAATCAAATTTATATTTTAACTTCTCAAAAAACCAATAGTTGGGTTAAATAGACATAGGGTTTCATCATTTAATTAAGATTAGGCTGCTCAATCCACAAACATTACGTTAACATGTATCATGTAAAATGACGATTTAAAAATACTAAGAATTCTTATTTGATGAGATAAAAATGCCAAAAAAAAAAAAACTAATAACGTAAATAGAAAACAAATACCCGACTTTAATTAAAAAAGGATGAACTCAACTATGTAATATCAAAGAATGGCTGATCGTTGAATCAAAACGAAATCAAATCAAATATTTTCCAAACTCTTATCAAATTATTTCCTTCCAAAATTCGAATTTATCGATGCCATTTTTATAAAACTTGACCAGATTTGACTCAATAATGATTTTATACCTTTTTATTCTATTTTTTATATATAAAAACTCAAATAAATAAATAAAACGCCAATTGAAAAATGAAACTACATTTTTTTTAATCAAAAATCAATTTTTATTTTTATTGTAATATGTAACATTTATTAATTTTAAATATTATGGGCATGTAAAAATAGAAATATGGTCTACTCAAACATGTAGGTGTCAATTATATATTTTTAATAAATATATATATATATAGGGCCGTGGCACATAATGCAATTGGTGTGACGAAACGGGATCCCTGAACTTTGGGGGCCACAAATCTTGAATTAAAAATTTAGTATCAATAATATCTCTATATTCTCTGTCATTATGAGTTGAGTTCGATCACAACTTAAGTTCAAAGTTTATTTTTTATATTTTTTAATACTACTTTGATAATTTTATACTATTATTCTATTACATTATATTATTGAACATATCTCGTTTTAATAAAAATATTTATATATATATAGATATATTTATGATTTTTCATATTAAAGATTATATAATAGAGTACTCAAATTTATATATCGCACGGATCTCCCGGTTGATAGTTTTAAATATTTTTATTATAAATTTCTCTTTATTAGGGACCATTTAATTAAATTTTTTATTTAACCACCTAAAAACTGAAAATTAGAGCTATATTATATGTTTGGTCTGGGCCGCCCGATTAAAAATCGCGATCCACAGGAAAGAATTTTTTCATTTCATGTATGCCAAATTTCATCTTTCAGTGAGTCCACAGGAAAGAATTCATGGCGACTTGAGCACTAGCTCCGATTTCCAATCACTCTGTTCTTCTCCTGATCAATTTCCTTTTATTGAATTTCTAACCATTTTTTTTCTCACATACGTAGTAGATTTCAATCACAAACGAAGAATTCCAGATAGGAATTCCAGCTGATCCTTAGCTTTAATGGCAACTAAATTAAACTCAATCTCGTTGTTATATAGTTATGTTTTGGTATTATTCTTCTTGCTCGTAGTTCAATCGGATTCGGCTCCTCAAGCTTTCAGGAGAGATCCAGGACACCCTCAATGGCACCATGGAGCCTTCCACAAAGTTCGAGATAGCGTTCGATATGATGTTCGTCGTATGCTTCATTCTCGAGCTGAGGTACATCTTTAAACTTCTTGTTTTGTATCTAAACTACATTGGAATCATGACTAAGAATCAAGAATTTTGTGTTGTGTTTTTTGAGTAATAGAAATCATGAAGGGGAAAAATCAATCAGTATATATGTATTTTTTAAAGCTTTGTTAGCAATTACCATTAACAATCAAATGTTCAAAGTTTTTGATGAATAAAACAACTTTTATTAAGAAGGATGAAAGAACACCCCCTTTTTTTTAATCTTTTTTCCTTTCGAACTGAACAAAAGTGTCATACAAAGAAACAAAAAAGGAAATAATTATAAGAAGTCCAGTTGTAGGTGATTAAAATTAAAAAACGTGTTTCACTATATGATATGCATGAATCATATTCGATAAGAAAGAAATCAATTGAAAATGAATGGGTGAGAGAGGACCACATACATACTAAAGGGAGTTTTTGAACTTTTACTCGTAAGGAGACTGGTTGGAGACAGGAGGTGTGGGTGAAATGAATGAAAAAGGGGTTGCAATATCTCTTTCTTCCATAAAATTGCTAGTTTTAGGAATGACATAAATTTTATAGATTCTTTGTCTATTGATGAGGTTTAATGTTTTGTAAAGATCAAAGCACATTGAAGCACAGTAGTCCTCTGGCGCTTACGCACAAAACCTCCTTTATTCGTAAAGCACATAATATGTGATGTAAATAGAAAATGAAAACTTTGTATATGAAAAATATAGTATAATTAAAAATAAGATAATTTAAAATTAAAGAAATCAGGGTGTTTTCTAAGAGATTGTTTAAAAGTATAGGCATCCAATCTTTTACCTTTCTATTTTTATGATAAAAGGAAAAAAGATAAAAAAAGCGCATAAAAGTAAGTGAGGTACGCGCCTAACGTTTTTAATGAGTTCATGAGGGAGGTACATTGATCACACCATGAATGAGACTTGCGTTTATCTTTTTAGCAAACAGTCTACGGTCTAAAGTGTTAAGGAGTTTAGGCCTATAAGTGTTGTTATCAGCCTTTACAAACTCATTGCTACGGTTTTGGTTGATATGATGGAATTTTTTTTGCCTTTGACTAGATTCAAGGTGCTTTTTGGTTGGTTGATAAATTCTTGATGAGGTCCTTATCGTCAATAAAATTATAGAGATTATAGGTCTTGAAGACAGTTGTCATCTTTAAAATTGATTTTGAGAAGGCTTACAAACACATGGGTTGGAGTTTTCTAGTTAAGGTCCTTTGGGAAAAAAATTGGAGAACTTATACCTATTCTATCTTCAAGCTTGTGTATGAGTCTTGCACTCATTTTTAGCTTGTGAACTTAGAACTTTTCTATCTTCAAGATTGTGAACTTAGACCTGATTTGTTTGTTCCAGATTCTTAAATTCACTAATATTTTACTTGAGAATGAGTTTTGCATTCATTTTTAGGAGGACCATTAGATTAATGCTAGTCTCTAGTCACTTTTTCCTGATCTCTATAACGCTTCCCTTGTGAAAAATTTGTCCCGTTTCTACTTTTAATTAGTATAGGGTTATGTATGAGTTATTTGTTAGAACAAAGTTAAGGAACAGAGATGGATGAGAATGTTTAATGGAAATGGCAACTTGCGAGTATGCCGATGAATGAAGAACAAATCGTGGTGGTTAAATCCACCTCTGAAACTTCAACTCCGACTATCTTCGTAATCGAACCTCCCGGAATAGCGAGGCCCTGATACCAACTGATGTAAGGCGAAGCCAAGTCCACGGCCTCAATCAAGCAAATTCATGCTTGATGGGAAATCCATCCCAAGAACATAGGGGAAACTCATCCCTAAAGAGGAGAAATGCTCTCTCTCGAGTGTATTGTATTGATATGATAAAAGATAAGATGCTCAAATGAAACCCTAAGATGGCTATTTATAGCCCTACAATAAAAACCCTAAATTTAACTAAAATAAATAGAAACTAATGCTAATTAATTAATACATCAAAGTAAACTAATAACTCATAAATAACCCTATACTAATTAACCTACCATGCTCCTCATCACTTTGTTTGAGGGAAGAGGTCATTTCCTATAACTTCCATTCAAGAGAGTTTGTTTGATTCGGAAATGACTGAGGTCTAGTCTCTTCTTGTCTTGTATTCAAGGTGTCCGACTATATCCATCTTTTAGGGACAAGCGAAGCGCCTTTGGTATCTTAAAACTTCAGAACTTTATTCGTGTAAGTCTTTGTTTTGGTGCTTCATATTGTCTCTTGGCTCTCTTTCATCCCCTCTTTTCACAAACCATTTCAAAATTTATATCCTTAAGAGATGATTTGGTCCATTTTCTTTCAGATTATTGGGGGTGGTTCTTGCTCCCTCTTTGGACCATCGCAGTAGCATGATGTAGGAATTCAGCCTCCTTTTCGTGATAGAGGGCGTTTTCATTGGCAGACCCTCTAGCTGCTTTGTAGTTTATTTGGCTTGAGAGGAATATAAGACTTTTTAAGGATGTACAGAGTTTGTGGGAAGATGTCCGGAATCTTGTTCTTTTAATTCTTCTCTTTCGGTTCTTGCAACTTTTTTATCCCTATAATTGGATCCATATCTTGAAATTATCTTTTAGTCACTTCGTTGTTTGGTTTTGCTTGGTGTTTTTGTATGGCCTTTTATTAACTTTCATTCTTCTCAATGAAATGATTTTCCAAGCAAAGAAAAAAATTATAATAATGGTTAGAAACATGCAATTCAACATGATGAATCATATGAATGAAAAGAAATGTATACAATGCTCAATGGAGAAACTACCCAATTGTTTTAATCCACGACAATTATATTAATAAAAAGAGACAACTACAAGAAAGAGATTGTAGAGGGAAAAAAAGAAAAATGTAACTCCATATCTAAAGCTTGGTGCAAAATTGAGTTGAAAAGGTGCTACCCTAAAAATAAGAATCAATGCACTTAAAATCAATTATTTAGCGGTTTGGCCTCAAAATTTATAGTCTGTTTATGCAATAGGATTTTTGATGTTCTAGAAAGAAAACTGTTGTGTTAGGTAGGGAGAAAAAAGTTTTTGACCGAGGGAACATACATGTTTGGGATACTTAAAAGTATAAATATATTATAAAATGTAAAAAGTGTGTATATATCAGAAGTAATCCTCTATTGACCGATGCAATTGAAGAAACTTTTTGAAATCTCCTTTGCTTGTGGGTTTATTTCTTGTCACCTCTTTGTATTTTTGTTCTCTTTATCGGATATTTCCAGTTTCTAATTAAAAAAATAATGATCGACAATGTTGTTGATAAACATGTATATGTATGTAATCTTTTGCAAGTCCACCAACTAATAAAAGCATTCCACAGGTTCCATTTCAGGTTCCACTTGAAGTAAACATCGTCCTTATTGGTTTTAATAATGATGGAGGCTATAGGTACATGGTAGATTCACACAAGCTGGAAGAACTTCTAAGAATCAGTTTTCCATCTCACAGACCATCCTGCCTTGAGACTGGCGAGCCCATCGACATAGAGCATCATATTGTATACAATGCATTTTCTGTAAGCTCCAATTTTGTTATATTGCTCTCCAATTTTGTTATATTGTGTAATTTGTATCCTTCACAGAGTTTGTTTAGTAAATATAATTTATTTTCTCTTTATGAGACTGCATCATGTGAAAGTTCATATCTCCCTTGGCCCTTGACTTGGTCACTTATAGGTGATCTGAATATTTCCTGTAAATAACATTATAATTTTCAAGTATTTTAGTGTCGTACTTACGCATTATGATTTTCTAGTATGCTTGATGTTAATTTCAGTAAAATTATTCATCTTTAAAAGTCTTTTCCCAATCCTTTACTTGCAATCTGATCCCACTCACAATGCTACAAAATCATCGAAAGCATAGAAATCATTTATCCATAATAAAAAATCATATGCTATTTATAAATGGAAGTGTGCTTGGTAGAAAATCTCTTTACTTCAACTAATATAGTTTCATCCACTTTATAGGTTGGTCAGGTTGATTTGATAACTCTTGAGAAGGCACTGAAGGAGACCATGGTTCCTGCTGGAACTGCAAGAGAGGTGAAACACAATTCCTACCCCCCCACCCCAATTATTTACTGCTGTTCTTCATAGTTTTGGGTTGCTTATGAGCATGATTACATTTCCTTAAAACTCTAAAGATTTTATACCTCTCCAGACCGATTTTGGGAGGGAGGTACCTTTATTTGAGGTGGAAGCAACAGCTGTGGAACCAGTGTTTCAGAAGTTATATTCCTATTATTTTGACATGGATAGTGGGGGATATTCTGCTGCTGAGATGGATAGACCTATACCAATTGCTATATTTATTGTCAACTTTGATAAGGTGTGGTCATCCGAACTATGAATTCAAAGATTAAATTCTCTTCTTTTAGAACCATTTATGCATCTTTACTGTCACTTTTCCCTCCTTAGAATTGGTTCTTCATTTTTTTTTATTAAAATAAAATTGAATATCCCTTATTTTGTTAGTTGAAGTAAATTGCACTTTTCTCTTGTTCTTTTTCCCTAACAAGGAACCTTTTTTTTTTGGCGTTGGTACATCGCCTTTTCTTATAGTTCTTCTTATTGCTATCATCCCTTGGCTTTAGTTCATATGTCTCACTGCCTCATTCTACTCCTTTGCCAGCTCAGAATGGACCCCAGAAATAAGGAAATTGATCTCGATGGTTTAATGTCTGGAAAACTTGCACAGCTAACTGATGAAGATATGAAAAAACAAGAAGGAGATTATGTTTATCGGTATCGATACGATGGAGGAGGAGCCACTCAAGTTTGGCTGGGATCTGGCAGGTATTATTTGTAAAACTATGTTTGGAGGAGTTCTGGCTTTTCTTTAGTAATTTTTGGGAGCCTTTATATACTCTTTTTGTGGAAATTTTCTTTAAGCAGTTGCAAGTTGTATAAAATTTATGGCCACATGTGTTTTTTATTTATGGTGCTTGAGCATTTAATTATACTACAAATCATACATTAACTGATACCAACACTTGACAAAAGCTCAGTGGAAGTTACTAGGTTTCGGTTTTCTATTGTTTATTTATTTTAATTTTTTGTAAATGTTGTTACTTGTTCAATTTTTATTTTTTTAAATTTGTTTTATTGTAGTTATCATTGTTATCAACTTTATTTTTGTTACTGATGCAATTGTGGAGGTGATAATCGACAATTTCATGTTGCACGTGGCTGCATATATATCATTTTTTCATGTTGCACGTCGCTGCATATATATCATTATACTTGATTTTATCCACGAAGATCATAATGAATATGTTAATCAATGTTGTGCCATGGTAACTTCAGCTTATATTTTCTTTGAACGATACTCATCATACTTCTCCATCTTTTTATCTTTAAATTTTTCCGTGTCATTGTATTTTTTTTTCTTTTTCTTTATTGAGAAAATTTCTTTGTTTGATGGAATGTGTTTTTTTTTAGTTTTCAACATTGCAATCAGAGAGCTCTGTTGTGTTGTGTGTGCCTGTTATTTTCTAGGATCTAACTTTTTTCATTATTCAGATATGCTGTGATTGATCTCTCAGCAGGCCCCTGCACATATGGAAAAATTGAAACTGAAGAGGGAAGTGTCAGTTCAAGAACACTGCCACGATTAAGGAATGTGCTATTTCCCAGAGGATTTGGTGCGGTTAGTGATCATTCTACTCATGATAATTTTCTTGGGGAACTAGCTGCCTTGGTATCAACCACCATTGAGCATGTCATAGCTCCAGATGTCAGGTATTCTCATTTCATATAATTTATTTTATGTTTCCTATTTTGCTAGACACCAAAGCTCCTGTTAGAGCGCTTTCTCTACTTCCTTTTGTAATTACTCCCCTACTGTCATTCACTCAAATATTATATGTTTTCTATTCTTTATTGGTTTGGTTGTCTACATAATTTCTTCTTGTATTACTGTATAAAACTTGGCAAATAATTTCTTCTCAACCATTTACTCCCATGTGTTTAGGTTTGAAACTGTTGATATGGCAACAAGATTGCTTATACCCATAATAGTCTTACAAAATCACAACCGTTACAATATTATGGAGAAAGGCCATAACTACAGTATAAATGTTGAAGCAATTGAAGCAGAGGTGAGACCTCACATTGATTATGGTATAGGGTTCCGTGTATGATCTATGGCCAAACTATTGTTTCTTGAGCTAAGAGGATGTGAATTCTTTATGGCAATCCTATCGAACATGAACACAGATCACTTCATGTGGTGGTTGTCACATTATTTTCAGGTGAAAAAGATGATTCATGTTGGGGAAGAAGTAGTAGTTGTTGGTGGTGCCCATTCATTACATCGCCATGAAAAGCTGGCCATAGCTGTTTCAAAAGCAATGCGAAGCCATTCCCTACAGGAAACAAAAAAGGATGGACGTTTTCATGTTCATACCAAGGCGTACTTGGATGGTGCTATCCTTAGAGAAGTAAATTCTCTCTCTTTCTCTCAAAACAAAGAACTTATCTTTTTTTTACCTGTTATTCACATTGACTTTTGGACACGTAACATAGATGTTTTGAATAAACGGATTACTATATGTATTCCAGGAGATGGAAAGGTCTGCTGATGTGCTTGCTGCTGGTTTGCTTGAGGTGGCTGACCCATCTTTATCTGATAAATTTTTCCTTCGCCAGGTTAGCATAAAGGTTTATCGGTTCAGAATATTGTAGATTGGAATATTTTCTCTGATGAACTTCTGTTTAATGCTCTATTTTGGCATCTATCAGCACTGGATGGATGAACCTGATGTTTCAGATGATTCTGTACTGAAACATAAACCTATCTGGGCTGCATATAAATCAAAATTTGACAAGAAATGGAAGAAAAGTGAAAAAAGGCAGGGAGATTTACACCGTACTTATGGGACTCGGGTACTTCCAGTGTAAGCACTCAAACCCATTTGTTAATTAATTATTTATTTTTTACTTCTATTTCACTTCTTTGAAAGATGGATTCACAATGACCTTTTCCATTCGTGTGGCCAAGATCTTTTGAGGGTGTTTTCTTGTAAATCTTTCTAATTATCATTTCTTTTCTATCGTATGTCAATTGAAGATCTGGAAAAAGTCTGCCTTCAACTTTCTCCAACGATCTTCATCTTTTAAACTCAGCCTTATAACCATGAATAATAGTTCAATAAATTTATTGAAATATAATTATGCTATTTGAGTAATTTTTAAAAAGTTTTTACATTTTAGTAATCATTATGTAAATTTATGTTATTTGAGACAAATTCTTTATAAATAACCTATATATTATATCTGCGACAAGGTAAACAAGAAGAGGGAAAGTTAGTCCCCTTGCATACTCTCTATTGTAGAAAACATTTTCCCTTGGCTTACCAACAATCAAAGAAAGAGAAGTTTACAAATCTTAAGTGATTTCATATCCAAGTTCTCCATTTGAAGCCGTAGCCTTTTTTCGTAGTATCTTGTCAAGAAAGTTCAATACACATGATCATAGGGCTTTTCGAAGTTAATCTTGAATATCACTCCCTCTCTCTGCATCTGTACTTAATGGTTCCGTTCGAATTAGTACTTCAACCATTTCAATGCCTTTGATTTTCATTTTATGGTGTTTCCTCGAGGTTTTATAAGTCATCTGGGTCTTCTTTCAGTTTCATGCATAAAAATAAATAAAGAGAGAACAAAAAAAGAAGAAAAAAACGTCCATATGTTAATTTAGTTTAAAATTATTGTTTAATATGAATGTCAGATTTAAATGGTGTTAGTTTCCATTCATTAGGATTTCTGATTCAATGAAAATATAGTAAATTGTTTACTATGCTACTGTAGTAAGGATACATGTGCTCATTCATTCATTAACTGTACCATAATTTACATTAGACATGAAGACTATTCTGTAAATATTTTGTATCAATTTTTTTTTTTAAGAAAGATTATAATTATTATTTGTAATTTTCATAATCATTAATAACCAAGTACAGGAAGGCAATTTTGTGTATCAATAGTATGAGAAGTTGAGATCATATTTGTTTTTTCACCTTTTGTAGTCATTAAAAACCAAGTATGTGGCCTCGACTACTTTTACTGCAGTTTTGTCCTATCATTGGCTGATGTTGATTCAAAACTCCTGATGGAGGATGAAAGCCTGGTTTATGCTGGTAATGATGTTGTTATCGTACTTGAGCATCAAAATGCAAAGATACCTCTGAGGTGAGTGGAAACTTTCATCTTGACTTGTTGATGAATACAATTTATTATATAATCACTATCACCATGTTAGCCTACAGAATGTACTCATTCATCCTAAGTTTTTTATTCAATTTCTTCTGAATTCCTGTTTTAAAGATTAATTAAAATGCTATTACAAATTTAATTCATCCTAAAGTGTATAGTTGATGATGGATTACAGGGCACAACAACGTTACTTCTTCTCTCGACACCCTGTACATTTAAAATTGATTTTCCCTGGAATGCATAGCTGAGGGGGGTTTTTTGTCTCGAAATGACTAACCTAGATGGTTTCAGTCTTTGCAGCAGTGGGCTCATTGAAGTCCGATGTGCATTCCTCATAATTTAGTTTTAGATACTGATAGTTCACCAGCCTTAGGTCTAAACTTGCTCATGTCTAAGTTGTCTGCTTCACAGGTTTTCTTTCAATAAGCAGGACTTTGTTCAGTTTCCATCTTTTACTTATCTTTTCAATTTCTGAAGGTCACCCAAATCCACGTAGGGGGTCATTGAACTAATAGAAAATGATGTCTGCATGAAATTCTTTAGGAAGATTAGTACAATCACAGGTAAAAATGTTGATGTCGGTATTGATGTTGACAAGTCAATTTTGAAGATATGTTGATATTGGTCGATGAATTTTTTTTATTATTCAATATAATTTATAAACAATTATATCCTTCAAAATAAAATACATTACTTAAAGTACTTGTAAAAAAAATATATAACTCAAATTTAAATACAATAATTAAATTTATATCAAAATTAATTAGAGATTACAAAAGACTTGCTTATTTTTAAATTGAAAAAGGGTAAAAAAATATAGCTTTTCTTCCTAACTGGGGTATAATGTGATTGAACTTGTAATTTAATAATACAAAATAACTCCTACCACATCCAGCATCCCATCTCACTCTCATGTCCCAAGTCCCACCTACATTTTGACATCCATGTGCTAATTAAACCGGCTAATAACACCCTAGGCTCCCCAAATTTTTTTATGACTCCCAAGTCCCACCTTTAGGAGTGTTCACGGGGCGGGGCGGGGACGGGGAATGCATTCCCCGTCCCCGTCCCCGCTCCCATTCCCGGCCCCATCCCCGGTAAATTCCCCGTTCAAAGAGGTCGGGGTCGGGGACGGGGATTCCCCGCGGGGAAAATCACGGGGAACGGGGAATTTAGCGGGGAATTTTCCCCGTTTTCACCTAAAACAAAACAAATTACAATAAAAAAAACAACACATCAATAAACAAAAAAAATGGAAAAAAAAAAAGAAAGAATAGAAGTGTGAAAAACAGTAAAAAAAAGACAATTTTTAAAAAGGTTTTATAAAACAGACTTTAAAGTCTTTGAAAACAGTTTTAAAAAAAGTTTATAAAACAATATTTAAAAAACTTTTAAAAAACAGTTTAAAGAAATAATTTAAAACAGTTTATATATATATATATATATATATATATATATATATATATATATTTTTAAATAATTTATATATATTCGGGGATTTAATCGGGGTCGGGGATGGCATTCCCCGTCCCCATCCCCAAAACTCGAACGGGGAATTTTTCATCCCCATCCCGACCCCATCCCCGTTAAGAACGGGGATTCCCCGCTACTTTCGGGACAGGGCCCCCCCGCGGGGAAAATGAACACCCCTACCCACCTTCTCTCCTCCTTCTTATGCCTGTACTCTCTCCTCCATCCCTATTCCTACGAATTATGCCCTCTCCTCTTAAATCAACAATTAAGTTTTCTCCCTCATCCTTAACCATTTCCTTTACATACTTAAAACGATTTTGGAAGAAATTTGGAACCTACTAAAAAAGAACTGAAAATCAATGATATTGTCTCGCAAGTCGTCGACATCTTGCCAAAATCGCCAATAATCTATGTCGGTGACAATCTCGACATTTCTCCGACTTATCGACACCCACCCCCAAAAGTATAAAAGTAAATTGCAGAGATTAGACTTTTCACTGTTGCCGGCTCCCTTGCGGTTCAACTAAACAGTACAACAAAGTACAGAGAAACCCTCGATCCTTTTTACTAGTTCAAACCAATTCCCTTTTCACAACCCAAGGTGTGACCACATTGTAATCCAAAATCCCAATTTGAAAACTCAATAAACATCACAAAACCTCTCAAATAGATGGATCTGCAAGTTTTTCACTTTAGAAAAATTACAAATCGCTCACACTGCACAAGAATGGTATGGAAAATGAGATGGGATGAGAGAATTGAAGGTTGGCGCACTTGGGAATTATTTGGTAACAATATGATTATATTTTCAAGGTCAATGGAGGCTGATTCTTAGTTGCTCGAAAAGTCTAGGCCATTGATTTGATGTCATTTGATCCAAGGGCCGGTAAAAAAATTGGAGAAAATTGGGCTGAAAAATCACTGAAAATAGGAAATAAACTTCAGACTTGCTGGTTTGTTCCTCACCTAGTCCCGCCACAGGCGGGTGCACGTCACACACACGAGGGCACGCTCCAGAACCTGACACGTGTGTCGCAGAAGGCAGGTGAGATCGTAGAAGGCAGGACAAGCTTCAGTAGAACCTTGGCAACAAATCTGTTGATGTTGTGAATAAGGCTAATCAGTTTGTAATTAGCAATGCACGTGGTTTTCTCTTTCTTGAGATAAGACAATGACAAATGATTTTTATTTTTTTTTAAATGCAAGCGTTGTGAAGGTTGTTCTGAAAAAATCTTGGAACAAGATCAGTAAGTCGGGTTAACTGGTGTTCTTTTTTTTTTATAATTCAATGGTGTTGCTGTCTCGGGGCTTTATTTGAACCAAGATTCTTGATAGCTTCCAAAATATCTGGTTCAGAGAAAGGTTTTTCTGAGTTGTCTGTTCCCTAGTTTTTGTCAAGAAGCGGGATTCCATCTTTTACTCGTCTTTCCATTTTCTGGAGGTCACTCAAAAGTGAAACCCGCACTTTGGGTCATTGAACCACAAATAAGAAAATCACGGCTGCATTGAAACTCTTCTGGAAGTATTATTATTAATATCAATTAGATGTTCTTTTCCTTGATGAATGTGTTCACTATCATCAAGCATATATTTATATGTGAGAAAACATTAATTAACTATGCTCAGAATGTCCCCGTAATTTATTTCGCTTAACTTACTAGGGCCCTGTATGATTGCAAGCTACTTGCTTCATGGTCCTTGATTGACTCCTCTAGTTGCATAGTTTTTTAGCCTTTTTCCAAGTGGGGAATTTGGTGACTCTCTCCTCTGTGACTGTTGACATATTTCCACATTTTGATCAACTGCATTCTTTGTGCAGTTATGTTTCAGAAACAGAGAGAAGGTACGCAGACCCATCACAGGCACAGCGCCATATATTGGCTGGGCTTGCTTCAGCTGTCGGTGGTCTGACTGCACCTTATGAGAGGGCTTCTCATGTTCATGAAAGGCCCATTGTAAATTGGCTATGGGCAGCTGGTTGTCATCCATTTGGCCCATTTTCGAACACGTCTCAAATCAGTCAAATGCTTCAAGATGTTGCATTGGTAAGGATAAGAATTCATGAATTTCATGCCCATGGATCCATAGTTAAATGTAATGTGACATAGATAAATAATTGAAGTCTCGTTGCTTACTTTTCTCTACTATATTGGTTTTAGATTTCATAAAGAAATTTTCATTTTTTTTACCTTTTTTGTCAGAGGAACATAATATATGCTCGTGTAGATACCGCGCTCCGCCGCATTCGTGATACATCAGAGGTGATTACATTTATATATGACCATTTAATATGGGTTTGTTTTAATAATATTAATTGTTTATTGTTTCAGGCTGTCCAAGCTTTTGCAGCAGAATATCTGAAAACTCCCATTGGTGAACCTGTAAAAGGCAAGAAAAACAAGACAACCACCGAGCTATGGTTGGAGAAGTTCTACAAAAAAACGACCAAGTTGCCTGAACCTTTTCCCCATGAATTGGTCGAGCGGCTGGAGAAATACTTGGATGTAAGTCATTCATCATGTAGATAACTTCTTAAAAAAAAACACTTTTCCAAATTATAATAGATTCTTTTCGATTAAATGACAGAACCTCGAAGAACAGCTTGTGGATCTTTCATCACTATTATATGACCATCATTTACGAGATGCACATTTGAATAGTTCAGAAATTTTCCAGAGCTCCATGTTTACCCAGCAGTAAGTTACTCTGTCCACAATATCGCTTTCTGTAGTTGTTTCTTTGACTAAGGTACAATTATGGTATTAAAATCAACGGACGGAATTTAAAATCAACTAGAAGTTGTTAGTTAACCTGTCTCCTATTGAATGGTTTTAAAATAAATAAATCTAGCAGAAATTATCTCAAATTTATGTCATTACTTTATAGCAGATTTATTTTAGAATATTTTATTGAAATTAAAGCAATAAAATTATTAATAACAGAGTTATAGAAATAGATTATCAAAACTAAATTGACAATTAACTTGTAATAAAATGACAGTTTTCAAAAACTCATTCAGATGACACTTATCCAACTGGAGAGTAGCAAATATTAAAAGACAATTGTTCAATAATTTATTGAAATAGGAAGAATATACTGTTTTAAGAAAAATTTGAAAGTTGTGCTATATAAGTAATTGCATTTTTTTATTTTTTACTAAATTGGTAAATCTCGGCATAAAAGTAAAATCTCTGCATCTATCGTTTATAGGTATGTAGATCTTGTATTGAACGATGAAAGGGAGAAAATGAAATGCTGCAGCGTTGAGTACAAATATCCAGTGCAGTCTTCCCAGACTTACATTTATGGAGGAATTCTTCTTGCTGGATTTTTAGTTTATTTTGTTGTCATCTTCTTTTCATCTCCAGTTCGCTAACATTAAAAATATGTAGCCCTGTATTTTCATGTCTTATGCTAATAGGAATTTGGAAAATTTTGATCATATTGGCAGATAACTTTGTATACTCTTCTTTATCTCGTAAAATCAATCACGTACATTTTTACTTTATAGAATAAAATAGATTTTACTGCTGTTTTTTTATTAATATAAGATTTGGAATTTTAATTTGATATTAAACTACTTGTATCTTTTTTCTTTTATTTTATTGTTCATATTCTCTAAAGAAATGTAGCAGTATGATGTCATTGTAAAATGTTTACTTGGTTTGTTAAAATAATATAATTTCCAATACAACAGTAGTATTGAAAAATGCCTATACCTGTCATGTAATTTTCGTCAATGAGTGGGATTTTATTTAGTAACATATATATGCATGTTTGAATGAAAATAGGCATTAGTTTGTAATAGTAATATTGAATTCAACAAAGAGCCATCAACAATAGCCTGTTTGACCAAGCGATGATCACCTCCTTGGAATCAAATTCAACAGAGGACATGGGATTTATTCATATAATTTGCATTGTTATATATCATTTGTCCCTTAAAAATATACTTCTTTATTTCCAACTTAAATAATAATTTTAAGAGTTCCAATTTCATCTTTGAAATACGAATATTTTCCTGGTCTATAGAATTCAAATTGTGCTGTAAGTTTTTACATCTTTATTTATTATAATCTAACAATTTTATTAAGTTTATTTCTCCCATTATAAATATGATTGTTTAGTGTTTTTTTTTCTACTAATTAAATTAATTCTGATGTTCAAAATATTCTTTGATATTGATGACATTTCTCATCTTCTAATTATGGTTATTTTTCTTATAACCATAATTGTTAGTTTAATTTCAGTACGATTAGCCTTGTTAGGTCACTTTTAACACTTCTGATTAATAGATATGATATTTGCAAAGTTCTGATTATTTTCAATCCTACACCTGATCTAGGGGTGAATTTACCTTAATATTTTAAATTTTCAATTCTACCTTTAATATTTTAATTTGTTTTAAAAATACCGTTCATAGAGAAATTACGCTTTCAAAATATATTTTTCGTGTGAATTTGTTAAGCTAAGCAAAAATTGAAAGTATTATTTGACCATTATTTTATTATATTTTTAGAAAATTATTTTTAATGAAATTAGCATAGTACATTAAAAAATCAAAGAAAATTTTCTAAATCAGAATCTCCAACCAGGTAAGGTTGTGATTTACCATTATCCCCTTTTAAAATTTAAGAATTGAATTGATGAAATCAGGAAGAAAAAAAAAACCATCTCTTCATTCTAAAATCTTTGAATGCTACATATAATTATATAAAATCATTTTTAAATCTAGGATTTAATAATAAGAATTGATAACTGAAATATAGATTATCAATACCATTAGATCAAAAGAGTAGATAAAAAAAAGATCAGACATGGATTTCTAGGCCAGCTTTTATCCATCAAAATAGCAGTATTTGTTACTGCTCAGAGCCCAGTGCATGTTCATCCTTTCAATTTCACAAATCTATAAAAATAAGAAAAACAAAAAAAAAAAAACCAATTTTTATTTATAAAGCTCCTCAGAAATTATGCTTGTGATTGTTTGACATCAAAAGAAAATCAGGTCTCAAAGATTTCAAGTCATCATAGGAGCCATAGAGAGAAAGAACAGATTCAAGAACAAAATAATAAAATGAAATTGAAAAAGAAAAAGAAAATCAATTAGGGATTTAGCAGTCTTTAATTCACTGCGCCTGGAAACAGAAAGGCGAAGTGACTCAACAAATTCTGAAGCAAAATCTAAGCCTCTAAATCAAAATACGAATCTCGCACATAACCCATTTCATTGAATTCACGGCAAATTCGTTAGAGGCATCGTAATAGAAAACTTTAATAAATTGAAAATGAAAGTATATAAAAGAAAGAAGAGGAAGATCTGCTTTGAGGAGTTTTCCATCTATTTTTATCATAGCCAGCGCTGTTGCTATTTATAAGCTCAATTGGTCAAAATTAGGGTTTCCTTTTTATGAGGGATATAACTTATTTTTTATTAATATTTATTTCAAAAGAAATCGCTAGCAAGAAGCGCCCGTGGCCTAATGGATTAAGGCGTCTGACTTCTAATCAGGCGATTGTGGGTTCGAATCCCACCGGGCGTGCATACTCTTTCTTTTTTCAATATTTTGTTTCGAAACCATAAGAAATTTTGTGTTCTCTTTTATGTTTAAAATTAACTTTTGTGCTTATGTCATTTATATTTGTTTTATAAATATGATATATTGGTAATCTAAAAAGCATATCAAATATGAGATACATTATTATTTTAAAAAAAGATATATTATTAACGGTTTTTTTTATACATTACATCAAATGAAAAGAGGAAAGACTTGAACTTTCGATATCATGGAAAATGAACCGATGTCACCCACTTGAGCTATGCCCGTGTTGGCATTTATATAATTAAGGGTTATGTATGAGATAGATCATATTATAAGTGAAATAAGGCATGATAGTCACCTCATTGTCATTCTACATTAATGTACATTGATGGCCATGGAAAGATAAAAATTATACAAATTTACTAAAACATCCTTCTATCACATCACATCAAGATGTTCCTCTCGTTTTTTCATAAATATTTTAGAACGCTATAATCTTAAAGATATAAAGCAAAAAAATAGATCTAACGAAAATCTTGTTAAACAAGTTTGAGTTTTTCTTTTTCCTCCATTATTTCTTTATAAATCTTATATCTTGCACGAATATTGAAGATCTTAAGAGAGAGAAAACTTATATCTAACAAAATGTTTGCCTTTTTATGGGGTTTTAACATTTCCTTCATTTTCAACATCTAGCATCTAAATTCCCTGCAAATAAACTACTCTTAAATATAGTCTTTACGATTTGGGGTATGTTTCGATTTAGTCCCTATATTTTTTTTTTAAAAATAATTTAGTCATACAATTTAAAGTTTGTGTCAATTTAGTCTCTATGATTTTCAAATTATCAATTTAGTCTTTATGGTTTAAGAAAAGGAAAACTCAAGAAACGTCTATATTGTTAACAACAAAAAACCAAAAAAAATTAACACATTGTTTATATGTTTGTTTTTTATGAATATGACAATCACATGATAAATAGAACACCTAATGTTAACTAACTTATAAATGAAAGATTTTATGACATGTAATTACGACAATAATATAAACATTTTATAACCTCTTATAAAACAATAAGTTCTAACTAACTGTAAACTCCAAACCACATGGAACTAAATTGAAACTAAAAAACTAAATTAAAACAACCCTAAATCATAAGGTTTGAAATCATCAATAAATAGTATTAATTTTGATACAAATTGATCGACACTCATAACATCTTTTAAAACCCTAAACCCTATACCCTTATTCCTTATAAAATTGTCTAAAAAAAACTTATCATCACGAACTTCTTATGAAATCTAACCAAAATATAAATAATATAAGACCATCAATAACATTTAACTAAACTATAAAATTAACTTAAAGCCATTCAGGTGAGTAACAAAGTTGATGAAAAATCATTTTTTAATAGGAAAATTATACCTTTGGTCTCCAACTTTTCAAAAACTAGATTTAAATTAATGTACATTCAGCCTTATAAAGTTAACTAAAATAATACTACATCACATGTCCGTTAAACTATTAACAAAAAATCTAACGGCATGGACCAATAGAGAGGACTTTTAAAAAATCAAAGGGCTAAAAATCACGTTTACAACATTAAGACCTAAAGAATAATTTTTCGTAATTAAAAAAAAAATCAATAAAGACAAAGTTGGAGCAATAAATGAAGCTACATGAGAACTTTCAAAATCAAGTCAAACCATCCATGAAATCGTCACTACATACGTGACACCAAATTCCACGTCATCCTTTAGTTTCAAATATAAAAAAAGGGAGTCTTTGGTCAGCCTAAGCCTGCGTGATGCCCAAGCCAGGCCACAATTCTAATTTCCAAAAATCATGGGCTCAAAATCAAAATTCGAAGCCCCAATTCTTTTCCTATATAAACCCCATATCTTACCCCAAAACTTTTTAAACTTTTCAATTTTAGCCCTCCCTTCCCTTCCCTTCCCTTCTCTCTTTTCTATCATACACAATGTGCCCTTCTGGTACCACTCCCGCCCCTCTCTCTTCATCGGAAGCCGCTGATTTCCGGCAAGCATTCGAGGCACTCGATGCCGATAACGACGGGAAGATTAGCCGAGACGATCTCCGTCAATTCTACCCCGGTAAGACCGATGAAGACGCGATTGATTCGATGATATCGGTCGCCGATTTGAACCGAAACGGGTTCGTTGAGTACGATGAATTTGAACGGGTATTGGGCGGGCGGAGGAGCTCCGGGACGGCGAGGATAATGGAGGATGTGTTTAAGGTTATGGATAAAGATGGAGATGGGAAATTGAGTCATGAAGATCTGAGGAGTTATATGGTTTCGGCGGGGTTTAATGTGAGCGATGAAGATGTTGCGGCGATGATTAAATTGGGCGGTGGTGATGAAAATGAGGGCGTGAGTTATGCTGGTTTGATTAAAATATTGGCTATTGATAATCTCGTCTTTTAGGATTTTTTGTATTAATGGAATATGACAAGAGAAAATTGTTTTTTTTTTTGGGATGCATTCTTTTTAACGTTTTATCTTTATGGACTTCGTGTTATATGAATTGTAATCATGTATGGGATTCTCGGGTTATGTTTATGTTTATATAACCTGTGTTTCAATGAAAAATGAATGTGATTCTCGAGTTGAGTTTGTGTAATCTGTTTATGGATGTATTTGTATAATTTTTTTGAAGTTTTTAAAGGGTTTAACAAACTTATATGTTCTATATTTTTTTTTTAATCTGACAAACTTAATTTTGATGGTTATTATTCAGTGAGTGATGATTCAAAGGAAGAGAAATAAAATGCTATGATTAAATTTGAAGTTTTGTATTATATAACTTGAATAAAAAGATTAAATGTGTTTACTGTTTGACTTTTGTTGTGGTGGAAAACATTAAAGGGGATGAAAGAAGAGGACAAGAAATTGGAAAAAATCTCGACCTCAAAAAGTGGGGTGGGTGGGTCACTGTCTTGATGTGTTGGCAAAGCATATGCTCATCAGCTCATATTCTCTTGGAAGTTTATATTGAGAATTTTCTTTTTTGACCTTTCTTTCGGAACTTCACCTTTGTCTATAATTAATCTCAAAAAAAATTTCCTAGTACAATATATATATATATATATATATATATTTTAAATATATCCAAAAATATTAAGGTAGTTACAATGAAGCTCAACGTAATGTTAAAATTATGCTATAACTATATGATAATCTACAAAGTTAAAAGGGGAATTACTCCGATAACATAAATATATATTTATATATATATAACTATTCATATAGCACAATTTTTAAAAATTATCAAAACATATTGCTATTAGTGAACTGTTTATTTTTAATGTTTGTTTTTTTTAATTTAATAATTTTGTGTTGAATAATTGTTATCAAAATGAGTTTGTTTACTAAATTGGTCATTCACGGTATCATTAAAATAGTATTTTATTTTTGGTTCACTAAGTTATTGAATTAGTTCAATAAATTAGTGATCTTCTAACTTAAGTATATAATTTATAATAGTGACATAAATAAAAATACATATATAAAATCGACTATAATATGAGATAACTTATGTTTCAATTTTGGGTGTGTGGGTGTGGTGATTTTGTTTTATACTAAAACTCTTTAAAACATAATTTCTCTCAAGTATTTTTTTTCCCTCCAAAATTGAAATGATAGGAAAGGAAAATTAAAGTTATAATCGATGTTAATTAGTAATACATGACTAAAATTCTAGCAAAAACTCAGATAAATTATTCAATAACTTTTAAAAAAAAATCTTTATATTGCAAAAAAATGATATTTTTACTATTATCGATTAATATTTAAATCGATCATTGATTATATAAAAGGGAAAACTAGGTATCTAGCTCAAATTCAAAAAACCTAAAGCATAATAGCCCCAAAGAAAAAAATATAAAACAAAATGGCCCAGAGAATTTTCAAATGAGAATGAAAATACAATAATGCCCTTCTAAAATTAAGGAAAAAAAATAAAGAAGAAAGAGAAAAAGATTTGAATATACTAAAATCAAGGAAACATTAAATATGAAAAAACCATATAAGAAAATAAGAGAGAAAATTTGAAATTAAATAAAAAATAAAAACTAAACAAACAAAAAATCTAACTTTTCAAAACTGATAACTAATTTTTCTCAATAATCTTCAAAAAGTTCTTTAACGCACATCCAGTATTATAAATATAATTTAATATATTTATGTACAATACGATAAAGTGTAATAAAGTAATATAATATAATGTACATAATATTATATATTTATGTACAGTACGAAAAAGATGCAATAAAGTAATAATATATAATGTACATAATATTAATATTTATGTATAGTACGAAAAACGTGTAATGAAATGATATATACTATACATAATATAATATATTATACACGGTATGAAAAAGATGTAATAAAGTAATATAATATATTGTACATAATATTAATATTTATGTATAGTACGAAAAACATGTAATGAAATGATATATACTATACATAATATAATATATTATACACGGTATGAAAAAGATGTAATAAAGTAATATAATATACTGTACACAATATTATATTATGTATAGTACACGAAAAGGCTTAAAGCGAAGGCAGGAAAAAAAAAAAAAAAAAAGAAGAATAACCATATTCATGTACAGTATTGTAAAAAAACTTGTACTGTACAGTGAACGCTTGAAAAAACAAGAAGATGAAGAAGAACCATATTCAAGTAAAGTATAATAAAAAAAACTTGAACTGTACAACGAACCCAGAAAAAAAAATAAGAAGAAGAAGAAGAACCATATTCATGTACAGTATAATAAAAAAAATGTGTACTGTACATCGAACCCAGAAAAAAAGAAGAAGAAAAACCTCCGACCTTGGCCATCGGAAAATTGCACATCTAAGGAATCGTGATTAAAAAAAAAATTATCGCAAACCTTAACTCAACAAATGAAGAACATCCCAAGAACCAAATTTTAAAAAAAAAAAGCCATCCAAAGAAGAAGACGAAGAAGAAAGAGAACGAGAAGGTGAAGGAGGAGGAGGAGAAGAGAAACCCAAAAAATCCCAAAAAAAAGGATGAAACGTGAAACTATAGAAAAAAGAAATACAAAATCCCACGATTTGTGGAGCAATTAAACCAAAAAGAAAATAAACACTGTAAAGATTGGAGAGAGAGTCAGTTACCAAATCAATCAACTGACAAATCAACAAATTAAACAAAAAAAAAACAAATTAAATAAGGGTGAAATGGGTATATATAAAAAAGAGATACTCTAAAAAAGCTAAAAAAACATAAGGAATTAAAGAGGCTATAAAAACATATGGTGTACTTGATAACTCTATAAAATAGAGTTATTTGGTCCTATTTTAATGCCTAAGTGATAATTATTTGATTGAACTTTGCTCATATTTTGTGCACTTTGAATTCATTTTGCATAATTCGTTAATTAAGCTTACTTTAAGAAAACTCGGGTTTTTAGCACTTTAAATAATATGTTTGAAGTGTTTTTGGCTTTGGGTATTTTAATCTTGTCATTTTGAATGAAAGAAATCCCTAAAAAGTTGCAAATTTGATGTAGGAGCAAAGGAAAAAAAGTGCAGATTTTTGCACTTTTCTATGGCGATCTTTGCGGCCAATTGCAAAGACACCTGGCGAATCCGGACAAGCAACAGGATCACGATTTTAAGCCCTAAAATATCATATTTTTGGGCCGTTTCAGCTGATTCAAGTGAGAAAGAAATAGCCCATCATTGAGGTCCAACTTAGAAGCAAATTTGGAGGAGATTAGAATGAAGCCCAAGCCCAATACAGAGAAAAGAAAAGAAATTAACATAAATCTAAAAAGATTAAAAGGGAAGCAGCAGCTTAAAGAAAAGATAGACTTCAACGTGAACAAGAAAGAGGCGGAGCTGAACGTGAAAGAGAAGGAGACAGAAACGCAAGAGGGGGATTCTTCTTCTTCTCGATGGAGATTTCGTTTGCATTTGCTATTCCATTGATTATTTTCTTCTTCTTCTTCTTCATTCTTTAGAATTCCATTATCCATTGTTAGATTATGTTAGGTTTAGGTTTATTTTTTAAAAACACTTTTGTTTATTTGCATTTCATTATGAACTAAATTTCTTAGGTTGGAATTGATAGATGAACCCTAAGGGGAATTAGTTTTCACAAGCTTTAATGAATTCAATTTTTATGCTCAATCAATAGTTCGATAATTTTTATCTCTTTGCTTATGCTTGATCAACCTAAGTAAATTGCTTAGTTTAGTTTTAATTCTGAAAAGGTTAAAATTGAATGGAAGAATATTGATTGATAGGGGTTAACGATTCTAGAAATTGTTTTTGGTAATGCATAGACATATGTGTTTACACCTTAAGGCTTAAACCGGAACATTGAAAACATATTTCTTAATCTAATTTTACCTAGACATAGGATTTAAATGGAATTAGGAATTAAAATCATGTTGGGCTTGACAAAGTCACTTGAATAATTGGGTTGCTTGCATAGAAAGTGTATGTATTAATGCAGTTTGCTGCAGCACAGCCACATCACTGCTGCAGAATTGTGAATTCTAAGACTTTTTAGGGGGATTCTTGATTTTCCAACCACTCATCTTTACATAGTTTCATCACTTTATTATTCTTGCATATTTTAGGAGTAATTTAAGCCACTTTAGACCATCATATTTATTTTCCTTAATTAATTTAGAATTTATTTATTTAGTTTTGCACAATTTCGTAATTTTAATTATTTAGTTTCATAAATCACATCATCCCAATTTATCATTGTCTTTATTTTCTTTAAATTATTTGTTAAACACCATTTTAAATCACTAATCCTCGTGGGAACGATATCTTTCTTATCACTTTATCACTTGTTAGACTATGTGCACTTGCGTATCACGATTTCACACAACAGTACTCAAAATGGGCTATATAGTGGATGATCCCTATATAAAATCAACAATTGTCTAACAAACAAAACTAATTACTATTAGGGTTTTTTCAAAAATGGATTTGAAAAAATTTTAAAATGACATTTCTCACACTGATCCACATTATGAGATTGGTCTGATTCCAGATCATCTCATATCGAGATTGGTGGAGTCTGAAAAATACAATTTTTAAAATTACTCATAAAAAATATCATTTATTAGAATCTCCCCCAGTATTATCATAATAATGAATAATTAGTTAGTAGTTTATATAAAAAGATATTGGTAAAATGACAAAGTCATTTGGTTGTAATGTAACAAGGTGAGTCGTGGTTCATCATCTAAGAATATGATGCTAAACCCACCAAACAAATAACCCTTGAAAATCAAAATATGAGACAAAATTAAAATACTTATTAATTTTATTTTGTGTATTTTAAAAATTTCATTAGCTTTTTATTTATAATTCTTGCCCTTTGAACTAATGAAAGGTCAGCGGCTTAAATATAAACCTTCACTAACCCTATGTTAAGAAGAATGCTTCTTACTTTAGAAAGTTGAATAGGGCATATTATAAATAATAAATTGAGCAATATATTAAATTGGAATTTGTTTCTCATAAAGAGTTGATTTTTCATCGATCATTTTATCAAACGTTCATTCATTCAACATTTATATAAGAACAAATGGATCATAATTATTTACCACTCTTGTTTCTTATTCCTCATTCTTTAAAGGAGAAAGATAAACGTGTTTGATTACTATTTTTTGTTTCTATTTCTCATTAAAAAAAAAAAAAGAATCATGATTAGTAGTTATTTCTTGATTCTTATTTGTAAAATAACATATATATTTCATAACGGTTATACATTTTAATAATCAAAACGGGACAAAATAATGTTTTTATTAATGTATTAAAATTTGAAAATAGGAATAAGAAACAAAAAAAAACCATGATTTATTGCTTTTAAAATTTCTACTATATTTAAAATATATATATATATATATATATGAAATTGAAATTGAGAAAGTTATAAATCAGATAGACCCTTAGTTTATAGCTCTTCTCTGTAATAACAATTATCAGATGAACTAGTTAATTTAATTATTTTTATTGAACACGTAAATCAATATTTTATTATATATGAGATAATATATTAAAATATTCAGTTTCATATACTGAAATTTTGACAGTTCGAAAGCCAGTAGGTTTATTAGATGAGCTCAAAAGGGGGCAAACTGGGGGAGCTGATGGCCCATATCCATTGTGTTCATATTTAAATGGGCATGGTTGGGCTGTGCTTTATTTTAAGTTTTAAATATGGTTTCTAAATTTTTATAACTTTTATTTTGGTCATAATTTTTATCCTGTTTGGTTTGGAATTTTGACTTATAAATTAAATTTTAGTGTTTCTACTTTAGTATTTTAACTAATAAAATTTTAAATTTAGAACTCAAAATCTTTATATAGGTGTAATATTTTTTTACGTAGAAATTTAAGAGGTAAAATAGATAATGAATAAATATTGAGGGGCTAAAACTATATCTAAAAATTCTTTAACTTTGATTTTAATATTAAATATAGATGATGTGGTGTCATGTAAAAAAACGGAATGAATAAGAAAGTGATGAACCTCGTATATTTACAAAAGTCGTGTCATGTGTCATGCATTCACCTCCTCATCGGTGAGGAAGAACTCATTATGATTTTTATATGTGTCTATTTGTCTTAATTTATTTATACTATATTTAATTGTATAGAGATATTACTCATATGCAAATAATGAATACGGTTTTAAAATGAAAACTTAGAAATTGGAGGTACATTGTACTTGCACGAGTCAACTAAGGAGTAAAATAATGAATGAATTAAGTGTTGAAATAAATGCAAAAGAGGAACCCATAAATACTACGGCATGAAATGCGTGAATGGATTCAGAAATTTACAAATGGATGGAAAAAAAAAAAAAAACTTAAACAAGAAATATATATGAGGGAATCCTATTTTTCTTTATGAACTAAGTTTTGTTTTTATGAATAATATTTCCTTTTGCACATCAAAAAATAAGTTGAGATGTTTTTGAAAATTCTTTTAAAAAAAAAAAAGAAAGAGAGAAAAAAATCTTTAAAAATTCCTAACGGATTTTTTATTTAGTTTCTACAAATTTAGGAACTCTATTTATTGTGCCGCCTAAATTGATTGAATCAATTTAAGTATATTTCAATTTTAATAATCCCTCATCAGCATTGTTTTTTTTTTTTTTTTTAGAGAAAAATCAGCATTGTTGTTTTCTTATGAGAATTTGATTCATGCATTCTGAGATCATATATTGTACTATTTCCACGTTCGCCTATTGAATACTTTGAAAAATTGAATTTTTGGTATTTTTCTCAACACGATTTGCTCTGATGGGTTGGTTAGTTGGTTGAAGAATTATCAATCTGACAGGTTTTTGCCTTAAAATAATTGAAATTAAAAAAAAAAAAAAAAAAAGACCTTATCAGACTTTACTCGTGTCTATAGTCTTCATTAGACATGTTGGGGACAAGAAGTCTGAGAAATTTATGGTTTTTGATGATATAAACTATTAACTAACAATGTTTCAAAGGGAAACAGTGGCACATCGGAACCACGGTGAAGATGTTTTTTTCCTTCATATTCACATTCGATTATCCTTAATAAAATAAATCCTAAATAATGATTTTTTTTATTAGAGATTTCGATCGGTTGGGTTTATTCAGATTTATGTGTTTTTTTAATTCAATTCAATTGTTCCGTTTGTAATTTAGTTCAATATTCCAAATTATTCTATTGAGTTGTTATAGTTTGAAAACAAAAAATACTCTATCAAGTAATTAGCCCAACCCAATACAACCCTATAAAATTTAGATTAAGTTGTGTTGAGTCGGGTAGGTTGATATTGTTTATTTTTAAAAAAATATATCACAATAATAATTTTATGATATAATTATCAATTTGTATACATTAAATTAAAAATAAATGTTCAATATTAAGGTCAATATGGAATTAGCAGAGACATTAAAGTATTTAGATTGTAAATATACCGCTAATATTTTTTTAAGGGCATTTGTAAATATAACAATTTTTTTATAATATTTGTAAAAAATAGCAGCTTTAAAAAATATTTATAAATAAAATAAATTTTGATCGGGTGAAGTTTATCACTATACACACGTTAATCATTAATTAACATAGTAAAAGTTGCAATATATACAAACAGTTTTTAAAGTTGATATTTTTATAAATATTACATCAAAATCTACTACCCAATGATATTTCCCATTTTTTTATCTATAAATATTCTGTTCAATTCGGTTTAACTCAAATTAATTTTAAGAGAATCTTAAATCCAACTCAAACCACATGAATTGAGTTGGGTTGATCCGATTGTTCCGATCATCATATTTTTTTAACACCCCTAATTTTTTCCAACAGGTGCTATGTTAATGCCCGCACCATGTTCTGGCTCCGATTATTTTATATATGGGTGTTTCACACAAGGGAGGCAGTCCTCTCTGGCACATCATAACGCTTCTTCATCTTTATACATGATTTCCAATTCTCTCAGATTCATATTTTAAGAAGGTTCATCATTGGGATATCCTTAGAATGTGTATTGATCACTCATGGCAAAAAAAAAAAAAAAAAAAAAAAAAAAATTTGCTAAGACTAAGGATTAGGATAGGAATCAGCCAAAAACATAATGATTTTGGCACAACACATCTTTAATGATCCCAAAGCTTCTGAATTAGCATTCCCAAAAATTTTTAACATTTTTTTTTTCTTTTTCTCATTGAAGAAATAATGAGAGGTGAGAAAATGAACCAAAGTAACTTTTCTCCCCTTTCATGGGTTTTGGAGATGGATGTGATAGCATTATCAATTCCATGAATTGATCAATGAAAAGAATGGGAAGAATACAAAGCAAAATTTCATGGGGAAGAAGAGGAGGCCATGTGTATCCACTTAATGCAAAATGAAGTTTATTTAACTCCGGTTTGTGATAACTTTTACGAGTGTTTAGAAATATTTTGGTTAGTTATTAAAAACCATTTTTAAAAACTATCAAAATAGATGCTTAATTTTGATTTGTGTATAATGTATCAAATATATGAATATAATCTTAAAAAAAAAATACCAACTATAACAATTTTTTTTCCTTCCTTAATTTAAAAACTATAGTTAATGACACTTGAAAAAATAATGTATTTTAGAATAACGAATATCATTATTATTTTTCAGGATTGTTATTGAGATGTTCAAGTATTGTTATTTTTTACTATTTTAATAAATCCACTAATTAATAATTTTCTTTAAATTTATTAATACATTTAAAAACAAGTTATTTTTAAAATGTTCCAAAAAAAATACTATTTTTAAAAATAACTATTAAAAAGATTCGATTTTTTAAAATATCCCTAATTCTTAACTATAACCTAGATAATCCTATATAAATAAACTATATAAAGTAAAAAGTTTAATTACAAATCCCTTCTTTCTTGGCAAGTTTTATTATGCTAAAAAAAATGCAAATTTTAATGATATAAAAATATCAATGGAAGAAAGAGAAAGATAGTGGGAGGAAAATGTGGAGCTGAGCACACCTGTCCACATCTCAGAAACTTGAAGAAAACTCCAAAAACAAAAACAAATACAAGACCAAGTCGGGCAGAGTAAGAGAACTGCCCGAAGAAAATGACTCCCATTCCACATGCATCCCCCTTCCTTTCTACTTTATTAATTCATTAATTCATTAGTTTTATTTTTATTTCTTTCTTTGATCACCACCACTATCATCAATAATCATTGCACGGAATTAAAATATATTTGAAGGATTTTTTTTTTGGCAATGGGACCATCTTGCTTGATCGATTAGTTGAAGCCGGACATAAGACCCGTTTGGTAACCTTTCTCGTTTTTTATTTTTATTTCTTGTTTTTTGTTCTTGATTTTTTAAAAAGAGAAACAGAAATATGTTTGGTAACCGTTTCTTATTTATTTTTTCTGGAAGCAAAAAGATACAGAAATGTGTATATAGTTTCTCATTTTTAAAATTGATTTTTTTAAAAATATTACAATTTTAAATGACATGTTTAAAAATATTATATCAATATAACTTTTGGATATTTATAAACGGGACAACGTAATAATTTGTCAATGTGGAAAATTTTAGAAACAAGAAAGAGAAATAAGAAACTAGAATTTGTTATTTCTAAAATTTCTACACAATTTTAGAAAGTGTTTCTAAAAAAAGGAGAAACAAGAATAGTTACTAAACAACTCAATTTCTTATAAAATTAAAAATAGAAACAAGAAACAGAAATTGAGAACGTTATCAAACGGGCCCTAAATTTCGTACTACCGTCGTAGATTTTCTTATACTTTTTCCATTAATTATGTATCACTTGTATTTAATACCAATAATAAATAAATAAGGTGATCTATCATTCATTTTTACTTATCTTATTATTATTTGAGAGAGTACGTGTAATAATAGATATTTTATGGAAAAGCTAATTCCAACTATGAATATGTCATCAACCTATTTTTTTATAGTTTTCTTATAGGCCCCTTTTGAGGGTTTTGCCTTTACCTATGGGAAATGGATGATATTTTTATATTGGAAGCACTACCTCCATTCTCCAATACAGTTTAACTTTAGTACATACTAGTGAAATCTTATTATTGAGAAGATGATTAGGATCAAGAATAGTGATATAAATAAAAATATATATTTAAAATATATTATTTGAGATAACTTATGTTTTTCTTCTTATTTAATGAGCTTGTTTCATTGTACGGGTATCGGTCTATACAATAATTTGGTAGGCTAAATTTTGTATATCTTTGAGAGTAAATCTAAAAAATAAAAAAGGCTTTTGTGGCCAATATTTCTTAAAATGAGTAACATTCTTTGTTTTTTCTTCATATTTTTAGTTTATTGTGAATTGTTTATAGTTTTCAAGAAACAGAGGCATATGAATATTTATAAACCCTAAACATAAAATTTTAGAAATAATTATTAAATATATTTTTATTTTTAAATAAAGGAACAAGAACATGAACATTTATGTTCATAGACGCGTTCTATAATTTATCATATATTTAAAAAAAGAATCAATAAGATTTTTTTGAAATTTTATCTAAATAATGTTTAAATCCATAAAAATAAATAATCACATGGGTGAGTGGGGGCAAAGAGGCACATGCAGGGGTACTGAGTTAGATAAGTGGGAGTGAAAGTGGGAGTTGAGCCCCAATCAAAGGAGCAACTCAGCAGGCACCCACATGGGTATGGGATTATTGGAAAAGCAATCAAAAGTCTAGTCAAATTGTTGGAGGTGAAACAGTGAATTAAAGCAAATTGCACATTAAAGTGGTTTTCAATTTTAGGAATTACTCAATATAAATATATGTGATTAATGCAAATGAGATCCCTGTGGTTTTTTCTAAATGCATGAACACCCCCTGTAGTTTAAAAATGGCAAATCACACCCTGTGGTTCCAATTTTTTTCAACCAGACCCCTTCCCTTCAATGTCAATAATTTTCTTTTAGCCATAACTTTTTCGTTTGAACTCCGATTTGAACGATTCAAGATGTTTTGGAATCCTCATTTCAGGCTCTACACTGTGGTCACTTTAAAACTTCAAAATCTTCAATAACCAAAAGAGTTAACATTCGAAATCATACCTATTATTTTGATGTTAATAAACTCGTTTATTTATTAATCATTTAGAAGTTTCAAAATGAATACTACGTAGATCCTGAAATGAGGATTCCAAAACATCTTGAATCGTCTAAATCGGAGTTCAAACGAAGAAGTTATGGCTAAAAGAAAACTATTGTCATTGAAGAGAAGGGGTCTGATTGAAAAAAATTAGAACCACAGGGGTGTGATTTGCCATTTTCAAACCACAGGGGTCGTATTTGCATTTTACCCTTATTTTTATAAGTATAATTTTTAGAAATAATTATCAAAATATCATATTAATTCAAGTTTAATAAATTATCCAAAATAAATACAAGATTGACTTTAAATATTTTTTTAATTATTCTAAAGTGAAACTATCATTTAAATAAATTTTTACAAACTAAAACTCTCATCTTATTAGGGGTTAATTAGTTTTGATAATCTAATCCAGTTTAATAACTTTTTTTATTTCAATTCATTACTGGAAACAAATCTTCTAACTATATAAAAATAAAGGTATAAATAAAAATACACATCTAAAAGCTTAAATTTACCATAAATTTAAATCACTAGTTTTACTAATTCACGACAGTAAAAAAAAACTATATTTATAAATAGGTTTTTGACTTGACTATTTTCCTTCAAGTTCATGATAGGGAGTGGGTGTCCAACAAACCTTAGACCTCAAAGAAAGATAGTAAGGACACATTTGGTAACTTTCCCAATTTATGTCTCTTGTTTTTATTTCTCATTTTTAAAAAAATGGAGTTATTTGGTAACTCTTCTTGTTTCTCTTTCTTTTTTATAAACACTTCCCAAAATTGTGTAGAAATTTTAGAAACAACAAATTCTAGTTTCTTATTTCTCTTTCTTGTATCTAAAATTTTCAACACATTGATAAATTATTACGTTGTCCTGTTTTGACTTATAAAATATATTATAAATATCCAAACATTATATTGATATAATATTTTTAAATATGTCATTTAAAATTGTAATATTTTAAAAATATTTTTATTTTTTTTAAATGAGAAATAGAAACAAGAAATAGTTACCAAACATATTTATATTTCTGAAACAGTTACTCAATATGCTTCTATTTTTCATTTTAAAAAAATAGGAAAAAAAACAAGAAATAAAAACAAAAAGAAGAAAAGTTAACAAAGGGATCTAAATGTCTAATTAGTTGAGATATATTTATATCATATGTACATTTTTATTTAAATTTTAAACAGAAGAAGTTGGCTCTCTATTTAGTTATTTTTATTATTTTTAAATCCCTTTATAAGCTCTCTTCCCACCGTTCTTCCTTTACCCAACTCCGTTCCGTTTCTCTCTCTCTACCAGCTCGTTCTTCTTTCTCCTCAGAATCTAACGATCGCTGCTTTATCAGATGAATTTCAATTTATTTCTTTATAAATTCGCATAAAAAAGGTAAAGATCTTATCAAACTAAACCTTTTTTCAATTTCAATGAACAATGAATTCGCATTTTTTGACTCTGTTTTTTCAATTTCAGGAAAATTCACAGAGAAAAATCATGGCATCATCTCTGATTTCAAATCCGATATCGATCACCGACCGGTCACGCGAATTATCGAGAAAGAAACGAAAGAAGAAATCACAAAAAGAAAGCAACAATCAAGATCAGACAAAATGGAAGTCGAAATCACAGCATCAAATCTACTCATCGAAACTAATACAAGCCTTGAATCAAAGGAGAATCAATCCGGATTTTTCTTCACAAACGGTAAGAGAGACATCATATACAGTTTTGGCTATGGCGGATAAAGGAAAGAATCGATGGAGTAGAGCGATTTTGACGAAGCGATTGAAGATCAAATTTAGAAAGAAGAAGAATGAAAAGAAAGGGAATGGATTAGGGCATAATCGAACGAAGAAACCGAGAGTTAGGGTTTTGAGATTGAAAGGGAAAGGGTTACCGGCTGTGCAGAGGAAAGTTCGTTTGCTTGGAAGGATAGTTCCTGGATGTAGGAAACAGGCGTTGCCGGTAATTCTTGAAGAAGTTATTGATTATATTCCTGCTTTGGAAATGCAGATTCGAGTTATGAGTGTTATTGCTAATTTGGTTTCTGCTGCTGCTTCTTCTTAAGATGGGATAAATTTAGCCCGGGTCAAGGTCGAAGGATCGAGTCTCCCCTCTCCTAGTTAAAAAAAAAAAATGGAAGTAATTTCTTGTTAAATGTATATTTCTTTTTCACTGTATTTGTATTTGATTCCTTAGCGTTGAAGTTTTATATTTTATCTCTGTCAAATCATGGATTGGATTCATTCTCAAACAATCTTTCTATCTTTGAAAAAGTAGTTCTTTTCCCATCCCTTCCCCTGATCTACCAAAAGCAAAATGCTATTTTTTTAATATTTTTTTAATGTGTGAAATAAAGATGCTGCGATATGGGATTACTTTATAGATTCTCTGTTTGTGTGTTTTTTTTTTCAGGAGAAAATGGGAAAGAACATGAGTAAACTTCAAAGTACTGGTTTTTATCAAGTCATAAGTGTAAATTGAAAAATAAAACCATTAGGATTAAATTATCAAACACCTTAAGCCTTAAGCTATAAAGACTAAAAGTGAAACTTTTAATACCATGGAAGCTGAATCAAAATTAACCTCAAACTATATGGTTTACATTTGTAATTAATCCTTATAATTTTTCTTCTATATATCATATCAATTTTGTGGATGGGAGACTCAATCAGATTAATAGTTAAACTTTTTAATTTACCCTTTCTAATTTTAAAATTTTCAATTTAGTCTCTATGGGTTGATGTCCTTATCAATTTAGCCCATAGTTTTTATGATTTGATTTGGGTTAAAATGAAAAATATGAGATAGATTGACCACTTTCTCCGTACCATATAATTAAAAGAGCTGAATTGATACAAACTTCAAATCATAGGATATGTAAGTAACCCTTTTTTCCATCAAGAAAATTGATTCTCCTCCTACTATAGAAATAAATGTATGATGTCATATGAATCAATCGTAAAGAGATGTCAACCTCAATATAACTCAACTCATTAAGTGTATCAATTTCAATACTCATTTCTATAAGATTAAAAATTCGTGCCTCTCCTCACCTATTTGACGTAATATCAAAAAAATCTCAAAGAAATCCAAATTCAAATGGAGAATTAGAGGAATGAATTATGTTTGCATTTAATTTTCATTTTCATTGTCATGTTAGCAATTATTGTTTACCGGAATAAAAGTAATAAAAGGAATCGAAACTAGTTTTGGAAACGGAAGGTTGTTGATTTGAAAGAACAAGAGTCTCAAACTCAGAATACGGCCGAGGAGCTCGATAGTGATACGACGGGATCGATGTCGGGCAATGAGCATTTCTCTCGCTGTCCGATGGGTACGCCACCCACACAACACACGGTTGCCTTCCCTTCCTTCGGTCGTTATCTGTTTTAAATGTTTTTGTGTATGTATAATGGTAAATCTTATAAGATTAATAAAGAAATATAATAAAATTAAAAAATTAATTATAAAAATCATGAGTTATAGAATACATCAATCATTTAACATGTAAATTAATGGTTATCTTATCACATAAGTAAATTAATTATTAGAATGAAAGTAATTTATTTTTTTTAAAAAAATAAAAATAAAATAGACAACGTGATATTTTTATTAACATGGTTTTTTTTTTCAAATAAATAAATATTTTGAAAATTTTGAAGAATAACATTCTTTTTTCTTCCTTCACCAAAATAAATGTGAAACCCAACTCACACTTTTTTTATATAAAAAATATCACTTTTAAATTTTTTTAAAAGCATTTGCTATTTTTGAAAATAGCTATCTAACATTGTCATCCATAGGACCAGGGGGCACGCCCCCCCCCCTCCCCCAAGTTTTTTTTTCCTTTTAATATATATGTGTGTGTATTACTAACTTATCTTATTTTTAGATAAAATCCTTATTTCTTAATTAAAAATTCTATCATAAATAATTTTATATTATTTTAAATTTTGTCATCAATAAATTTTCTTAATTTTAAATTCAAAAATATAGTTTCAACAATAAACACCTTATTACATCTTTAGTTACTTTATTTTTATATATAATTTAGAAATATTTTCTCTAGTTTTTCGATTAGATTAAAACACTTTTGCATTTCCTTTGATATTTTCATTGAAATAAAATTTACGCTTTTTTTAATTAATAAAATTAAATAATTATAATATATAATTTAAATTATAATTCAAAAAGAAAATAATTTTATCATTTAAATTAATGTTCGTACCCCATATGAGATGAAATCCTGACTTCGTCACTATCCTCATTCAGTAAGATTTCTCTTTATTAAACATCTAGGTACTCAATATCTATTTCAATTTGTTTAAAAAATGGTCACCTTAATTTTTTGTCAAGAAATGCAAAAGGTAAGAATAAGAATTAAAACCAAATCTGTGCTATGACATTTATTCAATCAAGTGGGTTAAAAAATAAGAGAGAGAAATAGAAAACAGTCAATTTCAAACCCGACCAACAACGACTCCCAAATTGCGTAATTGATTGTAAATCTTTGTTTAATTGATGTTCGGTTGTCTGGTTTTGATGGTTACCAATTATAGTTTGCTAAAACAATAAGATTTAGATTAAGCTAATTATTTTACTTTGTTGGGTTCTAAATGACAGTCCCCAAACACACAATACATAATCATGAATTAAATAATGCATAAACACTCTGTTTTTTATATCATTAAATTAATAGAATATTAAAAAATGAGTAAAACGATATAAATATGAAAGTGTGGTATATATGAAAACAAGACTCAAAAGTTGGCTACCACGCATAATTTTCCTAAAATTTAGGTTTAAAAAATGAAATTTTAGATGTTTAATTAGCTGGACTTTGGATAATTAACAATATTACAATATTTTTTTCTTCTTCAAAACTTACTCTTTTTTTAGGGGTTGTTTGGCCTTAGCTCAAGTATTTGAGTCGAGCAATACTAACTCTGATGACTCTTTGATAATGTCACGTTTGATAGTGGACATGTCACTCACATGTATAGATCCGAGATCGTTAGGATTAAACCTATGTGTATATCATATTTACCTTTTAATTATTTTAGATAGGTTTATCTATGAATATTGGGTAAAATACCATTTGGTCCTGAACTTTCACTCAAATTTTATTTTCGTTCCTAAATTTTCAAAAGTTACATTTTTCGTCAATGAACTTTCCTATTCATTCCGTTTTAGTCATTCAGATTTTATTTTTATTTTCCATCTAGGACAGTAATAGAGGGCTTATGTGGCATATAATTGATGATGCGACATTATAGAAATATACCGTGAGGTTCAATATCATAGAAAAACGAATATAAAAGAAGGTTGATCTCATTTTTTCTCTCCTTAATTTCAATCTTAAATCTCACTGTATATTCGTTTTTCCACGTCATTTAACCTCATTGTATACTTATATAATGTCACATCATCAATTATATGCCACATAAACCCTCTGGTAATGTCCTTCCTAGATGGAAAAACGCAGATTGAAGGACTAAAATGGAACGAATCGTAAAATTCAGGGATGAAAAATGTAACTTTTGAAAGTTTATGGATGAAAATGAAATCTAAGTGAAAATTCAGGGATCAAAATGATATATTACCTATAAATATTTTATATTATCCTAAAAGTTTGAGTTTAGATAGAATTGTTTAGTTTTTAACCAGTACAATTTTTATTCTTAATTAACTATCATGCTAATTTAACGAATTTTTAAAAATTGAATGGACAAGAAATTGTATTGAAGGAAAGAATTAAAGGAAAAAAATAGTAATATATATTTTATATTGTTATAGATATATCAATGTCCAATATAAAATTTGACAACACATTGGAAAATTCATTAAAGGTCCATGTGACATGTCATACCATAAATATAATCAACCAACACCAAAACACATTTTTTTCTCTCCTTATTTTTGCCACGTAAGCAATCATTAGTCTATCTCTCTCTCTCTAGGAGCTCCACCATGTGAGGCCAACCAAAAAAGCCAATGCAAAAGAAAACGACCTTTCATTTTTCTATTATTATATTAATAATAATAATATTTAAATTTATTTAAAAATAGAGATTGGAGAGTAAAGAAATGAAAAAAGCACGTGGGAGTTGGTTTTCCTCATCACCATCCAATGCAAAATGAGGAAAGTTTGAGGCGGCGGTTTTGAAGCCAACAACCCCATTTTGAAGAAACGACACACTACCACCCCTACTAAATTTCACCACTCACTGTGGTAAAAAATAAATAACACCAGCATAGTTTAGGTTTTATGCGAGTAGGGGGGAATAAAAAAAAAATAGCGGGAGAGCAAAAATTACATAAAGCTAATTTTAAGAAATAATCGTAGATAAAATAAAAAAATTATACTAAAATTTCAATTTTTCATTCAATTTTTACATATATTTTTTCCTTTTTAATAAAATTGAAGGGGCAAAAATTATATAAAACTAATATTAGAAAATAAGAGGATAGATAAATTATATTAAAATTTCAATTTTTTACTTAAAAAATTGAAATCTTTACATATTATTATTTATTTTTCAAAAAATTTCAGGGAATTTCATCTTAAAGCCAATTGATAATAAGAGGAGTATATAACTCGTATTCTTAAAAACATTGTCAAGTCCCTTAATATTTTTTATATGAGATACTTAACACCTTCTTTAATTTGAAAAAATACATATTTAAATTCCTATGTTTTAGATTTTATGTAGTTAGATTATTTCTCACCATACATTAATTTCATAATCCTAACACAAATATCTTATCACAACAAAGCAGGAAATTAATAATATATAAAATAAGGTGAGAGTCTTTCACCTGCAACTAACAATTAAAATCTAATCTATGAGAAGAAGCTAAAGATGAGTGATCTATCATGGTTTAGAATGATTCTAAGTTTTTGAAGTGATAATATATATTCATTCAAAGTTAAAAAAAATGTGACATTCCATAGTTTTGTGGTATCTACTTGATATTGAAAAATACTTTAACATATCACATAATTATTGATTTTTTAAAGGTTCATCGAAAGAAGATGGGTGTGTATATTCAAATGATATACCTAATAAACATCCTAAAACAAAACATAAAAATAATTTTTTTAACATGATATACATTTATAAAGGAAAAAAAACTATCAAGTGAATCGAGGATGAAGAATATTATAAGGGTTTAAGTTTTTTTTTCTTTTAATTGTTTTGCTTTATCTATTTTTTGAATAAAAAATAGTGTAAAAAACCAATCCCTAATTTTATGCCCAACTTTCAATTTTCCCATTTTTGTAAAATCTCTCATTTGTTTATCAAATATAATACATTTAATCATTGTATCTATTTTAGTCTTTTAACGTCATTTGATGATGTCAGGTCTCTTCATAATAACTTCCAACAAGATCTAAAGTGTTCATGGGATAAAAAAGTTAGGATTTTTTATATAAAATTATTTTAGACCCTCATAAAAGTTATTCCATACAGACTCGTGATCTCGCTTTGCAGATGGTTATTTTTATATCAAATGTAATCACATAGCTATTTTTTTTAAAAAGATTGAACCTAAAATATGGCTAATTTATGTATTTATCCCAAAACTATTGGTCAAATATTTCTAAGCCCAAGCCCTAAAACCTGTCAGCCCATCAAGACATCGCACAAGCCATTAGCCTCGTACGATGTCGTTTCCACCATTTTCGGCAACATGGTCACGGCAAGGCAAATACCAGGGCGTTGAATCTCTCACTCTTTAATCTTTCAGAAAAACAAACCCGAGAAATTCAAACTCTAACTTTACTGTTTGCTTGCTTGATTTGTTGAGGGTTTTGGGGTTTTTCCATCAAATGGCTTCTTCTTCTTCTTCTTCTTCTTCTTCCATTGTTACTGAAAGAAGAGGAATTCCAGCTGCTCAATTCGTTGAGGATGTTCACACTTATCTCACTCAATTAGGCCTCGATGTTAATTCCGCCCTCGCTTTTCTTCAAGAACGGTACTTTCTTCTTCTCTTTCGTCTCGATTCGAATCCTGACAATGAAAATGTAATTTTTTAACTTACTAGTTTCGAATGGAAGAAAACGTATCGGATTTTTTTTCAAATTTTATTGAATGATTGTTTTCATTTGAGCTGCATTATTGGTGAAATCTAATGGATTCACTTTTCCTGATAAAGGGATTCTCCTTTTGAAATCCTCTGTTTTTATCCATATTATTTGATGTTACTATTGTTGTAACTGTCTTTCTCTGTTACTAATTGGGATTTGATCTTGGATTTTTAATGGAAGTTTTTAGTTGAAAGTAGAGAGTAAAGAGAGATGTTGCTTTAATGAACTCATACCTATGTTTTTTTTAAAAAAAAATAATTAGATGAATAACAACTTTTCATGGATCATTTAAAAGTACAAAAAGGTGAAAAACGTCAAGCAGAGAGGATTACAAAAAGACTTTCCAATTAACTAAAATAGAAGTAAAATTATAACTACAAAAAGATTTGGACCGGGTACACCGTACACCTAAGAAAGCTATATAGCCAAATCGAGTCCCACGTCTCTAGCTTAGAGTAGATAGAAGCATTCGTTCCAGCCAAATCCTCCTGGAAATAGCTAAAACGGAGTTAATCCAAAGCACTTTAGCTTGACCCATGAAATATTTAACTTTTATTTTTATATATATATATATTTGTTTCTTTTTTGTATTCCTTCTTTTACTAACCTTTTCATGATAACTAAACTACAATTACCTTATGCAGACTTCAGCAGTACAAGTTAGTTGAGATGAAACTTCTTGCTCAGCAAAGGGACCTGCAGGTTTTGCTTCTTCTGAATGGTTGCTTTCTGTATTTTCAATTTTTTGTTTGATAATTGTATTATGCTGTCTTGTTTTATGGATACTGTTTTTAGTCATTGCATTATTAGATCCATAAAAAAAGATCTAATCAAAGTATAAGCTAAACTATTGGTGATGTGATATTAGGCTTCAGTTTATTCTAAACAACTGACTAATTGGAAAAAAGTGGGTGAAGTCAAGTTCTCATGTGATCGTGGAAGTTAACATGGTTAATGTTTGTGAGTTCTTAAGTTAGATTATAAGTAGCCAGATAAAAAAAATGTCTCTTATCAATGAAAATGTCTCTTATCTAAAAAAAAAAGTAGCCAGATAAAAAAAAAAAATTATTTACCAAAAGATTAAGGTAAGAAATTATTTACCTTGCCAGTCATGTTATGTGATTCCTTGATCCTTCTAATGAATGAGATTCTGTAGTCTTAAAAATCAATTGTGTAGCTTGGATTTCAACATGGTAATGTCTGGCAGTTCTCAAATTTTATGTTACAGGTTTGATATGCAGCAGAATATTAAATTATAAGTATTGGATAGATGCAAACTAAATAGGTTGATTAGATTATGTCTTTTTGGTTTTTTTTAAGCATCTCAAAATTTGGTTTTTTTCATTTACACCATCTTTAATGATTAGTTGATTAACTAAAACTAGAGTAAAAGTTAGTAGAGAGATGTGACACGAGAACGAGATACTTGGCAAACCCAAATTTGGGAAAAATAACGGAACCAAAATCGAAAAATTCACTAAAAAGGATGAAAAGATCCTTTATGGACTCTAGGACTTACATAACCTGTGTAATGCTGCTCTGCATTGATGTCTCCTTTCTTTAAAATCCTATCCTATCGTAGTGCATCATGTGTAACAACTACACAGTAAGAATGTCGTTCATCTTCAACTGTAACTGAGGAGACCGCCTTGCCGGTCCTCACAAAGACTCTCACTCTCAGTAGATTGTGTATTCTCTCTTGTTTCTCTCTCCACAAAGATTTTGATGGATCTCTCAAAATTACTTGTCTAGCTTAGAAAGACTCCCATCATTTCTTCTAATTTAGAACCTAGAAAAAAAAATAACTAATTGACTAGCCTTTAAATTTTAGAAACAAGTTTCTAACTTTGAAGACTATTCTGTTTATCTTCACCAAAAATTTATAATGTTAGAATGGTGCGGAAAAATTTATAATGTTAAATTGGGATATTACATCAAATTGGGGGAGGGGAGTCCCGAACCTTCGATCTTATGGGAGAAAGCATTGATGACTTACCAGTTGAGCTATACTTAAGAAAAAGGAACAAGAACATTAAAGCTTTTTCTTTCTAAGTTGGGCACTTGACTTGATCTTTTGGAGGGCTTGGGATGGGTAATCTCTTATGGGGTGTTTGGTTGGGGGTTTGGGAATGGGCTTCACAAACCCATTCCCATGTTTGTTTCACACCTTATTTATCATTGGCATCACATTCCTATGTATACTATTAAATTTGACATCTTATTCCAACACACTCACATTATTTTTACTATTCATTCTCATTCGGTCATTCCCACATAATTCAAACATAGGTTTCACAAACTCAAGCATCACAAACCCATTCTTTCATATCCCAAGCATCACAAACCCAAGCTTTTGTTTCCCAAACCCCCAACCAAACACCCCCTTAAGAACTCTCCTTAGGCCTTCCTTGTGCTTTCTTTTCTGTAAGTTCTAGATGTAATTAGGTTGAGGGACGACCTATATATGAATTTATGTTTCTGGGTTGTTTGAGCTTCCTTACTGAGTTGGCTACGACAGATTTGTACAGTGCATTTATTTTGTGTGAATGTTTACCGTAGACAGTTCTGTACATTTTGGTAAAATGTATGTGTGAGAACCAAATTCATACGTGCCAAATTCCCCACACTGATTTAACTTTGACTGAGCATCTTTGACTTTGATCATAGCTCTTTGACCTTGATTTTTCCTCCTATTTTTTGTATTTTCTCTTGACTCAAGACTGAAGTAAATTAAATGAAATACAATTCAACTTAAACTCAATAATCCTAATGAATCGAAATGATTTCTTTAAGAAAAAACCAATTACAAAATTACATAAACACTATGGTACAAATTTTAAACTTACACTTTGCATGAGTAAATTTTTAGTCCTTTCTCATTGCCTAACCCTCATGCTTTATTTTTGCACATTATGGTAACAGAATTGTTTGTTGTTTCCCACCCCGTCTTTTTTGTCAGGCAAAGATTCCAGATATAGGAAAGTGTTTGGATATAGTTGCTACTTTGCAAGCGAAGAACGATTCTGCCACTGGTGAGGTTCGTCTCTTCACACTTTTCTTGATAGCTGTGGTTATTTTATGACATCTTAGAGATATATGGTTGATGGAGTAACTGAATTGCAGAATCATATTGGCTCATGTTAATTTTTTTTAATATTTTCTGAATTTTTTTTTATTCATGTCACTACTTTGTTGAAAAAATATTTTCTGATAGGTAACCAGTATAAAGTTCTTTTTTTTAATTCTTTTTCCAATTGCTATCCAATTTTTAATCTTAGAACATTTAGTTCGGTGGTGTATTGTTGGACTCCTCTAGGAATGCTCATTTTTTTATGCTCCAATTGTTTGCCTATTTCTAAATGGTTTTTGGTGGGAAAAATTATCCCACAAGCAGAATAGGATTTCATTTAGAACTTTTCCTGAGTCTTATAAATTACATATGCTTTATGCGTATCCTACACTATTTCAATGATATTGCAGAGTTTGTGCAGGCTTATAATTTAATTGAAAAATCGTTTTTGGGTTGTCTTGAAACCTGGGAAATAAAAAATTGAGATTCACAGCTGAAAACAGAAGAATCTATGACTTGAACTTGCTGGAAAATTATTAATGGCTTACTTTAAGGTGTTGGGTTATGATTTTGATATTGAGTCGATGGTTGCTAGAAAGAAACCATAGGATCTTCACCGATGTGGTTAAATCTGATTTGGAAAATTGGGATTTTGTTCACTTCTAAGTGTTTTTTTGCTTCTAATTCAAATTTATTATGTAAATATGATACCTTTTTTTTGTATTAAAACCAATCGGAAGGTTTCAGGTTGATCTCTCATCAAGCTCTCTTTTGTACCTATGTTTTGGGTTAATGAAGTATTGTTTCATATATTTATTTATTTAAAAAAAAAAAAAACCAGTGGTCCCTTTGTTGCTGTTGCCAAATAACCACATGTAGGCTGGTACCTTATGCATTTGTCTTGGAATATAACTTTCCCCTCTTGAATGATTTTGTACTATATCCAAGAGGTTTATTAAGTTACAGGATTCCCTATATTCTTTTACCAGCTAAAATTTGAGTTTTGTTAAACAATCTGTTTATCTTTAGCTATCATGCACAGCCACTTGTAGCAGATTTCGAGATCTCTGAAGGCATATATTCTCGAGCTCGCATTGAGGAAACTGACTCAGTTTGTTTATGGCTGGGTGCTAATGTCATGTTGGATTACTCATGTGAAGAGGTTACAGCCAGTTCTTGCATATTCTCGGAATTCTTTTTAATTAAAAATTCCCTTTTAGCTGATTTTGGAATAAAGGGCACTAGTAATGGTTGTTTTCACCTTTGCTGGTGCAGGCCACAACTCTCCTACAGAAGAATTTGGATAATGCTAAAGCGAGTTTAGAAGTTCTTGTTGCTGATCTACAATTTTTGAGGGATCAAGTGACAATAACCCAGGTACGCCCTCCTTTCTATTTCAACCCGTCGTCGTGTGTTTTCACTTGTCAGTCACTAACAAAATATAAGGCAGCTTAAACTGGTCGCCGTGTGATGAGCACGTGCTCATGGGAACATTGTCTGGTTTATTATTAAAAAAAAAAAAAATTAAAAAGACATAATTATCTAATTCACCTTCATTTAAACATCATATTAACTTCAGTACATTAATTGGTCCATAATCCATCGTCACTCATCCCTATCATTTCATTATAGGAAGTATATAATATTTCAAAATTCAGAATATTGTTTATAATTTGGCCTTTAAGTTTAATTTGAGAATTATAATCTATATTTACTCTTGGGCATTATAGTTTTCAAAAAATAAAACTTCGATATCATTCATAATCCTCATAACTTTAATACATTATATTAGTTATAATAAAGAGTTAAGTGCTTAATTTCAATTATTTAATGGGACAACTATTAAGCAGGTGACAATAGCCCGTGTCTACAACTGGGACGTTCATCAACGCAGATTTAATCAAGCTGTCCCTGCTGCTGTACAAGACTCTTAAGTTTCAATTATGATCGAATTTCAATATGGGCAAAGCAGAGCATCATTCTCTGATTGCCAGTATTGTCCTGTTCTTTTACTTTTTGAATTTAGGCCATTGATTTTTATTTTTTTTGTCATTGTCAAAGTGAACCTTTTATTCGTGGGTTCTATCCACACAAACACTTTCAGATATACTCTCAACAACAAAACAACCTATATATATAGGAATTTTTATGTGCCTGAGTCTGTAATTTTAGTATTTTGGTTGATGGGTTTGGTTTATTTGATTTCAAGTATTTGCTTCTGAAAGATTTGTATAATGTATGGGAGTTGGTTTTTTTTTTTTTAGAATAAGAGTTTGTTTTTTTCTACTTTCAGAAGAATTTTTAGGCATGTTTGGATGTTTTCAAAAATGTTTCCCATTTTTTAGGTTTTTTTTTTGGTGCGACATATTTGGTTGACTATTTTCAAACGTTATTTTTCTTTCTCACTCTTTCACTGATGGTCTTTTTTTTTCCAACAAATAAATTAAGTATATAACTTAATTGGTTAGACAACTATATTTCATCTCGTAAAGTTGAAAGTTCGAGTCTCTCCTCAAAATGTAATATCTTTAAAAAAAAAAATTAAAGAGAGTTTGTTTGACGTGGTAAAAGCTATGTTTGGTTGTTTTTAGAACAATTTTTTTAATAGGTAAATATTTGTATTTTTGAAGTTACTGTCCTCGGATAGTGTTTTTTTTAAGAGTAGAAAACTGTTTTTCGACTTATAGAAATTATAGTAGAAAAAGGTTTTTAAAAAAGGTTATAAAAAGAAAGACCCTAGGTCTAAATAGAAAAATAAGAGTTGAGAAGACTTTGTCCAGCATGACGTCAGCCATATTTTGCCGTTCCTCAAAAGGGTTGTAGATTTGGATGCTTCTTTACAAATTTGGCATATCTTAATTTGAGATTTAAATCAAATTAGAATGATTTCTTTATTGAAATAAAGTTTAAACTTATCTTTCAATCAAAAGAAAAATGGGACTGTAATTATGTTTTCGCGTTAGAATAGTGTTTTAAAGATGAAATCGGCTATAAGGTTCACACACATGAAAATGTCAAAAAGAAAGTTGAATTATTCAAAGCCTATGTGTGTTTTGTCTTTAGAAAAAAGTAGGAATTTAATTTATATTTTTTTATTTTTGTATGTCTTTTATTTGTATAAGCTTTTTGGGGCATATTTTTTTTCCTTCCTTTTTTAAACAAAAAAGCTTTTTGCCCCTTAGAAACTTTCTTCCCTTGTGTTTGAATTGAGGGCTTGAAAATGGACCTCAATAAAAGCTCATGAATGGCTTTTGTGAATGAGATCTTATTGCCATATGAGAAAGGTAGAGAGTTAATATTACTTAACCTTGATTATTGATTGTTTAATTGATATACCAACTATTAAATTGATTAGTAATTAATTTGTATTGTTTACTTTTGATTAATTAATCATTTAATGCAAGTAAAAGTTAGTTCTGAGGAATAATTAAGTACATTAATAAAATATTTTATATTAGGAATTAAATGTGAAATTTAATAAAAGTGTGAGGACTAAACCTTGAGGTTTATAAAGTTAAAAGACCTTAGAAAAATGTTAGGCTGAATTTTGTAGGAGATGTTGAGAAGGTGTCCACACATGAGTCGGCAATTGACATTTTAAGTCTTGTCTGGAATAATTTTGGGGATGGCCTAAAAAAATCCTTACGTTTTTTTTTTATCCAAAAACATCTTTTAAGTCGTCCTAAAAATTATTCTAAACAGGTCCTAACAAAATTAATTCTAATTGCAAACTTAAAGTATTCAAGGAACTGATAAAGCTTATAGGCATTTGCAAATTTAGTAATTTTTTTAGCAATATTTTTAAAAATATTAGCTCTAAAAAATATTTGTAAATATAATAATTTTTTATCGGATGAATCAGTGATAAACATTAAATTATATATTTTTGCACTAAATTTATCACTGATACACATATTAATCACTGTTAATCACTAATTAATATAGTAAAAATTGTCATATTTACAAATATTTTTTAGAGTTGATATATTTATAAATTTTGTATCAAAATCTACTACCAATTAAATTTCCTTAAAACTTGATATTGAAGGAGTCAATTTAAAGAACCGGGGAGAATTCAGTTAGATAATTTGAATCAAGGTAGAGATTTTTAAATTTAAGTAATCCAAAGTAAATCTCCTTAATTACAGAGTGTGACCTCCTTCTTAGGTGGCAGATCCTTTTTAATTATGATAATAAGTTCGTTGCTAATGGTTATAATACACAATTTTACATGACAAAAACAAGAAGATTTTGGAGAGAATTGTGTGAGAAATCAGTAGCTGAGTAAGAATTAGTGAGTACCTTTAACTATAGTTAGGAATGTGTAATGATTCAATAAGTTTAAAAAAACAGTTGAAAGCTATTGATTCTCCTGTGGATGAGACAAATTATTGAACCACATAATTTAATGGTGTCATCTGATCTCTCCCTTAAAATTCTTTTAATTCTGTTATATATGAAATTTACTCATGAATGCAAGATTTAAGAGTGAATTATTTTTACTCAACAAGTATCTATTCAATATTTTTATAATGTTTCTTGATGGCACAATGATTTTCATTTTATATGGCAGTTAGCATAAAAAATCTTCATAATTCTTATAAACCTCCCTCTCACCGCCTTTTATTTTATCACTTGTATCAATTTAGTTCATAAATTTTTAAAATTCCATTTATTTTTAAAAGTTTTCATTTAATTCTAGTATTTTAGTTATATATATTATCAATAGTCTCCTTCATTAATGAATGATGTTACTTTTAACGAAAAATTCATAATTTTATGAAAGAGATAGACAAAAAGATGTCTGAAATAAGTTGAATCCAAATCAATACACAAGTGATAAATAATAAAATATTAAAATATATATATACTAATCATATAATTGAAATGTTTTTTTTTTCACTTGGGAATTTTTTTTGAAGGCTGCCTTTCAATCTGCCTCTGCCCCCACAAAATACAAGCAATAAATTGGCGGTGGCTAAAACTCTAACTTCCAAATAGAATAGGAACCGTCCCTCATTGACTTGTGAAGTTTTGTCTTTCAATTAATGTGTTTGACAACCCTTAAATGGTCGGCTTTTCAATTTACAAAGTCAAACACCTTTCTCCCTTATCCCTTTATCTCCCTATTTAACATTCTTTACCATCACCAATAATTTAATAAATTATATATTTGATATAGTATCTTAAAAAATAATAATAATAATAAATTATACATTTTATCTATATTAAATAATGTCAACTTTTAAAACGATATTTTATAAATTGATATTTTTAAAACTTTTATTGTTTTTGAAAATAGTTTTTCAAAAATTACCATTTGATGGAATTTCTCTTAATTTATAATTATATTAATTTTAACAAAAAATTAATTTGATAGTAACTTAATTTAGATATTTTTTATTGTTCATTAAAATTACATAATATTTACTAATTTCTTATAGACATCAGTTTTTTTTAAATTAACTATTTCTCTAATGATAAAGACTATTGCTAAAATTTAATTAAATACAGATTTGAAAACTTTTAAAAATAAAAATATAGGGTCCAAATTAATTTTAGTTAAGAAGGTAATGTAGAAAGACTAAATTGTAATTTAACTCCTAAAAAAACCTTGATATAATTCTATGTGCTTGAAAGCTAAGAGTTTTTCTTTTAGAAAAATAAAAAAATATAGCCAAGAAATCTTTGTATATCTTATAGTTTATTATTTTCTTAACTTAGGTTGAATGGTTGGAATCCACCCTAAGGTCACGGATTATTGTATTTTTCTATGCCATGATAAAATATTGGATCTGTTTCTTATACTGAAATTTATGTTTTAATTTAATCATTTTTTTTATATCAAGTAGCTTAGGTTTGACTGATTCTCCCCTTATAAGAGTGACAACTGATGACATCATATATGCAAATTAATTATGAAGTTGATCATATTGATTTTTTTTCTTTAGAAAAATGAGATAAAATAATCTTAAATACAATCAATTTCTTTATTTTTTGTAAATATGAATATATAAGTCACAGCAATGTTTTTACACCCATAAGTTATAGGAAATTGTAATAATTATGGCCTCAAAATTTTAGTTTAAGCAATTAACTTCTTAACTTTGTAATAAATAAAAATTTACCCACAAAATTTCATATGACAAATTACGTCATTTAAATGATTTTACTATAAAATCTCTATCAAGCTAGGTCCTCGAAGGCACCCGTCTCTCCCCGACTCCATCCTTTGTTCTTGCAAGGGCATTATCTTGTTCCTACAATGATTTTTAAATGTCTAATTTAACAATTTAATAAGAAAATATGTCAAATCAAATTCTTATATGGCTCAAATTCCAATACTTAAAAAAATTATGAGGTCAATTATTCAAATTAAAAGTTCGAATATGTAACTGTTACAAGCTCTATAGTTTATGAGTGGTCTATATAAAATTTCACAATATTTTTACTTTCAATTATTTATGCAAGTGACTAATAAGGCAAAAGTGGAGTGGTTATTTTCTACCTTCATACTCATAAACATAAAATTATTAAATAAAGAGAAGATTAAGAAAATTAAAAAAAATTATAAACATAAAATATAAGAATGATTATTCAGGTGAAAGTAGCTAAGTTTTATCCGAACTATAATAGAAGAGTTCAATTGATAATAACCGGTTGTTTGACCTAATAATCATGGATTCACAATTCCCCTTCAACTTTGTTTTTTTTTTAAAAAAAAGAAGAAGAAGAATTATAATAAATAAAAAATTGAAAATTAGTGAATACGAGATAACCTAAGTTTACTCAGATACTACTACAAAACAATCATTCTCCCAAATGAAAATGGGATGTTTGACGTTCAAAGGGAAACGAGATGTCGTGTTCACCGCCTCAGTTATTATCAGACGGCGTCGTTTTTGTCCTTTTGTGACTGCAATACGCGTTTTACGCAGCACATTATTTTAAAAATTAAAAAATAAAATTAATTAGTACATTTTCACGTTGGAAGAAGCAACATTCACTAAGAATATTGTTGACTTTGACTCTCATATCTCTCTCTCTCCTCTTTCTGTATATATATATTTATTAAAAAAAAAGAAAGATTGAAGATGATCATGTGCAGCCAAGTGTTGGTGCGAGACTTGGTCCAAAAGGTTGGAATAATTAAATGAAGATTTAAAAATTATTTAAGATATGTTTAGTGTATGAGTTTTATGGATTGTAGAAAGTTAGAAACTATAAAGGAAAGTTGAAACTATTATATCAATAGTAAATTTATAATTTAGGTGATTTTTTTTTTATAGATTTTACATCAAATTGAACTAGTTGAGTTATATTCATGTTGATAATTTATGTGAATGAGTTGGATCTATAGTTAGAAAACGAAAATGTGACTTAATATATTTAAATAAAATGAGAAAAAAAAAGGCAAAACGATAAGCAAAATCATATGATTTCTGAAAATTAGAATTCGGGTCGTGAGGGTAACAGGATTTTGATCTTGCCTTTCGTAGAAATGTAAAGAAATGAATTGAAACAGAATGTAATGTGAAGTTTGAAATTATTAAATAGAATTTTAGAAAATTTACTAAAATAGAGAAAATGTCAAATTTTAAAATAGGTTCAACTCTGAAAGAAATGTGTGAAATAATTAAAAATATAAATAAAAATGAGCTATTATCACATATACCCAATATCGAGTCTCAGTTTTCAAAAAAACCACAAACATTAAAAAATATCAAAATTACCCAACACATAATTAACCCATAATTTTTTTATGTAAATTTGATTATGATTGATATATTATTTTTGTAAATTTATATTATTGATATAAATTTAACACTAGAATTTACATTACTGATAAATTATTGTTGTAAAATTACATCAATAATATATCATTAAATTAATAGAATATATAAAAATGGGTAAATCTGATATAAACATGAAAGTGTAACATATGTGAAAACAAAACTCAAAAGTTGGCTACCACGTATAAATTTCCAATAAAAATTGGGGGTCTCGAAATAAAAATAATAAAGACAGATAAAATTGGTCCAATATTAGGATAGCTTCCAAATGCCGCAATTATCGCTGGCTTCTTTGTTTTTTATTGATCAGACTTTTGAAAACCGATTAGAGTCAACGGGTTAGGTTACACTCCAAATCTATATTATTTAATTTCAAATCTCTTCTCTCGAATTTGAAGAAAATCAATAATTTAAACTTTAAATAACATATAAAGCTAACAACTCAACTAACTCAGTCTATTTTTTCATGTTTCAATTAAGGTTTAAAACAACTATTCATGGTCACAAAATATTTATATATAGCGATATTCTTAAACTAATATAAAAAGATCCTACACATCACATGGTCATTGTTTTTTCAATTCAAGTTATTTTATCAATTAGCCTAAAAAGGGATCGAGAAATTCTAATATTTATAAAGTTGACTAAATTATAATTTATTAGAATATAGACTAAAAAAATCTTGAAATGTTGAATGGGTCCAATGTTTCACCAAATGATATATTAAGTTTGATTGAGCTATTTTGATCATGATGGTTGAATTCTGACCTAAATTGTTAAGGTGTTTTTGTTCAATATGATTATTATATAGGTAAACTAAAAATAAAACCTTTTTTTGTTTTGGTTCAAATGCATGAACACTCTCTATTTGTTAAAAAATGGTAAATTACACTCACGTAGTTTCAAATTATGTCAATGAAACCACTCTCCTTCAACGTCGTTGACTTTGTTTTAGCCATACATTTTCATTTGAAACTTCGATTTGGATGATTCATGATGTTTTAGAATCCCCATTTTTGAGCTCTATTTTATAGTAACTTCAAAATTTTGAAGTCGTCAATAAATAAAAGGGTTTATGGCTTTCAATCAAACCTAATGTTTTGCTGATAATAAACTCTTTTATGGTTCAAGAATTTTGAAGTATTGAAATGACCATAAAGTAGAGTTCCAAATGAGGATTCCAAAACATTTTTAATAATCAAAATGAGTATTCAAACAAAAAGGATGTGGCTAAAAGAAAGTTAACGACGTTAGAGGAAAAGAATCTCATCGACATAATTTAAAAGTACGTGGGTGTAATTTATATGGGGTGTTCGTGCATTTGATCAAAACTACAATGGTCTTATTTACCTTTTGCCACTATAATATTTAGTTGTATTTTAAAATGTTTGTTGATGTTATATTCTTATTTGGTTTAGTTAATTTGAAAAGGAGAAGTTAAAATGTATCAATTTTATTTTCTCATTCCATTCCATTCTGTCATGAAGGTATGGTAAAGTTTATGGGGTTCATGATGAGCGTTCATCATGTGGATTGGCTAGTCAATCTTGTAATATTGGACGTAGGATTTTTTATAATCGGAATACCTAAATTTTTAGGTGTGAAATTTCATTTCTGATTTATTATATCGATAGTAAGAATGTGTGCTCTTAATAAAAAAAAATTAGTGTCATAATAAAATAAAAAGAAATAAGAAGAGATGGAAGAGACTAATAAAGGAAAGGGGGAGTTCTTGAAATGTTGAAACAAAGATGTCAACTAATTTGTATAAAACAAAACAAAAGTTTGTCAACTAATTAACCTCTATTTCATTAAAGTGCATGAGTTTGGTTCTCAAGAATCTTTGTTTTCTTTAAGAATACATAAAATATAGAAAAAAAAGTTGAACAACAGTTGAGTGTATTGACCTCCAAATTAAGTCATTAGAGGATGGTATGAAGTTGTCAACATTTTCCATCACTCAAATCTTGGATGTGACTATATATATATATATATATATATATAATTAATTAATTAGCCTTATCAAAGTATCATCAATTAATTAGTTTTATTTGTTATCATGTTATTGAGATTTTGTTGTGTTTTGGTTGAGTAGGAAGGTATCTTTTTTTAGGGTCTTTTAAAAAAAAAAATTATTTGATTCTCTTTAGTTGGTCAACTTGTGTTAAAAAAGAAATTAAAGTTGGAGGAGTCACTTACTTGCATTTGCTATGCTAAAAAAGCTATCTATAACTATCTATAAATGAGAGAGAGACAATAACTAGGAATGAAATTATTTTATTAATGATATATGAGAATATGAAAAATGTTAAAATTTAGGGTTGAAAATCAATTTTATTTCCCCTAAATTCGACATGATTAGTCAATTTAAATCTTAATTTGTACTCACATCGAAACAAAACTATAAAATTAATGAAAATCTGGTTAGTAAATCACTTGAAGATGAAAGTAACAAAATATTAATAAATTAATAATAAAAATACTCAATCTCGATTATAAAACACTAAGATCCCACTTAACAAATAAAACGGTACAGAGAAATTCAAATACCAAAATAGTCAAATTTAACCATAAAAAAACATTTAACACAAATATTAAATTCTAAAAAATAACTTCAATTAGTTATAAAAACGCTCACGTCTAATTATAAATCTCCAAAATTGATAATTATTTTACAAACAAAGAGAATTAATTTGTTAAATTAGAAGCTCAGGATTTAAATGACGCATACAAAGTTTAAAGATATAAATTGATTTTTATCGTTAAAATTTATATATATTAACTATTTTCATAAGAAAAATAGAAAAATAACATAATACTTATAAAATTTAATTCTACTTGACTTCAAGTTTTCAATAACTATTGCATCTTTTGGGGAAAAAATAATTATCGAGTTTTAGCTATCGGAAACATATTATAACCTCCGTTTGAGAATTAAAACGTAGAAGTATTATTTATAATTATGCTTTATTTTTTTAATGTATCACGTCAAGTTTTTTTCTTATTATCACAAATACAAAAATTTGCAAATGTAAGAGTTTATGATTTGAAAATAATAATCTAGGGTAGTTGGCAATTTATGTTTATGGATAATTTCTTTTATTGTAATTTTTTTTAGCTCTCTTATTGCACTTTATAATATCTAAATTGATTGGCAAAAATGTGGGCCACGAATTGTAGGTAAAGGTCCACAACTTTTCACCACTTAAGGAGGGGCGGGACCAAGCTTAATACTTTTTAATTAATTGAAAAAAAATATTAATTACATTTTTTTATATAAAAACTATATTAATTACATTTATTAATATGTATTTTGTAGGTGGCACTAAAATAAACCCATCCAATGGAACCGCACGTGCCAAAACTTCCATTTCAAAAGTGCAAAAAAGAAGAAGAAAACTTTAATCGTTCTTTTTGGGAACTTGCAATGGAGTGCGCTCTTTGGTTTGTTTGACATTCTTCCTTGTTTCCAAGCTACATGGATTTGTGTGATATTAGGCTTTTTTTTTTTTTCCTTTTCAAATGCAATAATATATTTGGAAATTTTAATAGATTATACTTTTTCTTCATAAAAAGCTCATATTAAGATTTTATTAATCTAGACTGTTATTATACTAATCTCAGACTGAGATCTCTCAATCCGAAAAATATCATTTTTAATTTTTTTTTAAACTTGTACTATTTTTTAAAATATCAATTTGATTTTTTTTTTGAAAAAAAAACCATATATATTCTTCTTTTTTTAAAAAAAATAGATTATTTGTTATTCTAATAACTGTTTATATTAATTATGAATAATTTTACTTAGCATTTATAATCCTAATCATTCAAACTATTATTTCGAGAGAAATTTTCCTCAATAGTAACATTTTCTATAATAATATTTACAAATTTTTAAAAAAATATTAATCACTAATAAACTTCAATTGATAGATCATTGATTGAAACATATTTATAAATATTATAGATTTTTTTAAATAAATTATTAATTGTTTTTTTTAATATATATATATATATATTTTAAGATTTATAATTTACTTATTCCAACAAATTTTCTGAAAAAAAAAAATCCTCAACCTCATCTCCTCTTCGAGTAGAGATTTTCTAACCTGATTTGAGTGCTGCCTCCGCAAGAAATTTTGCCACCCCTAAAAATAATATCCCTCCCTAGTCCATTAGTAGTGTAGAAAATGTGTCCTTACCTAAGATTTTATTTCTCAATTTAATCATGGTAAATTCCTCTAATCTAATTATAACGACAGAATTTCACATTTTATTTATAAAAAAATTACATTTATAATTATTATTCACGAACATACAAATGATTGGTCCATTTCAATTCTAATGTTTATTTTTAAATTTTTCATTATTTATGGTATATATATATATATTTTAATGTGTATATTTTATAACAAGGGTAAACAATGCTTTCTTCCATTAAAAAATATAATACATAAACAATATAACTTTTATATATATATATATATATATATAATATCATTTTTTCGAAAGAAAAAAAAAATCCATAATCCAAACCATTAGATAGTTTATGTATTTATAATTGAAAACAAGTGACAAAAATAAATCATATCACATAACTCACATCAAGCACATATGTCAATTAAGACATATAAATACCCTCAACTCGAGAGTGGTTCAATTCTCACTCAATATTAAAAAAATATATCTATTATTCCAATCTCACAAAATAATTTATTTACAGAAAAGAGAGAAATTGATTTCTTATTGGAATGAGGATGGAAATATCTTCGACCTCAACCCATCCTTATCGTACCCCGTTCTCTGTTGTTGACCTCCTCCAAATGATTAATGGCCTACTCTATTTATAGAGTTTTCTATGGGCCTTTGGTGGATATGACCTATTTGATTTGGGCCCAATCGCCAAGTGGCATATTTTCGTCTAATTTAAGCCATCCAATCGCCAGGGGAAAAAGACATGTGACATCATTTGATTTGCCAATTTAATGTCTTTTAATTTAATTTAAAGACACGTGTCAATTTATAATTGGTCTTTATTTAATGACACGTAATTTTGTCATTGGCTTGAATAATTTATAATTTGACAAATTTTCTCCTTCTACACTCACAAAATAATTTATTTACAGAAAAGAGAGAAATTGATTTCTTATTGGAATGAGGATGGAAATATCCTCGACCTCAACCCATCCATATCGTACCCCGTTCTGTCGACACTCGTAATTTTGTTGGTCTAAATAAACTAATTGCGTTGCATTTGCGGTTACATGTTAAAGAAAAGACCCCAACGAAGAAGATTAAGAAATTTTCATTAAATTTTTAGTTGGAAAAAAAAAAAACAAAGAGAGTTTCATTAAACTAAAAAGATAATCCATAAATATAAATTACAAATCTAATAAATTTTTGGTTTTTTAAACAGATATTTTATGAATTCATATTTCAAAAATAATAAAAAGAAACTATATTTTTTTAAACATAACCTTTAACCTAACTCACATATACCTTTCAAAAATGTGATTTTTAAAAAAAATAATCAAAATTTTTATTATTTTTGAAAATATCAATCCATAAAATATTACATAGTGAAATTTCTCTAGTTTTATCCTTTTTTTTTAAATTTATAAATATGATAGTTTTTGAAAATTGCTGACAAATTTAGAAAAATTCCTATATTTTCAAATATATTATTTTAATGAACCATCAATCAATAATATATCATACATATCAACATAAATCAATAATTAATAGGTAATTTGATCACTTCTATATCATAGTCGATTAATTATTTGGACAATTACTGAAATAACATATTTTTATATATTAGTTTATGAACTTTTCAAAAATTACTCAAATAGCATAATTATAGTTCAACTATTTATTGAACTATAAAAAGTAAAAAAAAAAAAAAACCAAATAAATTTATTGAAATAATAATGAAAAATAATCAAATAATTCTATAAATTATTAAACTTGAATTTAAAAAGAAAAAAACAAAAAAATTCATTAAAAATGCCCATGAAAAATAGTTCAATAATTTATTGAACTATAATTATGCTATTTGAGTAATTTTTGAAAAATTCTGACATTTTAATAATTAGTATGTAAGTTTATACTATTTAAGACAAACTCTATTAATTATTCATCATAATCAATCAGTGAATATACTTATTTCAAAAAAAATATTTATTTATAAGAGAGATATAAAATTTTGATTCATAATTTATATTAAAATATTTTTATATGTTTTTTTTTTCTAAATTTAGCCTACGTGTACGCGCCCATTAAGAATCTTGGTTTACACTAGAACCGGTTAACCGGTCAAAACTCCGCGTTTAAAAATTCTCCATTCCCAGCCAACGTCAGTCTTTCTCTCATTTAATGCTCATACCGTCCCGGTCATTCCTTCATTCCAATTCCCATTATTTACCGTCACCTGTCAGTCACATATCCTAGGTGGGAAAACTTACAAACCAAGCTGTTTTCCAAAATCCAACTCTATTCTTTTCTTTCCCACCTCTCAAAAAAAATAAAAATAAAAATAAAAATACTCTCTTTCTTTCTCTTTCTTCTCTTTCTCTTTCATTACTCTAAAACTTGAAGAAGAAGCAGCAAAGACTGAAGAAAGAAACATGTTTTTTTGATCCAAAATCCTTATATAATTATGGAGAAGAAGAAATCAGATGATATCAGTACTTCAAAATCTGATAACAATAATAATAATAGTAATAATTATTATTATTCTCCGATGATGTTTTCCGATGAGTTTTCTTTATCAAGTATCTTTGATAATGATATCATCCCATGTGAGAATTCTGATAAGGCTTCTTCCACTTCCACCTTTGACTTGTTTAGCTTCCAAGACTATTACAACAACAACAACAACGAGACATCGTCTTTGTTCGATTTGTTATCGGAACAACAACAACAACAACAACAAAAACCTCTTTCTTCCCCGGCATCGACTGTGCCGGAGTCATCGGAGGTGTTGAATGCTCCCGCAACACCTAATTCCTCTTCCATTTCTTCTTCATCACATGAAGAATTTGATCATCATAAGGATTCAGAAAAAGCTACTAAACTGTAAGGATCTATATCATGAATGTTTTTTTTTTTTTAATTCTAATGATGGAATTAACAATAAAATGTTTCTTTTGATGGTTTTTTTTTTTAAAAAAAAAAAAAAGATTGAAGGCAAAAAAGAAGAATCCAAAGAAGCAAAAAGAACCCAGATTTGCGTTTATGACAAAGAGTGAAATTGATAATCTAGACGATGGCTATAGATGGAGAAAGTATGGCCAAAAAGCCGTCAAGAATAGCCCCTACCCCAGGTCCCTCTCTTCTTTCTCTCTCCTCTTTTCAATTATTTACATTTCATTTCTTTCTTTTGAAAAGTTTAATCTTTGGTAAATTTAATCATTTATATATTCGTTAACAGAAGCTATTATCGTTGCACCACGGCGGGGTGTGGAGTGAAGAAGAGAGTAGAAAGATCTTCTGATGATCATTCCGTCGTCGTAACGACTTATGAAGGCCAACACACTCATCAAAGTCCGGTGATGCCTCGTGGAAGCATTAGAATCTTGCCAGAATCTGTCGATCACGGTGGCGGTTCACGCTTTATCTTCCCCGAATATCAACGACAGAACCCAAATGTTAATGTTAATGTTAATATGAATCCACAATCGTTGATATATAATCCGACATCGTTTTTAACTGTAAGCTCTTCTTCTTCAACAAATCCCATTTCAATGGAAGAGAAAAGCTTTAGCTCATCCTCTTCAGGTTCTTTGCTTAGAGATTATGGGCTTCTGCAGGATATTATTGTGCCATTGCAAATGAAGAAGGAATCAAAAGAGGAGAAAAATGGATGATTAAAACTAATTACCTAATCAAGTGTTTTTTTGACCTTTGGGTTTAGACTTGAGTTATTCTTTGTATGTAACTGTTTTAGAAGACTAATTAAGTTTGCTTATGGATATATAGATTGTGGACTTGGTGTAATATTATTATTGTGTTCTTTTTCACTAAAATCTCCATTTCTTCTTCTTCTTCGCTTTCATTATTCGTCGTCGGTTCCATTTTAAACGAGTTTCGGGAATATGCATGGCTTTTTTCTTTTGATATGGTTCATGAAGTTTTGTTCTAGCTAGGGCTAGGGTTTTATCTTCTTCTTTTTTGTGGTTGAGGGTTTGCATTGTCAGTTGGAGGTATAGTTTTTAGTCTCTAATTCTAGTAAAATCATGCATCCAATGGTTATATATATAAATGGATATGCTAAAATGTAGGGAGCATATATTTAGAGGATGGAAACCCTATCTTTGGAGACTTGTAAAGAGAAAGAAAGGTGAATATATAAGATACCCTTACATAACACCGGTGTGATACTTACCAAGAGTATCGGATCATCTTCAAGTAAGATTTCTGGTTAAGTTCAATGAAAATTTTGACGGGTTTAAGTGAAGGCTCTCAAGTATGGTGAACATGTTTTGGTGTCTTCATCTTCCGACTAATGTTATGATGTGTTAGGTTACTTGATTTGTATTACAGAATTGATAACTATTGTTTCCATAGTATGAGGTTCTGATCTTTGAACTTCTCTTTCGTTTCAATGGAGTTCGCTTCGAGTTGAAGGTCGTTGTTTTGTTCGATCAAGTTTCACCTACAACAAAATTCGCCTTATGATGATAGTCAAAAACCCATCATCAATCATCATTACTTGAATTTTGGGTTCGGCTTAACCGTGTCGTTTGGAATCAAATCGAACCCTTTTCGAATATGTGGATCGATCGATCAGATCTAATATGTGGATATTCATAACACATCCCAAATAATTTCTCTAGCAACAGTTAATTTGTTACATGTGTAGATCATTTTGCTTCATTTCATTATCTCTCAGCTCTATTTTTTCAATGGCTTCCATGGATTCACTTCATTTCATTTTCTCTCAACTCTATTTTTCTACTGCTTTTCAGGATTCATAATCTCTCTCTCTCACTCATCTAAAGGTGGAAAGAATTTCTTAAGAATTAGAAGACATACATGGAAGGGATCTTGTGCAGCATGCTGCATGCAACTTATTCACCATTGCAAGCTAGCCTTCTTAATTATATATATATATTCACATCAAAAGTTTCATATTTTAATGAAATGTTTCAATTGGGTTTCTGAAGAGTAGTGGTGAAATAGATGGAGGAAATGTTTCTCAACCACAGTGCCAAACTTGGAATAACTTTTACGAGGGTCTAAAAGTGTTTTTAAGATATTCCAAACGAGCCCGTAGTCTTCTGCCTATCAAATTTGTATCGCCAAACCAATCAGCAATATTACATGAATAGCCAAATAGTATAGTTTCACGTTATTTATGTGAAATTAATCATGATTTTTCTCTTAATGGGAAAACAGATTTACAACTAGATTTGTATTGGGTAAATTTATGAAAAAAAATCAAAATCAAAATAAAAAATAGTTGTTTTTCGCGTCTCAATTATTCTTTTTATGCAGTGTGTTTGAACGATTTGCTTTGTAGTAATCGTCTAGCTAAGTAGGTTTCTTCTTTTCATCTAAAGAAACTTTTGAAAACGAATGAAAGTTAAAAGAGCTTGGTTTGCAACAAAAACAAACAATTATTACGTATACATGCAATATATAATATATGATTCTTGAATAAGAAGGGGAACAACAATTTTTTTTTAAAAAAAAAGAAGCCAAACAAGAAGATTTCTATTTTGACAAAAAAAAAAGTGTTTTCAGGCAGGTTCTACGATTTTCGTATATTGGTTTCATGGGTTTCTAATATTCTTTTTTTTTTTTTGACCAATGGTTTCTAATATTCTTTTATACTTGTTAAACCTTAATAGTCAATATAGTGTGGGTGAAAAACTAATAAAAATGCTCTTATTAGTTTGGAAATATGATGATATATGTTTGAAATTAACGGATCTTATTTTTTGTTTTTCAAATACTATGTAGTATATTAATACTATATTGTGTAGGTAGCTCGTGTAGGATACAAATATATAATTTTACAATCCGTTTTAGGTAAGGGGTATTTTGGTCATTTTAGCTTTTTATTTTTTTATTTTAGTTAAACCAATTTAAATTAGGGGCAATTACTGAAATAACATATTTTTGCATACTAATTACTAAAATGTCATAACTTTTCAAAAATTATTAAAATAGCATAATTATAGTTTAATAACTGATGTGGGGTGAGGCCAAGTCCACGGCCTCAACAAGCAAATCCATGCTTGAATGGGAAATCCATCCCAAAGAACAAAGGGTTAAAACCCAAAGAGGAGAAAACTCTCTCTATTTGATTGATATTCAAATTGGATATAAGATAAGATATTAGATGTCTCAAATGAACCATAAGATGGCTATTTATAGCCTTACAATAAAAACTCTAATTTTAACCTAAAATAACTTGAACTAATACTAATTAGTTATACTAATTAATTACATCAAAGTAAACTAATAACTCATAAATAAACCCTATACTAATTAACCTATCATGATCCTCATCATTCTATCACACTAAAAAAAATGAACTCGTCCTCGAGTTCGGTCCCGTCGAAGAGAAGAAGACTCCAATTGAGAACGCGCGACGAACCTCATCCCAAATCCAAAGTGGCACCAAAGCAATGGATTGAGGGTTAGGGTTTTCATTCCCTGAGAATAGATGAGAACTTGAGAATAGATGAGAGAGGATGAAGGATCTGCCGTCACCGTCACCGCTACTTCTTGTTTCAAGATTTCTTCTTCGTTGACCGTTCTTAGTTTCTCGTCGACATCTCTTTTGGCCTGAACTTCTATCACACTTCCCTTAATTTTCACTTTCTTCTCGTCATCGACGTTTTCTTCAATTTTAATTATACTAGATTGCTCAACATCGACAAAATTTTCTTCATCTCTGCTCGCGGTATCAGACTCTATTCCTTCTACTCCTTCGTCGTCAACCTCTTGCACAGCCTCCGATTCGATAAGAAATTCACTGTCTCTGAAAGATTCCTCCACCGCCCATATTTCTTCTTCATCTTCTTCATCAAATTGATAGAACCTATCAATTAATTTGATCCTCATTTTATCCCAACTCTTGAATTTCTTTTTGCCATGATAAACTCTTTGGTTCTGAAATCTTTCCCACCAATAATTAGCAAATCCCTTGAACTTTCTAGCAACTAAAAGTGCTTGTATATTCTGTTGGACTTCCATAAACTCAAAGAATTTATCTACCCTTTTAATCCATTGCAAGAATGGCTCCAAGCTTAGAAAACAGTTGAGGCCAAATAAAAGTGCTTGTATATTCTGTTGTATCTGATTTGAATATCAATCAAATATAGAGAGTTTTCTCCTCTTTCGGTTTAAACCCTTGTTCTTTGGATGGATTTCCCATTCAAACATGGATTTGTTTGTTGAGGTCGTGGACTCGGCCTCGCCCCACATCAGTTGGTATCAGAGCCTCGCCGTTCCGGGAGGTCCGATTACGAAGATAGTCGGAGTTGAAAATAATTTATTGAACTGAAAAAATAAAAAAAGCCTAACAAATTCATTGAAAATAATAATAAAAAATTATCAGATAGTTCGATAAATTATTGAACTTGAAATTAAAAAAGCAATAAACAAACAAATTTATTAAAAATACCTATGAAAAATAGTTCAATAATTTATTGGAGTATAATTATACTATTTGAGTCATTTTTAAAAGTTCTGACATTTTAATAATTAGTACGTGGATTTATATTATTTGAGACAAATTCTATTTAAATTATGGATTTTAATATTTGTCTCAGAAGACTAACGCAATAACAAGATTGATAGTCAAAGGAATAGTATTGCGAATAATCAATTTAGGGAGGCCAATTCTCAAATCTATGAGTATAACTTAAGACACCTACTCCATTCTCATGATTGAAGGTTCGAGTCTCTCCTCGTTGAATTTGATGTAATGTCTCGAAAGAAAAAAAAAATGTTTTGCAGTTATTTTTTTTATTCCCTTGTTATTACCAACTACCATCTCCACAGCCCAGCCAAAAACCCAAACCCCAACTGAACCGGCCCAATACTCTAAACCCAACCTAGTTGAACCACCCAGACAAGACCCCTCCCCTGACCCATACTAACCTGCTGAATGCTTTTCCATTCCCTCCATTTTAGTTAATTTATATTTTTTGAATTTTTTACTCTTGTATTCTATAATGAATAATCTCATTATTTCTTTTTCATGACTTATTGATATGATTTAAATTAGAATTTAATAATTTTCAAATTTTGTTAGGCTTTAACTCTTTTTGATAAATTTATTAATTTAATGTTTCCTTGTGTTAAATTAATGAGTATTCATTTTTAGAAAGAAAAAAAAACTCTTACTATTTTGATAAGTATATTTTTGAAAATACACTTAAATATATTCAATTATTTTATACGTATATGAAATGAAATATAACAAATAAAAATAGTGTTATTTAATATAATGTAACTATTGAAGTCACAACGTTGAAAAATAGGATACTATTTTTAAAATTTTATTCTATTTTCAGGGGAAATATGCCTAAATTATGACATTATTCTATTTTAAGTGATCGAATTACTAAATTATGACATTATTCATTATTTAAATAATAAATTTAATAATAATAATAATTAAAGCCTAATGCAATTTTTGGCCAACATAATTAATTAAAGGTTAATTTTGAATTTTCTCAAATTAAATTCAAAGAAATATTTTTCTATGTGGAAACTGTAAACCCTAAATCCAAAAAAAAAAAAAATCTGAATAGAATCAATCAAGAGATGCTAGTTTTTATTATATTAGAGTCAAGAAAAGTTCATAATATTAAAAATAATAGAGAGTATTTAAATCTGTGAAGATACTAAAAGAAGAAGACAATGCAACAATATTTTTCTTTATTTTGTGATCGTTGGATGCGATATGTCACAGAGTTGTTAGATTCTTTTGCTTTTGGCTTTCTGAGCTTTGATGGGACCATCTATTTTTGGACACGAGCGATCGACTTTATATAATCAAAATTCGATTCTTTTCCAATGCTGGCTGATGCACCCTTTTTTGGCCCAATAAATGGAGAGATGTACAAATAAATGGTTTCCTTTCATAGTAACTCAATTCTTATATTCTATTTATAAAAATAAAAATTAAATAAATTACATTTTTATTTAAAACTATTCATATATTATAAAATAAAGTTTGTTACTATTAAGTATTAACGGTAGTAAATCAATAATTAACTTTTTTTTAAATGTAAATCAATAATGTAGTGTACTGACACGGTCAAATTTTGTTATATCTATAAATATTTTTAAAGAATTTTACTAGATTTACGACCACTTTTTTTTCAATAAGAAGTCACGTGTAAATAAAAAGTAATTTAAATAGTCTAATCTAATAAAAAAAATTATTCATTATCAAAGTAGAAATAAATTTTTATGAAAAATATTATTTTAATTAATTGAGGATATTAATCACATCAATTATTAAAATTTAAAATTTAAATTCATACATAATAATATAAATCGAGTTTTTCAATAGATTTTTAATTGATCAATGAATCAAAAAACTTAATTAAGTGACCAGATTAGATACTTCTATTCAAAATCTTATATATTAGTATGTTTTGAATAACTTAAGTCTGGTAAGTATTAATTTTTTACAAATTAAACATGTTCTTCCCTCATTCAAACAATAATTAATAGTTATCATATCGAAACCACATGTCTACGACTTACACAGAATAAAGATCATTTTTAATTGTATGATCCATGTTGTGTTTATGGAAAGACTCAATTTTACCATTAAGTAAACGTGGAACTACAATGATCACTATAATTTAATTAACAAACAAACAACTTTTAGGATTAAAAATATACTAGGTTATTAACACGTGGGATGCACGTGATCTTTTAATTTTTATTTTACTATTATAATGAATAAAATTACATAGAAATAATTTTATAATAATGACATAATTCAAATTATCTAAAAAGATAATGTGTATTTTAAATTTCTGATAAACTTTTAGGTATTTAGATGAGACATTATAACTCTATAAAGAAATTATTAAAATTATTAAAATGAAATTAAAAATGAAGCATATTATCTAATATATAAAACAATTATATGATACTTAATTAAAATTTAAATAAATAGTTAAAAATTGAAAATTGTTCCTTTCAAATTTAAATGACTATCCCTCGTTATCTGCAAGACTAAATGGAATTTGTAGAGAAGCAAAAAAGAGTGTCTATTTTTTACTTCTTTCTCCTTGTTGATACGTGTCACATAACTTCTATTGATTTGCTACTATAAAATATTGTAAGTGCTCGCTCCCCTCCCCCAAATTAATATAATGTCTTTAAAAAACATTTTGGAAAAAAAATCTATAACATGATTTTTTTTATCATAAATTCAAACATCCAAAATAGGTTATACAAATTTATGTTCATAATCTCATGCTACACAAACTCATATTTATAGGTTCAAAAAAATAATCTCAATACTTCATAATCCTATGTTTTATAGATCCAAATTTCTCAAACCCGTAAACAACAGAAAGAGGATCGATATGTATAAAAGATAAGCAACAATATATGAGAATATTTTAGAGAAAAAATAACTGATAGATGTACTTGAATAGACTCAAATAAGCAAACTTGAGTCATTCAACGCTAACATTTTTTTTACACATGCCCATCTCTGGAAATATCCCAAAAATTGACACTTAATCTACCTTCACCACCCATGTACGTATCTAAAAAAACACAACCACATACGTATAACTAATTATACTTGAATTCAATTAAAAGTTCCTCTACCTTCAACACTGGGTGATTTTTAAAAATCAGAGCGCTCCTGTATTGAAGAACAAAAGAAATAAACCAAGTGATACATAAAGATTATATACAAAAGCTGAAGGTATTGAAGATAAAATTGGTAATGAAAGATTCTCCACTTATCTCCTCTTTTAATATAGGGAAAATTACATTTTTAGTCCTTAACTTTTAGGTTAGCTAACAAATTGGTCCCTCACTTTTCAAACCCAACAAATAAACCCCTATCTTTTAGAAATCACACTGCTTTCGTCCCTGCCGTCTAATTCCGTTAGTTCATTAAGCGGCAAAAGCTGAGATGGATTTATATGGCTGTTTATGTGGCAAATAAGGCTATTTATATGGTAAATTAAAAAAAAAAATCTTAAATCTATTGACATGTGGCGTAATGAAGGATAAAAAGAAAAGTTCTGATACGAGGCTGTTTAAAACTTTAGGTTTTGATAAAGTTTGATCCCTCTTTTTTATTTCTCCCTATTCTTCAATTAGGGTTCGTGCACTCCATAGAGAGTTTTAAAGTTTTCTTAAGAAAACAATTTTTAAAGATTGAAGGCTTCAGGGATATGGAGGGTAATTATCATGATGATGAAAGGCTTCTCTGCATACATCTGCTCATAACTCGTTGATAATTTCTTTCTCCCGGTCTCCTATTGTCGAATCCAACCAAGCAAAATAATTGCATCCAGTACCTCTACCCTAAGAAAAATGGTAAAGATTTAGTTTTTTTTTTTGGGTGAGAATGAAAACAACATTCAGATTAAATGATTATGATTAAAATCGAACCTGGAAATTAAAACATCCAAAGAACCTACGTCCTAGATTTTCCGTTGTCCAAGATGTCCTCAATCGCGCCCGTATATGCCACATTGACAAAATGAATCACTCATGCTCGACCTGCTTCTAGCAGATGAGTTCGAACTACCATTGAACTTGCTCATTGCAGATACAAAACCCTTCAAGTCTTCAATCTCTCAAGATCGTATTGTAAAAAAAAATCCTAAAATTATATGCGTATTGAGCCCTAATTGTAAAAGAGGAAGATGGAAATGTATCAGGACATTTTTTTACCCTTCACGCCACATGTCAATAGATTTAAGATTTTTTTTTATTTGCCATATAAATAGCCTTATTTGCCCACATAAATCCATCTCAGCTTTTGCCGTTTAATGAACTAACGGAATTAGACGGTAGGGACAAAAGCAGCGTGATTTCTAAAAGATAGGGGTTTATTTGTTGGGTTTGAAAAGTGAGGGACCAATTTGTTAGCTAACCCAAAAGTTAGGGACTAAAAATGTAATTTTCCCTTTAATATATTAAGATAAGATAAGATTAAGATAATTAGTAAAATATTGAGGATAAAATTGGTAATGAAAGATTCTCCACTTATCTCCTCTTTAATATATTAAGATTAAGATAATTAGTTAGGGCCCGTTTGGTTTGCAATCCAGATTCAGTTTTATGAATCTGGATTGAAAGAATAAAAGGAATCTGCTTTGTTTTGTGTTTGGTTTACAATCCAGAAAAAAGCAATTTGGATTCAATTTCTTTTTTAGGCTAAAAAATGAATTCAACTAAAACAAGAATCCAAAATATCCAACTCAAAAACTGAAAAACACAGATTGATCTCATCCACACAATTTAATCCACGGGTTTGAACACATGAGATAAAAATACGAGTCGGGCCCATTTTCCGGGTTTGGGTCTGGTCAGGCCCGTTTTTCGAGGTTGAACCAGTCCGTTCTAGCTTTTATTTATTTAATTAAATTTTTAATTGCATGTTTTTAAGCTGATTTTTAACTTTTTAAACTTAAACTTAATTCTAAAGTGATGGAAAAAAAGTTAATTTATTTTTTCATTATATCATATTTTTAATTTATACTTTGTTTTTATAATTATATATAAGATTAATTTAAATATAAAAAATATATATATATATGTGTGTGTGTGTGTGTGTGTGTTTTGGAGGTTGTTGCTCACATTTTTCTCTGTTTCTTATTTACTAATGTATGTAGTACTATTTGAATAACACTATTGGAGGTTTTCAATGCCCAAATGGTCTCTCCATTTAGTGTGAAAATATTTTTTCAAATTCTCTTTTATTGAGAAATTCTCTCTTTGGTTGTACTAGGTTCTTTTGAATTTTAAAATTGATCTCATTGTATCTTGTATAGTTCTCCTTTTGGAAAAACCTGAGTTGTTTTAATCTAAAGAGTTTATTTGACAGACTTGCGATGCTTCTATTATCTTTATTATAATTTTTTTTAAAAGAAAAATTTATCCTAAGAATGAGAATAGTTATAGTTGATGCGGATAAAGATGTTTCTAATTTATAAGTTATGAATTATTAGTTTTTTCAAACTTAAAAATGAATGATTTAAAGTTGTAAGTATTATTTTCACACTGTTCTGATTCACAATCTGATTTTAAATTTTTTGAGTAACCAACCAAACATATATTTCAAATTTCTGAATCTCAATTATAAATTCTGAATCTGTTACCAAACACAGTTTCAGAATCAACAAATTCACAGAATACAACTCTGAATTTATTAGAATCCACTAAATTCAAATTCTGCTTTTCAGATTGCATACCAAACAGGGCCTTAACCTTCGAAACTAAATGAAAGGTATGAATATCATAGAATATTTCATCTTCACCAAACCACTGCCTTGCCTACTCCACTTTCTCTCTCCTCCAGTTTGTTTGTCAGAATCACTGAGAACTAATTTCAATTAAATTTAAAGGGTTATCCGTAAACATTGCCGGTTATCTCGATCAAAATATCTGTTTCTTTACCCGATTTCAATTTCGGATAATTCAAATCTCTTTGGATTTCGTAGTTTCAATCCACGAAGAATCCGAGTACGGAAAATCAATCGGAGAAAAAAATGGCGAAACATGAAGATCTTCCTATTCCTGTTTTCTCTTCCTTGGAACCTGTTTATGGCGATGGATCTCAGCTTGAGGAAGCTCAGCTTCGATTTGATAATCTCAAAGCTAAATTCCTTCAAGTATTTGGTCACTCTCCCGATGTCTTTGCTCGTTCTCCAGGTTCCGATTTTTTTTTTTTTTTTTTTTTTTTATTTTCTTCATCTTTTTGAGTTTACGGAATTGATTGTTTCTGTGAATGGAGTGTAGGAAGAGTGAATTTGATCGGAGAGCATATTGATTATGAAGGATATTCGGTTTTGCCGATGGCGATTCGGCAAGATACGATTGTGGCGATACGTAAACACGATGCTGGAGAATCAGAGCATCTTCTTAGAATTGCTAATGTTAATGATAAGTATTCTATGTGTACGTATCTTGCTGATCCTAACCAGGTATGATTCATGGATTCTCAGTCTTTTTTTTTTTTTTTTTATCATTCTCGCAACTGCTAGAAATTTACTTAGTAATTTGTAAATGCATTTGATTTGGCATGTATGCTTCGGTATAATGCAATTCAACTAGTTGAAAAGTGTGTGTTTTTCATTGATTTTTATTCATTTTATAGGAAGTTGACTTGAAGAATCACAAATGGGGACACTATTTTCTCTGTGGGTTAGTAGATAAATTTATTTCTTTTCTGATTTTGTTTTGTTTTGTTTATAAGATTGTGCATAACTTCAAGCTTAGCTAACACGATCTGATTTTATTGTTAAAAATGTAATGATCAAACTGCCTTCGGAATAAAATTAAACAGAGATATCAATTATTTTGGTTGAGGATCTTTCATCTGAGGATATTGCTTATATGAATCTGTTCATCACCACTGCCTTAATTAAGTACCATGCAGAATCTGAAGATCTTTGCATTTCAGGTACAAAGGCTTTTATGAATTTGCCAAATCAAAAGGACAAGATGTCGGTGTGCCAGTTGGACTTGACATCCTTGTTGATGGAACAGTTCCTACAGGTTTAGTTTTACAGTCTTCAAACAAAATGACTATGCTAAGCTGTTAGTTACAATATAGTAGTTTATTGGTTTTCTCTATTCAAGTTCAATTTTTTTTTGAAAATATAACTGAAGTATAACTCACGATTTGTTGCAGCAGAAATTTGTAACATGACAAAGTGATTTTAGAATTATTATTTTCATGCAGGATCTGGACTATCGAGTTCTGCTGCATTCGTTTGCTCTTCCACAATTGCTATAATGGCTGCTTTTGACACCAACTTCCCGAAGGTGTAACACCTATCCACTCCTGCTCTGCTTTGTTGATTGTGAATTACTAGTTGTGAGAGTGCCTATGAAATCTACCTAATAATTTATATAATATATTTGTGCATTGTTCTGTACTGCCCAACTTATATTTGGCCAATAGGCCCTGGTGATTCCCAAGACTTATCTTGAATCTGCCTTCAAGTCCACATATTTAGTCATTGGAGTTGGACCTGCTAGCCATTCTTAAGATAGCACATTCATTTCATCTTAATTGAAGGTTTGAGATTTGATTGTAGTTGATGAACTATTGCATTTTTTCATTCAAAATTAATCAATGTGAGAGACAAATATCTTATGAGAGATTTGCATGTTTGAATCCCAATGGTTTAACATGTGAACTTTCTGTGAATTGTTAGGATCCAGGGATTGAATCTAGGATTCTCTAACAAACCAATGTTGAGGAATTTGAGGGTCTATGGGATAAATACGGGATTCCAATTTGGATTGGGAGATTACATACTCATCTTTTGGTTAAAATGCACAAAAGTTTGTTTGCTCACTGTTTGCCTAATGCTATTTATCTGTGATGCATTTGGAGTTTGGATTAATAATCATAAATAGTTTAGCATGATTGTTAAATTTACTTCTCTTTGGAGTGCCCGGTCAAAGGTTTTTTTGTAATTATTCTCCGTCTATGATTGCCCCCAATTGAAAGAATTTTTCTTAATCCTTGGGTGGTCTTTTGTACACCTCTTTTCGTACATCAATGAAAATGTCTCTTATTTAAAAAAAAATAAAAAAATAGTTTAGCATGATTTAACTTATTGCAAACAAGTAAACTTCATTCTTTCCTTGTTCATTATCTTAAATATTGGTAATCTAACTGTAATTCCCTTGTTGATATAGAAAGAAATCGCCCAACTTACCTGCGAATGTGAACGACATATTGGTATGCAATCTGGTGGAATGGATCAGGTAAAAGAATATTAATAATTATACTTTACGATGGATAGATTTAACGTGAAGGAACAGAGCACTGATGTTTTTTTTCCTCATCAAATGGTTTGGGCAACTGAGGGATTTTCTGTTTTAACTTCAATATTTTCTTATTAACCTTCCAGGCTATCTCTGTTATGGCCAAATCTGGGTTTGCAGAGCTGATTGATTTCAATCCTATTCGGGCTACTGATGTGCAACTCCCTGCTGGTGGGACTTTTGTCATAGCCCACTCTCTAGCCGAATCGCAGAAAGCAGTCACTGCTGCAACAAATTACAACAACAGAGTCGTTGAATGTCGACTTGCTGCTGTAAGCCTTCTTTTATTCCAAGCATGATATATTTTTTTATCTTGTGTTAATATAGTGATCAACTAAACACTTGGCTTTTCTTTTATTTGACTTGTAATTCTCTGGCTCTTTATTATGTGATTTTGATCTTGTTTTAGTTTTGGTCTAATATTGGTAAAAAGAAAAGATTAATAAATTAAAAAAGAAAAGAAGGAAAATTCACCCAACAAGTGCAGTGCTGTTAACAGGCGGTTTTAGATTTGATGCTTATATTCATGTTTTATATAAATGTTCTTTAATAATGATTGTGGAACACTTCTTCAGATTGTTCTAGGTATAAAGCTTGGAATGAAACCACAAGAAGCAATAGAAAAAGTGAAAACTTTATCTGATGTTGAAGGATTGTGTCTTTCATATGCTAGTGGTCATGGTTCTTCAGATCCCGTGCTTGCAGTGAAGGTATTATTAAATTATCTATCTTTTGGAATTGTCATCATTTCCTATCCAAAAAAAAAAACAACAACAACAAAGGTTTGTTATGAGGGAGATTATACTTACAATGCAGGATTGTATAAATATTCCTTCCTCTTTCTTCTCATCATAATCTTTATTTCTCTTTCTATGCAAAAGGAGTTGTTGAAGGAGGAACCTTACACAGCTGAAGAAATTGAACAAATCACTATTGAAAATCTGTCATCAATTTTAGGCAGTTCTCCAACTTCATTGGATGTCTTAAAAGCTGCCAAGCATTTTAAGTTGCATCAGGTACCGTACCATATGTATTTGTTAACACTTGTTTTTTAATAACCATGTGGAATTTTTTCAACATTTCATTTCCCTTTAACAAAATGTCTTTTAGCGAGCATCCCACGTGTACTCTGAAGCCAAGAGGGTCTATGCTTTCAAAGATGCTGTATCATCAGATTTAAGGTGATAGTTTGACAAATAATCTAATACACTCTTCATCTTCCCATTTTTTAACTGATTTTTTCAGTTTATAATATATTTTTTTTCTGAAAAATGTATCATGAGTGATGGATTTTAGATCTGTTTCGTAATTCTAATTTACAAAAAAAATGTCAATTATGGATTAAGCCTTGTTTTGTTTTTAACCATAATTTGAAATAGTTTAAGCTATCAATTATGCAAACTTATGTGATTTTCCTTTCCTAATATCGCTTTAAAAGGCCATTAACTTTGCTTATACTAGAAAATGGGCTGAGGAAAAACGGTCTTATCCTTTTTGTTTAATGTTGAGGACCTTTCTTTTGGCAGTGAGGAAGACAAGCTAAAGAAGCTCGGTGATCTTATGAATGACAGCCATTATAGCTGCAGCGTACTTTACGAATGCAGGTATAAATAATTGGACAATTCAATAGTCGTCAAATAAAATCTTTTATCAGACTCCCATGGTAACATTTTTGCCTCATCTCACTTGTTTCTACAGCTGTCCAGAGTTAGAGGAACTCGTAAATATAAGCCGGAAAAATGGTGCTCTCGGGGCCAGGCTAACTGGAGCTGGATGGGGAGGCTGTGCAGTTGCTCTGGTGAAAGAGAGCATTGTTCCACAGTATATCCTTAATCTGAAGGTTAGTTTTCCGAGAATTGAGAGTGAGTGATAATTTCTTCCTGCTTGGAAGTCAGAATTTTAAAATTTTGTCCATTCGATTTATAACAGGAAAGCTTCTATCAGTCAAGGATCGACAGAGGGATCATCAACAAGAATGATCTCGGTCTCTACATATTCGCTTCCAAGCCGTCGAGTGGAGCCGCCATCTTCCAATTTTAGTTCATATTCCTCGGGGTGTTTTTATATTTCTTTTGGAGAGATGGGGTGTTAGTTTGTTGCAGTTTATTTGCTATCCTACTACCCAAGGAACTAATAAATATTTTCAATTTGATGAAAACTTTGGAACTTGTATTAGAATTCCATAACCAATTGTTCAACTTCGAACCTATAATCTAAATAAAGGAGTGTAATTTGGAAAATGAGCAAATGTTGAATGCATGTGTGTGATCGCTTTTGTTTTGCCCCCTCCATTGTTTACCGTCTTTTTTTTGCCCTTGATATAAGAATACGAACAATATGAAATCAAATATTTTTAAAACGGTATGATTAATGATAGGGTGTTTTTTCTTACCTTGGATTGATTGACATAAATCAGATTACTTCAAACAATTAACATCAATTATAATAAACTTAATACCTGTCGCGTTGTTTTAATTCCATTAAAATGATCGAAAAAATATAATAAAGTAGTATATTTTTCAGATCAACCTTCGTTAGCAAGGTGTAAAATACACACTTCACACTCATTTGTGAAATTTTCAAAAATTTAATATAATTTAAATAATATAAATGTATCTCAATTTCTTTAAAAACTAATCGATTAAAATGTGTAATTTACAATTTTACTGAAGTGCAGAGGTATTTTAAAACAAAACAAAAAAGTATAGAGGTATGATTCAACAATAACCCAAAATGCAGGGGTGTGTTTTAAATTTATCCCTTTTAAAACCACATACGAATTATAATTAGGCACAAACCATAATAGAATAATCTGCAATTATCTCTTATTTTAAAAGTTTTATCTTGGTCCTTGAAATTTTAATAACCAAAATAAGATCATCAGTAAAAAAAAATTAGTTCAGTCAAACCAAATAGTGATGAAATACAATTATCCCTTAAAAAAAACAATCACGGATAGAACATTGGTACATAGAATCAGATCTCCATTTTGGAGAAGCAATGTTCTGATGATAAAGTTTACATGACAGGAAACTAAACAAAACATAAAGATTTGCAATTGTTTCTAATTTTTACAAATTCAAAAGTTTTTTATAAAAAAAAGGCGATTAAATTCAAAGAGTACAACCACAACACAAGAAAAAGTAGAATAACATTGTAATTAGAAAAATGGATTCAATTATAGAGATTAAGGCCCACAAAAGATCATCGATTATTGAAAAACTGAACCACCTCATGTTTGAAGGAAAGCTCCATCCCATACTGAAATTTGGAAAGTTGAAATTCGGCCAACTGAAAATTGCTGACGACGGAAGAGAAATTCTGAATAATCCAGCCAACCCCAAACTTGTTCCGTACCATCTTTGGCTCATCTGTTGAAGCTTCTTGAATTCAAAGAAAGATAGAAAGAGGGCAGTTTTTTGGATTGGGATTTGGAAGGGGAAGTTGGATTTTCGTCCTATTATAAATGATATTTGATTCGTTTAATTTTGATTGGTGATTTTTTTTTTTAATTTCTATCTTCATTGTGTTTTTTATTTTTTTAAACTTGTAATGAAATTAACAAAAGTGTATTCTTATTTATTTTAGATTAAACTGAAGGTGGATACTCTAATCTTCGACTTTATAAAAGAGAGTATAAATGTTTAACGAATTGAGTTATGTTTAGGTCAAATAAATTGAGTAACACTCAGGTTTATATTATTGTACGTTAACAATGTATTCAAGTCAAAGTTTATCGGGTTTTTTTATATCATAAAATGATGAATATTATTGTTATTTTTTATGTTGTTTATTGGGAATTGAATTAAAGTGATTTTTTTCTTCAAGTTTTATTAATTTATACTATTTTGATAAATTATTTAATGAAAATAAAAAAATGTCGTCAATAAATAGTTGATATGTGGAGTGAAATTACTGATTAACTTAATTTAAAAATATGTAAATCAATAATAATCACTAATGCACTAAAAATTTATTAATATGTAATTTTTTTAAAAACTTACTAGATTTACATTTAAAACTATTTCTATAAATATTATAAAAAAAATTACTCAAATTTCAACCACCCCTCTCCCTTATTTCTTATAATTAACTTCATGCAATTTGTGTCCAATAAAAACTCATGACTAATTAAATATTTCATATATGCAATTTCTATTTATGTCATTATTTTTATTTTTGTTTTCTTTCTTCAATAATATATTTATTTTTTGATAATTTATTAAATCAAAACAAAAAACTTTTGAAAATATAAATAAAATATCAAAATTAAATTAATTGTTCACCTGAGAGTTTTGTTTGTAAAAAATTATTTAGATGATAATTATTTAATTTTAAATAAAAATATGTCAAATGTTCAATAATTGATTGAAATAAATGTAATATATTATTTTGATAATTTTTTAAAGTTAGTAGTATATTGATAATTAGATATTTTGTTCTACTATTTTGATAATTCTCCTTATATAAAATATATATTTCATCAATAATGAAAGTAGTGTCGCATCTTAAAAAAACAAACATTACATCAAGCGTCAACTCTAGAAAAATATATTCTTAAAAAAACTAAAGAAATATAAAACATGAAATAGATTTTTCTATTTATAAATGACAATTTATAAAATTAATATAAATCGGGATGTTTTAAGTAATAACATTTTCAACGGTGGGCATATATTTTAAAAATTACTCCTACAATACTAAATGAAATTCAAATTTATGAAAATGGTTTTGATTTTATTAAAAATAATTTTGTGTGATGAGCAATGGAATGGAATGTACTGTAGATGTCGGCAGACCGTTTCGTCCAATCCCCGTGTATTGCGTGTTTGAAATAGAATTCAGATTCAAATTAAAATGATTTTTTGTTTGTTTATGAATGGCCTTAAAATAAATACCCAAATTACTTTTTCACCCTTCCTTAAAATACAATTTTGCTAACCTTTTGCTGATATCATAGTCGTGTAAAATGACAAAAAAAAAAAAATATCGCTTCCCGTGAATTTCATCTTCTTTATTGTCTTTTCAAATTTTCAGCAACTCTAATAAATTTATAAGTGCGAATTTCAAAATAGCATTTGTTTCTTATTCAATAAATTATTAAAAAATAAATATGCAATCGACTTGTCTTCTCAATTCTCCAGCAACCCGAAGTTATATTTTAACTCTGTTTTGAAGTTCTCTAAAAAAAAAAAAAAAAAAAAGAAGCTCTGTTTTGAAGTGAATAATTATCATTAAAATGAGTTTAAAAACTAAAACTCTAATTTTTTCAAAGTTATTTATTTATTTAATTTTAATAATGATTTTAAATTATTATTATTTAATTCAAATAAACTATTAAAAAATAACTGTAATAAAAAGTAATAACATATAAATATTATAAGATAATTTTTGTTATTTTATCTTTCGGTATAGAACCCCCGATTACTATGTTTGAGATACGCAAGCAGTTAAGAAGCAGGCCTCTCTTATTTATGGGCCAGCCTACAAAATAAGGCCCAAAAATAGAGTAAATGGGCTTAATGGAATATTCTTAAGGGGAGATACAAAAAGTCCCAATCCCCAAAACCCTAAGCGAGCTTTTCGCACGTGTGGAGCGTGTGAGAAGAATGAGGAGAAGACAACGCCGCTAAATTCCTAATAGCACAAAATCACGAATTCTCTCACCACAACCGTCCGATCTTATTCCACGTCACCGATCCGCAATTGTTCTTAATTCAACGGTTGAGATTGAAAATTACAGACCTACGGTAGAACTCACGAACGAACGAACGGAAGAAGCAGCTCTCTCAGTGTCTCGATTTCTCTTCCCATCTTTCCCTCCCTTTTTCTCAAATTCAAGTTTTTCTTTTCTTCCAATCCTCAAAAATTCAAAATCTTTACTTCAGATTTTTGTTTTAGGATGAAGATTATTGAAGGAGATGATAAAATTTTTGAAGAAGAAGAAGTTAGGGTTTTGAATGATGATGATGATGATTCAGTGGATGAAGACGTAGAAGAAGTAGAAGATGGAGATGACGATGATGAAGAAGATGACGACGACGACGACGAAGAAGAAGTTGACGACGACGATGACGATGATGATGAGGAAGTTGACGACGATGATGATGATGTCCAGGAAGTTTTGCAATCTTCTGGTGGTCCTGTTGTGCATTCAGTTGATGACGATGAAGATGAAGAAGAAGATGACGATGATGATGAAGACGGTGAAGGCGGTGGAGATGACGATGATGACGAAGGAGAGGGCGATGATGATGATGATGATGAAAGCGAGGAAGCTGAAGTTGAGGTAATTAGATAAATTCTTGATGTTCTTCTATGTTTTTTTAGTAGATCTGATGCTCTTAAATGTTAATTATGCTATAATAAACCCTAATATCTTATGGTTAATGAATTAATTTGATTTCTTCCCCTCTTTTTGGTTGTTTAGTTGGTGGATTAATTGATTTCATCTTAGTTTTGTTGCTATTAAATCTACTTGCTTTTTCTGTAGATTTGATGAGAAAGATTAGGCATATAAATTAGAAAATTAGGTTTTTTTGGTTCGTTTCTCTCTCCAGGTTTATCGGAAAGAGGTGAATTCTGATAGGCAACGTAGATCTGAATTTCTATTAAATATTTGTCAATTTTCAATTCCCAGATACTGTTTCTTTTTCAAAGAGTTAGGGTTTTTGGTGGTCCTCTCCTTTGTTTTTATGATTTTTTTTACTGTGAATTTCACCTTTCTAGTAGTGTTTTAAATCATAGTGCTCTGTCAAGTACTACCTTTTGTGTCTAAATGGAGGAAGTATCTAATCTTTCTCTCTTTTTTTACCCTTATTTTATGTATTGAAAGAATTTTATATGTTTAAAGTTGTAAAAAACTTTCTTTTTATGTATCTGTTTAAGTATTTTATACTAAAATGGGTTTTTCTTCTATGTATTGATATTGTATTTCATTGTTAAAGGTAGGGCATACCCCGAGTTTTGACCAGTATTTTTTCTGTTTGATTTCTCTTTCCTCCAATGTTTCTGGGGGGTTATCTGCCTTTTAATTTTTAGTTGCTTTCTTATGTTCATAAAATTTAAAGTTTAAACAGTTGATATTGTGTGTTTTGATGAATCACGCTCCAGGATCTGTGCTTGTTCCGTATTGGCTGAATAATTTCTTTCTGATTGAAAGTGGACTTTGAAAACTGATTTTGTACTAGCTGCAGTTAATATCAAATTTGGAAGACTTGTCTACAATCAGTTTGATTTTAACTTTTGGATTTCTTTTTCTGTTTGCTAATTTATTAATGGCTTATTTGTGATTGTGCAAATCATATTTTGTCTGAATGGTTGTTAATCCATGTCATAAACAATAGGAGGACTTGGGAACGGATTACCTTGTCCAGCCAGTTGGCCGTGCCGAGGATGAAGAAGATGTGAGTGACTTTGAACCAGGAGAGAATGGAGAGGAGGACGATGTAGATGACGACGATGAAAATGATGACGACGATGATGGAAGTGGGAAGGTTGAAGCTCCTCCAAAGAGAAAGAGATCAACAAAGGATGATTCCGATGATGACGATGGTGGAGAAGATGATGTAAGACCGAGTAAACGTTAGGGCTGGTGAGCCAGAGGTGGAAGGTTAATCTCTCCACCTATTTTCTTTTTATAGATAAGTAGGACAGGACAATTGGGATGGATTCTGTGGTTATGTATTTGTAAGATTGATGGTGGCTTTGTTGGAGTTTGAGGAACAAAACTATTTTCATGATTTTTATTTAGGAAAAAAAACAATTTTAGTTGTGCAAATAGACAAATTCTCAGCTTTTTTTTCTATCAAAAGATACATCTTTGTTGATTGATCTAATTTGTTGACTCAAATGACCTCATGTAACTACTTCATCTACAGCACATTTCCAATCTGATAACAAATGCATTTGATGGAGACGAAGTTGTTGGTTTGTGGCTGATTGGAGGGAGATAATTTTTCCCTTTTACGTATATTCTTTTGCATAGAGGGTAAAATGGTCTATGTAAAAGTTGTGGGCCAAAAAAGAATCTTTTTCTCCATGCTGCCTGAAAAATAACTTTGCCCATCAACCAAAAGTTGTTTCAAATCAAAGGCCCACAACTTTTACATAGACCATTTTACAAAATATTTATAATTTGCAATTAGTTAATATATTTGTGTAAATTTTATATTTAAATATGCTAATTATAATAATAATAGAACTCAAGGGGACAGATCTTTGAAGACAAGAATGCATTCTTTCCCATCCTAGAAAAAAATCACTTTAGCTAAGCAATCCATTTTGAATATTTATGATTGATTTATCGAAACACGTTACTGGGAAAATGCAATTTAAGGCTGAATGAAGACCAAAATCTCAAAAATTTGTGATAAGAACTATGCCTATTTTTACTGATACAACACAGAAAAACATCGCTAAACTCGAGAAGTTCCCAAATCCAGTATTGAAGCTTTAGAAATGAACTAGCCACATTTGGTCATGGAAAGGAAGATGAGTGCATTAAAAAATAGCGTAATTGTCTCTTTAATTGAAATTTCCAGTCGCTGCAGCTGCTCTAGAATTCTTCAATGTGCATTCCATCCAAAGAATCCTGGCTCAGAAGACGGCTCAGAAGATGTGAACAATATCATAGGCAAATCTTTTGATGTCAAGAAAAGACAATGGACATTCCTAGAGGAAAGTGAAACATAATAACAAACACAGGAAGCAACATGACACATACTTATCAAACAATAATAAAAATGAAAATCATATGCCAGACTTAATATACTTATCAAACAATATGTATAAACAAGCCATGGAAAGGATACGTCCAGAAGAGCACGAACGACTGCAATAACGAAACAGAGAGGTCAGTGTCATTAGGATATTGCAAAGAGACGTGAATGATAAATCATCTCTAGACAACTAACATGTAGAAATTGTAAAACTCTCTTTATTTTAGCATCTTTAGTATTCTGGGGACTATGATCAAACATTCTTTTTGTCAAAAAGAGAATACTTCATAGATAGATGCAGAATGTATATCCTCAAATAAAATCAGCTGAATTTTGTTTTCAAATTATGTACTAGCATCGGGTGTTGTCCTCTTGGTACAATACTGCAGTGTTTTTTTTAAAAAATCAGAAACAGAAAATTATATAAACAAAAACAGCTAAGCAAGACTCCTTGTCGAATGGGTACACAATTAGGTTTCCTCAAAGGCTATCAAATTGAAAATGGTAATGTAATAGTCAACCATTTACAATTTACTGATGACGCACTCTTGTTTTATGATGGAGAGAGAGAATTTGGAAAACTTACTTAAGGTTATCCTAACTTTTCAGAAGGGCGCAGTTTTAAAAAATCAATTGGAAGAAAACTGAATTAGCTGGACTTGACAGGAAGGGAGACAGTGGACCTCCTTGTGGAGCTTAAATGCTTGCAGGATGTTATTGAATACTTATTAAAAAGTTCCCCTGGGCAGTAACACTAAGGCAAAGTTTTGGAACTCAGTTGCTGAGAAAATTGATGCAAAACCAGAAAAATGGAAGAATATTTTGTGTTTCAAATGATGAAGATTAACACTAGCTCAATCAGTGTTGGCCAGTGTTCCTTCTTATTTTTTCTATCAGTCTTTAAAACTCCCTAGCAAGAAAGGAGCAATCTTGGAGAGGAAATGAGGCACTTTCTTTGGTCAAAAGGTGAGAAGCTAGTAATTCTCATATAGTAAAATGGAGCATTGTTAAACAACCTATATTAAATTGGGGGCTTGGGGCTGGGAAACTTCAAAGTTCAGAGTCAGAAACCAAGACTTGCTCGTAAAGTGGCCGTGGAGGTTTTTGTTAGGAACCTACTAGAATATTTCTGAATATATTGATTAATAACAAAGAAAACGGTAAAATAATCCCAAAGTAATTTGAGGAACTTGGATGCCTCACCTCTTGACTAAAACCCCAGCCACAATAACCATCTAATTGTCCATTTAAAATATCACTAGCTCTCACTATTTATAACCAAACTCCCCTAACAAACTTAATATCTAATTACAAATATACCACTAACCTTCTAATGGGTTGTCCTAACAGTTTCCTATTCAAAACAACTTGTGGTGTGGAGTTATCAAACAGATTAAGATACACAATGTTGATAAGCTTGGTTGATTTACAGGCATGAACAGGAATTCATCCAATAGAAGCTATGGAAGAACATCTGTAAACATAGATCCTTGATTGTTACCTATTCTAGGCTGAACGTAGGAAGGGAGGACAACATCTATTTTTGGTTAGATATTAGTGGGGCAGATTTCATTCTCAAGGGTAAATTCCAAAGGTGGTACAACATCGATTAATCCGAAGGATGAACAGCGAGGGATTGCAGGGAAAATGATAATACAAGTTGGACTGTGATCATTCGCAGCCAGCTGGATTGGGAACTCGAAGAGACTGAACAGTTGTTAAGGTTACTTCATTCACCTTTCATATGTGCCTGATAGAGAGTTTGGTGTTTTGATAACTCCACACCACAAGCTGTGAGGAGAGGTTGAAATCTTTCCAAAGTTGCAAGCTAAACTGGTCTGGAAAGAGAAAGTACCCTAGTAGGTCAGTTATTACTTTCTTCTTTTAGTTGTCACTAATCTTAGAAGCTATCAACAAGGTGAAGAGGACTGTAGCAAGTTGAGTTGATAATGCAGGAGGTGGTATGGAACCCACCCTTCAAGAGGTGGGGGCAGATCCTATGGCAATCTGAGTTCTTTACTATTTTGTGGAATATCTGGCTTAAAAGAAACAAAAGGATTTTCTAAGGAATAGAGAGATGTTGGGATTATGTTAAGGAAGTAACACAAGTTAATACTCGTTTATTTTCCTTTTTTATTTTTATTTTGTAAAATTCATGTTTCCTCAAATCTCAACAACAATTGGGCCACACAGACTTAATTAGGTGGTGGCGGCTTACATTTTTTTTGTGTAGTGTTTATCACGCTTCTTTCATTTTCACAGTGAAATGTGCTTTTTAACCATCTTCTTCAAAAGAAAGTGGAGAGGATTTAGGGAGTTTGGGATGGTTTTTCAAGTGTTTTTTATCCACCAAAAACGCTACTTAATTTGTGTATGGTGTTTAGGGTCCGTTTGGTATAGTTTCTCCTAAAAATGTTTTGTGTTGAACATTTTAAAAGAAATACTAATGAAGTGTTTCATCTAAAAACACTTGAGTGAAATATTTTAAATGAAATACTTGTTTATAAACACTTTTAGAAGAATCACAAATCAAGTATTTTATCCAAAAACACCATTTAGTATACTCAAGTGTTTTTAGATGAAACACTTCATTAGTATTTCTTTTAAAATGTTCAACACAAAACATTTTTAGGAGAAGCTATACCAAACGGACCCTTAGTCACATCATAAAAATGTTTTTGAAATTTCTAAAAACACTTGGAAACACTTAAAAGTGTTTTTAGAGAAAACACTTAATTAGTGTTTATCTAAAAAGTGTTCATAGAAAAAGTGTTTTGGCAAAAACATTTTCTTCAAAATGTATCCAAAACTCACCTTTAAAGAAGATGGCCTGCTTTTGTGCTTGTTGGGAATACCTTAAGAGATTAGATTTGTTTTATAAGTCTATCAACTTTAGCTTCTAGGCTTGGTGGTGATTTAGCATGGTATCATAACAAGAGGTCGAGATTCATACCACTGTAATCTTATTTGCTCCCATTTCGTGTTATTTGTTTACATATTAGGCTTTGTATGTACGTACATTAAACTTGCCTTCGCCTATTCGCTTAAACTTATAGGTCAAGTGGTGATTTATATTTGAAAATTTAATGAAAATTGTTTTTTGTGCCTTTGAGTAGCCAAGAGCCTCATCTTTTGTAATCTTGTTCTTAGATTGCATGTTTAGAGACATTCAAGTAGTTTTGATTAAGCTATTTGTGAAGTATTTTGAATCTTGATTAAGAAACAAGTTTCCTTATCTCTTGATAATTGATCAAAATGTAATTTGTCTTCTAGCATTTCTAAGGTTTGGGGTTCATCATATAGTCAAAAGGGTCCCTTGCATATCACAACTTCCCACTATACTATTCACAATCTACAGCAAACATGAAAGGTCCAATAACTTAAACACCCTACAAGCATTAAATCTCAAAATTCATAAATCATATTACTAGTTGATAAGATGAGGTTCCACAAAGGTTCATCTCAAGTAAGTAAAATTACTCCGTTTTTTCTTTCCTTTTCATTCCTTATAATTTCTTCAATCTCAAAAGTAAGAGCAGTGTATGCATACCATAAGCCCACTAAGAAAGCCATCGAGTAGAATCTGATTCCAGCTTTCAAAATATGAATTAAAGGAAAATCCAGCTTTGGCCATAAGTCCAAGTGAAGTAATCGCCATGACTAGGAAATAAAATATAAATCCAGTCAGGCCTGTGAATCCCAAAATTCCAGCAATTACACCCCCAATAATAGACAAAAACGTTCGGCTGCAAAAGATGACGCAAAGATCAAGATCTAGTAAAACAGAATTCTAATAATAACAATAATAAACATCTCGGTACGTTTTTACAGCAACTCAATTTGAATGCAGGTACTACTCCCAATTCAAATCATATCACTCTTCATTCCAAACTGTTAATAGACTAAATACAATGTAAACTCAGCCAATTAAATCCAAAGATACATTATTTACTAATTAAGAAGGGGGGAAACTCCTAGATTGAGAGAAAAACATACAATGGAACAACAAAAAAACGGTATTCTACTTAGTTTGACATAGAGATTTATAAAAATATAAAAAAATATCACAACACCAATCATGTAGAGAGTTTGTCTGAAAAACCTGTAATATATTATCTTCAAATTGCTTTGCAAATTTTCAGCATTGAAAATGGGTAAATCGTCGGCCAACTCATTCGATTTCTTGCCAGAAGCAGTGGAGGCATATCCAGCCATAGTTTCTTAATCTATATATGAAATTATCACTGAAATTGAAATGAAAATCGTCATGAGATTTAAGACTAGAAAACCTACGAATTCATCTATAACAAATTGACCTAAATGTTTATGAGAAAACAGATTATTTGTATGCTACGAATTTGAGAAGAATTGTTACAGTAAATTACCAGTAAACTGCGATGGATCCGAGGCGGGGAGGGAAGAGCTTTGTTCTATTAATGGCCTCGTCGAAGCCGTAATTGGAGTCCTTCTAGTTTTAAGCTGATTGGGGATGATTTGTTATTTCAATTTTCTATTTCATTTATTTCAATTTCTTCACTCTAATTTTAAAAGTTTCATTTTCTTATAATTAAATATTTTAATTTAATTCTAATGGTTTGAAGTCTATATCAATTTAATCTGATGTTAAATTTTTTAATTAAGTCTATGTAAATTGATAAGATTCACAAAATATCTCTATGTTAATAAAAAGTTAACAGATTGCTTATGTCTTTGTTTTTGTGAATGTGAAAACCCAATGACAAAAACAAGTGATGATGTAGTGTTAAAAAGCTTGAATTGTATGGCCTTTTTTATGAGTAATTATGGAAACAATGAGAATGTTATGACTTATATGAGCTTTATCAAATCCTATGAAGTTAAATTGAAACTTTAAAATTATGGCGATTAAATTGATACCTCAGAGACTAAATTTATAATATAACTTTAAAAATATCATTAAAAGATTTGTTGAAAACCAATATAGTATGTAGGTATGAAATTGAGTCAAGTAGCTATCAATATAATGATCTTATAGAATAGTTATCAATTTAAAAGGGGTATTGATTCAATTTTTAAGGGTGTGTTTGGTATTCAAGTTTAATTTTATGAATCTAGATTGAGGAATAAAAAAAATGAACTTTAAATTTGTTTGATTTGTAATCCAAATCCACAATTTTTAGATACAATTCTTTTTTATGCCTAAAATTTAAATTATACTATGATTAAAATCCAAACGATCCAACCCATTAAACCTACAAAATGAAAACACAGATTGCATTTGAGGAAATATTGAATCTGAAATTTTCTGGTTAATATTAATCTTTTACATCTTTTATGAAATCTAATATAGAAGCTTACATTTGTGCTAGTATTTTTTTACTATCACTACAAGAAAATGGTTTAAGGTAGGTTTTCCCACATCATTGGATTTGTTGTTTTTTCTATACATTGGACTCAACATTCTGGTTAACAATGTGGTTATTTTTTAGTTCTAAGTTCAATAAAAATTAACATAATACTGAATTTATTAAAATCCACTAAATTCAAATATTGTTTTTCAGATTGACACTAAACTGGAACTAACTTTTATAAATTTAAAAAACTTTTAGTTGTTGTGATTTGAAATGGACAAACCTCCTATCCTCAAAATTCAAACATAATTTAATGATTTATATACATTTATGGTCCCTCTACTCTTTTTTTTTTTTTTTTTGGTAATATTGTAGCTCCAGACTTAATTTGATTGGATCGTGTTTGGACTTCGAGATCCATCTCCAGACTAAAAGCCCAAGCCCACAAATTAAGAAAATGGAATTCTCATTCATAGACAATTTAAAAAATAGCCAAATTTACTCCAAGTTTTATAATTAACATTTAATTAATTATATAAATAAATTTTTTACCCTTGAACTTTTGAGGCATTATCAATTTTAACTTTAAATTTTAAATGTTACACTTTAACCCTAAATTATAGAAAATATAAATAGTTGTAAGTTTATAGACATTGTTAACGATTTCACATGAAACTGTAAATAAAGTTTTTTTTTAAAAGGGTAGTAATAAATTTGACAGATTTGAAAAAACATATATATATATATATATATACAATTGAAGCATTGGGTGTTATATTTTTCAAGAAGAACTTGCAATTAGTTAGATAATATATGTGATTTGGTAACTCATCAAGTTTATTTTCTTGTATTAGATAGTTGTTATGTCATAATCTTTCTTAAATTTTAGAAAACTAATGAAATTTGATGCAAATAATAAAAAAAATGCTTTAATATAAGATTAAACTTACAACTACTTATATAATTTAAAGTTAAAACTGATAACATTCAACGTTTAAAAACGATAACATTTAAAGTTAAATTTTGATAATGTCCATGAAGTTAAAGGGTAGAATTCAGGGGCGGATGCAGGGGTGGGCCCATTTTTAAAAAAAAAACTTTATATATATATTTGAATAATTAATTACTTTATTCTTTTAAATAAATATATAATATTTATATTTATATAGTTATAGTTATAGTTATAATTTAAAAAAATGATTTTGATAAGATCTATTTTATTTTTTTATCTTTATTTATAATTATGATAATATTTAAAAACATAATATTAAATGGGAGTTTTAATTTTTGGTTAAGTTAATAAAATTAATGGTTAAATTATACAAAATACCCCTAATCCATAATGTTAGTTTCAATTTTACCCTTAACGTTTTAAAAGTTTCAAATTCTACCCTCAACCTTTTATTTTTGTTTCAAAAATACCTCTTATTGAGGAAATACATATTTAAATATATAGTATGCGTGCAATTCGGCTAAGTTGAATGAAAATTAAAAGATTTAGTGTATTTTTGAAACATTTTTTGTTGTAATGATAGATAATTTCCCGAAAATGGATATTTTGAAAGAGTAATTTTTCAAATAAAGGGTATTTTGGAAACAAAGTTAGTATAGGGGTATTTTATATACTTTAACCTAACATATATGTGTATGTGTGTGTGTGTATATATATATATATATATATATATATATATATATATTAGTTCGGCCCACAAAGAAAACATCTTGGATCCGTCCCTGGTAGAATTGATTGTTTCTCTATTTTTTTTATATTGATTGGTGTTGTGGGATGAAATATCAGTACACGTGGAATTTCTCAACTTGTTCAAATAATGCACAATCGACATGTCTACATCACCTGGAAATATAAAACTACATCACCTACGAGGCTACGTCTACGTCGTCTGGGAGGCTACGTCTTCGTCGTCTGGGAGGCTACGTCTTCGTCGTCTGGAAGGCTACGTCTACGTCGTCCAGGAAGGTACGTCTACGTAATCCCGAGAGTCTACGTCTACGTCATCTAATAAGGCTACGTATCTAAGACCAATAAACTACATTATATTGATATCCAATCAAAAGATGACACATGGCATGACCAACAAGTGACACGTCGTTGGGAAGCAACACGTGGCCCAATCCCAATGCGACACGTGGCACGATGATGTCATCAACCTCCTCTCATATAAATAGGAGAAGAAATTCATTCATTAGGTAACTAATTTCTACGACTATTCTCTCTAGCACACTAGCTCTGCTTGCTCTGACTTTAGCATCGGAGGGTGTTAGGCCAGTATCACACCGGTGCTCTATTTCTTTCCTGTGTAGGTACATACAGTGCTCATCAACTACTCAGCACATCGCTTACGCAACACCTCCAGTGCAGCGCACTACCTCCAACTCGTCTCATATTCTATATTCGTTACTTAATTGGAAATTCTCCATTTTTACGCAACAACAATTGACATTTACGTAGTCAATGAATAATAAAAAACAATTATGTACTTAATACGTATAAGAACTCTTTCTCTTTTTATATTTAGAAAATATTATCAAAACGTAATTTTATGAAGTGATAAAATTCAACCAACCAAGAATATCTCCTCCTAAAAAAATTATATTACAAATTACAAGTTTCTAAAAAAAATATGATTTCATGAAAAATGTTATCAAAACATATATAAATGGATTGGATTTTGCCCTTGAATTGAGGTTCTTATTTTATTAAGACAACGTAGAACCCACCTTAATAATGCAAACATATACCAAATCTGAAATACTATTATTAAATTAAATTTGGTAAAAAAACCAACTCAAATTAAATAAAAAAAATTATTCATAAACTGGGCTCCAATTTTCCTCCATTTTAAAATAAATTATGAACTTAAAACGCCGTCTTCAACGGTGTAAGCGGTGATTTCCCATTCCATAGTTTGAACTCTCAATATCCCACTTTAAATCATTATCCTTTCAATTATTATTATTTTTTTTTATAATTATCCAAAATAAAGTTACAATCGGGTTGACCCGTGCTTAGCCAACTCAGAAGTAAACTGGTGCTTTAGTCAATCAAATCATCCACAAGGCTGCTGCTAATTTCTCTCCTTTAATTAATTCTCTAACCTTACTTTTCTTTTAATTCTTTTTTTTTTTAATAATTCGTTCTTTTTCAAATTTTGTCGGTAGGGTTTAAGTTCGGTTTCAATTTAAATCTCTTTGATTTTAAATATTATAATTTAGTCTCTATACTCTTAAAACATTTATAAAACGTCTTTGTTACCGTAAGGTGGTCTAGTGCAAAAAAAAAAAAATCATAAATTAGGACTCTATCTTTAAATAGTGTGTGGGTTCGAATCTCTCCAATCTCGATCTCCTTATATTTAAAAAAAAAAAATTGTCTTCATCATTCTAAAAAAATTCAACTCACTATTTGTGTCCGTTTCCTTTCAATGTGGTAGTCACATAACAAAAAAAGATTACATGTGTTATTTGACTAACCTACAAATGTCGTGACGTTTAAATAGAGTAATGAAAGAGAAGTTTTTGTGAAATTTTATCGAAGCATAAGTACTTCAAAACTTTTAAAATTGTATGGATTAAATTGACAAGGAACTCAATGTTCAAAGACTAAATTAAAACATTAAAATTATAAGGATTAAATCAATCATGAGTTGGCCTAGTGGTCAAGATGTTTTTTTTTAATCCTTTGAGGTCATAGTTCAAACCATGTGTAGCTATAGATTATTATTTTACGAGTTTTCCGACATTAAGTAAAGTAGGATCATGTGGTTGTCTAATGAGATTAGTCGAGATGCGTGTAAACTGATACTTATAAATATTAAAAAAAAATTACAACAAATAAATTAAAACATACCCCAAACTCTCTATCTCTCTCTATATATAATTCAACCGTAACAATGTATGTATACTTTGCTATCAATTTTTGGAACTATTTGTGAATCTACGAATACAGGGTTTTTTTTTGGGGGGGGGGCACACAAACTGTTTGATATTTGGTCAGAGTGAAATAATAATTAATGAAAAAGGATGAAATGCCTAACACGCAGGGCGCGCCCGAAATTAATGCAGCCAAACGAGGGCTTCTTGAGGCCGTCGGTAATGGGATTTTGATTAAATAGTGTTTTAGACGCAGAAAGGAAATCGTTTTCAACAAATTTGTTTTTTATGGTTCATAATTGAAGTTTAAATTTAATCCATATATTTGTCTTTGATGAACACAATTCTTTTTGTTTACGTAAGAAAAAAAGGATTGGTTTCTCTTTTCTTTTGATTTGATTTATGGTAAGATATTTAGAGAATCAATAGTAAATAGGATATGGAGAGGAGAGAAAAGAAGACAATCATGGAGATAGAAGAAGAAAATTAACGGCTTAAAAGATTGTAAATTTAGCATACTTGTTTTTTAAATTTTTTATAAATATATAGTAATTAAGTGGTCATTACTATGATTATATTATCAAGTAATATCTAAGTCAATCACTAAATTGTAATATCAATATTTACAAGTTTGTTAGATAACTTTCATGATCCTTATTTATTGTTTTTCATTCTTATTTTCAACTATATGATTCCATTTCTTTTTTTATTTAAGAAAAAGAAACATGTTTGATAATCATTTCTTGTTTCTCATTATCTCATTTTTATTGAAAAAAAAAAACGATTTGATAATCATTTCTCATTTCATACTTTCTTTCAAATTTAAATTTATAAAATTAAACTTTATATTAAAAAATTAAAATTTTAAATGATAATTTAAAAATATCATACCAAATTATTTTTTTGAATATTTAAGTCAAAACAGGTGAAAAAAAACCATTTTATTATTGTATTGAAAAAATTAAAAACGATAACAAAAAAACAAGAAACTATAATTTTTATGTTTCTAAATTTTATATACAATTTTGAGAACGTTTCTTAAAAATGAGAAACAAGAAACGGTTACTAAACACATTCGTTTTTCAAAATTTGAAAATCAGAAACAGTAAGAGAAAATGAGAATAATTAACTTTTTTTTTTATTAAAATTATTATATTCACAAATATTTTTAAAAATACTATATTTATCCACCAAAATTTCTCGTAAATCTGGTAAAGTTCGAGACTGAAGCCCAACATTGAGAAATCGTATTCATACTTTTTATTGATGTGTGAGAAAGGACGAATTGAAACAACAAAAATTTAAACTCAATATACCGTGGACCGTGGTAAAATCGTATCCATATTTTTATAATCATACCATAAAGAATTCAAGTAATCTATTTAGAAAATTGTTAAAACATGACTTCATTAAAGAGCCTTATTATATGGTGTTGATTATTCCAATCCAAAGTGTTTCTACATCATGGAGACTGTGCTATATGTCATGCATGCCTTTAAAGGCTTAGCACGTTTTAATGTGAGCTTTCTTCATTTAGCAGCCGAACTCCTTTTTTGTATTATTTTTCTGTAAAAATGACAGAATTTGTAATGAAATCTTGTTCAGGTGTGTGGGCCATGATATTTATTTAATTTTTTTTTTCTTTTTTTCTTTTGAAGAATATTCAAATTTTATTTAAAAAGGCGAATCTTCAAAGTATTATTATGCACTATGCAATCAAACTCCGTTTTATATGTCTCAAATTTGAGAGCATTTATTGTTGAGGGATTTATCAAAATAACAGCTTTATAATAATTAATATAATATTTGAGATTTAAAAGAAAATCGATTCTCACACCAAATATATAACAATCCTGAATTTTTTTTTTTTTTTTTTTTGGCATTAAAATTTTTAAAACTTCAATTTTTATTATTGAACTTTTATTCATGTTTTCTATTTTTAGTTTTTAAATTTTTAAAATCTATACCACCAACTTACAATCAAATCAACTATTTAACCCTCAATCATAATGCTTTCATATATATGCAGAGATTTACTAATTATTGATTGTACTTAAAAATATAACTAGTGCATAAAAAATCATTCTTATTTATAATTATTTGAACCAATTAATTGATAATTATAGTGAAAAATATATAAAAGTTCGACGATCAACATCAATATTTTATTCATAAACCAAAATAAGAAAAAAAAATATTAAAACCCGATATTTGTCTATTCCATTGCAGTAGAGGAGTCACTCTCAATCAACCTTCATCTTCCAAACACTCCAAAAATAAATTATCATCCAAAAGACCACAAAAGCATTGCCTTCGTCACTAAGCAGGTAAGACAGGGTAATTGAAAATAGTTCAAATACTATTTTTGTCCTCATATTTATTTTGTTTGAATCCTAAATTTTGAAATTCTTAAAATTTACATAATTTTTTTAAATATAAATTATATAACAAAAATCTAGATTTATTTCAAAATATAACACCGGTTTTCAAACTAAATTGATAAAGAAATGTCTACACACACAAAAATAAAATAAAACAAATAAATAATGGGGCATTTTCAAATATGTTAGAAATTTTTATAATATTTACAAATTTGTTAGGAAAAAAAAATATTTACAAAAATGTTAGAATTTTAAAAATTCTGAATATATCAGTCAATAACTATTAGTATATCTTTGAACTTTTAGTATATCAATGGTAGTTTATCAGTCGATCATTAATATTCTATCATTGATATACTATTATATATCACTGATATAATATTAATTATTGACTGATATACTAATAGATTGACTGATATACTCGATTTTTGAAATTATAACATTTTTGTAAATATTTTTTTTTCTAACATTTTTGTAAATATTTCACTCAATTATAACATTCATGTAAATTTCCCATAAATGAATAATGACATTTTTAATTCAAAACCACTATCTGAGTTTTCATCTGTCATTCTTATTCAATTTTAAAACACATGGATCACACTCTCGTCTATCGTAACTTATAATATTAAGTTAAACATTCTCATTTTAACGTACCAAACACAATTCTAGAAACGTTTAGATATGAAAATAGAATTAAAACAATAAAAATAGAAAAAGGATAGGGATAAGCATTGACGGTTGACTTGCTGTAGAGAGAGAGAGATATCAAAGGGACAAGGAATCGATTGGGGAGGGAATTGGGGGATTGGGAAAGGTCTTAATAAGAGCACTAACCCCTAATTGTTACGGGAAGGAAATAATATCTATCCATTTTAAGAGAGAAAGAAGAATATCAAAGGCTTCCATGAATTCAATTCAATGAACAATTACTCAACTTTTTAACAAGCCCTCCTCGTGTCTGGCTGCCATTGATTCAGATTCAAAATCTTTTCAAAGAAAAAGGAATAATTATACCGAAAGTTTCAACTCCCCACCTTCCATTAAAATGTTGTCATTTCGTTTTCAATAGAAAGCTTCCACGCAAGGTCTAAAAGATTTGCCTAGTGAAAATGAGAGAGAGATAGAAGGCTTTTTTTTCTCCCACTTACATGTGTCCAATGGTTGTACAAAAAAAAAAGGTAATTAAAAGTGCACTTCTAATTAGATTGATTTTTTTTTTTTTTTAAGTTTCATCCTCAACTTTGCCATTAGTTGACTTCATTCATGTAAATCTTCTTTGTATCATTGAGTTTGTTTGTTGGTGTAATTTAAGGATGGAAAAAAAATGAAAAATTGATGGATTGAATTGAGGAGTGTGATTGTAAATATATCATTTATAAATAGAAAATCTAAATATAGAAAAATAGTGAATGGGTGTAAAGGTAGTAGTGATAAAAGTTCTTCAATGGAAGATCATTCTCATACAAAAATGTCATATCAAAGGCAGGCTTTAACAAGGGGTTGGCTTATCAATCAGTGAATGTGTACATGAGTCACCTTAGTTGAGTGAGGAGAAGCAAAGGTGCCCTTTGTGTATAAATTCGTCGGGAACCCTTTAGGTTGAACATTATTTTCAGGGATCTAGACTGAAGCAAAAGATGCTCTTTTATAATAAATAAATATATATTATACCATTAAAATTAAGTGAAAAAACATTAAAAAAAACTATTCACTAAATTGAATTGAATTAAATCGAAGAGGTTCGATTCTATTTGTTTGCTTGTTTGAAATTGACTCGTTTTGATTAAAAAGATCTAATTTAACTTAATCGAATTGACTTTCACTCCTTAGTAAATTGTAAATTTTCTATTCGATAGAAACAAACTATCAATTAGGTTAAAAGAATTCGGTTTGAAAGTTTTCAAATAAAACTTTCAAATTCTATATCTATTTGAGGTAAAATTTCTCTCTTTCACCTCAATGGTAGGTATTTGATAAAATCGAAACAATAGAGAATTTATTGAACCGCAACAAATTGTAAGATTAATCCAAATCCCTTTTTATTTCTAAGAGGTTCATTTAAAAAAATATTGTTATTAAAATAAGTTATCTTAAAAAAACACAAACATATATGAAATGTGTTTTTGAAACAAACCCTAGAAATGTAGATAAATTGTAAAACGGATGTCTTAAACGATTCAAAGGTCAAATGCCAAGTTTCTAGTGGCATATAGCTTGTATTAGTCTTTAGATAGAAGTTGTTAAAGAGATTATTAGGCACCTTGTTTGAATCAAACAATGATTTTAATTGGTTGATTGGGACTTTTGTCACTTCAAATTTCCACAACATCAAAAACTTAATAGAATAACTCTAGAATGGTCTTGTGATATCCACATGGATGAAATATTCCTCATTTCATATGGTTAAAAAAGTGAGAGATACCCATTTGGATTAATTATTCCTACTTCACACCCATAAACATAAAATAAAAAATAATTTTACTCCTAAATATTTATGTAGCTAAATTATAACACGAGAAAGGGAGTAACTATTTTCTTTTCACAATTCTTTGTTCGTTTAATTTAGTAAGAACCAATAAGGTACTCTCTTGTATACGAATGATCATATGGAATCAGAAAATTACTATAAAATATATTTAAAGAAAAATATCAAATATTTCGGTTGTGCTTGGATTTTTTTTTAAATCAAACATGTCATCAAAGAAGAAAACAAATTAAAAAGAGAGAAAATATTATTTTTAAAATAATAATTCAAACATATGTTTTTTTTAAATCTCATTATTTTCAAACCACTTAAAATAGTTTTCAAAAAGTTGTTTTCTTTAAATAAAATCTGAAAAAGTATAAAAAAAAATCAATAAAACAAGATCCATTAATTAATGTTTATAAAACAGAAAACAGTTTTATGAAAACAAATTTTCAGGTGAAAGTCACAATATGAAGGCTAACAAAAAAAAAGCATAAAACAAAATTTCGAAAGAGAAAAAGAAAAAGAATGGAATGGCAAAATGGGAAATAGATAGAGAGTTAAAGAGTAGGCCCCAATAATAATTCGGTTGAGGGAAGACTAAGAGGCACGTGAGGATAGTGAATGATATAAGATGGGCCCCATGATTTGACTGACATTCAGTTTAAGAAGTTCCCGTACGAAATTCGAAGAAAGGACCCCACGTTTCGAATACTCGTTTCATCTGCCACGTGTTGCATTTTGTTATGCGGATCTAACAAGAGAATATGGAGTCCAGTTGTCGTTGTAGATATCTTGAATCCTGGAAAAAAAAACTTTTATTTTATTTGTTTGATAAAAGTTAGGAATATATGTATATATATATATTTTTTTTTGGTAAAATAAAATGTAAATAAAACCCCTGTGGTCTTTTCAAAATGCATGAGCACCAGCTGTACTTTGAAAATGGCAAATCGCACCCCTGTGGTTCCAATTTTTTTTAATCAGACCTCTCCCTTTCAATGTCAATAATTTTCTTTTAGCCATAACTTCTTCGTTTGAACTCCGATTTGGATGATTCAAGATTTTTTGGAATCTTCATTTCCGACTTTACATAATCGTCACTTCGAAACTTTGAAATCATCAATAACCAAAAGAGTTAACGATGTCAATCATACCTAGTGTTTCGATGTTAGTAAAATCTTTTATTTATTAATGATTTCAAAGTTTCGAAATGACATTTATGTAGAGCCTAAAATGAGGATTCCAAAACATCTTGAATCATCCAAATCGGAGCTCAAACGAATAAGTTATGGCTAAAAGAAAATTATTGACATTGAAGGGGGGGTCTGATTGAAAAAAATTGGAACCACAAGGGTGCGATTTGCCATTTTCAAAGTACAAGGGGTGTTTATGCATTTTGAAAAGACCACAGGGGTCTTATTTGCATTTTACCCTATTTTTTTTTTAGGTTACATAATATATAAAATATTTATGGTTTCACTTGGTAAAAACGTTTTCAATTTTTTAATCTGTTTAAAAAAATATTCATTCGTTTGCATTTTTTGTTTTCTTTACAAAAAAAAATTTGAAAATTTTAATCTAAACTCGATGTTATATCTGTTTTTTCGATCATGAGTAATCGTTTTAAACAATCACTCTCAAGACTAAAAAAAAAATGTATCTCTCACTTATTATTATTTTTTTATTTTTCTTTTTGTAAATGATCTCTCAATAATTTTGGTTAAGGGGGTTTAATTTTGTGGTGTCTAACCCGTGTTTTTAACATCTTGCTTAACAAACTCATTAATTTTCATAATTAAAAAACAAGTTATCTATAGTCAAGTTTAACAAGTTGTGGTTGTAGTTGTATATATATCTTAATATTATTATTCTAAAATATAATGATCTTTAATTGTTATGATTTTGATGGTCTAAATTGAAATAAAATTTTCAATTTAATGTCTTTGATAAAAATTTACCAAATATCCTTTTACTAAATATGTTTTTATATATAGTGTTGGTGATCGAACCACTCATTTCAAAATAAAAATGTCTTAACAATAAGGATAAATATTTTTTGTTCAGGCAGGATAAAAATCATATCCAACCGTATTTAATAAATAGAGGGGAGAAAAAAATTATATATATAGAGAGAGAGATTTTTTTTTTCAAACTGCTTGATCATAAAGCTTTACACGAGATAGAAAAAAGACTCGAATATGTTAAAAAAAAAAAAGGAAAATTATGCGTGGCAGCCAATTTTAGAGTCTTGTTTTCATATATGCAGCATTTTTATATTTATATCTGATTTACCTATTTCTAGATATTCTATTAATTTAATGATATATCAGTAATGTAAATTTACAGTAATAATAATTTATCAGTAATGTAAATTTGCACCAATAATATTAAATTTACATTAACAATGTATAAATTATAGTATTAAATTTATATCAATAACGTGAATTTATAATAATAATATATCAATTATAATCAAATTTTCATAAAAAAAATTGCGGGTTAATTATGAAAGAAGACTATTATGGTAATAACTCATGTCTCTATATGCGCACATCTTCATGTGCCGGGTAATTTTGATATTTTTTAATCTTTGTGATTTTTTTAAAAATTGAATCTCAATATTGGGTATATGTGATAATAGCCCAAAAAAAATTAGAATTTGATAAAACTCAAATATATAGTTACATTAATTTAGCAAAAAAATAAGATTAAAAAAAGAAAGAGGGAAGTAAAGAAAAGACAGGTATATTTTGGGATATAAAAATGTTTTGTTCTTATACATGGGTTACGTGGACTTATCTGGTAAGAGGAGAAGGCTGTTTCAACGGTTACGGCTGTCAGTGCTTCAACCCAGGAAGCCTAATTCTTTTTTTTTTCTTTTTTTACACGTGGCAGTTTCTAAACACATTACCTTTTAAGGACCACTTTTAATTTTAAAAAGTCTTCTTTTTCAAGAATGCTACCTTCCGAAAATACCCCGCCGCCATACCCATTTCCCACCCTTCTCTTCTCTTCTCTTATCTTCTCTACTATTTCCATCACGTTTTCACCTCCCCTTTCACACGTGTCCAAGCCCACTTTTTTTTTTCTTAAACACAAATATGAAAATTCCATATAATTTTTTTAATCTACGTATTTTAACTTTGATGATATTTTGTATTAATATTTTTATATAATGATATAAGTTATTATACTTTAAAAAATATTCTTTGTTGTCAACACGTGTATAACTCAAGTGATTATACAATCTGTTATTTTTTTATGAGGTCGAATATTCGATTCTTCTCTCCCTAATTTAATGTAATATCTATAAAAAAAATCTATGTTATAATTAAATAATAAGAATGAATATATGATTCATTCATGTTTGTATCGAGATTGGTAGGATGTCTCTTGTTTTCTTTATTAGTTTGTTTAATGATAAGATTTTTTTGCTCAATTTTATCATTAAAGATTTAAATTTTACACTTCTAAAATTCTAATAATAAAATCATTACGAATATTTAAATGAACCAAAACATTGTTAGAATCAATGTATCAATATCGAATGATATATTTAAACTTTGATTATCATGCATGACACTTTCAATTTAAATTATAAAATGAATTATATTTACGTTTCTTTTATATGATAGAGAAATTTAAATCCTTATTAAAATATTCAGACTATTTAATTTTACAAGTTGGATTACTCTCTTATGAGAACATATATTGGGTTGAATATGATTTTTGTAAACAACCAAGTACATAAATTGTGTATTATAGCAATATATAATAAAAGTATTAAAAAAGTATAGTTTTCACTTTACAATGTTACTATATTTATATATTTTCAAATAATGAAAAGGGTATAAAAAAATATTGCTAATAAATATGGGGAGTGACAATGTGAACAAGAGATATAATAGATAGGGGTACTTTTGTCTTGGCAAATGGGTTCATATTACTTAGGCGGAGCGTAAGATTATTATTATAATATAATACAAACGAAACAAAGTACTTAACATAGGTGGCATTACCTCAAACTTGATAAGAACATGTTTTAACTTTTTTTAAAATAAAAATTAGGCACCCTTAATAATGTGTAATTAAAATTTTGACCCCACAAAAATGGATGAATTGGGAAACGCCACGTCTATGAATAAGCTTTTAGCAATCTAGAACATGGGGGCAACTTTTTTAACTGGTTCAATCCCCGTGGACATAAATTCTAATTATAAAAAGATCTGTGTCCCATTTTTAATATTTATTTACAGTTTCCTAACTAATAAATAATTACAAAAGTGGAACCAATTATGCACGTCTTCATTATTATAAATCCAACATTATCTACTTAAAAGAAACTATACTTCCCATTATGAAAACATTAAATTAAAATTTAAAAAAAAAACCAATAATTCAAAGAATTAAATTTTGAGAAAAAAAAAATCTCAAAGAACAAATTACAATTACAAATTCCCCCAAACCAATAATTGGAAAATTAACTATAAAAAAAAAAAAGACAGAATAATCCAAAATTGGACCTTGTCGTTTGTAAAATATCTATGTCCGACTCTTTTATTATTATTTTTTTTTGTGTTTTTTTTTTTCACAAGCTAGAATTATTCAGCTGCTGCTGTAGGAACCAAACATCATCTATATTCCACAAGTTTTCCGATGAATCACCGCCGTCCAAAAACCACTGATAATTCTGATCCATAGCTTGGTACTCTAGTCCCGGGTTGAAGAAACCCGGCGGGCTTTGTAGCGGCTCGAACCCGGTCGGACCGCCGACTTGAAAACCATTCGGGTTAGGGTTATCGTTGACTTGGATGTTGTAGCAATCAGTCAAATCCGACACCGGCGAAACATGAGTCCCGAAAGAGTCCCCACCGGTGCTGGAGTTCTCCGACGTGTAACTAGCGCTGACGAAGTCGTTACCGTTCATGATTGTTGACGTCGGTACTACAAATTGGTTTCCGACCACGGTCGGGTAGTCGACCGTGGCGATATTATTGTTTACGTCAAACCGTTGGTTTGCGGTGGAGGTGACGGAGGAGGTGGTGCTTGAGGTGGTAGCGGTCGCGGCCGCAGCGGCCTTAATACGTTCGACGAGCCGTGGCATCCATAAATAACGCATGGTGTCCTTGAATTGCTTACTGTTTACGTCACATTTAAGCTGTTTTGCATGTTTTTGAACACGGGTTCTCCAGTAATTCTTTATCTCATTATCAGTTCTTCCCGGCAAGTGTTGTGCAATTTTAGACCATCTGGAAAAAGAAAAGAAAAAAAAAACAAATCAATTTTTTTAATAGATTTGTTTATAAAAATAACCGCGAGGTTATTTTTATAATTTAGTGGTTGAGTCTATCATTTTCTTAATTACCTGTTACCCCAACGGGAGTGCAGGTCGAGAATTAAGAGTTGTTCTTCAAGAGTAATGTTCCCACGTCGAACATCAGGGCGAAGGTAATTCAACCACCTTAATCTGCAGCTTTTCCCAGTTCGTTTCAGACCTGTTTTTTAATTTTAACAAAAAGAATATTATTTATTTTTTGTCTTTTGGTAAAGTTGTAAAAAGAAAAGTAAAACACAAACTTCTCTGTTTTTTTTTTTTTTCCTTTTTCAATTTGATTCTCTCTCTTTTTATTCCAATTTTATAATCAAAGGTAGCACTATGAATATGAATCTTCACATTTAGATATAGATATGCAAATGTGAAAAGAACCAATCAAAAAAAGTACGGAGAGAAAACATAAAAACAATTTGATAGAGTGAATACAAATATCTTACGCAAACCCCGAAGAAAGTGATAAGGGGTTATGCAAAAGAAGAGAAAAAAGAAATTAATTACCGGCACAACGAGCGAGGGAATTCCAGCGGCCTTCACCATGATTAGCAATATAATTGATGAGAGTGATATCTTCCTCAACAGTCCAAGGACCTCTCCTTAAATCCATATCTTCCATTTCAAGATCGCTGCTGCTGCTAATTGAATCAAAGTTTCTCTCTTTATCACCATCCATATATTATATATATATGTGTTTTTTGAATTCTAGAGAGAGAGAGAGAGATTTAGAGAGAGAGAGATCGCTTGGAGGACAGAGAAAGGAAGAGAAAGGGGGGTTTGGTTTTATAGAGAGAGAAAGACGTGTCAGGCTTGAGAGAGAGAGAGAGTGAGAGAGAGAGAGAGAGAGGGAGGGAGCCGCAATAGGGAAGTTTTTTAATTAACCACTTAAGATAGATTAGTTAATATAGTAATTAATATGAGGCTTTCAAGTTTGACGCTTTGACTATTTACAATTTTGATTTTGATTTTTTTTTTAATAAAAAATTTATGAAAGCTTAAACGTGTTCATTCAGTTCAGAGCTTCCATAATGGATTTGTCTCAACTTGTCAATTTTTATTTTACTTTATCAACAACTTGCATTTCCCACTTCTCTCTCTCTAAGTCTAGCCGAAATACAACGGACATTGAGTGCTCTTCTGATAATAATTTTTGTTCATTTAAAAAAAAAATATTCTGATTTTTAAAAAAATGTAATCAAATTATAAAGAATTGAAAACAAAATTTTTAATGGGATAATGTGCTTAGGGATGGCAATGGGGTGGGGCGGGGTCATGGATGCGTTTCCCATCTCCTAACCCATATGAATTTTTAATCCTCATATCATACTCTATCCCCTAATAAAAAAAATCGGGGGCGGGTTTGGGGATTCTCCGTTTTATATTTTAATTCTTATTTAAAAAAGAATATAAAAATGAAATATATATTTTTAAAACAAAAAAAAAACATAATACTGAACATTTTATAATTTATTAGTTAATATAATCCTATTATATGTTTTTTTCAATAAATAAAAATAAAAGTAAAGAAAATACATAAATATTATTAAAATATCAAGTTTGGGGTGGGGAATGTATTCCCATCCCCGTACCCCTAAACAAATCGGGGGAAATTTTTCCCCCTAACCCTAACTCTTACCCTAATAAAACAGGGATTCCCCACCCCTATAGGGTTAGGGCCCCACGAGGAATTTTGTCATCTTTAATGTGCTCCTCTGCAAGCTCTACATTAATATGATATTATCAATATTAAAATCGTCAAAACTAATAAAATTTGAAATATTATTAAATTTGAATTTTAAACATCTCAATGACAAACATTAAAAAAAATATATATTATCATTCTACAAAAGAAAAACATCATTAATTTAATGAAAGTAAAAAACTATTATTTTTTAAAATAAATTAAAATTTTGCTATTTTTAAATATAAGGTTAAAAGAAGTGCTACTTGATGTAATTTTTTTTACCAAATGTAATATCTCTTTTATAAACCCCAATTTGGACCCTCAAATATTGCATGCACATGGTCAGTATCAACCCTGTCAATGGAGCTTTTATATTCAGTTTATAAACTCATGATCATCTTCCTTATCAAATAGATATAAGATTTCTTTGCATTCCAGCCATTTTTTTTCTTGAAATTTGGATGAGATTATTATAAATGAATAAATAAATGGACAAATCAGAGAGAACAAACTTAATTTCTAAAAACAGAAAAATATTGTTAAAATTACTAACAAACCGAGTGTGTTGTGAAGTTAATAGAAAAAAATATAAAAGAGAAAGTGGAAGTATTTTTGTGTTGAGATATATGATTTAAGTGTAAGTAAATTTTTTGGATTAACGGTGATTTAACATATCTAATATGTCATTAGAGTAGAAGGTCTTTTGACTTCGAACCCTGGTGATATTATTTCCTCCTCATTTTAATAAAAAAATCACATATTTGAGTCTTACCCAAATATTTAAGCTCACATATAAAAGGGAGTATTGAGATAATAGATTAAATCTAATTTTACCCATTAATTTAAGTTTTTCGGTTTAGTCGTGATTTAATATATCTAATTATTTGATTAATAAAAGTTTGTATATATATATATATATATATACACACAAATGGTAAGAGTCTAAAGATAAAAAGGTGTATAGACATTAGCCATAGGGAATTAGCCAAGTACTTTGAGGAATTAGAGGAAGGTCCTTCCCCCCTCTCGCTACCATCTACAAAGGCTACAATCTTCTTTTGATTTCGATTCCTTTTCTTTTCTTTTTCCAGCCTTCCACCATTTGACGGCTCTCTTGTCCTCCATTTTTTTTAAATAAATATTATTAAAAATATCTTAAACACATTAATTTTATATTTAACTCAAAAATTTAAGTTATTAGTCTAATGGTAATTTTATCACCTATCAGAATATGAGGTACGTGATTTAAATTATCACATTGCTATTTTTTTTTTGTCTATTTATTTAATAATTGATTGAGACTCTTCCTAATATTTGAACACAAATGTAGACGGAAGGAAGTAGTATTAGGCCAAAGTACAGCCTCTACACGATTTTGGCCTGGCGTCACAGCCACGGCTTTGGGATGCTGCGTCGCCCAACATCTACAGGGTCTTGACGCTGCGAGTATTTAGCCAAAATCTTCTACACGATTTTGGCCTCGCGTCGCGGGTGCAAGCGTTAGTCATTGTCCCCAGGCTTCGATGCCGTGACGCTACGTGTTATTTTCTTTGACGCATTTGTTCGGTGTCGCGGCAATGACACAACGCAAAATTGCCTTGCCTTATTCTTTTGTAAATATTTTCCTTTTATAATTTTTAGTTTTCTCTTTTCCTTAACCTAGTTGCTTGTATATAAATACAAGGCCATTAATCTCAATTCTAATGAGAAATATATTTAATAAAATTTTAAAAATATAGTACTTGTAAACTTAATAGATGTTTACGTGTTAAAAAATATACTTTATTTACAAAATATATTAAAAAAATGTTATATTTAAGTATTTAAGAAAATTATCCTACCACAAAATATTATTTAAGTATTTAAAAAAATGTTATATTTAAGTATTTTGTTTGGATTGCAAACAAAATCACATATCAGTTAGTGAAAAAGATGATCATAGGTATATAAAGGAAAAGACACATCTCCATTAGTATGAGATATTTTGGGTCAAACAAAAGCAAAACTATGCAGGTTTTGACCCAAAGTGGACAATATCATATCAATGTGAAGTTGTGGTGGCCCGTAATCCCCTAACATTCTCAATATTCCTTTTACCCAATTATATCTTACAAATGAAATAACTATAGTATAGGTATTATCGGATTGTTTTGCAAAAGTTGGTTTTCAAAATTAATTTTGAACTAACCTTTTAAATTATTTTCTGTATTTCAATTGAAAAGTCTATTTAAAGAGTTGTCTTGATAAAATAAAATAAAATAAAATAAACAGCTCATCTTCAAATTTTGAACTAACCTTTTAAATTATTTTCTGTATTTCAATTGAAAAGTCTTTTTAAAGAGTTGTCTTGATAAAATAAAATAAAATAAAATAAACAGCTCATCTTCAATTACTTAGTTCAACATAGAAATTATTTTGAGGTTTGGGGCAGGAATGAGCAAAGCTTTAATTAATGGCTGGCAGACTCACTGGGGAATTAGCTGTGCTAACCTTAAATCAAAACCGTTGAAAAAGGGAGAATTTTATTTAACTATATTTGGACTAATTATTAGTGAGAACTATTAAAATAATAAGAAAATAGTATAATTATTTATATAGCATAATTTTATTTTATTTAATCAAAATAACATATTATTTATAGTTCAATATATTATTGAAAATAAATTATAGAATTGATTTTTTAATGTTTACTATTTTAACTTTTGTATTATAAATAATTATCGTCCGTAAGAGTTTATAAGAATTAAAATTATCATCTTATTATAATTTAATTGTTAATTTAATTTAGAAAAGAAAAAAAATCTCAACAACACGAAATAGTCGAGTCTAGTATTTTTTTCTTTCTATTTTAACTTTTTAAAATTAAAAAATAAAAACAAAGTTAGAAGTTGGTTGTGTCACATAATTTACACACCTCAAAGTCATATGATGATGTAGTATATTAATTAGTTAAAGAGATATGATGGCCAATGGGGAGAGTTTTTTTCCCATTCTAATTGAAGGGTTCAATCAAATGACATTATTTGATGCCTATGTAGAAAGCTAATATACTTAATTAGCTTCAACATTTTTTTATTAAAAAAAAAAGAAACAGCTTCAACATTAATCTAGCTAGGCTAGGGCATTATTTTATTTTAACCCTAAGAATATACAATTTAGGGTATTAAATTGAAGTTAATTTAGCCTAGCCCAGTGGTGTGATAATCATAAATAATTAATAATAGAAAGACTTTCACAAAAATATCAATTAAATTGAAGTTAATTCGCCGCGTAGTGTGATGTTCTTTTTTTTTTTTTTTAAATATACCAAAACTGATTCTGGATTACCCATTTGTGTTATAAATATAGAAAATTGATATTGAAACTGAATTGGGAAAAAAAAAAAAAAAAAAAAAACAAATATTGCTATCTCGCCAAGTATTATTTTTTTTTTTACCTAAATATTGCTATATTTTTTTTTTCCTTTTAGAAAAGTTAATTTATTCCCTTAAAGATAATAGGGTGTGTCGGTTTAAGCTTTCCAATTTTAATTTCACCAATTAAATCCTAATTTAGTAGGACGTGTCATACATCATATATTAGTTAAATTACAGTTATTTTCAGAAATTTACAATTCGATGTAAGTATTTTTTAGCTTGATGAAATCATTTTGTATTGATTTCTATATTTGTGTTCAACATTTTATGGTTAGATTTATCTAATTTAGTTAAGGGTTTGAACAATTTTTTTTATTGATTTTAATGTATTTGTGATTGAGATAAAATATTTTTGTTATCGAGTTATAGATGGTTTTGTTAGTTTGGTCTTTAGTAATTTGTTAACCTTTTTTAGATAATTTTATTTTGATTTAGTTACAAAATATATCACATATAAAAATTTTAGAATTTATGTCAAATAGTATAAATCTACATACTAATTATTAAAAAATTACTCAAATAGTATAATTATAATTTAATAAATTATTGAACTTGTTATTTTCCATGGGTATTTCCAATAAATTTGTTTGCTACTTACTTTTTAGTTCAAGTTTAATAATATATTGAACTATTTGATGGTTTTCATTATTATTTTCAATAAATTTGTTCGTTTTTTTAGTTCGAAAAATTATTGAACTATAATTACACTAATAGAGTAATTTTTTTAAAAATTCTAATATTTCAATAATTAGTATGTAAAAATATATTATTTCAATAATTACTAAAAAATTCCGTTTGAAATGAGACTTCTAAAACTGGATATAAAATTTTAACTTCTCCATATTTTCCCCCAGTGCTAGTAAAGTACTCCAAAAACATGATTCCACTTTGGAAATATTTTATTTATTTCTTCAAATCTCGTTACTTGTTGCTGTTTGTTGGCTCAGCCATTTGCGAGACACTTGATTTATTCACTTTTTTAAATACTAGGGCGTGAAACACGAGCTATAAACTACTTTTAAATAAATCTAATTATTTTATATTTAAAAGAAAATAACTGGTTCTCTCGATCTGGTGTTTTTGTTTTTTTTTGTTAAAAAATTTGTTTAATCATGTTGAGATATATAATTAAATTTATTTTTATATATCAGTTTAAATTTTTGGGTCGATGGTGATTTAATATATCTAATATAATATCATAACAGAAAAATCTAAATTCGAACTTGTATGATAATATTTCTTCCTCATTTATTAATATTACACATATTTGAGTTTTGTGTAAATATTTAAGTCCACATGTGAAAGGGGATGTTGAAATATATAAATAATTTTACTTTTATCTATTAGTTTAAATTTTTTAGATCTATTGGTGATTTAATTTATCTAATATAGCATCAGAATAAAAGCATCTAATTTTGAGACCCTATGATGACATTTCTTTCACATTTATTAATATTTCACATATTTGAGTTTTGTGCAAATATTTAAGACTCACATGTGAAAGGGAATGTTGAAATATATGATTAAATGGACTTTTACCATTAACTTTAAGATTTTAGATGTATTGGTGATTTAATAAATTTAATCCTAGACAAACTTTTTATAAGTGAATGATGTTAATTGATGAAAATTTGATCTTAATAAAAATAAATCCATTTATTGTCTTCATCTTTAAAATTAGACTATGAAAAAAATATTTTTTCTTTCCCATTCCTAACCTATTTAGTGTTGGGAAAAACACCCTTCCCACATTCACTGCTAGGAATAAAAGAAAGAACCCGAAAAAAATAAAGAAACAAACACAATTAAATGACACAAGGATTTATACTGGTTCACCCAAATTGGCTACGTCCAGTTGCTACCGCTGCGGATTTCACTATGATGAATCAAGAGTTACAGTGAAAAATATTCAATACACTTAACCGTGTATTACGCTAAAAAAAGCCCTCAAGAAAGTAAACTCTTTATTTTACAATATTTCTCACACTCTCATCAAAGCCCTCCCCGAACCCAATACAAATACACTCTCAGTATTTTTGGGATGCATTTACCAACAAAGATTGCCTCTATTTATAATACAAATAGCCTTGGTCACCAAGTATAATCTAACGGTCATAATTCATTCTTGCCCACCAAGCAAATCCAATGGCCACAATTAAGACTTGGTCACCAAGCAAACTTGTTGAGTAAGTTTAGGGTTTTATCATTAATTTCATATACTTGCCAAATCCCAACAAATTCCACCTTGGCAAGATAGATGAAGAATCCATAGCTTCTGCTACAATCATTGTCTTCACCGACAATCATAGTTCTCAAACTAGAGAGCTATCCTACTCCACCATATAAGTAGACCACTTGGAATATCACCTTCCAAGATTTTTCCTTTTTTCGGCACATGTCGATAAACCTTGCTGAAATTATGGTGCAACTTCCACCTACTTGGCTTCCCCGGAAGTTCTTCAGCTATCAACATATCATTCCACCACACGTCTTGCATAACTGCCAAGTCAATGCTCGTGTGCATCCGCTAACACACATCCTCTATCATGGTAAAGCGGTCATACCATGAGGATGAATTTCTTCTTTCTTCAAATGAAGTCTTCGTCTCCCTGAACCAGAGAGACAATGTTAGCTTCCAACCCAGAGCCCTTTGCCGAACCTACTCTGTTTGGACAATCTCTTCTCAGGTGACCACCACAGAAACCACTGTCATCTGATTTCACTGAATCACCATCACCGCTTGACTGATTGGGAGTACCACCGCTCGGTCTTCTTTTCAAAGCCTTGTGTAACCCAGATTGTATCAATACATCCTTAACTTGCACTTGCCACAAGCCAAAATTGATCATTCCATCAAATTTCTCCACATCAAACTTCACCAGACTCATAAATCTTGACATACTTGCTTCTTACTCCTAGCTTGAATCAGCGGACAGTTATAACCCGTTCCAAGAAATCTTTTTTGATGTAGAAGATCAGACAAAGCTACAACCACAAAGCATACGAAGAATTTCAAGAAACTACACCTAAAGCTCTGATACCAGTTGTTGGGAAAAACACTCTTCCCATATTCACCGCTAGGAATAAAAGAAATAACCCGAGAAAAATAAAGAAACAAACACAACCAAACGACACAATGATTTATACTAGTTCACCCAAATTAGCTACGTCCAGTTGCTACCGCTGCGGATTTCACTATGATGAATCAAGAGTTACAGTGAAAAATATCCTATACACTTAACCGTGTATTACGCTAAAAAAAGCCCTCAAGAAAGTAAACTCTTTATTTTACAATATTTCTCACACTCTCATCAAAACCCTCCCCGAACCCAATACAAATACACTCTCAGTATTTTTGAGATGCATTTGCCAACAAAGATTGTCTCTATTTATAATACAAATAGCCTTGGTCACCAAGTATAATCTAATGGTCATAATTCATTCTTGCTCACCAAGCAAATCTAATGGCCACAATTAAGACTTGGTGACCAAGCAAACTTGTTGAGCAAGTTTAGGGCTTTATCATTAATTTCATATACTTGCCAAATCCCAACATTTAGGATATTTCCCCCACACATGAGGTTTCAATTTCATATAAATTATAAATATTTAATGAAAAAATAATTAAATTTAATCAATATTGTGATGTTGAGAATTCTCTCTTTTCATGAGTCTTAAAATATTTAAATAAAAAAATCAACGGACTTAACAAAAAATTAACATAGTTAAACGATACAGTGTCATTACGATAATTTTAAAAGTTTATAACATAAATGATCAGATTAAAACTTATAAGAATTAAATTATAAAAAATCTATAGTCATGGAGAATTTTATTAATTTAACTATAATTTTTTAGATAAAAATGAAAATAAAAATAAAAATAAAAATCCATAGGCTTTAGAATTTGTTAGATTGATCGATGCTCCAAAGGGAGGCGTCAAGATGATTGGTACAATTGGTGGTAAAAGCTCTCATTTTTCTGACAAAAGGCTTTAATCAATCAAATCCAATTAAGAAAGAATATGCTTCAAAAAAATATGGGAATTTTGTTTGGAGGAATCAACAAGAGCTAGCCAAGGAATAGGCAATCATTTAGCAATGTCTTTTTCAAGTATATATGTATCCTCTTTTATTTATTTAATATTTAATGATTAATATTCCATTTTTTTAGCCATAAAGCATATATTCTAAAACACCATATATAATATATATACATAATTATATTATATTCCTTTGAGATTTATAGGTATCCCTTTATGTATATTATAATTTAATTTTTCACTATAGGGTTGGATATATTGAGCGTTATGTAAGTTAGATATAAATATAATAGTTTAATTAATCATTTGTTTAATAATAATTTTTTGTTTTAAAAATACATTTGTTTACTTAATTTTCCCTTCATAATATTTTTTAATGGAAATACTAGTTAAACTTTAAAAACAAATATTATGAAATATTGTGAAAAAAAAAGCCACACTTAGGGAGATAGTTACCTAAACATATTTAAGAAAAACTAAAAAACAAGAAGCAAAATGATTCTAAATATATCATTTGGTCGAAAAAAAAAATATGTATCAATTTTTTAATTTAGTTATTATTTTCATTTCCAACATTAACGTATCAACAAATTTTTGTTAGATACTTATTTAATAATTTTGTTAGAGGGTTAGTAATAGAATTTTGATGTAGTATCTAAAAATATTATTTTTGATTGACATGCTAGTTTTAGAGTCAATTTTTTCACCACACAAAATAATAAAAAAAAAAAAACTGGGCAACTTGTCGAAAAAATCATTGGTTCTCTTTCTAGAAGAAAAGAAAGAAGAAATCCATAATGATGGAGATATAAGATGTCAAACATATAATTTTTAATTACCACATCATGAATTTATTATAATTTTTTAATAGCGTTATTAAGAGATACATTTGATTAAAAATACCGATACTTCATGATAAAATTAAAACTGTTAAAACCACCATAAACAAAATTAGAAAATAATCATGAAATTAACCACAAAATTATTATCATACAATTATATCTTTAAAAAAACAAAGAATATATATGAATTAAGAAAATAGTATTAATTAAAAAAGAAGAGGTGTGTGAAAGAGAAAAAGGTAGCGAGAGAAATCTAGAAGGATTCTTTTGGGAAGGCAAGCTGATTGAGTTTCCTACTCCCTTTAAGGTAGCTGGCATGAGAAATGAAGAACTATAACCTTAGAAAAAATAAAATAAAATAAAAAATAAATCTATCTTCTTGACACCTGCTCCCACCTACCTATAACACCTGGCATTTAGTTTTTGTTTATTAGCCTACTTAATTCTTTACTAATCTTTTTGTGGTCATAAACGACGTCGTTTTCTTTATCATATGATTGCTTTTCTTTTCCTTTTTTGTTAATTTTATTTCAGATAAGATTGGAAATGGGAACTAGAATAATATTTGTATCTTCATACTTTTATGAGAAATTTCAACCGATTATAATTTTTTTTTATAACTAATTTCAAAAATGACTTTTTTTTAATCTAAGTTTGAAAAATATTATTTAATAAAAAATCAAAATTGTAATTTTTTTTTTAAATTTTAATTTTTAAAATGTCATTTTTGAAAAAACTCACATTTTAACATAAGAGAGTGAGCTTATTGGTACTAATGAAGAGATAAGTATTATATGATGTATTAATTAAAGGAACTTAAGATCTCATTGGTTTTGGTTTAGTTTGATTTTTTCCAAAAGGAAAGCCGGGTTTTAAGGAGTCAGGATAAATGGATTTGACTTTTGGAATGGACGGTGGTGATGTTACTTCGGAGATAGAAAGTCATTTAAATTCAGTTTTCTGGTGTTGGATTCTCTGAAGCGTCTTTGACTCAAAAACATTCATATTTTTCTTTGCTTCATCACCCCATTTTTGACCTTCTTGAAACCCATGTGCTCTTTTCTTTTTTCCATCCTTTTTTTAATCATAATTTACCATTTAAGGAGTGTTTCATTTTTTGGATTTATATTTATTTGATACAATAATTATTATAAATCTAGATTTCACAATAATAAAATAGACAAACTCATATGCTCTTCGAATATGTGAACCCAACACCCTCTTATATCACTTTTTTTTAGGTTATTGACAGTTTTCATTTTTACCTACTTAGTTAAATGAGTCAAAGTTTTGTGGTTGGATGAAATTATTTTTATACATATTAATTTTTATATTTATCTCGAACATTATTTATGATTGATCTTAAGGAGTATTTTGCGGTTGACAATTAATTTTCATTTAAAAAAATATCTCAAACAATATATTTCTACATACTAACTGAAGTGTCAAAACATTCTAAAAATTACCCAAATAATCGTTCAATATTATTGAATTATAGTTTAATAATGTATTGAAATATTTTGATATTTTTCATTGTTACTTTTCAGTGAATGTTTTGGCTTTTTTTTAGTTCAATAATTAATCAACTACTATTTAAATAAATTTTAAAATATTTTGATATTTCAGTAATTGACATTTTTTTTATGAACGTGAGAATACATGTCAAATTTTCTATAAAAAAACGATTACATATGAGATTATTAAGTTAAGTCGAGATTGACAAGGTTAAGTGTTTTTTTTTAAATGAGATTAAACGTTGTAACTTGTTGTAATATGATTCTAAATATTTTACTGGCTTGATTTTTTTAGTAAATCATTGATGGAATTTCAAACAATTTTTATAGTTTGGTTTAAGTGTGGTATTTAGTTATATCATTCATTATATTCAAGATTCAATTGATAAAAATAAAACTATAATTAAAATCAACTCACCTAATTAAACACCGAAGTAAAAAAAAGAATGACCATTTTTAAAAGGTTGGTTTTCGTGTCTAAATAAATAATTGATTATTGGTCATAAATTTTGTGGTGGAAAAAGTTTAAGAATGAGAATTATTATACGGAAAAAAAAAAACAAAAAAATGCCGCCGAAGCAAAAAAACCAGTTGAAAAAAAAGAATGTTGTCTCTTCCCTTTGACGCACGCCTACACTTAAAAGCCATATTTAAAAAAAGAAAGTTTATTAATTAAATTATGAAATGTAGAAAGAAAAGTATACGTAACTATGTTGGTTTCAAACTCTACAGACATGGATCAGCGTGCATTACCCTATTATAATAATAATATTTTTATACAAATTAATTAATAAATTTTGTTTATTAACAAATAAGTAGCTTCGAGACTCTTGTTTTTTGCTCCACCACCCGCCGATCTTTCTCTTCCATTCCCTTTAGATTTGAGAAGGTGAGAAATGAATTTAAATAGTTCTTCTAAAATTTTAATATTTATTTTAGAATAGATAAATTTAAATTAATAATTTTTTATTTTATTCATTTTACTATTTTATCATTCTAGTTAATGAGGATTTAATATCTTGATAATTTTTGTTAATAATGGAGGGATTGAGATTGAAGAATTTTAAATTCACACTTTTTAAGATATTGAGGGAGAGAAAACTCGAATATTCGACTTTATAAGGAACAAAGATACTAATAGTCGACGTTATTAGACCATTTTATTTGTGATATATCTGATAAAATTGTATTTTTTTAAAAATTAAACTGCAAAGTTCAATAATTTAAGACTTTGTTAGAAGGATTTGAAATAATTATAATATAATTTTAATTGGTAACAAAAAAAGATGACAAACACAACATTAAAAATAGAATAGTTTAAGGTAGAGAATGGAATGATTTGCTGATATGGTAGGCTGACGTGTCTAGTCATGTCCACCGTATTTGAACACGTGTGTTCAAATTGAAACGGGTATGAGTTCCTATTTTTAAAATTTTCTCCTTCTGAGATTTTGCAAGTAAAACCCCACTACCCTACCCTCTTTGTAGTTTTGGTCACATTGGAAAGGGAGAGGAGGTAGATACCCGTACCACGCGCCCTACCAATCAGATGGATAACTTCTCTATAAGGTGTTTGATTTGCGGGTTTATTTTTAAATAATCTATGATCGAGAAATTTGAATTTTGTATAGTTTCTATTTGATATATAATCTATATATATGATAAAGAAAAAAATTGAAAATAATATATTATACTAAATCCATAGTTTTAAGTTGATAATGTGATGTATTTTATAAATATATAGTTTAAATATAACAAATATCCTATTATTATTATTTTGATCATTTTACATTTTAGAACAAAAAAATATATATTTCATTTCTAATCTTATTAATTATATTCTATTATTGAGTGTTTGGATTGCAGGTTTGATATAATTTTAAGTTTGTGTGGTGTGAGGTTATAAACCTTACGTTGTGTTGTAGTATATATTTATGGGGTGTTTAATTGGGAGTTCGAGAATGATAAATGGGAGTGGGAATGAGTTTTTCACACTTTTTTTTTTCTATTGACATTGACGTTACGTTATTAGGTTTATTATTAGATTTAACATCTTATTCCAACACATTCACATTATTTTCATTCTTTATTCTCATGCTCATACAATTTAAACTCAGACATCATAAATTCAGACTTTACTTTTCCAAACATCATAAATCCAGACTTCAGTTTCCAAAACCCTCAACCAAACACTCGAATGAATGAGTTTCTTTAGTGTTGGAACTTTACGAAGATAAGTTTTAAAAAAAATATGGACTCTAATAAACCTTTAAATTTGAAGAGATAATACGATGCCATATATAATTTGAAGAGATACTATAAAAAGAGCATAAAATAGCATGTCTTTTTTCTATTTGAGTAGTTGTCCTTTATCATATAATAATTATTATTTTTTTCAGAAAATATTCCATTCGATATATATTAGGAAATTGAGAATGATTCAAATTTTCCGTCAACAAGTTACCTTAGTGACTTTGATAAAAAAAAAAAGGTTGGCATTAGTGATGATGACGATGCTAATGACGTTAATATCTTTCTCCTAACAGGAGAGAGATTTTAGAATTTTGGAAAGTGACAGTGAAGAGAGATGAAAAGGGTTTTAGTCCAGATTCAGTGGCACCTCATCCACAAAGCAAACCCACCTTTTTTTTAGTTTAATTTAATGTCACATTTTGATATTGTTGTCCTTTTATTACTTTCCTTTTCTTTCCTTTTTGTTTTGGTTAACCTTTCAGATTATTAATCATTCAATTTATATTTTTTCTCTCCAAAGCCACATCATTGGATAAATATCAATTTTAATTATTTAGTTTACTTACTCAAATATTTGGAATTCAATCTATATGGTTTCAATTTGGTCCATAAATTTTAAGTTTGTGTTGATTTAAGTTTTTATAGATTATCACATTTTACATGTAAAAAAATTCTAACATTTGTATGTTAATTAACTGCATATCACTATCGCTTGTAACATTCATAAACAAAAACAAATATCAATAAAAATTAATTAGACTTTTTTTTTATAATAATAAGAATATTTTATGATTTTTTTTAATAATCAAATCATAAATAATTAATTGAAACTTTAAAACTCGTAAAAACTAAATTGACATGTGGTCATATTGTAGATATTAAATCCAAGCTGTTAAAAGAATAAAAATTAAATAAAAATAAACTTTAAATTAATTATAGGGACAATTTGTAATTCAACCTAATTACTTAGCACTAATTTGGCAAATTAAGAATCGGAAAAGAAAAGGGTTTGATCATAGTAACTTCCTCCAATTACTGTTAACGACATAATTAATCATTCTTGTAATTAGAGTCATCCCTTTTCCTGAAAGTGTCTTTGTGAATGCTTTTTTAGAATTGTATTTTTAGATGAGATACTAATTACGTGTTTAATTAGAAAATATTTCAATTTAAAGTTTTATAAACTACATTTTGAAATGTAATCAAATCATTAAGAAATTTTTAATTATTCAAAAACCACTTTGATGATATTGTTAAAACAAATCTTAAATATGTTATTTCTTGGATCTCCTACCAATATTATTTTAAATTTTTACTGATTTTAAAAATTATATTATCAAGAGCCTGTTGATATTATTTTGAATGTTTTTGACGATATGCAAATAAGACCCTTTGATTTGGTAAAATGTAAGCATACCCCTTTATTTAAAAAAATAAAAATTTATACTTTTATAATTTCAAAGTTATGCAATTTGACCCCTTCCATCAATGTTGTTAATTTTTTTTAGTGATAACTTCTTCATTTAAACTCTGATTTTGATGATTCAAAATGATATGAAATCCTTGTTTCAACCTAACGTTATGGTAACTCCAAAACTTTGAAATCATCAGAAAATAAAAGAATTTAGAGCAAAATGCAAAAAACACCCAGTTTTGGTCAAAGACAAACACACCCTCTGCAGTTTGAAAATAAATATTTATACCCTTATAGTTTCATAATTGTGCAAATTGACCCCTCACTTCTACGCCTTTGATCTTATTTTAGTCATAACTTTTTCGTTTAAACTTCGATTTGAATGATTCAAGATGTTATGAAATCATCGTTTCGAGCTCTACATTGTAGTCACAAAAAATTTCTAAATCATCAGCATATAAAAGTGTTTACGACTTCAACCCGATCGAATATTTTGATGATGATAATTATTTTATAAACTGATGATTTTTAAGTTTGTTAGTAACTATAACGTAAAGCTCGAAACAAGGATTTCATAATATCTTGAATCATTCAAATCGGAGTTCAAATGAAAAAGTTATAACTAAAAGAAAAACAACAAAGGGAGATGATAATTTGCTCAATTTTAAAACTAAGGGGTATAAATATTCATTTTCAAACTACAGGGGTGTGTTTTTCTTTGACCAAAACTATAGGGTATTTTTTATATTTTGCCCAAGAATTTATCACTTCAAATATATTTAATGTTTTGATGATAGTAACTTTTTTATCTACTAGCTTAATTTGTTTGATTATATGAATGTTACGTTTCATAATGGCCCGTATATCACAAATTCCACTATCTTAATTATCAATTGGGTTTCAAAACTGGGAGTAAAATATGTTGTATATTATGATAAAAATGCTCCTTTATGACGATTTTTAGGCTTTAAATTTGCTTTATTTTCAAACCCTAGGAGGCTGGGCTACTAATTCCCAGTTAAATGCACCACGAAGTCAATGGGGGAGAGAGAGAGAGACTGTTATGATTTGACACTGAGAATGGATTTTGTTGAAAAATTAATTATAATTAGAAATTAATTATAGTTTAATGGACCAATTATTTTCAACAAAATTCATTTAGTCTCTTCATTTATAAATTGATAGTTTTATTGCGTTGAATTTCTTGATATTGAGGAATTAATTATTTCAATAATTGAATTCACATCACATTATAGTCCCGCGGCGCAACTTGGTATGGTTGCAAAAGCAGTAAAAAAATATATATATAAATAACAATTAAAGGTTTGATAATATTATTTCTCAAAACGAAATTAAAAAGTATTCGTGAAAGAATTAGTCAGGTGATGAGAATGAAAGAAAATCAAAATAAAAATCAATTAGAAAAATTGTTAAATGACTAGTTTTTTTTATACTACATTCACGTAAAATAAAATTAGAATCAAAATCAATGCATAGAACAGCAGTACACATTAATATTTTTACTGCCATCTTAAGATGTCAATTTAAATTTAAATTGGGGCGTGACAAAAAATAATTAGAGAGAACAAAAGAAATTAGAAAAGTGGTACTATGACCTAAAAAAAATAAAAATCCGGCACACCAAATAATTATCCATTATCCTGAAAAATACTAGGGAATTTTTAATAGATGATAAAAATTTTATGAGTAATTTTAAAAGTAGTAAATGTTTTGAAATATTTCAATCATAGTATGAGAAATGCCATTTTAAAATAAAATTAATTTTTTACTATTTTAAAAAATATGAATTTTTAAAACGTCATTTTTGAAAACACCCTCTTAATAATATATAGTGCTTAACATTACTTTTATTTATATACTATAATTATTGGGGAATTACTAAAATAGTTGGAAAAATATATAATTATTTATATGACATAACTTTTAAAATTTTATCAAAATAAGCATATTACTATTATTGTAATAAATTATTGCTATGTTGACTTTAATAATTGGCTTAACTTTTATTTTAGATTGAATAATTATTATCTAAATGAGCTTTTAGGAATTAAAACTATTGTTTTATTCTAAGTTAATTTTTTATTAATTTTTATTAATATATTCCATGCTTCAATAAATAATTACTCCGATTACAATAAATGATTCAAAATTAAATATAATATTTTAATTAAAAAACCATAAATTACTACATAAATGAAAATACATATATAAAATTTGTTATATGGGTTATTGTTATTTATTTACATATTTAATTTTGACAAAAACAATAGGGATAGGAGGATTTCGAATCTAAGATAAGTATTCTAAATCAATTGATTTTTATTAATTGGAGTATCTTAATGAGCTTCATCCTCAATATTATATATAGATATCATTTTTTTTTCGATGTCACCTTTAGTATATATATATTTTGTTGAGATAATGTCACCTTTATTGTGTGTGTGTGTATATATATATATATATATATATATATTTTTTTTTTTTTTTTTGGAGATAATGTCACCTTTAGTATTACTAGTATGTATTCTCATAATAATTATCTAAATTTAGCGATAATCATGCAATATCCTAATCTTTCGTTTTTCAAAATCACACCCAAACTAAACAAAGAAAACCGTATTTTTGTCTTGTTAATAAAGTGGGGCATTGATTAAATCCCAAAGCATAATTATGAGATACCTATTATTACACATTTAAGCCAATAAAAATTGTATAAAATTGAAACCTTTAAAAAAAACTTTAGTGGAAAACAAAACAAGATATAATTATAAAAAACATACTTTCTTGTTTCATTCTTGACATGGGAAACACTATGTTTTACAAAAGCCCAACACTATGTTTCACTATATTTGTACCAATTTTTTTTATTTTTTAGTATTTATTTTAAAAAATCAAGCTGAGACAATGTGAATGTGAAAAAGAAAAAAAGGTTTTATTTAATTATTTAAAGAAATGAGTACAAAGCATTAAGTAAAAGGTGTAATAAATTAAGCAACATAAATGAAAGCCACCTTCCTTTAATTATCCAAGTGACCAAAATTTTCAACACGATTAATGATCCCCTTCTTCAACCTTCACTTAAATTCAATGTTTTCTCTTGCTTCATTTTTTTTTCCTTGAAAGAGAATAGTTTATTGCTTCTGAATAAAGAAAAACTGATTCTCCCTCGTTTGAGCTTTTATTAATTTATTATTTATATTTGGCCATTTTGGATGTGTTTTTTTTAGAGAAATTAAGATAATAATATATTTTTTTTACTTTATTTTCAAAAAGAGCAAAAATTAAATAGCACATGTTTTCATTAATTAACTATTTATTTTCATTAAATTAATAAATTCATTTTTTTCTTGTAAGATTGAATGATCAAATTTTTTTATTGTTAAAATTCAATAATTTTTCAAGTAAGGGTTTCAAAAGAAAAATAAATAAAAATTCTACACATGTTAGAAAAAAATGGAGATATTTTTTTACTGTGTGTGGTTCATTTGCCCTTCTAACCACAGATAGGGCTACACGGCTTTGCATTCCTCATCCCTCTGGAGCGTATAGATCCAACATAATCGACAAGATTATTTTCTATGAATCAATATACCCTTTTAAGATAGTGATTAAAAATATTTTTTAATAGTAAAAACATTTTCTTCATTAAAACACTTTTAAGCAATTTTAAAAATTATTCCAAACCCGCATTAAAAATAGTTCTAAACATAATTTTACACATAATAGTTTTTCTTGACCCCAACTTTACGACAGATTTAGTTAATAAATCTTTATATTCAAATTATTCAACAGCATCCACCATGAATTTTAAAAGTTCTAAAAAGCTTTGAAATCAAGAAACTTTAATTTTATCCTAACACATCGAGCTATAAGAAATTTAATTAAAGCATAAAAAGAATATAAAATTAAGTTATGCCGAAATAGTTGAACAACGGTAAATGCTATATTCCCAAATTTTGAGTTGCCAATGTATAAAATAAGCACCGAACCATACCCTTCCGAATCCAGAATGCTTTTAAAATTCACTTACAATCAAAGCAAATCCATATCATGAAATTTGAAATCCATTAAAAAAAAAAAAAATTAAGTTCTCTTGATTTATAGTCTGAAGAATTATTCTCTAATATTCTATTGCTTAAAACTGTGCTACTACTTCTATTCATGAGGCTTAGGATTTTTTTTTTCTCAATTAGAATGATTTTCATAAAAAAAAGTAAAATTTAAGAGAGAGTTTGATCTATTAGAGTTGAAGCCAAAAATCACGTCACAACATTTGGAGACTTATAATATGTGAAATTTAAGAGAGCAAATATTTGATTACTGAAATCAAACAAAACATAGCCATTGAAAGATTAAAGATTTATCCTTCCTCAATAGGAACTACTGAAGTCAAAATATATCGAAACAGTTGTATATAAAATTCAGGGAATTGAATAGAGAGAAAGGGAGGACAACGAGTCTTCACAATCTTCACATTGGTATATGATATTGTCCACTTTGGGTCTAAGTCTACATGACTTCGTTTTTTGTTTCACCTAAACCTCGTACCAATGGAGATGTGTCAGTCTTTTTATATACTCATCATCTTCTTCCCTAATCGATGTGAGATTTTGTTCGCATCCCAACACAACCTAAGAAAATTTAAGAAATATGGAAACTCTTCACAATTGAAAAAAAAAATGTTTTAAATCATATCATATGCAACCTTCTAGAGCGGCTGATGAGATTTCAAAAGTGTTTCTATTTCCATAAAATGTTTAAGGGTCTATGTGGGATAGTGGTTTTTAATAGTTATCAAAAACACTTCTAAACATTTTAAAAAGTTATCCTAAACGAGTACTAAGTAAATGGAATGTAGATACTTTTAATGTGTCAATCAACAACCAATTCTACCACTAACATTCTTTATGAAGAAACTTGCAACTATAGTACTCTTTCATCCAAAACAACAATGGCATCATTGATTTCAGTTCGATCAGCCATCGTCACAAATCCGAAAACCATGAGAGCGGCCAGTCTTTCGAACATAAAGAACTCGAGCTTCTACTACTATACCATGTTCACTGAAAACCTCTTCAGGCGTGCATTATTTACATCCCATGGAAGATTACTAACAATAGATAGGAAAATGTCATTGGCGTTCATTTTGGCTTTGGTGCAGCCTCATTAACAATCAACAGCCTCCCCTCTATAGGTATATTTTCAGCTCGGAAACACTTTTGAGCCCTCCTAAAAGTTATTTCAAACGAGCACTAATTTTGCAATGAAAAAAATGTTAATAAAACGTAAGTACTCTATGCAATTTCAAACTAGAAAACTTTAAATTAAATGTTTAAATACCTCTACTAAGTTACTAACAGCTGAGAACAAAAATCTATATGTTCTCAAACATCAACCAAATCCTCAGGTTCAAGGAAAGCAGAGATCATTACAACTCAAGAAAAATTAAGTTCAGAATAAACCTAAGTAAGAATGAAAATTGGGTGTTTGAGATTGCAAAACATATGAGCAATCAAATCACAAGGTAAATAGTTGATGATCTGCTTTATCAGAAAAGAATCATGGTCCAAATGGAAAATATTAATTTCATAACCACAACTTATAAATTAATCAGAATAACTTGAAGAAATATACATTTGATTTACTCATGATTACACCTTGATCACGGTGATTATAAATCTTGGCATTCCTATTGTTTCTATGTCGTTTAATTGAGTCAAAATTATAAATATTATAGATTTTAATTTTTCTGTTCATTCTATGTTCTATGCAGACATTAATATGATAGAATAACTATCGTGATTGCAATATTAATTATAATATAAACTTCCAAGTTTAATTTATTTTTAATATTAGCATACATACATGCACAACTAATAACACTTCACATTCCATACTTGTTCTTGTTATAATTAACTGTCATTTCCATAATAACTGAGTTTTAGAAATCGTAACCGGTACTTAAGAACCTATCTTTCTTCTATAGACCCTTAACTGATTACTAGAGGCCAATCAATCATGATTAGTTTAGGGTGTGATGTATAACTCTATGGAAATAGAGTTATAATATCCTTTGCTTTAACATTTAATTAGTGAAGTACGATTGATATATTACATCAAATTAGGGAAGCTGGATTTGGACCTTCAACCTTATGAGAGAGGAACCTGTGTCAAACTATTTGAACTATGTTCGTGTCGTGTTGGCATACTTTGTTTTTAATTAAAAATAGACTTTTGTAGGATTTTCTTTTAACATTCTATTTTATTAAGTTAGTCTTATTTATCTGGCTAATTAAGGATGATTGTTGGATTAACTTACTCAAATTTGACTCTCATAAAATTGGGATATATGTTTATTCTACATCCATCACATATTATAATTCTATTAAAAAAAATATAACATATCGAGAGATTTTAAAAAAATATAAAATCTACAATTTGATTATTAAAAATTTCAGTTATTAATAAATTTATAGTGGAATTGGAACACATAATTTATTAAAAAAAATCATTTTTTAATATAATATAAATCCCTTATTACCGGACTAAACCCTGATCGACCATCGCATAAAAATGATATTATTAAAAAAAAAAAATTATTTTAATGAAAAAATAATTTATTTCCAATTTTCAAGTAGAATTGCAAGGTAGATAGCATGAATAATCTCATTAATCTAATCCATTTTGAAAAAAATAGAACCCGTTACCTTATCTTCCTCAAAACCACATGTCAATTCAGTCAGAGAAGAAGCTTTAGTTGCAGAAACAAAAATGGCTTCTTTGGCTCAACAATTCTCTGGTTTAAGATGCGCTCCTCTTTCTTCTTCTCGATTCTCCAAAACATTTTCTCCTAAACATATTCAAAACAAGCCTCGTTCTCTTCCCATTCTTGCTGCCGTTATTACTCACCCAATTCATACTCCTGAAACCAAAGAACGCGCCAAACTTAAGGAAATCTTCGAAGAAGCTTATGAACGATGCCGCAATGCTCCCACTGAAGGAATTTCTTTCTCTATTGAAGATTTCCATGCTGCTATTGAAAAATATGATTTCAATTCTGAATTGGGAACTAAGGTTTTTTCTTTTCTTTCTATGCCTTTTTGTTGTTGTTTTTTAGGGTTTTTGTTAATTTATGATAGAATGTGTTGAATTGTTTAGTAATTCAATGTTCGGTGACGGGAAACTTGTAAGCTAATATACATTACCTCAAAACTTGAAAATAGTCGTTTCACCACTAGGCGAACCCCGTGGTTGATTAGATTGCTTGTGGGAATTTGAAATTATATCAATTGTGTGATTTGGTGGTTTTCCATGAAATGCAATATGCTCAATAGGATAAAATTGGGATGTAATGTAATGGAGTGTCTCTTTTCAGGTGAAAGGTACCGTGTTTTGTACGGATGCTAATGGCGCATTGGTCGACATTACTGCCAAGTCATCTGCATACTTGCCACTGCAGGAGGCTTGCATTCACAGAATAAAGCATGTAGAAGAAGCAGGAATATTTCCTGGTATGAGAGGGGAGTTTGTTATTATCGGTGAGAATGAAGCTGATGATAGCTTGATTTTGAGCTTGAGGTCCATCCAATATGATCTAGCTTGGGAGCGGTGCAGGCAACTTCAAGCAGAGGATGTTGTTGTCAAGGGCAGGGTGAGTATCTGTACACCAATTCATTGTGCTTTTGTTTGTTATCAGAAGTACTGGAAGAAGAGCATTGCTTAGTTCTATAACAAGAAAGAAACTAGGCAGTGGTAGCATTTCCATTATCATCTGAAATACTGGATGTTGTTCTTTCCTTAGATTGTTGTGATAGTTATTCTTTATTGTTCTGTTCCCTGAGATTAATTATATGTAGCCATTTTCCATTCAATATTCAGGTGGTTGATGCTAACAAAGGTGGAGTTGTGGCAGTTGTGGAAGGCCTAAGAGGGTTTGTTCCATTCTCACAGATATCAACGGTATTTTCTACACACTTTAAAGGCATTTATTGTTGGAAGGATTTCCTGGTTTGATGTTTATATAATAGGCTGGTTACTATTGGAGTGGCAACAACTGCCTTTTTTTTATATAGGAAACATTGAAATTATCATTAAATAAAAGTAATTACAAAAAAAGGTGAAGAGAGATCACCAAAATCCAACGGGATTACAAATTTTTTCCCAATTGGAGTTAATCAAAAGGACACTGTAATTTAGCAAGAGAGGCAAAGATGGACACTTTAAACCGGATCAACTCCCAGACTTCATTAACCAAACTTGATTTGTTTTAAAAAATTCGATGATTTCGTTCCAACCACAGTTCCCACGTAATTACTTTCACCGCCTTCTCCCACAGCCACTTGGCTTGGTCTTTGAACGGATGCCCAGTCAGAAGAGCATGAAGATTTTGCTTCGGGCAATCCGCGAGACACCAATTTAGACGGAAAGTTTGACGCAGCTTTTGCCAAAGGACACCAGAGGATACACACATTTGGGGAAAGAGCACTATGAGGATTACGTCTTTGAATTAAATCAGCCGTATTTAATCCTCCAACCGCCAGGTTCCAATTGAAGAAATTAATCTTTTTAGGACAACCATTCTTCCAGATACACTTAGCCAGCTTCTCCTCCAAAAGACTCCCGTTAGAGGTTAGATAATTATACATAGATGCTGTGGAGAAACCCTTACCATTCAGCTTCCAATTATACACATCTTCTTTGTTTTCAATTTGAAAGGACTGAAGAATATGTAAAAGAGAAATAACATCATTAATTTCACGATCATAAAGAGGTCGTTTTAGCTGCAAATTCCTGGTTGCTCCATCAACGAACCAATAATCCTTAACCATAACCAAATTATTACTAGCAATATTAAACAATCTGAGGAAAGAGCATTTGAGAGGGAGGTCTACTATCCACCTATCATGCCAAAAGTAGACTCTTTCACCATTTCCCAACTTGAAGTCCAAGATGTCAGTCATCTTTTTTCTACAAAAATTAACAAAACGCCAAGAACTATTCCCCTTAAAACCACGTCTTTGATCAGTGAACCAACCAAATCTATCAAGACCATGGATGCTGGAAATGATAGAAAACCAAAGAAAGTCCGTCTCAATTGGGAACCGCCAGCACCACTTAGACAGAAGAGTGATGTTTCTTTCCTTCAAATTACCTATACCCAACCAACCTCTGCCCTTTTTTTTTTAAAGATAAACTTTCATTGATCAAAGAGAACAATACAAAAAGATGCCAGTACATCTATTCCTCAAGGAAAATAAAAATTAATAAAATGAATTTCATTTAGGTTACACGGAATAAAAAAAAGCCTAAAATCAAGGAATTAATATACTTAGCCCAACAGAATGTATGAAATAAGAACAAATCCCAAACTAAATCTCAAGAAGCAGATATATCCTGAAAAATGTGAGCGTTACACTCAGCTTAAATTTGACAAAGCCAAGCAGAAAATGCACAAATCTATAAGGTGTTTTTTCTCTGTCACTCGTGGTCAAGAAGTCCCAAGAGAGTAGGTTCCATGTGTCCTTTGGGGGAATCCAACTTAAATCAAATTGTCAATGTAACTTGGATCAAAGCTTGGCAATCAAATTACAGTGCAAAAACAAGTGATTAGCAAACTCACAATCGGTTTAACAAAGATGGTGGATATGAGGTGACAAATAACAAAAATTTTTCGTAAGTGTATTATAATTTATATCTCCTGTAATTTCCTCTAAGAAAAATTAATGAAAAAACCGAATCATAGGCCAAAGATCCTTGAACCAAATAAGCTTGGCTAGAACAAAGTGGACCAAAGAAGAACAAGGTAAGAAAAGAAAACGATTTGCATGACAAAAAAGCCCGAGAAATCAAGACACCCGGAAAGGCGATTTGAATGGGTAGGAGAAAAATGGCAGATAACACCAAAAAGATTGGAGAAAATTCAAAATTTCCTCATTCTTTAGATTCCTAAAAAAGTGTAAATTCCAAGAATTGTACGTACACTTAAACAAAGAAGAGATGGTTGCAATGCGATTAAAAGAGAATTCTGCCTCCATTTTGGAAAAGTCAGCAAAAAGTTTTCCAAAATGGAAGAGACTTTTTTTTAAGAAGCTTGAAAGAGGGATGAGTAATAAACAGGAGAATTTTGTAAAACTGAAGAGATTAATGTCAATCTTCCCACCCCTAGAAAACATCCTCTTTTCCAACCATTGAGTCGTGAGGTAACTTAATCAATGACTGGTTGCTAGAAAGTAAAGGAAGGAGGGTTATCCCTAAACGAAGCCCTAGATATTTGATGGGCTCAATTACCACAGATACAACCAATTGAGGATGCTAAAGAGGAGACTCTAGACCACATTGATTAAAAAAATGGAGCTTTTGAAGAGATTGATTTTCAATCCAAACATAATCAGAAAAAGTTTAACCGACTAAAAAAGAGAAAAAATGGAGGCGTCTTTATCTCGAAAAAAAATGGTATCATCAGCCAGCTAACTGAAAGTTGAGATAAAGCCAACTTATTCTTACCAGTGTAGAAACCTTCAATGATATTTAGTGCCCATTTGGAATAACTTTTAGGAAGGTTTTTGGGCAAAAAAAAAAAATCTTTAGCTTTTTTAGCAAAAATATTGGATAATGATGATAGTCTCTTCTTTCTTCAATGTATTTGAATTCCTTTCCTCTCCTGTATCTGGGTTTGTGGATGTAACTGGTCTGTGAATCATTGGTATTGTTTTGATCTTCTTGATGTTAAGTACACAGCTAATTCATACCATACCTCTCTTGTTTCATATTATTTCAGAAATCAACTGCTGAAGATCTTCTTCTGAACAAGGAACTTCCTCTGAAGTTTGTGGAGGTTGATGAGGAACAATCTAGGCTTGTCCTCAGTAACCGTAAAGCCATGGCTGACAGCCAGGCACAACTTGGAATTGGATCAGTGGTCATCGGAACAGTTCAAAGCCTTAAACCTTATGGTGCCTTCATTGACATTGGTGGAATCAATGGTCTTCTTCATGTCAGTCAGATCAGTCATGATAGGATATCAGATATTGAAACAGTTCTTCAGCCTGGCGACACTCTCAAGGTACTAAAATAGCATTTGAGTGATTGGTTAATGGCCTCTTCCACTCTCACAAGCCCAAATCTTACAGTGAATTTTCTGGCACAGGTCATGATATTGAGCCATGATCGCGAGAGAGGCCGAGTTAGTCTTTCTACAAAGAAGTTAGAGCCTACTCCTGGGGACATGATTCGAAATCCAAAGCTTGTTTTTGAGAAGGTATTGTTGCTAACTGGACTTGTCATTTCCTGTCATTTTCATACAGTCACTACTCTTTTTTGTATATATACAATGGTCTTTCAGACTACTATAGTTTGTGTAATCATGAATTCTATTAGTTAATTGTGACTTTTAATTTGACTAATATCTCATGGCTTGCTACGCTAGTGAACACTACTGCATTATGTTCATAATTATTTTTCACCTCATGTAGATTTCACCTCATGTAGAGTAATTTTCTTTCTTTCTTGAGCATTTTAAAAATAGAATGCAACTTTCTCCAAGAGATTTTTGGCCATTTTTACATGAAGGCGAAAGCTAATGTCTTATGGAAGAGTTTACGATGCTCTTTGCTGATATATTTGAAAGTAAAGAAATAGTAAATATTTTGGAGAGAGAGAGACATCTTTGAGAGGTTTTGATCCTGTATTTTTTATGGCTTCTTGTTGGAGCACACTCGATAATTTTTTTTGTAGCTAATGCTTTTCCTATTAATGCCCAATGGAGGCCTCTTTGGAACCTTCTGTGGCTTCAATCCATTTTTTGTGTTACTTCGTTGTTTTACTAATTCAAAGTTTGCTTCCTAAAAAAATGATCTGGGCATATAATTGTAACCGTGATTCTGTTTCTAATTGACAGGCGGAGGAGATGGCACAAACATTCAGGCAAAGAATAGCTCAAGCAGAGGCTATGGCACGTGCTGACATGCTTAGGTTTCAGCCTGAGGTATTGCTTCATCTAACTTTCTTTGAGATTTCTGAAGTTTATCCTGACAGTAAATAGAAATTAAATGATAAATACAATAAAACTGTACCTGTCATTTCTACTTTATTATACTTGATATTTTGGACGACTGCACAATCACGAATTTATGAATTATATTTAATTAGACAGTTTTACAATTCTGAATCTGTAGCACTGGCTGCATGATCAAAGATGCAATCTTGACCTTGGTTTAGCATCTCACATTAGCTTAAACTGTTGATATTTATTAACTTGATTGAGAATCTACCTTCAGACTCTTGATCTTTTTCAAAGAGAAAGACGATGACATAGAATTACCGAATGCGATTATAAAATCAGGAAATGTTTGTGGATTCTAGGACCTTATCCTGGCTATTCTCATATTTTGGGTTGGTTTCACATGATTTAACGAGGTTTCCTATTTCGATTAGGCCTGGCCTCTCTTAAATAATTCCTCAGTCTGCTATGAAACTTAAAAAATTGAATCTCTACCTTATATTCTTCTGTTGTCTTTGAAGTCTCCTCGAGGCAGATTATCTAATGTTATCGAATTTGAAGTTAACCATGATATGTTCCTTTAAAACATGCAGAGTGGATTGACTTTGACTACTGATGGAATATTGGGTCCTATTACCTCTGACTTGCCCGTAGAAGGTGTAGATTTCAATGATATTCCTCCAGCCGAAGAATGAATATCCAAAGTTCTCCCTCTTGTATTTCCTATGTAATGTTCTAATTCTTATACATACTTCTGCCATTGTAATTGAGGACACAAATTAGCCCTTCATCTCATAGCTTTAGTGTTAAATTTTTAATGAAGTCCCGATCGCCTGTGCATTTTTATTCTATTTTCTTTTGTTTCATCGTTTAGGGATGGTTACAAATCACATTCTTATAGTTTGCTTACTTTATAAATCATACCCCGATGTTTTAAAAATGATTTGAAGCGCCCATGCGGTTTACGTTACCAACAAATCACACCCTTCTATCTCATCTTCTTGTTATTTCTAATAAAATTAATGGGTAAAATACCATTTTGGTCCCTGAACTTTCACTCTAGTTTCGTTTTCGTCCCTGAACTTTAAAAAATGACCGATTTCGTCCCTGAACTTTCCAAATCGTTTCATTTTCGTCCTTCTGTCCATTTTTCCGTCTGGGTCATTAACGGAGCTGACGTGGCATGCTGACCTGGCTTTTTTAACAATATTTTAATATATTTTTTATTTTATTATAATTTTAAATGGTTATGTGTCATTTTTTTATTCTCTCTCCTCCATTAATTCCTCTCTCTTCCCTCTCTCTCATCCTCATTTCTCTCTGTCTGCTTTATCATCTTTTTTGTGAACCATCCCCATCTCAAGCTAATTTCAATCAATGGCAGTTTCTTCCAATTTCACCTCTCTTCGTCTCACTTCTCCGACCACTCTTTCTTCCGTTTTCAAATATTCTCTTCTTCAGTCAAAGCCTTCTCTTCTTCTTCAAAGCCTTGATTGGCAGTGGCTACAGAAAAAGGAAATCTGTTTCAGTCAAAGCCTTCTCTTCTTCTTCTTCATCGTTTGGTTCTAAACTCGAAGATCTGAATCATCCCTTTCTTCTTCCTTTCTTCTTCACGATCTGAATAGTCTCCCTTTCTTCTTCCTCTTCACGATCTGAATCATCCCTCTCTCTCTCTCTCTCTAAGACTTTTCCCTCTTCTGGGTTTTGTAAATCTCCCTTTTCTCATCAAACCCTTTTGAGCTTTAATAGGAAATGTTGTGAAATGACGACCACGATCGGCGGCGGTGGCGGTGAAGATCGAGTTTTGGCGACCAGATTCAAAACGCGATCCAGGATCGCTATGTCGAAGCTTGAGGATGAGTTTCGTCATATATTGATTCGGCACTGTTCGTTCGATCGCCGAGCATCTCTACTGGTTCGATTCGTAAGGTTTCACTCTCTTTTGCTTCTCATGATGGTGAAGTTTATGATGAATTTGAGTCATTTGGTGAGGTTGGTAGTGGTTCTGGGATTTTCCATGAGCGTGGTGTGAGTTTGGGAGATGATTTTCGGGTTGATTTGATTCATCCTGATGCTGTTGCTGATTTGAAAGAGATTGCTGACCGGATGATTCGGTCTGGATACGAGAAAGAGAGAGATGATTCACGAAGAAGAAGATAGAGCAGACAGAGAGAAATGAGGATGAGAGAGAGGGAAGAGAGAGGGAATTAATGGAGGAGAGAATAAAAAAAATGACACATAACCATTTAAAATTATAATAAAATAAAAAATATATTAAAATATTGTTAAAAAAGCCAGGTCAGCATGCCACGTCAGCTCCGTTAATGACCCAGACGGAAAAATGGACGGAAGGACGAAAATGAAACGATTTGGAAAGTTCAGGGACGAAATCGGTCATTTTTTAAAGTTCAGGGACGAAAACGAAACTAGAGTGAAAGTTCAGGGACCAAAATGGTATTTTACCCAAAATTAATATAAGTGGATACGTGGCTTATTCTATGTGCATCACGTATATAAATTCCAATAAAAATAAATTAACCATTGAGGTAGTTAAAATTACTCTTAAAAAACTCAATGGTTTGATGGACTAAATAGGCAAAAACTATAGGTGTGATTCCTTATCCTTTGATTTATTACACACAACAAACAAACCGATGAGTTCCATCAATTTCCATGACAAATCTTATTAACAAAAGCATTAAGATTCAAACCAGAAGAACCACTTGCAGCCTCCAAAGCTAAATGCTTCCATTTCTTAGCATTCAATCTGATTTCCTCTCCTCTTTCTCCTTTACCCATAACAATCTTCAAACAACTTAGAATCTCCTTCCCTTCCACCATTCCTTCATCATCACTCTTCACTCTCACGCCATTCTTCCAAACATCTTCCACCATTTTTGCATTACAGCTCTGATCAGCCCACAATGGATATGCCACCACCGGAACTCCAGCACTGACACTTTCGATCGTCGAATTCCATCCACAATGTGAAACAAAACAACCAATTGATCGATGATTCAACACCTCTACTTGTGAACACCATGGCACTATCTTTCCTTGATCTTCCATTAACGCATCCAAAAAGCTTAATTCCTCTCCAATGGCATCCAATTTAAGAACCCACAAGAAAGGATACTCACTTTCTAACAACCCATTTGCTATTTCCTCTATTTGTTTCTTTGTCAATGAAGAAAAGCTTCCAAATGCTACATAAACAACCGATGAATCGGGTTTCGAATCAAGCCATTTGATATGATCTTTCTGGCTTTGATGAAGATTGGATCCAAAAGAAACCAATGGTCCAATTGGAATCAAATTAAACTTACCAATTCCTCTAATGACATTCTGTTCCAATTCATCAAAAGTGTTTATAAGAATTGGCAAATCTGTCTCTTTTTCAAGAACATCAAATCTCCCTTCAAATTGTTTTAGCATAAAACTATCTTTATCAGAAACCATAAAGCTTGGAAGATCAGAATAATTCAGCAAAGGCAATCCAGGAAATTGAATAGAAAAAGAAGGGTTATCTTTATTTTTCACAATCAAATCACCGAACCCATTGAAGTAATAGTATAAAACATCAAAAACAGTGGCAGATTGAATCCAAAGAATGGCGGTCGGAAGCCGAGTTTTGGCCACATCAATAACCCAAGAGATCAAAAGGGTATGAACAATACAAGTAAAAGGATGAGCTTCTTTTTCAGAACATGAAATCAAGTCTTGAAGAGCAAGACGGCCCCGTCGTTCAAATTCCAACAACCATTGATGGTAATCGGTGAATATTACGCCTTCATCGGAGAAGGTTTTTAAACAAAGACCATTGGGAAGTTGGTCGATATCGATGCTACGGGCAGCAGAAGTAGTGATGAAAAGAGTTGCTTTTGCTCCCATGGAAAGAAGCTTAGAGGCAAAGTGGAGAGTTGGATTTATATGGCTCATAACATTGTGTGAAACAAGAAGAAAGTTTGCATCTGCCATTGTTGGAGAGATTGATGTTTTTTAATTTAAGAGGATGGTGATGAAGAACAAGTTCTTATTTGAATAATAGTTGGTGGAATCCAAAGTACTTTTGTCCTATATATTTGAGCATGAAACATGTGATCTCGACACTTGGAGCCTCAGACAGAAGTTGTTCGGTTCAAATGCATGTGATATTTTTTCTAACATAAAATATTTAAAAGATTGACATAATTTTTGTTTGATTTTTCTACGGTTTATAAATCTTTTTCGAAATGATTTTACTAACATATTATTATGTTCTATTTAAGATTTAAATTGTCATATAATTTACTAATTCAAAAAATTATATGTCTTTTTATATAAGACAGTTTTTTTAACTTCTTTATTTTTAAAACACTAACAAATAAAAAATAATTTGTTTGTTTCATATGCATATATTAGTTAATTTTTACATTTATAGATTATTTATTTCTAATTTTAATTAAAATTTAAGAAATTATATATTTTTTCTCTTTGATTTTTAAACTTATAAATATTTGTAATTAAAATTTTAAAATTTATTTAAATATTATAAAATATTATACCCTTACTAATTCAATCAATTATATTTTGTTGTAGTTTTTTTTTATCTTAACTGTTTTTTAAACAATTTAAGTTTTTTTATATATATTTTTAAAATTAAAGCATCATCACCTTTATTAAATCATTTAATATTTAAATACTTAAATATAATTTATTTTTTCATAAATAGATGATAAGTCTAAACAATGAATTCATTTTAATACCACATTCATTTTTCATATGTTGTAATTGATTTTTCAATTATTTTATAATTTGATGTTGTGAAAACAATAAAAAACCAAGGAATTTATTTTAAAAAATGAAAATTTCTTATTCAATGAAGAGAAATATTTTATTTATCTAAAAAAAAAAGAGAAATATTTTATAAAAAAATGTAAATAGGCATTTAATAGAAAGTGGAGTATAAATATCAATGGCATTTTTAGTAATTTGAATATTTTAAAAGGGTATATATAATGGTATGTTAGTAATTTTAAGATTTTAAAAGAGGTATAGTAGTCTAAAAAGTTTCTCAAACATTCTCACTTTTATATATTAAGGATATATGGTTGTCACTGGGATGTCTTATCTAATAGGGATATAATAGTTAAGTCGAACACTAATTTAATTTAATTTTTATTTAATGAGATTTATAAAAGCCAAATAGTTTGTTTTAGTTCTTATATATATATATTTTTACTCTCTCAACTATTCTTAAATACTTAACAAGTTTAACAAAATCTTAAAATGAACCTAAGTAGGATTAAAAAACTCGAATATATGACAAATAAAACACATTACAATTGTAAACATAAAAAAATTGATCGAGTCATTGTTATAAGGAGGTTTTCCAAAAATAGTATTTTAAAAATAAAAATTTTAAAAAATGACATTTCTCATAATCTACCAAAAATGACATTTCAATTTAGTAGAATATCAGAAATGTCATTTTAGAAGTATTTTAAAAACATTTATTAGAAATTTCTCTTGTTATCTTATCTTATCTTAATATATTAAAAGTGACAAAAAGTGGAGAATCTTTACATGTCAATTTTACCCCTATGATTTTATAAAATGCTATCTTCTACCCTTTAGGTGCTTTGCATCCTTTCCACCATACCAACTGAAAGACTTTATGCAGCCCTCTTCTCTTGAATAGTTCAACAATTATTTATTATATTTTCACGAAACATTAAATTCGTTCTATTTATTTATATCTTATTTAGGATTATTCCCTTCAATCTTCCTGTCCACTAGTTGTCGCTTCATATCAAAGCATGAAATAGCTACTACACTCATTATCATACACCAATTAGTCGGGAAATAGACTGCATTAGCAACTTTCTTTTAAAAACTTTGAAGGCCATTAGTAGAGAATGAGGATGAAGATGAAAGCTAGAACAAGATAGCCATGGCATGCCGGCTTGGGCTTCTAGGTTTTCGTAAAAGTGTTAAATAGAATCCCAGTTTACTTCTTTTGATTTAACATTTAATTTTTTATAATTTATATAGTGTAAAGTATAAATATCTAGGGTTCAATTTTCTGGATGGGAATGAAAACTTTTTAAATATAATATATGTTTTGTTATGTGCTTATTGTTGTTGCTATGTTGTTTACAAGATTTTTTTGTTCATTGTGATTATATGTATCAAAATATTATAGTCATTCAATTCGTTAGATAAAAAATGTAACTTTCTCAATTATCTTTATTAGAAGTTTCTTTTGATTTTCGTACTTGAATTAAGTGGCGTTATTTATTTTATTTCTTTTGAAATATGATTGTAGTGATTTTCTTGAATTTTATGATTATATAGTTTTTAAAAAGAAAGAGAAGCATTCGTATTGTCCATTCCCATAAATAAATTGAATAAAAAATGCATAGTAAAAATAGTTTATAACATAAATTTATTACTATAAAAATAATTAAAATCCAATGAAAAGAGTCATTATTCCTAAAATATAGGATAAAAAAAGGGTTAAAACACATGCAACATACGTAGGATTAATTATTAGTATATTAAAAGTCTAAATAAGGGGAGATTTTTCACATTCCATTTTTACCCTCAATTGTAATAATTATTCCCATTATACCATTGATCGGCTATTCCTTTTCCTTCCTTTCATTATAATTTTCTAAATGCACTTATACAAATTCTAAATAGTATACTCATTTTCCAACGTTACATAATTTGTTTTCTTTCTCTTTCTATGAAACAATTTAAAAAAATGAAAATGAAAATTCTAAATACTTTTAACCATACTCATCCCATTTACTATATGTCATAGTGATTTTGAAATTCCTTTTAACAAACACAAATATCAATGCTTTTAATAGATTCTGTTTATTTTTCAGACGTAAAACCCTTGACCTTTGATTAAAATAGATGCGAGAGTTGGGATAATGTTGAAAATAATTTATAAGATAATAATGATTTGGGTCGTCAGCCTATCGCTTCCGTGTGAACTGACTAGAGTATCAATGAACTTCGGTCTGCCTTATAATTTATAATTTAGTATTTACCAAATCAAATGATAATCACAATCTATTATCATTCAAAATATTTGAAGATGAATTTCATTAATCTTTTATTATAGATGAAATATTTTCTGATGAATAACAACTCTTTTACTATCATTTTTATTTTTTCAATATTTTTTTCATATAATTTTGAAAGCAGTCATCTAATACGCTTATATTTATTTTTGTTTTTCTAGTTTTTCAAATAAATTAGAATTTTAATCGTTATGTTGAATAATAATATTGAAAAAAATAGAAGAAACATTGGAAAAAAGCAAAAGACAAACTACATCCAAAATGAGAATGTAAAATCTGTCAACAAAATCTAGAAAAGGAATAATGAGATAGAATTGCTTCTGTTTTCAAGTACTGAAATTGAAGAAATAAATAAACATTTTTTTCACATATAATGAAAATCATTGTACAAACATCATCCCACAATTTTATGAGTTTTTATATCTCTTATGAGACCTTTTTATTATTTTAAAATAATCTTTTATGACACTTTTTTACATCAACATTTTTAACAACACAACTCTTTTAAAAAATAATTAATAAATTCAATAAATACAATTAATGATCATGTGCAACGCACGTTATTTCAACTAGTAATTATAAAAATAAGGTTGATAATTTTTCAATCTTTTTTTCATTTTCTTAAACTTAACAAATTTTTAAAAATATAAACAAAATTTGATTATAATTGATTTGATTTGGATTTGTTCACGGGTATTTATATGGCAGCCAAATCTTTTCCTTCAAACGCAGTAATCTTAGAGATAGTTGGCTACCCATTTTCTTTAATCAAGGTAAAATCGTAAGGTTACGCATGTAGCCGCATATTGAGGGGTAAATTCAAAATGTGGTCATGTAGCTTTACTTTTCAATATATAGCCATTATATATACTTGTATTTTGTATATATCGATTTGATTTTAGTTAGTTTTATCGGTTTGACGGTTTTAAGTTGTAGTACTAGCTCTCACGATATATTTCTATTTTATCTTCATTTTGTCTCTATTTTTTCAATCATTTCAAGTTTTTTTCTTCCTCATTTCATGGTTGTTTATTTTCGTTATTTAAATATTTTTCAATTGTTATTCAATGTTTTCATTTTTTTTCTTTTTTACATTTAAGATTCCACATTTTCACATATTTATCATCCAGGAACTCCTAAGGTGTGTTGTATATTTTCTCACCATTTTTTCATATTTTTAAAAGCATTCTCATTTATATACCCACTATACATATAAATTTCACATTTTTCGTTTTTTTTTTTAACAATCATGAAAGTTGTATACATCACAATTCATACATCTATATACCCACTATACATATAAATTTCACATTTTTCGTTTTTTTTTTAACAATCATGGAAGTTATATACATCACAATTCATACATCATTCTTATGATGTACATAATCTTACGAATCGATCATAATTATCATGAATTGGGAGAATCAAAATGTGTCTAATGATGTAAATTTGGTATATAATTTTCACGATTTATATATTGATATCAATCTATTTTTTTCACATGAATATCCATTACATTTTGTACACTAATGTACAAGTCGTGGTCACCATTGTTTGGTTCCGGGGATAAAGAAACGATGAAAGATTTTTTTTTTTTTTTAATGTGTTTTTGTATCAATTAGAATGTTTTTTTTATGGCCATTAGTGAATAACACTCTTGTGGTACCATCAGTTTTAAAATGGTGCAAATTGACTCATTCCTCTCTACGTCATTGATTTTCTTTTAGCCATAACTTTTTCGTTTGAACTCTGATTTGAATGATTCAAGATGTTATGAAATCCTCGTTTCGAGCTCTACATTGTAGTTACAAATTTTTTTTCTAAATCAGTATATAAAAGTGTTTACGATTTTAACCCGTTCGAATATTTTTATGATGATAACTATTTTATATACTGACGGTTTCTAAGTTTTTAAGTGACTATAATGTAGAGTTCAAAACGAAGATTTCATAACATCTTGAATCATTTAAATCGGAGTTGAAACGAAAAAATTATAACTAAAAAAAATCAACTGCGTAACGAAAATGAGTCAATTTGCATAATTTTAAAAATATAGATATTATAAATACTCATTTTCAAACTATATTTTTATTTGACTTGACTAATACTATAAGGGTGTTATTTATATTTTGTTTTTTTTTTTTTAATATCAATTTTTAAACATTAAAATTGATGTAAAATCGGTGATAATGATAATGATAATGTATTGTTTTATAAAGAGTCAAAGACAGCTTTACAAACTCGAATAAAAAGTCAACTGCCACGTAGGAACACGATTTGTAAAATTGGTGTTCATATCTTAAGAATACTGTGTTCTTCTGTATGAGAATCCCATTGTGGCACCGCACCACACGGTCTAATAGTTACAATTACAAGGGCTGTGATGCGCGGCTCTTTTTGCATACTTGAGGGGAAATTTACAAAAACAATACTTAGAAGCCACTTTTATTTTAATTTTGGTGAATAATAAAAAATTACAAGCCACTTTTATTTGTGATTTTTTTTCTCCATGAAATAACATAAAAAACTTGAAAAATATATATTTTCTAAATTATTAAATCTTATATATAAAATATCATTTAATATATATAGAAGACATCTAATAGTAAAGCTATATAACACAAAATAGAATGCGAAGAGAATTTGTTTCGAATAATAATTGTATGAGAAAAAAGAAAATATAGAATTATCTTGTATGCAAGTTTTGGATAAATAAGGTTGGACATTGCACAAATATATTGAGAGGCAGAAAAAACCATATCACCTTGAAAGAAAAAAACAGGGTTGTCAATGAAGAGTATGATGCTAAGCTAATGTGAGGCCATTAATTTACCATCTTTGTGAACTTCACACAAAGGATAGTGTTGTCCTTTTTCTCTCATGAAGTTGCCAAACCATCACTTGGTATTGGTTTTTTTGGATCCTTTTGAACCCATCTTAAGCAATTGATTATTAAAGTTTTTTTTTCATGTACATTTGATTCAAGCATATCATTTTTCTTAAAAATAAAATATTTAAAAAATATAAAAAGAGGCTGTTTTGAGTGAATTTTATATAATCTGTGTTTAAAATCTGCTTTATAGACTATTCATTAAAAAAAATTATTGTTTTTCAATTTAAATTTTTTTTTATTTTCACTTACTTATTCTATATATTAAATTTAAATTATCATATATTTAAATTAGATTATTCATAAAAAATATAATTAATGATTATACGATAGTAATTAATATTAAAAAAAATAGTGAAGAAAACAATAAATATTAGGTTAAATTATACAAAATACTCATACCCTATGGAGTTAGTTTCAAGTTTACCCAAGGGCGGTCCTGACACTGTTCTAATTTTTGGGGGCCCAATTTTGAGTCTGGTTTTAGATTGATTTAAAAAAAAAATACTACAATTCACGCCGACTGCATGGGCTTAATCAAATGTTGGGGGGCCTAATTTTGAGTTTGATTTTACATTGAATTAAAAAAAAATTGCTACAATTCATGCCGCCTGCCAGCCCATTAGGGCTTAGTCAAATGACCATAGCATTTTGATTAAAGTTCATAAATTTTTGTTATATATTTTTATAATTTTGTCGCATTAAAGTTATATGATATGAGGCCCAAAATTATTTTTCGCACCGGATCCTTATTTTCTTAGGACCGGCCCTGAGTTTACCCCAAAAGTTTTAAAAGTTTCTCTACTCTCAACCTTTTAATCTATTTCAAAAATACCTTTTGCTGGAAAAATTACTCTCTACAAAAAAAAAAATTCTTTTATTTCAAAAATACACTTGATCTTTTATTTCCATTAAATGTAGTCGAAATTGCACACAAAAGGTATTTGTAAGGGTAATTTTCTCAACAAAGGGTATTTTTAAAATAAATTAAAAGATGGAGGGTATTTTATATAATTTAACCTAAATATTAATTTACCTTTCTATTTCGAACTAAAATAATTCATACGGCCAAAGAATGAAAGGAAAAAGAGCAAAGTTGCCATTGTAGAAAACAGACACCAAATTTAATATTATTGTATTTAGAACCCAAACGTAGATCGAAAACCCATTTTCCGTTCCTCTTTCGGACCAAAGGAACGCCTCAGTCAGAAGAAAGAAGCAATCGAGGGTTTCTTCGATCAATTATGGCTATGGCGAGTTTTGCAAGACGAAAGGCTTTCTTTTTCTCCAGAAACTTCTCCGTTTCTTCTTCTTCCTCTAATGTTCTTAAGCTATCTTTCTCTAGAGGCTTCGCTTCATCGGGATCTGATGAAAACGACGTCGTCGTGATCGGCGGTGGTCCTGGTGGCTATGTCGCCGCCATTAAGGCTGCTCAGTTAGGTCTCAAGACTACCTGTATCGAGAAGCGTGGAACTCTCGGCGGTACCTGCCTCAATGTTGGCTGTATCCCTTCTAAGGTGATTTTCTTTGTTTGATTTCATTCTTATGGTTATCAATTTTCTGAATCGTGTTTTTCTTGTCGAAAAATTTCAATTTCGTATTGGAGGAGTTGTGTTATCTTGGTCTGTCTTTGCATGGTTGGTTTGATAATTTCCCTAACTTAATATAATTGTTCAGCTTGTTCGGGTCTGATTGGATTTTATATTTTGAAGTTTGCATTTTTGTACTGTAATTGGCTTTTTCCCCCCAACTTTGGCCAAAAGAAATGATTTAAGTGCTTGTGTTTTACAATGATTCATTGTGAACAACGATTGAGGATTGATTAGTTGAATTGCCAATATAATTCATGGAATGGTATCATATATTTTGGGTTGGTTGCAAAATTGGTCTTTTTCAAGGCTTAAAATTGATCGGTTATTAATGGTAACTCTTACTGCCTACACAGTCAACTTTATATTGCTCAAGATCATTATAGGTGACTCTTAACGTATTACTTGTGGTTTATTTTATTAAATTCAGGCACTTCTTCATTCCTCCCATATGTACCATGAAGCTAAGCATTCATTTGCAAAGCATGGCGTTAAGGTTTCTTCTGTTGAGGTTGATTTGCCTGCCATGTTGGCTCAGAAAGATAAAGCAGTTTCTAATCTTACAAAGGGTATTGAAGGTTTGTTTAAGAAGAATAAAGTGAACTATGTCAAAGGCTATGGAAAGCTACTCTCCCCCTCCGAAGTTTCTGTCGACACTGTTGATGGGGGAAACACTGTTGTGAAAGGAAAGAATATCATAATTGCGACTGGTTCTGATGTCAAATCTTTACCTGGGATCACCATTGATGAGAAGAGAATTGTTTCATCTACAGGAGCTTTATCTTTGTCTGAAATTCCCAAAAAGCTCGTGGTTATTGGTGCTGGCTACATTGGTCTAGAGATGGGTTCAGTATGGGGACGACTTGGCTCTGAAGTAATTGTTGTTGAGTTTGCCCCGGATATTGTCCCCACCATGGATGGAGAAGTTCGCAAGCAATTTCAGCGTTCTCTAGAGAAGCAAGGAATGAAATTTATGCTTAAAACTAAGGTGGTGGGAGTTGATACTTCTGGAGATGGTGTAAAGCTGACCCTTGAGCCAGCAGCTGGTGGGGACCAGACCATTCTCGAGGCTGATGTGGTTCTTGTATCTGCTGGTAGGAATCCATTTACTTCTGGACTTGGGTTGGATAAGTTAGGAGTGGAAACAGATAAGATAGGACGGATTTTAGTTAATGACAGGTTTTCTACAAATGTACCTGGAATTTATGCAATTGGGGATGTAATTCCTGGGCCCATGTTGGCTCATAAGGCTGAAGAAGACGGTGTTGCTTGTGTGGAGTTCATAGCTGGTAAGACAGGTCATGTAGACTATGACAAGGTCCCTGGGGTTGTCTATACTCATCCTGAGGTTGCCTCTGTTGGGAAGACAGAGGAGCAAGTGAAGGCACTCGGGATTGAATATCGTGTTGGTAAGTTTCCGTTCATGGCAAATAGCCGGGCCAAGGCCATTGATGATGCGGAAGGTATAGTTAAAATATTGGCTGAAAAGGAAACAGACAAGATATTAGGAGTCCACATAATGTCTCCCAATGCTGGGGAGCTGATTCACGAGGCGGTTATAGCTTTATCATATGATGCTTCAAGTGAGGACATAGCCCGTGTTTGCCATGCTCATCCCACAATGAGTGAGGCACTGAAGGAAGCTGCCATGGCCACTTACGATAAGCCCATTCATATATAAGATTTGGTTTTAACGGGCTTTCTCCTCTTCTCTTCATCCTTCTTTTTCATTTTCGTCCAAGAAGATTTGCAATGACTTGGCGAGTCAGATTTATTTTCTTTATTCTCTCCTCATTGAAGGTGTTGGAAGTGTTCAAATACACCTTTGCTCTTGTTTTTCGTTTTGCCACTGATTACAATAATTTGTGTTTTCATATAATGCTATACAATTAGAAACCATCTTTGTTGCAAAACACCAATGCTTTAAGCATCAGGTAGAAAGGACATAAAGTCTAATCCTGAATTTTTGAATTGAGAGATCGAGAATTCTCACTATTTCTTAGATTCATAGACGTAATTCAATTTAGTGCGATCTTTTCTTTACATTTTTTCCATTGATCATGTCGAAATAATTGTCCCAGATCACAACTGCCTCTCTGGAAAGACATTTACCCTGGAACTTCAGCTACACTACCAACACATTACTTCCCAAGAGGAGTATATGACTTTTGCCTCATCCATGTAACCTTCCTTGGAACTTGAAAATCCAAAAGAAAATTTAAGTCTTCATATGATATGTTCTTCACCATCATCAATGGGCTGAGCTGATGACATGTTCTTCACCATCATTAATGGGCCGAGCCGATGACATGTTCTTCACCATCATCAATGGGCCGAGCCGACATGTTCTTCACCATCATCACGGCTCGGCCCAAACATTAGAAGGCTCAAGCTCGGCTCGGGCTAGCCCAACAAGCTTTTGCTTTTGGTCGAGCCGAGCCGGCTCAGCTCAATCTAAAATGTTAAAGCTCGCAGCTCGGCTCATGGGCTAGGCTCATCGAGCCGAGCTTGGGCCTGGCTCGTTGGAGCGAGCCAAGCTTGGCCTATCATATAAGTTCATTTTTGTATTATATTTTCTCAACTACCAATATAACTTTCGAATCACTTTTTTTCAAAAAAAATAAAGTGTTTACAAAATTAACGTATTAAACTTATTATTTTAAGTAACAATTTTATCCGCTAAATAATTTAGCTATTTTATTTTATCTTATTTAGTAATTACATAAAAATATCAACTTTAAAAAATAGATATTTTTGTTAATTATTTCATACATGAATATTTGAGAATAAAGTGCATCACTACAATAAACTCTATTGTTAAGTTATAATAATTTTTTTTTTTTTAAAAAAAAAAAAAACTCTATTGTTAAGTTATAATAGAATTTTTTATCTAAATTTTAAAAATGGTGATAATATAAAATTTTATTTAAATAATGAATAAATATTGTGAGCTTTATTTGGGCCGAGCTTGAGCCGGCTCGTTGGATTGGCCCTATGGAGGCTCAAACGAGCCGGCCCGTTCAAAAAAAGAGAGGCTCATATCTAATTCAAACAACTAACGAGCTGAGCTGAGCCAGCCGTCAAACATTGACTTTCGAGCAGAGCTCAAAGCCCGAGCTGAGTCAGGGCCGGCCTTTAGGCCGCGAGCCATATGATGATGGTGACATGTTCTCCACATGGGTCTTAATGATGTATACAAAATTCAAAAGAGGAATCATCAATGTTCCCTTTTCTCCCAAATGGTGCATCTTGTATAAAAACAGTAAGGAAGACAACAATCCTGTTTTCTTGCATTGTATAGAAGTTAGCCATCAGATTTTGGTCTCTCTTCTCTCCTTTTGGATTATCCGAAATGAGCTATGACCCTTCATTAGATTCCCCACTTCTCTTTAATGTAGTTGATTTTTTTTTTTAACTACATTTCTACTAATTACTTACCAATTTGATTGCCTTTTTTAACCTTGATTGGTTTTTTGTAACCTCTTTTGGCTGGGTGGTCCATCCTCTTTTTGTAAATTTTACCTTCACTTATTATCAATAAAAAGTACCTTTCTCATGAGAAGAAAAAAAGTACTTTGCTTGTTTCTCATTAAAAAACATTTCTCTCATCAAATTTAATGTCAGATTATTACAAAGGTTCTTTATTTTTATTTATAAAAAAAAAATCCTCTCATCAATTTTAATGTTATTTTCCGTGTCTTAATTTTTAAACGCCTAGTTTACTTGGCTTCTTACTGGCCGCCAACCAAGAAGCAAGTATAGACTATGAAAGATCATGATTTAGTTTTATTAGAAACAGAAATAGAGCATAATTAAGTTCACATCTTAAACAAGAAAAGCAAGTGTTGAAACAAATGAGCAGAGTCTCATTACTATTACATTTCAGATACCGAAATGGAAGTAAGAGCAAACATTGGATAATCTTCACCTCCAAATCAGGTGTGAATTGAGGTGGGCTTGTAGTCAATAATAAGCACTTTATCAACAGAAGCAAGGAACAGATTTGCATATTCTACATGAGCTGGATGAGCTATATACTCTGCTATTCCTTCTGTACTCTCGAATGTCGATTCGAAGACGTGAGTGAAACCTTGATGTAGATTTTCAATACTAACATCCTTGCCCCTGTCAATTTGGAGAAAAAAAATAAGACAATTAAGACTCGACATTAATTGATGGATTTTCAAGCTAACATGCCAGGCTAAAATGTATGTAGTAGTGTAGGTTTTCTAGGACCTGTTTCGAGTGTTCCGAAAAATAAATTCAGCGAAAACGTGTTTGGATAACTGCCTCTCTAAATTTATACTCACTTGTTTTCTTTTAGTTTGTCATCAGTCATCACAAATAACTTTTATAAAAATAAAATAAAAACCAGTAAGAGATATTTGATGAGGAATTTCTAATAATAGCTATTTATTTTCACACCTATTTTTAAACCTTCACTGTCCCTGTTCCAATCCAACTATATATTATATAAAAGTACCAACTAGGCAACTATATGATTAAATCATTATATGACGGATTTTTTTTTTTAATTAGGCCTTGTAATTCCGTTCCTAATAAACTCATCTCCAAAATTCTCACCAAGACCCAAACCCAGAACACAGAGAGTAAGAGAAGAGAATGACTAAACAATTTTGGTATTTGAAAAGGAGGATACTCAAGTCCAGCAGTGACAGGTCTCACTATTATTATGTTTTGTCCAATGAGATCAAGACACGTAGAAAAGTCAAAAGGAATTCCTCTTACCGGTCCGGGTCAAGTATTTTCCATTTGAAAATTTATAAAATTTCTACAATTAAATTAGCAAAGAAAGCATAGAACTTGCCTATGTCAAAATCCTTTAGGGGCGTTTGTTTATAAGGTTTGAGCCGATACTCTCGTAATACCAAATATTTTTCTGTAAGTCTTACATGTACCATGTGTATTTTACTATCAATAACAAATAAACGATGAGATCTACCAATTCCGCACCCTAAACACATAACTTATTATTATAAGTAGTAGGACTACTCCAGGAAATATTCCCGCTTTACAACTCCAAATCATACAAACTCAAATTTCTCAAACTCGCAAACGGGTAATATTATTGTAGAAGAAATGAGGCTATACAAGAGTAGATCCAAGAACACGCATGACATTTTCCTAACAACAATCAGCATTCAATCCACAAACATTAAAAGAAAAGGCGATATTACCAATGGAAAGCCTTCATGGGTTCAATGAGATTGACAAGATTGGCATAGTCATTGATGAGATTGTGGATCTGATCTTCACTGATTTCATCTTTGAATTTAGCAAGCAATATGTGCTTCACCACTCCCTTCGCTTCCTCCATCGCAATTATTCACTCCAAATTCTTTATCGGTTATTCTTTTTATGACCTTCTTTTCTTCCCCATCCTCAGCCAGCACACCACCACATGGGCCCAATCCCGTAGTATCTATATATCACCGTAGAATATGGAAAAAAAGTCTACTGCTCACGTTGTAGCTATTCTATCCGACTGTTGTTTGCCTAATGTGTAAAATACTCGTAAGATTTTCGTAGTTTTAACAAATTTTGTTTTTTTGTTTTTTGATATTCGTGAGTGTCCTGGTCAGCTTACGCGCACCTCAACTAATCTTACGGGACAACTACACTACCCTACAACACTTGGCGTCGAGAAACTCGTAGGATAATATCCTAGGTAGGTGGCCACACATAGATTTGAACCCATGACATCAAGGTTGGAAAGAGAATCTTTTTCGCCATTGGGCCAATCCATGATTGATTTAGTTTTAACCAATTTTGGATACATGTTTGTTTTGACATCATTAAAAATATCCTAATTATGCAATTTACAGTTTGACAATAAATGCATATGATATATTACTAATGGGAGGGGTATGAAAAATTTCTTATTGAAATTTTCTTTTAAAAATATTACATCAAATTGAGGAAGAGTCTCACCTCATGGAAAGAGAATAAGTGCATAGCGATATGAATGGTATTCATGATGGCTTTTTGGATTGAAATTGCAAACACTATTGTCAAAATAGCATTTAAAAAAAATTACGAATCTAATTAAATTTTAAAATATAATAATTTTTTTAATGTGTTAATCTGTAATTAGTATTGATTCACATATTTTTAAAATAACATATCATTGATTCATATATTTCAATTATTGACTTAACGTGACACATTTCAAAATTTATTGTATTTACTAATAGTTTAAAAAAATATGATATTTGTAAATGTTGTATACAATTTTGTTATCTAACTGAAATTTTCTTTTGATAAATACAAAATAAATATGAAAAGTAGGAGTAATTCCTTTAAACTAATTAAGTATTTTCTATGAAATAATATATTCTCTAAAGTTTTCAATAGTTTTTCTTTTTCTCAAAATAATATAATATATACGGCAGTAGCAGTGGTAGGTAAGAATTTATTGTTTTGTAGAACGATTAAAACTACTTTACCAGGAAGGCTTTTTCCGTGTAGTTGTTTTCCTTATTTATATATGTATATATTATATATATAAATTGATATTTTCAAAAATAATAAAATTTTTGATTTTTTTTTTTTTTTTTAAGAAGGCTCAAATTATGCATGGAACTCAACCCACACATGACTCTAATAAAATATCTTTAAAAAATTTCAAAAAATTTATTATCTTTTAAAATAGATATTCAAAAAATGACATCCAGTAGAATTTCATATATTATCTGTGAGTGTTTAGACTAAACGAGTACTAACACAGAGTCAAACTGCAAACAATATCTTGTTCTTACTGAATTCGTTCCCCCACACACATCTAATTTATCCTACAAATTTTAAAACAAACGCCCCTAAAAGTGAATCTAAAAAATTAATAAAATGAAAACCAAATAAAGACAAAACCAAAAGAAAAAAGAAAAAAAAAATCTAATTTTACTACGAAATCATCATATAAAATTCATACCATTAATTATACAATCTGTTTTTTAAGGTGATTCCTATAAAATGGCCATTTGCATAATTATCAAAAAAATAATTCACTTGAAAACATGGCCACCAAAGCCTAAGCATTACTTTTACCCAAATAATACAAAAGCAGCTCATCCTCTAATTTAAAAAAAAAAAAAAAAAATTATTCACAGCAATTAGGTTCGAATTCTTTCCGCAGCTTTTCCCAAAGGCACAAAACCAATCTTGGGGTTTGGTAATGAGCCACAATATAATTTGATTCACATCCAGCGTTGTAAAATCTATCATCACTTACGTAACGAACCTCTTTACCACCCTTGTTGAATTGCTCAATCCATATTCCCATTGCAACGTCTTCTAACTTAAATAGCTGAATACGCCAACACAATTATTATTGCTTCAAACATGTAACAAATCATAATTGATAAAAACTTTTGTGTATGGCTAATCGTTACGGTTCACATATTTGGACTATCGAACTTTTAATTTGAGCAATTACACTATGAAACTGAACCGTGCGATAAAATTACAGGTTCTGTTATTCTTTGACTAAATGTGTAGCAGAAATTGGACCATTTCCAACCATCTCTCTTCTTTCATTATAATCCATGACTATCATGCCCTAAATCATACATCTCTACTTGGTGAATATAACGAAATCCCTAACATTTCTAATTTCGAATGTAACTGCTCAAATTAAAATTTCGATGGTACAAATGGAACAACCCTATAAAACTCCAGTTTGTGCAATTTTTCCTATATATATTCCTAAAACGGGCGGGGACATTATACTTTTGCGATTTATAGGCAAAGCAAGGAAATTGTACCTCGAGGACTCTATTTTGGTGGCCTTGGACAATGAATTTTGCTACATCTCGCGATATGACATAACCGGGACCATGGGCCCAAGGAGGGTAAGTAGCATTCGGCCATTCCTGCTCAAAACAACATTAAAATAATTTAAAAACTGCTGTAATAAAAGAGACAAAACAAGTTAATCAAAAGATCAAATTGTAAGAAAGATACCTCATGACTGATATGCCATTTGCTGTCTTTATCTCTATCAGGTGATGAATCAAAGGATATAAGACCATACAATAGGCCACTAGCTGAAGTGCTCTTCAGTCCAGCTAGAACTTCATCAATCCTAACAAATGCATCATCATCTGTCTTCATAATATATTTTGCAGGAAGGATTTTGTTCTGAAATTTTTTGCAATAAAAATTATAAATTGCGGACAATTCAAGTGGGTGGGAAGCGGGTTTTAACATTTACTTCCAACTTAATATGTACACTAGAAGATAAACAGGCACAAGTATTATGATCTAAAGGCAAATTTGAGCAAATTCAATTTTGAAGATGTAAAAGCTTGGCTCGTTAATTGAATATACGTACACCGAAAATGCAAATTGCAACTGTTTTCAAAGTGATCAAGCTGTAATAATCAACGAAAGGCATCAACTGAATGTCACCATAAGCTTTCGCTTCTCTCCAAAGCTCCAAATTGACTTGTGAGTTCTTATCCTGCAGCAGGAAATTATGATAATGAAACTTGGTAAAATACAGAAAATTGTACATCAGTCTTAATTTTGTATACCTAACTGTTGAACGCATATTAGATCCACGGCATAACAACGAATAATAGTAACAATCACTAATAAGTCATACGTTACTTTTTAACAAACATTGGGCTTCCATCTCTAAACCAATTGGTAACGAGAGATGTGACTCACAGACTTTATAAACATTGTTAGATCCTTTCATCTTTCCGATGTGGGATGACACATTAGCACTTCGGACCCAGTCTCTAAATCAGAATTGATCATCATGACTTGAAAATGTCAAATTTAAGCTGGTTCATAAGCTGCTTGTCAGAGCAGTAATAAACTGTCTCCAACAGTAGGGTGCTTAGCCATTGCAGCAATGGGAATTGAACAATGAAGACAATCACCAAAGAGTACACATCCTTTTTTTATTTTCAGTCATCAAATAAATTACAACGCTAAAGACTCCATAGATTATAGTCAAGAACAATAATTAGAAAGAAAGAAAGAAAGAAAAAAAAGAACTATTCTTGATACAAGCATAGCCACAAGTTCATACGAGAATTTTAAGATTATAATGGTCAAAATAGAGATAGACCTCTATTTTTTCTATATGACAAATTAATCACTGAATGAATCTGCAGACTGCAATGTTCACTTACAAATCCAATGAAAAACCGGACAGCTACATCACCTCTACGTACAGCATCATACTGCATCCAAGACCTTCTCAATGCCATTCGACGCTCAAAATTATTACCAGTAGAAAAAACCCCAACCAACATTAGAAGTCTTCTCTTGGAAATAGAGGGGGCTCTAAGTTGCTCAGAATTAACAACAAAATCATGATCTTCAGAAACTGGTAAGCCTTTAGCCAAAGAAGAGAGAAGATCTAAACCACCTGTTACCTTGACTTGATTGACTGCCCATGGTTCAAGTTTCTGCAGAATTTTCATGCAGCATTCCAAACTTTACTTCAACTTACCTAGTTTTCATCATTATATGTTCACGGAATGAGTAAGTTCTTACCTTACCTCCCTATATGCAAATGAGGTTTCGTGTCTGCCATTGACAGTCATATGGAATCCCTCCGAACCCACCCACAATGTTGCAGTAAACAGATTCCCCTCAATGAATGGAAAATTAGCACTTTCATGGGAATGCCCTCCGGAAACATTGGTGTGAATATCACCACTTGAATGATTCGTATTAAGATTTTCTGCACTGGTGCTTCTGAGAACACGTTCATTGCAAAGAATGAGTCCATCAACTGCCATATTTTTCAAAATATATTAGTAACTAGAGGATCTGTCACTGAAGACAGTAAAAGTCTGGGGGCTTAATAACCATATCATATGAACATACCTTTCTGAGAGCTTGAAGACAGATGAGTTGGACATTTCTCCTCTTTGCCCCATTTATGTTCATTAGTCCATGTATTTTGAACTATAAACGATGCATCGGTCATATTTTCTCCAGCCAAACTGACATTGTAATGCAAGATAATAGGAGGATTTGGCTCTCCAGGAGACCGAGAACCTAAGAGTTCAATCTGGAATCCCCCATGCTGTCCATTAGGTACACCAACCAGGGTAACAGAAGAATCCTCGATGAAACCGCAAGGGATTTCAAGAACAATTCCCCCATTTAATGCAATTTTGTCAGGTGAACTAACTGAGAAGGGGCATATTTCATCCTTTGAGTGGCTGCTGTTGCTAGCTTTATTAGTTTTTTCCGCATTAATAGCTGACAGTAAATCACTCCATGCTACAGAAGCCTCTTTAACCCCTTGTAATGTTCCAGGTAAAGCATCAGACCTCGAAAGCAAGGGATGCATAAGAGACCATAGAAGTAACGCTTTTGATTCTTGCTCAGTAGTATCATTTGGAGCAATTAAGTCACTCAGTCCTTCAACGTGTATAAGATGAGACCGTTTCGAAAATTTTACTACTTCTTCAAACTTAGAAGAGTCACTGTTTTTTTTATGAGAATCCTTAGTTGAATGGTTTCTGAAGAAATCATATGCCGATTGCTTCTTGGGCTGGATATTCACAAGGCCATAACGCAAAACCAAGATCATAGCAAGTGCCAGTATCAACGTTCCTCCATACCATCTCTTCATTTTTCTTTTCTTTTCATATTTTTGATAGCCACATCTTCATCTACAAGTAGCTAAATCTCAATAAGATGTTTCTAACCTTTCCTTCAAATAACAAGTGAGTGCATACATCAAGATCTGAGCTTTAAATTATGCTTTTCAAACAAAACATATTCATATTTCACGCAAACCATAATGGTCAGTCCAAATCATCAAAATTTCAAGACTAACTCTACATAAAAACTGACTCCATACGCAAATTATAGCATGTTTGACTGGCATGACAAGAATACTGCACAAACTTCTATTCTGATTGGGGCTCATTTGTCCCCAGCCAGAGTCATCTTTAGTTAATACAAATGATAATTGCAATCACCATTGTCTAATTTACAAATCACGCCCCTACATTTTAAAACAGTTTTAAGCAAACCTACAAATCATACCCTTCTGTTAAATTTTTTTAATTAATTTTTAACAGAAATGGAACACATGACTAATTCTACATGTGCCATGTGTACCAAATCCGTTAAAACTAACTTGACATAAGGTATAATTAGTAAATTCACAAACCATATGACTGCTTAAAACCGTTTTTAAAAACACGAGGGTATTATTTAAATTAGGCAAACCACACGAGGGTATAGCTCATTGGTTAAGGCATGTGGTTCCACCTTTAAGAGAGTGGTTGAGAGTGGTTCAATTCTCACCACCAACACTTTGTATTAAAAAAGAAAAAAAATTTGCAATGATTTAGCAGCCATTAATGCTCAAAGACCTAAAATAAAATAAAAAATCTAAGATTTGCATCTTTCGATGTTAATTAATTTCCAGTGTCAAAAAACCATTTGGAACTTACAGAGGTAGTGCAATCGAAGAAGCACGGATGATTTCAAGTCCGAATATAGGAAATTAATGAGCTGAACTGAATCCGATAATCTGAAGATAAAAACATCATAATCATAAGTAAGAAAAATAGATCAAACAAAGCAAAAGAAGTGAAAGGAAAGCTATTTCTACTGTTGAAGCAACATTTTAATGGAAGAGCGAGAAAGAAAGATAAAAACTCACCACCGACAGAAGTTTACACTGTCGGAGACTTTCTTTGGCAGGTCAGAGGTCATCATCATGGTGTGTTTGATTGAATGATAAGTGATTTAATATACATTTCTTTGTTTAGTATTTATTAAAATAAGATTTTATATCAAGTTATTTTTAACCTTAAAAAAAATCATTTTATTTTAAATTAATGAAGTTATAAATCTCTGTCTCATATCACACTTTGGATATATTCATTTCAAATCTACTCATTTTAAACAAAATTAAGGGTTTCAAATTATTTTTAGTTTTTCAAAAAAGATAATTACAAATCACATCCATCTATCAGATACGTACTTATTTCACGTTTGCTACCAAGGCCGTCGTAGACATGGTGCAATTAGTGCGACGGGACATAGTCCCTGAATATTGTGGGCCCCAAATATTGAATTAAAAATTTAGATCGCGTTGGCTAACCATCTCCCTACAATATTTCTATGTTCTCTGCCATTATGAGTTAAATTCAATCCCAACATATGTTCAAAGTTCAAAGTTCAATTTTTATATTTTTTTGTTAATTTTATGTTATTATTTTATTATATTCTTTTATTGATATTGTGTTTTAATAAAAACAATATATATATATATATATTTTTGTGATTTTTCATATTAGGGATTATATGATCGAGAGCCCAAATTTATACATCACACTGGACCTTTATGTTTTTAGGAACGACTCTGTCTACAAAAGTGTTATAATTCCACTAAAAGAATTAGAGGGGGCATACAACATGACCTACCTCAACTTGTTAAATACATATTTTCTTCTTATGAGGTCGAAAGTTCAAGTCTTCCCTCTCATAATTTGATGTAATATCTCAAAAAAAATAAAAAACCAAAATTTTATAAATATGAGTGTAATTTGTAGATTATATCATTGTAAAAAAAGTGTAAAATCTAAAATCCACATACAAAAATTTCTAATTGTTTGAATGGAAGACTTAGAATAAATATGTGTCATAAATCTACTTATTTTAAGAAAAATGATAGATTTAATATCTTCTTAATTTTTTAAACCATATCATTTTTTTATCTTTCCAATTACAGACTGAGGGCTAGGAGCTACCCTCCAAATGAAATCATATGGTTTAAAAATTTATAAATTATTTTGAATTTATATTTTTGTTTAAAAGGTTATAGAATGTATCTAGAGATTCTTATTTGTAAGGAATCTAGATGGCTGATATTTTTAGATTCTTATGTTTGAATCATGGTAATTTAAAAATATGGCAGTTACTGAAATAACATATTTTTGCATACTAATTATTGAAATGAAATGTCAGAACTTTTCAAAAATGACTCAAATAGCATAATTTTAGTTCAATAAATTATTGATAAATTTTTTTAATAAATTCATTGAAAATAATAATAAAAAATGATTAAATAGTTCAATAAATTATTGACCTTGAACTTAAAAAATAAAAAAACAAACAAATTAGTTAAAAATACCTATGAAAAACGGTTCAATAATTAATTGAACTATAATTATGCTATTTGAGTAATTTTAAAAAAAATCAGACATTTTAATAATTAGTATGAGATTTATGCTATTTAAGACGAATTCTTTTTAAAAATAGATCGACATATGAAAATACCCGATAATGGCATCCTTAAGATGCTATTTTTATACCTTTTGATTCCCATCTTAGGTAGGTTAGGAATAGGCCCCCTTCCGGACCTGTGTAAATTATTATTTTTTTTACCTGAATTATTACTCACACCAATTAATTGCTCTCACCAAAATATCACAGGTCTTATGAAATTTGGTGGAGTTATTCTCTCATATTGAAAGTTTTTATTTGTTCTTTGTAATTTTTGTTTTATAATATAAAATTAATTATTTTAAAAATTGTATTTATTTGTTTTCACTAATATTTTTTCGGTTATGTATGAATTTTTTTTTTGAAAAGTTATTATTATTTTTGTTTACCAAAAAATTTAATTGGTTAATATTTCTGAAAAACCACTTTAAAATTAAAGAATTTGTCTTAAATAGCATAAATCTGCATATTAATTACTAAAATGTCTGAACTTTTTAAAAATTACTCAAATAGCATAATTATAGTTCAATAATTATTGAACTGTTTTTCATAGGTATTTTAACGAATTTATTTGTTTTTTGGTTTTTTAAGTTCAAGGTCAATAATTTATTAAACTATTTGATCATTTTTTATTATTATTTTCAATGAATTTGTTAAATTTTTTATTTTTTTTAGTTTACTAATTTATTGAACTAAAATTATGTTATTTGAGTAATTTTTGAGAAATTCTAATAGTTGAACAATTAGTATGCAAAATATGTTATATTAGTAATTGCCCTTTAAAGTTAAAACCAAGTAGGTATAAATTTTCTCAAACACTTCCAGATTCCAAATTCCACCACGTCAGATTTGGAGTCCAAAAAGAAGAAGGATTGGGGCATTCCGAGAATTGAACTCGGGACCTCTCGCACCCTAAGCGAGAATCATACCACTAGACCAAATGCCCACTCTTGGCAATTTCCTACACAAACTTTAATAAATAAATATTTATTATTTATATGAAAAGGAGAAAATTCTTAACTTGTTTTTTCATTCTTTGAAAAAAATATTGTAGATATTGAAGTGTATAGCGCTGACAACTTCAAGGCGTAAACAATTAGTTTATTGTTTAACTAACCGTTAAAATTACTTAAAAAATTAAGTCAATTTATATATAAAAAATTCAGGTCAAATTGATATAAGGAAAACAAAAAATTGTGGAAGGTGGTTAGGTAAAATAGTTGTAAAAGGCCATTTTTTTTTATTTAATTTTTTTTTATGGTTAAAAGGATATTAATCGATCAACTTCATTTATAAATGCTCCCAAATAAATTTTAACTCAATTTTACCACACAACTTTTATGGCTCTTTGTCAGGGCTTTGTTTGGATCCATTTTTATTCAAATTGAAATAAATCTTCTTTAAAAAGCTATTTTTGCAATTAGCCCTAACAATATAAATGGTACTAGGGAGAAATAGTATGTTCATTACTCATGTAATCTTTCTACACATGTATATATAAATGGATGATTTAATAAGAGAAAAAGAAAAAGACAGGCAAAGAGATATATAATGAGATCCAAAGAATACAGGTGTGTTTGAAAATCTACAATTTTACAAAAATAGAAGTGTGTTTGAAAATACCAAGTATAAAAGTATGATTTAATAATCTATAATGAGCTCTATGTTACACATCATTTTTAGAATAAAAAAAATTGAGGCAATTACTAAAATAGCATATTTTTGCATGCACTACAATGTTAGAACTTTTTAAAAATTACTAAAATAGCATAATTATAATTCAATAATTTAATGAATTATAATTCATTAATTTATTAAACTAAAAAAAGTAAAAAAAAAAAACTAACAATAATGAAAATAATAATGAAAGATAATCAAATAGCTCGATAAATTATTGAACTTGAACTTAAAAAAGCAAAAAAACATACAAATTCATTAAATACCCATGAATAATAGTTCAATAATTTAATGAATTATAATTATGCTATTTGAGTAATTTTTAAAAGGTTATGAGATTTTAGTAATTAGTATGCAGATTTATGCTATTTGAGACAAAATCTAATTTTTTTTTTGTTAAATTTAAATGTGTAAAAAAAAGGGTAACTTATTAGCCTTTTTTATATTCTTAATTAATTTGAAACTTATTAAATCTTAATATAATACTTTTTAATAGTTTATATCTATTAGGAATAAATTTTATTTAAACATGTTATTATTAATATAAAATTAAAAATCACGCCACGTGGTGAAAAACTAGTTACATAAAATGCGGAAAATTTACCTCAACAATATTTTGATTCCGTTTTTATAGGCATGTTGAAAGAAACAAAAAACCTGTTTTTTTTAGGGGTGAGCACGGTTCGGTTTGTCATAATTATCGAACCGAACCGAACATATCAGTTTTGATAAAAAGGGATCCAAACCGTCCAATAAAAAATAGAAATCCGATTCTTGAATGGTTCGGTTTATATTGGTTCGGTTTTTCGGTTTTGTGAAACAAAATTTAAACAAACAAACATAGATAAAATAGATGAAAATATTAAAATATTCAAACTTTTGTCCACTAAAATTAAGGTTAAAGAAACAAAGGGGAAGGAAGCTACAAGATTGAGGGGTGGATTTGCAAAGTGAATCGAGAGATTGAAGTTTTTTTTTAATTATTCATTAAGGTTGCATAGTGACCAAGGAAGAAGATGTAAAAAAAACTATTATACTTATGATTTTTTATGATTATTTATATATATTGTTCGGTTCGGTTTTATTCGGTTTTTAAATATAAAAACCGAACCAAAACCGATCTATACGGTTTTTTACAATTGCAAACCAAAAGAACCATTGGTTCAAATATTTAAGTAAAAAACTGATCGGTTTGGTTCGGTTTGTCGGTTTTTCGGTTTTGTTGCACACCCCTAGTTTTTTTAATCAATCTAATTATACATTCAATTATCATTTATATTCAACAGCAAATCCATCTACAATGATAACAATAGGTTTTTTTTTCCCAAAAGCAAAAATTATAGGTTTTAAAAGCACTAAACGGTAATTATATTTTATTATCACTCATCTCGCACCTACAAATAAGTGGGAGGGATATTCCTTCCTGAATTATTTATAATACAACTGAGTAATCATGATTAATCTATTATTGATAAAATATTTAATCAAACCCAATAATATATATTTTTTTCCAAGAAACACCGACAAGAAATACTCATAAAAACTCACAAATCAAGAACCAAAGAACTCTTTCAAATAATGAAAATGACAAAAGAAATTAACTTGTGTTAGATCCAAGAAAAAACTCTAATCCTAATCCAGTTGTTAACTAGTTGATGCACTATTTTTGAGTCCTGATTACACAAGATAAGAAACAAACATACCAGGGAGAGGGAAAAAAAGAAGCAGCAGCAAGAAAACCAATATTGGAGGCGTTGAGTTCAGCAAGATCTATGTTGAATGAAATAATTTATCATCAAGATCTTGATCTTAACATGAAATATGCTCTTCAAGGGGGAAGTAGTTATTCTTTTACTTAATTCGGGTTTAAAGATTCTTGGATGCTTCCGATATATTAAAATTTTAAATTCCCATGGGGTGAAGTTATAAATAAGTCAAGAAACTCCCATTTTGTGTAGTCTATCATATTGTTGAAAAGGTTGACTTTACCGTCCATTTCAATTTCACAATTCTTTACTTGAGTAATGTTTATTTTACCTCCGAATCTGATTTTGCCTTAACTGACCAGGCGTTTCTCACAAAACACAGGAGGGGAACTGCTTGATTTTGAATATCAGGCATTTTATTATTGATAAAGATTTCTTTTGTCGTAATTGATTATACGTTGTTCACACTTCACATCATGTACAAGTAAAAATTTATAACCAACCAACCGTAAAAGAGGTTGTTAAAGAGCTATACACTATTCCGGAGACCTGAATCTGATTGGCAGGGAAACCAACTTGAGTTTTAAGATCCTCCATATGGAAGAAGGTTAAGCACCTGCATAACGTAAAATAGAAAATCACATCAAATCCAGCCATAAAAGAAGTAATGCAGATAAGAAAACTGGTTGTTAGTTTTGATCTAAGTTGAAAAAAAGGAGGGAAATACCTTTTTGGTCCCTTAGTTTTGGGCCTTGTTTCGATTTGGTCTCTATGTTTTCATTTCGTGCAGGTGTAATTCATCCTTAAGATAACAGAATCGAGACAAGGCCCAATAATGAGAACATATTTCAACGAGGGGCTTGCCTTATAATATTCAGTTCTCAACAAATTATGGTGTTCAGGTAAGCAGGAACTTCGCCATTCTACAAGAACTATTGAAAGTAAAGAAGGTTAGTATTTCCAAAGCGGCTTCTCAAGATGAAGAGCTTTATAACAGTCATCAAAAGATGGCATTATATTTTTTTGTCTTGTAAAAAAGAAAAGGTTTAACTAAAACGACATGCTAACACGATAAATAGCAGTAAAACCTAACAAGTGGACAAAAACTAAAGTAAACTAAAGAACATAACCATTATTCTTATCAGTGTTTTAAAAGGCGCAAGGCGCAAAAAAGCGATGAGGTCCCCCGGGGCTTAAGCGCAAGGCGCAAAAAAAAGCGAGGGCTTTTTTTTTTAAGCGCACTATATAATAATATTAGTTTATATCTATATATAAACATATATATCTACATAAACTTACAGCAATTAAATAAATAAATACTTTCCCAATTTTCCAATATATATATATATATATATATATACACATAAATTTACAGCAATTAAATAAATAAATACTTTCCCAATTTTCCAAACAAACCCACTAGGCCACTACCAAACTTTTGAGTTGACCGAGTCAAATTCATTTAATATTAAATTTTCATTCTTGAGTCAGTGAGATGTCATTTCACCATTCCCTGCTTTACCAATTTTCCAAACAAATCCACTAGGCAAAAACTAAATAAATATATTGATTTTTTTATAAACCCAACCCTTCCCTTAAATAAATAAAAAAATAATAATGTTGGTTGGCAGCTGGCTGACAGCAAATATAATTAAACTTTAAGTTCACCGCCTCAACTCTTCGTCTTCTTCCTCTTGACTCTGTATTATCCCATTCGTCTCAAAGTCTTCATCTCAGACTTTTCATTTCCAAATTCCAACAAGCAGAGCAGCCCGCACGCCTAAATGAATTCGACTCTTCGTTTCTCCATGCCATTTTCTTTCTCATCTCATCTGAATCTGCAAGTGACGTACGGTTCTACGACTTCTCCTTCGCCAAGCGAAGCAAAATTCCATCTCTTCTTTAAAAAAAAAAAATGCGAGGGAAGCGCTCGCCTTGCGCCTCCCCTGAATCTCATGAAGCGCTCGCTTAGGCGGCGCTTTATACATTCGCCTCGCCTCAGATGAGGCGAGGCGCAATTGTTGAGCCTCTCGCCTAGGCGCGCCTAGGCGAGGGCTTTTTACGCTTTTTAAAACACTGATTCTTATAATGACAACCAAAGGAAACTGAAACATTGATGACAGAGAAGGCGTACCTGTCATTCAGTCTCCAAACAAACGAAAAAACCATAAAACATATATGCACCATGGTAAACGAATCAATGATTGCTGCGGCCAAAAGTGGAACTTAAATGAACAGATTCAGGGACCTGCTGGGGAGACCAGTCAGCAGACACTTCTTTTGGAATAAATTCGCCAATAGCACCATCAACCATTGGTGAATATGGTTTTCTTACTTTCCATAGGAGCATCTCCTGAATGATATGGTAAAGAGACATTTTACTTCATTGAATCATAAATTCTTATTGTGAATATTCAGACCATAAAACCTCATTTTGTCTAGACACTGGCTCTTTCACTTCCCCCAATTCTATTCTCATATAACTGAATCCCTTGGATCTATTTCATTGCCCCCAATTCTCTCAACTAACTACTCTTCGTTCAAGATTCTCAATTAATGCATATTTTGAGTAACATTACTTCTGTATTTGCTGAAGTCTATAATTTCCAGCTGTCATGTCAATCATAAGACATTATTCTAAAAATTTAATGGCAGAGCTCGGATAATTACATAATAGAACTTAAGGTTCTACAGTCTCGCAAATAATGAATGAGAAGGTGTAATAAAAAATTGTTCCAAAGTTTAAACCAAAAGAAACTGACCCGATGTTGTAATTCATAACCACTCCAAAATGATGGACGCTAACTACAAAGAGTGGTTTTGAACTAGTAGAATTTTTTAAATAAATATTTATAATATGGATTAGCGTTCAAAAGAAAAAGCAAACCTTCGAAACATTTTGCCCATAAGTGTTCATAGCACGCTCAATTGACGCGTAAACTTCAAGAGCCTGGTCAGTGCCACGACTACATTTTACAACATAAACTTGCTCCTTCAACTCTGTTGAATGAGTTTGCAAATAAAGGATACAGTGAGAAGGGGGAGACTTTGGATGGTCTTTCTTTCCATGCGTCAATTCCATGGTCATAAGGTCACCCCACAAAACATCCCATAATACTGTACATGGATCCTTGGCTGGGCTGAACTTCCTCTGAGCAATGATGGTGGAAGGTTGCTGTAAAATGAAAAAAGTCATGCTTACAGGTAATCTTCACATGCTGCAAAGAGAAGCACCAAAAAGTATTTCGATATCAGCAAGCTTACTTGCATCAATAGGACTCTTCTATGAGTGACCACAAGAATTTTCCCTTTAGGAAGTATAAAGTGATCTTCATAAGCATCTGATAAAGCAAACTTTCCACGCACTTTAAATAAATCAACCTGTCCAAAAAATGAACCTGATTCTGCTAGTTGCAATATAGCCTTCCAAAAAAAAATAAAAATCAATTAGTGTTAAGACGACCAGAAAATAGGAAAATCATCAAGAAAAGAACTTAAAAAGACAATAATAGACTAGTGTCAATGTCAAATAAAAAACGTCAATTAGTGTTGAGACGGTCAGAAAATAGGAAAATCATCATTAAAAAAAACTGAAATGAAAAGTCGTCTCTTATAAAAAAAAAAAACCTAGGCAAACTAAACCTTTTCAAGCTTATCTCAACACTGCCCCAATTAAAAAAAACACTCCCCTCAGTCACATGTGAGCTTCGATATTAACAGAATCTCAACATGCGAACCATTAATACTATTAAATCACCAATAGATCCAAAATCTTAAGTTATTGGGCTAAGATTAATTTAATCTTTTATATATTCTCAACACTCTCCCTCACGTGTGGGATCAGTGCAGGGCCCAATCCGTAGAAAATTAATAAACGGGGAGGAAATGACATTGCAAAGGTTTCAACTCAGGACCTCTTGGTCTAATACCATGTTAAATCACTAATGGACCTAAAAGCTTAAGCTATTGGGCTAAAGTTAATCTTTAATATTTTCTCAAAAAATACAAAATAAGAGCAAATAACATAACAAATGTTTGAACTCTAGAACTCTTGCTTTGAGACCCCACTAGACCCAAAAGCTAAGCATTTAGGCTAAAACAAATTTAACCTTTTCAACATATTTCCAACGACAGGAATATTAGAGTAAACTAATATATTCCAAAAAAGATAATTAACTCCATATGTAGATTCATATTTGCGGCATGAGGTCCCATGGGATAAAGAAAGAGAATGAGATTGATGAAGTTTTTTGGGGGGAATTATTACCAATTATGAGATGGGTCCCCATATTTATTCTCATTCCATTATTTAGTAAACAACATAAAAGGGAAGAGAAAATTTCAACCTCATACCGGTGTATGATTATCTTTAATCTACATGCTTACATCTAAGGTTTAACCATCTCACAAAAAAAAAAAAATCTCTAGACCTCCTTAAAGAAACTGATATGTTGACCATGTAGTATCCATATATAAATACCGACGAAAAAACATGATGGTGAGGATGCTCCTATTAAACATTGTTGGGATTTATGCCCTAAAGCTTATAACTTAACTTTTTGAACTATAAATAAATAAAGTTATTTTTCAAACATAAGGAGTGCAGGTCTTTAATTTTGTGATTTATCAATTGCTAGTCTTTAAATGCATAATCCACTGTCAAACTCTAGAGACCAGCTAAATGGTACCTGTCCTTGTGCTTTATAATCATCATATGGTCGAAGCAAATTATCACCACCAATTACTCGAGGAAGCCTTCTGCGTAGTAATTGCTCATCAGAAGTTATAGCAGATGCTATCTTCATTCTCACAGCATTGGCACCTTCTGTAGTTTTTGATAAAAGATCCAGAACTCCACTCACTGGCTGTGCAGCTGCACCTATTATACCTTTCCCAACACCCTGAACAAAGCCCTCAACACCAGAAGCTTTTGCACCTTCAAGAGGCTTTGTTAATATACCAGTGACTCCTCTGAAAAAGCCCTTAGCTAGAGCTCCACCTCCTTCTCGGATAACATCACCCAAATCTTCGACACCCTTATATTCCTGCCAGAAAAAGATTTATGAGCAAGCTCTAGATTCTCAGGTTAATGTATCAGAAGTAACTAGATCATAAAGAGCATACTGCGAGTAGGAAGTGGAATTAATACAATGAATTCAAAAGCATCAAACCTCTCTTGTTCGAAAGAATCGAAACACATCGAAATGGTACCCGCTGTACTTACTAATATAAGGATTAAAGTAAAATGCTGTAGATATGGAATGATTAAAACTATAGAAGAAGTGACTGTGTGTATGCATGTTCCAAAACCCTGTAAAAAAAAACCCCCACTAATTTGGAGTTCTGGACACATTGTAGACACATAGAAGGCTGGGCCACAATAAATGGGACGGCTGACAAGATCTAATGTTTTAGGTTAAAAAAAACACATTAAGTGGATTGGATCATGCTCATGCATGCATGCATGATATCCAATATTATGTGGAAGGGAAAGAAGATTTTGTTCATGGAGATGCCAGAAATAAAAAGAATGTCTAGAATATTTCTGTAGTTTTTCTTTCTTTCGAAAAAATTACCTACACAGTACATAGTTCATAAGAGTAATTGCTAGTTACCTGTCTCTGACGGCTTTGTATGAACTTCTTGTCCATAGATAAGGCAGCCACACCTTTACTCATATGCCCAAGTGCACTACTGGCATTACCCAGTATGTCAACACCTGAGAGCAGTTGAAGAGGTTGGCTAACGAGATCCTTCCGAATATTTGATATAGCATTACTGACCATTGCACTCTGCCTCATGCTGACATTTTCACGAAATCTTTGATTTATCTTGATCTGAGACAAAAATAAGTCGAGAGTTAATACGTTTTAAGAAACAAATTGCATTCCGGACCAAAATTTGAGTCATGAGAAGATATTCATATATCAGAATCAATATTTTTTTAATAGAAGTATTAAAATTTCATTGATCAAAGAGAAACGAAAGTACAAAGGAGGATGGGAAATCCAAAAAAAAAAAAAGCCATAAACAACTCTAAACTAGAAAAAAGAATTATATTTATAGTACATGGAATGAACTGGGAAAAAGAAAGGGTTTTATTGTTTTAGCCTAATGGAAAGAGCAATACAAAATAAGATCCCAAACAAAAACAAGGACCAGATCTATCATTAAAAGTTTATGAATTACATTCAGTCCTAACAGTTAACAACAAAACATTAGCAGCACATTTCGAGAAAAAATCACGTTTCCTGGAAGACTCGGTCCCAAAAAATCCCAGCACAGTAGAGTAGATCTCTAGCTTCTTTGAAGAAACCCAACTCAAATCAAATTGTCAAAGTAACTTGGACCAAAGTTTGGCTATGAAATCACAGTGGAAGAACAAATGTGAAGTAGATTTATAATTCATTTCCTATAACAAAGAGAATGGTGGAGATAAAGAACAATAAGACATTCGAAACTGAGAGACATCCTTGGTGAGGAGTTTCCCCAAAGAAAAGGTTCAAAGGAAGAATTAAATTAAGGCTGAAGACCATTTAACCAAGTAGAACCAACAAGGAGAATTAACCTGCGAAGAAGGGCAAGAGAGGGGGAGGAGAATTTACAAAAGAAAAGACCCAAAGGTTCATGAATCTAGGAGACAATTACGTGAGGAAGAAAGAGATAATTGAAAAATAAGACAGAAGATTAGAGAATTCTAAAAATTCCCCATAGAGTTCTTAAAAAAGAGAGATCCCAAGAAAGATTGGACGTTAAAAAAATAAATTTGCAAGCATTGGTGCTTAAAAATTAAGGTGATGCTATTATGGTAAAAAACTTGAATTATTTTGTATTCCCAATTTTAGTCGAAATCCATTTAGTATACTACATTTGACAAGTACTGATCCCTTTTTTAATAAAACAATTGGAAGTTCAAACAAGTGCATCGTATTAAGAAAAAATATACAACATACCGGCATATTTTCAGTATTCCCCAACGCAGTCATTAAAGAGGACCAAAATCCAAGAACACCCCTTGGCCGTTGGCTGGGTGACATAGCCATAGAAACTCTGAATCGAACTTCTGATATGTGAAGAACCCTGCAATTCCAAGTAATATTAGAAAGCAAAGTATTGTTAGCAAAGGTCATATAAAACCAAAGTGCAAAGAATAAGGACAGATTGCACACCTAATTTGCATAATTGGATCTACCGAAACAGCAGTACTTTTACTATCATGTAATCTACTGAGGTTGACTAGCTGGATCATTTCATGAAGGCGCCAAATTATTGGTTCATGGATGTTAATTGAAAAGGCATAACTTTCAGGACCCTATAGAATCACCCCCACCCCCCAAAAAATGTCAATTTCAGTGGTAATTAAATCATATTTTTTATAGTAGTAATTAAATCATATTTTAAGAAACTAATGACACTCAAAATGCTCACATGAAAGCCTATATATGGATAGACACAGAGATCTAGTGTCCCATTTAACTGTGTTGTCATTGAAAATTTCAAGATATAATCAGTCTCCTCCCCAATTTTTTGAGGTCTGAAAAGAACTGGCATTGGAGTCAAAGGCAACTGGTTATCTACTTGTAGTCCAGACATTCTCAGTTTCAACCTGCATCAAACAAAAAGATCGAAACATGTACGCAAGTAATATCATTTGGAAAATCAAAGTAAAATTGCATCACTCAAACAAGTCTGTGTTGAACAATATTGTGATTTCAAATTTAAGTAAATAGTATAGATTTTGATTTTCCTACACATTCCATGTTCTATAAATGGAATTCTTTTATGTAATCTTTATTTTTCTTTTGTTTTTGTTGGAGGATTCCTCACCCTCTTGTACTTTGTTTTTATTCTTATTTGATCAATAAAACTTCATCTTAATATAAAAATAAAAATAAAAAATTTCCCTATGGTGTTTGAATTCTCAGTCCAATTAAATATGCAGTTTAATAAATTTCATCGATTGATAGCAGATCTACTTTGAATTGTAAATTCAACGTAGACAACTCCATATAGTTGGGATAAGCTTCAGTTTCTAAGTATTTTCGAAAAAGGAGCTGAACAGTAAGAAAATAGAGTTTTATATACGTCTACAATTTAGCTTTAGACTTAGTGACATGACACCCTCCCTTAGATTCTTACGCACCATCAATGACCTAATTAGGTTGGAAAATAATGAAACAAACAATGTAATTAATATTGATGTCAAAGACTGAAAAACATAAAGTGGGCCCCAAGAGAATGAGTGTAAATGAGAAAATTATTTATCCTAACCTAAACACAATCTTTTATAAAAAAAAATTAATTCAAACAAGAAAGTGTGATATATTGTAATAGTTTATTTCTATTAATGACTTTTAACCTTAGAGATTCGAAATCGTATAGGGAAAACATCACAGGTATCAACATCAATCTTATCCATTACAAGAAGATATCAGGACTGTTTAAATCCAAAGAACAGTTGCTTCTCAATAACATCTCATGGAAAGTAAAAAACTTACCTACTAATACCAGAGTCCAGGCCAGTTGAATATGCTAGAAGAAGATTTTGCACTGACATATATAATATCTCCTCTGGTGTATGGTCCACAAGAGATATTCCAAGCTCAGTAAGTTCAATAATAACATGATATTCACAGTTTGAAATGGAGCCAGATTCTTGACCATATAATTCAATTTTAGAAGGATTTGATAAATGACGTCCCCCTATCAATCTTCCGTGTTCATTTTCTGGCAACCAGTCTTTTATCAGAACAACATTTGTTTTCTCCTCCTTAACTATAGTAACATGCAAAGCTTTAGAAGGACCACCAGCGACAGGAACAGGTTCATGATCAGAAATTTCATCGATGTCATACTTTTCTGATTTTGATGGATCCGTACCATCTACTAGAAGTTCCAATAGGTGTCTTCTACCTAGATCTTCCCAAAAAAAAGAAATAGCAGAGTTTGGAAGAAGAAACTTCCAGGAATCATTTGTACCATCAACTTGCCGAAAGCGTAGGGGCAAAAACATTGAACGATTTTCAATCCTGTACATAAAAATGCAGTTGGAAGCAATCAAAGTCTCAATAAGTTCTTTTTTTAATAAGAAAAGGGGCATTTACAAATATGGTACTCTTTAGAATTTTTTTTTTTTGATGGAAAAGAGGTACTCTTTAGAAAATATTCAATCACTGATTTACAATGATGTGAAGTGATCTGATTATCATTGATCGTCGTTGTCAATCACTGATTATCACCAATAACTAATTATCACACTAAAAAAATATATTTAATTCATAAATACATTTTAACAAGTGTTACTTACTGAAATTTCCCTAAGAAAACTCGTTTGATTAGATTTAACCTTTAAGGACCTGATTTTTCAAAAAAAAAAAAAAAAAAAGAAAAAGGAAAAGAAGGGAAAACCTGTAAGGGCCTGATAATGTATTGGGACGGAAGATAACTTCGTAGCGTGAGCTTTTTGCTCCACTCCTTACTTCCACCCTCAATTGCAATTGATCATTTCCACCATCTTTTCTCGAGCAAATTTGCATCATACCTTCATTGTAAATGCTAAATGGAGTACTCCACTTGTAACCCTCAACTCGCAGCTGAACAGAAAATAAAACTATCTGGTTCATACAAATCTTTCCAATTACCCAAAGCCGTCTATTTTTTTTTGGGAGTGCATACCTTCAAGAGCTCAACTTTAGCAGAAGACTGCCATCCAAAGGATTTTGGAGGATCCGAAGGATGAAACCATGTTGATAGCTGAGAGTTACACTGCTGCAGACACAGACTGCACCCCAGCCTATTAATAAATAATGCGTGAGGCTGAAAATGTACAACCTGAGCCAAAAACCATTATAAAGGCCTTAATTGGTTTAAACTAACTATAAGATAAAGGTAACAAAATTAAAGCTAAATTGCATTGTAACATCAGTCCTCTCGGATAAATGGAGACTGACGACAGACTTCTTTCATAGAATAGCTCTACTCATGCATACAAGATGGTCTTTTAGAGGAAAAAGTAGCGAGAGAAAAAAAACAATGAATATGTTTGTTGTACCAGTACGTATGCTTTAGCTTGGAGGAAGTGTTAAGGTAATTAGAACTTGTCTTTGATTTCCACATTTTCCCTAATTACTTTAATTTCTATGTTGTACTAGTAATTTCAAAAATGTGCAATAGGCTAATAGGGCATTAGGTAGTCCTAAAGCTTAACTAGCTACCTAATGAACTATTTTACAATTACTTTTTATGTTAATAATGAAATAATTGTGAAAAATTACTTTTTTTTTAAAAAAATATTTTATTATATTGTAAACCTTAAAATATATTAAGTTAAATTTATAATAGACTTTCTATCAAAAATGAAAGTTTATCTTTCCATAAAAAAAAATAAAAAATAAAAATAGAATTAAAGTCCGATCAACTAATTTTTTTATGTTTTATTCTTGATCGGATACTATTTTTTAAAATATATTAAGTTATTCTTTTATACTTTAATTGAACTATTTATATCTTAAATCATGCTTAAAAATTATAAATTACTAACTATGTACATCTTAATTCTAAATAAGACCTAGTGAAAAAACTAATTATATTATTTCTATACTTTTTAAAGGGTATTCATATTTTTTTTGTAGAAAAAAATTACATATAAGTTTTTCAGTAGTTTTAGTTTATATTGGTATCACACATTGATAAAAAAATAATAATATAATTTTTTTCATTAATATTAGAATCTACTTGTTTGAATTTTCACCAGATTTTGTTCTGTCAGAAAAAAATGTTTTAATTGAAATCTATTTTGGTATTTGTTGAAAGGAAATAGTTTTAATTTATAATAAAAAATTATTGAATAATACAAAAGTGGTAATTTAACGAGAGAAAATGGTTAGTTTTTTGGACATAAAATAGAATTGAGATTGACAAAAAGGGAAATCAAAAGTTATTCCATTCAAGCCCCTTTTATAGATATAGCATATAGATAAATTTGTTATCGTATCGACTTTTTATTTTGTACCATAACTATTTCTGATTTGATGTAGATAAACAATCACATATATATAGAGTACAAATTCTTTCTTTTCTTTTAAGACAATAATTTTTCTCTTCAATTATTTCACTAGAGAAGAAAGCATGACAGCTTATTTTTAAAACATAACAATCAACTGCAAAAGAACTCTCACGAGTTAGAGATAAAGAAGTTTCATGTATGCACTGCACTCAAAGCAAGAGAATTCAAAACAAAAACTTTGCACAATAATAATTAAATCAAACCTTTGTTCTGTCTGAAGTCATGTTCAGAAGAGTTGAGAGCTTGTAATAAGATCCATCAGAACTGAAAGCCTTGACATCAACACGTTCCTGAAACATCGATGTACTCTCAATGAAAATAAAAAATTGCGAGACTTACAATAGAAAATATTCTTATTGTGCTGTTAACTTATCCAGTACATAATATCACCTTGTTTTCTAGTTCAAGGAGGGAAATGCCAGCACTATAATTTTCAGAGTTGCGCATTGCAACTGCAATGCCAACACGTGGTGATACTGTCTCTTTTTGAGACGTAAATGGTATAGCCCCACTACGACCAGCAGAATCTTGGGGTGAAAGCATGCTAGGGATGGGAGTTGTGTCCTCAATTTCTTGAAGAACTTGAGTGTTTCTTCTGAGGCCAGAATGTCTCCTGTCAAATGAGTTTATGGGATTTCTCAAGGCCATTTTTGCAGACTTAACAGCTCTTGAGAGTACTAGGGAGTCCGAATCTGCATTTTCAGAAGGTTCCACCACCACCACTCGATAAGCCAAAGGTAAAGATGAATCATTGACGATCCAATAAGGAACAAAAAACCTTAAAATTTTTGGTCCTGCAGTAGTTCCCCCCATAACTCGTTCAACACTTAAACGGAGTCTCCTGCATAAAATATAAACCTTATGTATATATTACCAACGAGATTTTGCAAAGTATTCTAGTATGAAAATTCCACATGTATGAATTGATTTTTTTTTAAATAAATAGAAGAAAAAACTTTTCATTGATAGTTGAAAGTACAAAAAGTGGTTTTAAGCAACCTAAACTAGGAGATTATCAAAAGGCACCCCAACTGACATATATAGTTGAAGAGCTGTAAATACAAAATTTGGAAGATCTACAACACCAAAGAGACCTAAGGAACTTGATGGCGAACCAAAGATTTTGGGCCTCAATAGAGACGTCATTAAAGATTCTTTGATTGTACTCGAGCTAAATCTACTACCAAACATATGTATTGTAATATTGAAACTAAAAAACAAAAAAAGACAGATTTGTAAGCCACAGGGAATACTAAAAAAGAAAGACAATGGAAGCATCTAACTAAGAGTTACCACCACTAACATTGACATAACATGTGTCAGCAAACGAATAACTAATTGAGAGAGAGAGAGAGAGATAGAGAACAAGCAGGGTCATTTATCACACAATCAAAGAAGAGAAACAACCTTTTGTTTTTCTGATGAACCAACCAGAACGATGAGATGGGGTCATTAGATGTGGGATCCAAAACAAGAATGGGATCCTGCCAAGATATATAAAGAGAAAGAATTACGCTCTTATCAAATGATCTTTCCCAAATATATTATGATTTAAAAAGAAAAATTACACTTTTCTTCCCTCTTCCCTACACTTCAGAAAAGCCTTTGATAAAAGAATAGACCAACACAACACAACATGAACATGATACTACATCATTTCAAAAAAAAATTTAAAATAAAGACTCGATAAGGATATATTTAAAATGTATACACTTCCATAGATTTGAACTTTTTTTTACATGATTTTTTTATAGAGATTATATCAAATTGGGGAAGGGGAGACTCGAACCTTCGACTTTATGAGAAGGGAGCAAGTGCCTTCCACTTGAACTAACAGATTTTAATGGAAAAACCATTTAAAAAAAAATGAAAGGTGAAAATTGAATTAATCAATGCACGATAAAAAGAGCACAAAACTGAGTCACTACCTTTTCCAGTGCCCAACCACCCTGAACAAATAATGTAAGATATATAGGCTTCTGAACATCCACTGAATATATGTGTTCACTACCTCTTGAAAAAATTATGCAATTTTGCCGTTCAATGCATTTCCCATCTTTAGTTCTTTCCCAGATGGTAAATTCTGCTGGACAAGGAAGTCTGTTTTCTATTTTGATTGGAGAGTTGACAGATATTTTCCAGTCATAAACAGGGGCATTTAATTCAGTATGAAGAACTGATGCATCTGAACCTATACTTAACCAAAATTGCTTGCTTCCAGAATTACAACATAGAATTACATCCTTCTTCTCCAGCTGATTCAACTTGAACACAAAATTGTTCAGAGTAGCTTGCCTACCAAGCAAGCCTTGATCCATAAAAATCTGATCCTTTCCATATGTATAGGCAGATGGGGAACCAACAAAAGCTGCACAACCCCAAGTATATTGGGCCATAAGCTGATCAGTACAAGGACGAACTAGTAAACACTGGTCAGAATCCTTAAATGTGCTTCTCCATGCTACACTAGCAGAAGCTCCAGGGTTCATGGAAGATAAGTCAGACATCAAAGGGTTCATGCCATGGTCAGAAGAACTCTTTCTTGTACGAACCCAACGCCTGCGGCGCACAACATCTGAAGCAGAATTTTTACATGACTTAAAAGAGGTCAAAGGCCATTTCAGACAATAAAAATCAGGACCATATCCCCAGCCATCAGGGTCAACAAACTGAGTCTTATCAATAGTCCACGTTGTTGTCCACTGCCATCCAGGAGGAAGGGGAGGTTCAAAGAAGTCCTTCAGAAAAAAGCCACAGAAAGGTAAAGATCATTGCGATATTAGTTAAACAGAAATCTAACTCTATTATCTCAATATTTTTTTGCATGACACTAGCCAATCCAATTATACGAATAACAAGGCACGACTTTGCAGCAACACTAACCTTAGATGAATATGAGAAGTCCCCTGTACTCCAATGTTCTGGATCATCGTGACGATAGCCAAGTGACTGATCACTCCAGCCAGAATTTGGATGATAACGTTGATTTTCAGAAATTTCTTCGACCACTGTGTTAAAACCACCAGTTCCTAAAGGGGAATCATACCCTTCAATGGAAGACATGTGGCAGATGGAGATATCCAACTTAACATCTGAATCATTTACAATTGTTACAAGTCCCCTAAAACTTACATGTTTTTTACCATTCCTCATGGCAACATCCATGGCAATATAATCGTCTTGTAGTAATATAGGAACAGTGGATAGTGGAAGTAGAGAACGAATACTATGCCATACTCCATCTGCATGAAGCCCAATACAGAAACCCGTTTCTTTATCATTGACACTCTCATTTACTTCATCCCTTTGAATGCTAGCAATAGTCCTCTTCTCAAAATATGAAGTAGAAACCAGCAAGGTTCCATGGTCAGCCATGTCTTCGGGATTGTATTGCTGAAACAGAAAGGAAAAAAAGTATGAAGAAAGAAAAAAATTAGAACTGGTACACAGAAGTGGCGGTGTACAATGACATCAAATTTTAACCTTTTTTGCACAAATAATAAAGAATTTTTGCAGAGCGCACCCTTGTTTTTAGTGGGTATGACACAATATTGTGCATGTCATTTGTCTGATGCATCATCTTTACTGAAGCAACTTTCTTTAGAACATTAGGAACATGTCCAACAGAAAAGGAAAGAGCACCAACAACTTCACCTGTGTTTAGGAAGCATCGACATTAATAGGAAGTAACAGCAGTGTTTGATGAATTTAGTTCTACACTTTATTCTGAAAAATTACAAATAATAGAAGTATGGAAGTCTTCTCCCTAAAAAATATTCCAATCCAACAACCTGTTGACAAATGGAAAACAGCCCCATACCTAGACAAGCAATCCAAACATAAACAGAGTAGGCTTCTATGGTTTGAAAAGGTGGAATATTTCACCTATATTTGATTAAAAATTTATAATAATAGAACTTATAACAAGAGTTTTAGTACAATAAGAGATTTATCATTGAATGACAAGAAAACACTCCTTCACAAAAAAACACTACAATGACTGAGAGAGGGATAGAGCTTCGGACCAGATAAGATGCTCTTGTTTAATTAGAATTTGTTTTCCCTGATTCTAACCCAACAAAACACTGAATACAACTCTAAAACAAATAATAAAAAAACATAATTAACCAAAAATATGCTAATGGGATTGGAATCAAATATTCCAACAAAGTACAGTAAAAACATTATTTGAGGTAATCATGGGAAAATTACACGCCTCAGTTATCACTTATCACTTCATATAAAGAAAAACAATTTTAATTTGTATGACAGAATGCGGGTTTTGTAGGCTTACATTGCACTTACTGGTGCCTGCTTTTCTGAATCTGAACAGACTAGGGAGAATTTCTATTTAAGCTTTAACAAACAAATCATAAACTATTTGTATAACTATCGGCCATAAAAAAACATGACGATTTTAAAAAAGATGGCTTTCATTTCCATTTTTCCATGTGGAAAATTGTTATACAATGGTGTGCAGAACACCAGCTAACAAGCATTGTAGGATTTGAAAAATAAATCAATCCTTAGCTCATGAAATGAAGCAATTCATCGTATCAAGTACAATTAAAAGGATTGTTGCTGTTACATATGTTTTTTTGGCAAATCTAAAGATGACAAGGAGCAAGGCAGCGGCTGAACAAAAAAAATTACCTTTTCCAGCTTTTGCAGAAAGGTTAGTGACCTCCACTTCCAACTTAGCCGAGCCCTGTAAGTTGTGGAAAATATGTTATATAAAAAAAAAAACAATACTGATGATCTGTAGTAAAAAAAAACAAGCAACAGGAATAGTAACTCGACTTAAACTAATCATTTTTTTGTTAGGTCTCTCTGTATCCACACACACACATGACAAACACAAAGACATTGGGCCATTTGGGCCATATCATAAGAATAGAAAAACCTAAAAGAATGTTGTAAAACGTTACAAGTATTAATTCTCTCCTAAACAACCGTATTAGGATCAGAAGGTGAAGAAGAGGCGGGCAAAAAAGAAAGAAAAAAAACAAATCCAAGCCAAGCCAAGCAAAGTTTTCTTGGAGTTCCCGTTAGTGCAAAAGCAAAATATTCCTTTCTATTATTTATCTATTTCAAACTCCCTATGAAAGTTGCATGTTTTAGAAAAGCTTTTTCGAAATTTTCTTTGGAATGATAGTGACGAGGTTTTCATTCTCATCTTGTTAACTGGAAAGAGGTTTCAAAACATAAAACTTGTGGAGGTTTGGGCATTGGCAATTTGATCTTTCGAAATAAAGCATTTTTAGGTAAATGGTTATGGTGTTTTTCAAAAGATTCTTCAGCTTTTTGGACCTCGATTGTGAAGAATAAATATGGTTTTTCTACCTTTGGTTGGGAAACGAATGTGGTTAAATATGTGTCCTTTCGATCCCCTTGGAAATTTATCTCACAAGGTCTTGATGTTTTTAACTCTTTCACCCGTTTTACCTTAGGCCTTGGTTTACGTATTCACTTTTGGGAGGATACTTGGGTTGGTGAAGTTTCTTTCCAAACACTTTATCCTCAGCTTTACCTTGTGTCCTCTAATGTTGGTTGTTCAATTGCTTCTTTGTTTGATAGCTTTTCCTCTTCTTGGAATCTTTCTTTTAGAAGAAACCTTAATGAGATTGAGTTATTACAATTTCAAGATTTACTTTCTTCCATCCATTTTGTTCAACCTACTCCTTTGGAGGACTGTAAAACCTGGACCATTCATCCTTCGGGCTCTTTCACTACAAATTCCTTTTTCTCAAAATTGATTCAAGTCCCTTCTCAACCTCATTTTCCTTATACTTTTATTTGGCAAAAAGGCATTCCTATTAAGATCCAATTTTTTCTTTGGTCTGTTGCTTTAGAGAAGATTAACACTTGTGATGTTTTGCAGAGAAAGAATCCGTTTTGGTCTTTGTCCCCTTATTGGTGTTGTCTTTGTGGAAAGGATCATGAGTCGACAAATCATTTATTCTTATATTGTGATTTTATTGGTGTTTTTTGGGGCCGGATCTTGACTAATTTTGATATTTTTTGGGTTATGCCTTTGGACATTTGCACTCTATTTTCCATCTCCCCTTTTGGTTCAAGAAGAAATCGTAAGAGCATTTTCTGGAATCTTGTTGTGGCGGCATTTTTTTGGGTGATTTGGATCGAGAAGAACAACCGTATTTTCAACAATATGTCTCGTGATCATCATCAACTTTGAGACTGTTTTTTGTATTTCATTTATCTTTGGTCAAAAAATAATACTCATTTAAATTTTGGTGTAACCTTTTCTTCTTTATACTTACCTTGGAACTCCTTTTTGTAATCTCTTTTGGAGGTGTTCTTAACCTCTTGTACATTCTTTTCTTTTAATATAATTGTTGTGAATCTTCTAAAAAAAATATTCCACTGATGGCATTCATCGATACGCTAGGAAAATATTTAAGAACTTCAACTGAAGAAACCACTGCACTCACTGAAAATGCATGGATATCAAGGTTTTGCACATTTTCTCAGGGCTGTATTGAATTTATTTTTTCCAAGTAATGAATGCATACTACAAATGGATGCTAAATTGACGCCCTTGTAGTTTATAATGAATTGATAAACTATCGTTATTCCACGTGGAGTTTAATCAACAACTGCTTTACATCATACCAAGTTTGAGAAAGAGGTTAATATGTACAAATCGTTCGTCTTAATCGAGATTACAAAGACTGGTTTTTTTAAAATTAATTTTTCAAGTAAGAAAAAGATAACAATCAAGAAAATATAAAGCAGAATATGAAAAATGGCCAGATGTTAATCCCAATTACTAAAGTTTATTACCATAGCCAGAAAAACACAGAAAGAACACAATTGGGATAAAAAAAATTAGAATAGGCTTGAAAACTAGCAACGACATCCTTCACCGAGTTCACTAATTGTTTTTGCTATTCTCCAATATATTTCATCATTTTCCTACCTAGATTTGGTTTTGAGTGTTACATCCATAACCATCAGAGATGCAAGAGAAGAGTGAGCAATGATGCAAGAGAAACAACTAATGAAGCTACTAGTTCAAGAAGTACCTTTCGAGGAATCTCAAAAATAAAAAGTTCATTCCATTTTGCCATGCCTCCATTCAATAAGCTGTTTTCCGAAATCAAGGGTTTGACACATTTTGTCCTTGAACTCTGAGGAAAAAGCTTTTGCTGTCCAGGCACCTGACCATCAATGACAAGCCGCAAAGCACAGAAGAAGCTATGGCTATTACCATCGTCAATAACAGGCAAACCCTACAAAAAGTATTAAAATAGAAAAAAGAATCAGTTTCACACTTAACAGGGCTTAGTGGAGATATCACATCCATTTGAACTATAATCACTTATTAAATTCCTACTACATGCATGACCTTTGCTTCAATGATCTGTACAGCAACATAATAGCGTGCTTCTCTAGATTCATCTGCCACATTTAACCTGTCTGAAAACCTTGGAGGTGGGACCCATACTGACACGGAGTCACCATGAGACAAATTATTCAGCGTATCTAAACTTTGCTCGCATTTTTTCAAATAAATTTCACAGCCTAGTTTATTTTCTATAACTACAGTTTGATTGTCATCTTCATCCAATGCCGAGAATGTAACATCCTTTCCATGTCTAAGGTGGTCAACAGCTTCCTGCAGGGTGAATGAACTAATAAGCATAAAAAGCATTGGCCTCCTTCCGAAAATCATCTATAAGGTTATTACCTCATTCAGTTTTTGAACTCGTTGTTCAAGTTCCAGCTGTCTTTTCCATGAAAGAAAGCCACCTACAAAAGTTTCAAGATTTGAAGCACTGACATTAATATTGACTATGTTGGTAGCAGCAATGCGTAATCTATTCCCAAGCTTTGGAGGCTTCTCAACACTGGTATCATAAGTTTCAAACCTGACAATTGTGATATTTAAGAATATTAAATAATAAGTATCCTGTCTATCTGAACTGGTTAAAGTTTGATCACAAATGAAACAAAGAAGAAATCAATGACATATGGATGTGAATATCGATTACTTAAATATGCCATCAAATGGTTCTACAAGAGGCTCCCAAGCTTCTAATTGTGTGTTGAAAGTTGATGCAGCAATTGAAGAAATCAGAACTGCATTCATTGCTTTTGGATGACCATGTGTTGCCAGTTTTATATTGGTGATTGTTGTGTCAAATAGTGGTTTCATCTGTAGTAAACCAAAATTCAGATGGTCATCAGTGAAATTGAAAAAAAATTAAGCGGTTTTCTTCAGGCAAATTTAACCTTTTCAAAATATTCTCAACAATACTCTCCTCATATGTGGACATGGCTATTAACAAAGCCCAACATGTAGATTACATATACAACGAAATGAATGCAAATAACATAATAGAAGTTTGAACTTGGGATCTTTGCCATACCATACCATGTTAAATAAAGTAACTTTAATTGTTTCAAAATATTCTAAAAAAAAAGGAACTATCAAAATATTGGATTACAATGTGTAAGTTCTCAGTGAGGAGCATACCATTCCATGCAAGCCATCCAGAACAGTCAGAGAGAAAAATCTTAGCTTAATTTCAGCGGTTACATTTTCATGAGTCTTTGGTTTAGCATAGTCGCCTATAGTGTAAGCTAACTTGCTAGATGGCATTTTCAAATCAGCACGTGCAAGGAAAGTGCAGGCCTGCAGAAGCACACAGCATCCATGAAGAAGAAATTTAATTCCCATATGAGTGCAAAAGAACTTAACTAGTAAAAGAAAAAAAAAATTGTAGAAAATCCATTTCCAAAAAAAAAAAAAAAAACTTAACTAGTAACCCAAAAAATATAAAGTAAAGCAATCAGAAAGTTCCCTGGTCATTTAAGAATAAAATATATGTTCTTTAATTTTATTATTTCTAAACTCCACAATGTATGAAACCACCAGATTGAAATGAGAATCATAGACCAGAAATCCATATCAACCTGATTTGTAACTTTCCAAATGCTCCAGCACTGAGATCCCTTTGAACTTGAAGATCTAGAAATGGGCATCTCATAAATATTGGCCTGGCTGACAAGATCCATCCTTGGACAGCAAATTGAGTTAAGAGGAGGAGCTTCATCTGTTCTTGAAACAACACATCCTAAGGAAGCGTAACCTGGAGGAGCAATAGGGTACCAGAAAATAGCTTCATCAAATCCTTTCCCAAAAATATGAGCAACTTTAGTGAACTGTAGTGGTTTTTCCGAAATTTCAGGATTGCCAGCTTTGAACAGCAAACCAAGAGCTGGTGGTTCTAAACTGAAAGGATGGAAGATTACCAGGATTTAGAAAAGCTCAACAATTAAGTGAAAATATTAAGAAACTGACATTAACACTAAATTAATAAAAATCATTCATAGATGGGTCTTACCCTTCGGTTATACAGTCCCCTAATATAGCATAACCAGGACGTGCCATGGGTCTCCATATTGAAACTGGACAACGAATGTCACTACCCTTGTCCCACCAGATTCTCTCAAAATTAGGGGTTGACAAGTAACAGTTATTTGTTTTCGAAATTGATCTTAAGATGTCCCATCCTGATGAAGTTGCACTCTGGATGCTTGAATGATGAGTCAAAAGGTGGTCACTTCCAGATGTAATATTTGAAGAAGGTTCTTTAGAGGAACTGTAATATGGATTTGAATTCCACTTAAGAAGATAATTTAAATCACACGCGTCATCTTTCACTGGGCAAACGGTTGAAGCATGAGCAATAAATGATCCAAAAACATTGTCTACGCGCCAGATGCTAAATCCAGATGTATAACAAGTATTTGACGATGAATTAAATATACATTCTGAATAAGTGGTTGAAGAGACTAGGTCAGAACGTATGCAATAAACAATGTAATTTGGTGGTGGTTGATTTCCCACATGTGCGACATAACCCATTGCTGTATATCCAAGAGGTGGAACAGGCATCCAAATGGAACAATCAACATCTGATTTCCCATCAAATTCAAATCCTTGAATGCTAGAGAATACACCAATCAGATGGAAACCAAGAGGCTTCCGCACACGTCCGTACATATTACTAACAGCCATAACTGCTTGTGAGGGAGGCGCTGGCCTGGATACACATAAAAACAAAAATGAAAATCATTTAAGAACTAAAATAAAGTATCTAAAAGGAACGTTGAAATTATATACATCTATACTTTAAAGGAAACAAACTTTTATCAATAAATAAAATATTAAAAGCCAACAAGAGGATAAAGCATCCTCTTACATAAATATTTTAACAAAAACAGGAATACCCTAAAAATAAAATACACCAATGCAAACAAAATGCCAAATCTAAACATAAAACATGCTTAGACAAACAAGTAGACTATTTAATTCCACTTCCACCCCAAGCAACTTCAGCATCATTACCTTTATTCTCAAATATCCTTTATTTCTTTCAAGCTGAATGACCCAAAACTGGTCATAATCATCATTTTTTTTAGGAAGAATTCACAATCATAATATTAAAAGAAAATATGTACAAGAGGTTGAGAAAACCTGCGAACATAAGTTACAAAGACAAGGAAGAGTTCCAAGGTAAATACATGGAAGAATAGATAAACCAAAATCTACGTGACAAACGTTTTTAGACCATAAGTAAAAATATAACACAAGAGACGATCCCAAATATGATGATCATGAACCAAATTGTTGAAAATACGATTGTTCCGTTCAATTCAAATTACCCAAGCAAACTTTGCGTTATGCAAAAGAATGTCTCTAAGTTTGGAGTACAAATTAAATTATCTAACAACTAAAATTATTTTATAAAATTAAATTGGGTACGAAGACTCCCTATTATTTCACAACTAGAACTTTTCCTGTGCCGTTTGAGATTGGTAAGGAAAATCCTTCTTGGCCATCTCGGAAATCCAAGAAGATTCTTCCCAACCATGTCAACCAGTCCGGGAAGGTTCTTCCTTACCATCAGGACACTTAAGGCACCTTAAATTCCACAATCTCACCCCCTCTCTTTGATTACCAGAGAAATGTGATACCCACTGGACTAACAACATTATTAGCAAAATGTAACAGACACAATCAGAACAAAAATATATAGTGGATGTAATGTATTCTAAATTATATGAAAAGTCTCATACAAAGGATGAAAAGCATACCTTGAAGTCACACAGTCCCCTAATATAACATAATTTGATGGAGCCTGAGGACGCCAGAAGGTAAGGTTATGGCAGGACCCATTTTCTGCATATATATATATATATATATATATATATATATATATATTAACAAATGCAAGAAGAAAAAGAGTAAACAATCCATTATGACTCAAAACGAACCAACATCTTGTGAAAAAGTAAATGGTGGATAGTAAAGAAACTCCTAAAATAAATACATTGCAAACAAAATTGTAATTGCTTGAGTTGATTAAGAACCTCTCGAAGACACCCAAAGCTGATCAAAATTGGTACAAGCAACCAGAGGCACTGCATTTCCAAAATTCATTGCTGCAACAGCTTGACTTTGCAGGTTGAGTATGAGAGAAATGGCACTCAGTGAGAGATGTATGCAGATATCAGTTGTTACAAGAGACAAATTGGTTTTGTCCTTGACAGATGTATATCCCCCAGAAATATCAGCCGGATCAAGAATGACTAGACCAGAACCAGCCTCGATGGTGAAATCCTTCACAAGGGCACGAATCCAAGTATCATTTTCTTTTGATGCATACCTATTCATAATACCACGGTAAATAATTTATTTTCATCATGAATATTAAAATTTAATGAAGATAAGAGAGTATACTGCAAGACTTAACCACAGTCTTGGTATGAATAAGCACTACTTAATGATTAAGCAACAAATAATCAACTGCTGAGCAAGAATTCTTAACCCCTCTTCAGAACAGGTACCATGGTATTTCTACAACTAATTGTATAGGGTACATACACATGAAGTTAATTGAACGAAATAGAATAAATATGAAATGGTAAAATGTATTCTTCAGTTGTTTCAAATTCAATTTTCTTAATCAAATCAGATTATTTTTTTGGCTCATTTGGTGGGTGAGGAACAAAAGGGGTCTTTAACGAGGAGTCCTCGGAACACCAAATCTTATGGGATTTTCTTATTAGATATAGCTCGATGTGGTATGCTAATTCAAAAGATTTTTGTAATTATTCTCCTTTGTTTTTTTCCCCCAATTGGAGGAAATTTTTGCAATCCCGGGGTGTTTTTTGTGTATCCTTCTTTTCATTAATCAAATCAGATTATTACGAAAATAGAATAAGAGGAAAAGATCCTATGGATTTATCTCATTTATGCTCTTTTGTGGACGGTTTGGATTGAGCGTAATGCTAGGGTTTTTTAAAATACAATTGCTTCTAAGGATAATGTTTGGGATTTATTTGTTTTTCGCTCATTCTCTTAGACTCCATCTGATAAGAACCAAATCTAGACATTGTATTAATTATTCAAAATAACAAGATACAATAAGATAACCCAAGTAATTCGAGGAACTCGGGTGCCACCCCTCTCAAGATAAACTCAAGCCCAAATAACCATCTAATTGTCTATCTTCTAATCCATCCACTGATCTATTTATAACCACTCCTCCATATAACTAATTTAATACCTTATTACTATTTTACCCCCAATAACTTCCTATCATTACTCCGCCCCCAAACACACCTTGCCCTCAAGGTGTGGGTTAAATAAAGGTAAATAAACTCTTAATCTAACCCACCCACCTTATGTTCAATCCCTCAATTTGGGCTTTAAACCTGTTCATATTTCCCAGCCCATCTCTCTGAAATAGAGTCCAGAATGGTTTGGGCTCTTGAGAACATAACTTAAGTTTCGAAACAAAGATTCCATAGAGCCCATTTCCATTCCCTTTTAAAATATAGGCCAAAGCCCATAGTTGGATTCAGCCCATAGTCTCCTTTCAACCCCATTGGAAAGCCTCCTCAAGTTGTTTTTTATTTTTCTGATAAGCAGCCCAAGACCTAGATTTATTCCAGCAACTTCTCCCCACATGAGTTCTGTGTGAAGATAGTTTTTATGTCGGTAACCAATTTCCAACCCTTCTACCTTCAAAACAGCCGTCACATTCTTCCCCAACTCCGCTGTGCAACTCCATGCTCTCACCGGTGGTGCTCCGGCCAATGATATTTAATTATTTCAACAGCATTTTCGCCTCCAACATCTTCTTCTCTTCCTTCTTGATGACAATTAGATCACCCAAAGACTTGAATTCCTTTCTTCCACCATCCTCACTTTACGTTGTTGATCCTCAGATTCCCACTCTATCCGAGCCTTCCACCATCTTTGATGCCACCTTACTGACTGAACTCCATGTTTCCAATGTCGTTTTGCACAAACAGGATCAGATTTTCTGTTCAAAGGTATCATCCCTTCTATTCTATTGATGTTTTCAATTGTTGCCGTTGTTGATTCCTTTGTGATCCCCTCTTCAACCACTAGCTCTTATTTTTTCTACACTTGTCTCGTTGGATCTTAAGCTTTTTGCGAGTACGAGTTCTCTTTCGGCCGATTTTTGGATTTCTGCTCCCTCTTCTATTTTCTGGCTTATTTTTGCGTGTCATTTTTCTTATCTTTATCTCCTTCAATTTCTTTTCATTTTCTTGATTCAGCCTCCTTTTGACTCTTCCAACCATCAATTATGGAAATTCTTTCAAACAGGAAATCAAAGTCGTCACATCATTCTTCATCTCATGCATCAACTTTTGCATCTCCTTCAATGTCTCTTATTCAAAATCCATGGCCCGAACCGAATGCTCCGATACCAATTGATAAGAACCAAATCTAGACATTGTATTAATCATTCAAAATAACAAGATGATAAGATAACTGAATAATTCGGGGAACTCGGATACCTCCCCTCTCAAGATAAACTCAAGCCCAAATAACATCTAATTGCCTATCTTCTAGACCATCGATTGACTCTATTTATAACCACTCCTCCATAACTAACTAATTACCTTATTACTATTTTACCCCACTTTCTTTCACCATCTTCGCAAGAAATTTCAAAAAATGCAAGTACTCCCTGAGCTGGCACAAGGGTGACCTACTGACTGTCTAAGAATGAAACCTCTGGCTTGGAGGGTTTTGTATTCTAATTTCTCTCAGTAAGTACCCCATTTATTCATATATTCTTAAAAAAATCTAGGACTTCCATTTCAAGCTTCTACAGCTTAACAGATATAAGCATGCAAACAAAATCATCTCTACAGCCATTAAAGAGTTGACATTCATATACCAAAAGTTATAATGCTAAAAGAGAAAAACAGCATGGAAGGGAGAATTTGGCTGCTCTTACATGAAACTTAAATCCAATTTTGCACGGATAAGCTTTTCGCCATAAGATAAATCATCTAGAGAAGACTTAGTGCCATCATAGAAAGTGAATTCTGAAGAAACAACCTGACATAGAAATAAGTAATCCACATAACTAAATAGACAAAGGAAGAAAATAAAATTTCAACCGGAAATAAAGAAAATGGACTTCAAAGAGAGAAATTTAGGGAGAAAGCATGAATAAAACAAGCATACACTTAAATGGCCATTATATGAATAAATTCTAATCACACGAAATCTCAATTATAGATTAATAACATCATATCCAATCAAAATGTCATATGAACACTAAAACATTGTAACAAAACAGCCTACCTGAGTTTCAAAAGTGAAACTACGTATTCTGTTTGGATCACTTTTTAAAGATGAACTATTTGTGATGTCTGATGAATCTTGCATGTCGGCAGTATTCTCCTTCTCTTTGCCGGATGATAGAGAATCCAGAAAGATAATATCAACATCATCCTCTTTAGCCACGGAGTAGGTGCTATCATTCCCGAGGCATGTACATTTTCTCAAAAGAGAACCATTCTGTTTAATAAAATGCTTATCAATAGTAGGAGAAATGTTAAAAACCACCAGAGGATGTAACAATTAATACTAATAAGTCATTGCATACTTTGTTGGGTTTCTATCTATAGGGTATACTCTATTTAAGAGTTTTTGTATTTTTTCTACTTTTGATATAGAAGACAATTGGGGAGTTTTTTTCTTTTTCTTTTTGAGTGACTCCTTGGCAAAGTGGGAGGTTACTTCTTCTTTTGAATGAACACTTTGTTTCCTTGTGGATTCTTTTGCTTCAAGAACGTTTAGTTGGGCTAAAATTGTAAATAGTTTAAATTTTGATTTTCTATCACATTCCATGTTCTATAAATGGGATTCTTTTTTTTTAGTTTTCTCTTTATTTTTTTCTGTTTTTTTTTTTGGAGGATTTCTCATCCTCTTGTATTCTTTACTTATTTTTTCCTTATTGATTAAGGAAAGTTTATCTTTCCATAAAAAAAATAGATAGCAGAGGTTGAAAAGTCACTGAAAGAGGGTGTTTTCATAAAATCTTAGCTCAAAGGCAGGGATGGTAACACAATTTTTTTCATAGAGATGTAAATGGGAGGAAAATGCTGTTCACCAGTTAACATTGTTCAACTGCAGGATGTTATAAAATAACTTGTTTAAGTTCTTTTGCACATCTTACATCAAATTTTTATAGAGTTCGATTAATTCAGGTGGAATAAAAGGATGAAAGTTTTCTTCAAGCATGCATCTGTGGCTACTCTTTGGTGTCTTTTTGAATAAGAAACATTTCATTGATAAATGAAAAGGATACAAAAAAGAAGCCACCCCAGAATTACAATTTTTTTTTGCAGTTGGGGGCAATGAAAGAAAGGGACTAATTACAAAAAGCTTTAGATTAGCCGACCACAACGAGCTAAATCTAATACTCTTTGGTGTCTTTCAAATGATAAAACGTAGGAATACATTCTCAGTATTGAAGAGTTTTCAGAATTTTGTGCTATTTTGATTTTATAGGATCAGATATCTTGTTGTAGTTTTTTAGAAGAATTCACAACAATTTTATTAAAATAAAAGAGATACAATGAGAAATCCTCATTACGAGAGACACAATGGGCCAATTATTCTATGGACAAGTTTAGATTTGATAGATTATTTCTTTCTTACAAGGAGAAAAAAATTAAATGAAGTTTTCTTTCTTATAGTAATGAGTAACAAGAACCAAAACTGATAGTAAATATATTATTATTATTTTGCTAAGAAACCATTTCATTAAGAAGAATGAAAAAATACAAAAAAAAAAAAAAAAAAAAACTGGTGGGATGTATTAGTACCTCTATCTTCACATTAACAAAACGAAGCCTCTTAGCATTCCCAATAACAATAATTGGTTGACATGATTGCACCGAATGTAATCCCTTGGAATCTGTTTCTTCAATTAAATGGATAACCTTTCCACAACCATCATATATATAATCATCAACACCTAAAGCATCTGCTATCAGTTGTCTACTTGAGGATAGCAAAATCACATCTTCTCTTTGCTTGTAAATTGGACAAGACAATATTATGCTATTATTTTTACTAATAGGATCATTCTTAGGGTCCATGGTTTCTTCTCTTCCAGTTATAGCTCCCAACGCAGGTACAAAAAATTCAACCACGGCAAGGAGAAAATCTGGTACAACAAGGACTCGAGGTTGTTGAACTCGTAGAACAAATGATTGGGATTCCATTCGCCACCGGTAGTCCAGCAGGAACATTGTAGTAACTGGGACATCCATATCAAGGTTACCTCCAGAATTTTCCTTACCTATAATATCTTTCTTCAGGAAGGGAAAAGTAGGAGTTTGTTTGGAAGTATCAGTTGATGGACCAAGCATTAGCCGCAATTCAGGTTTTGTAGCAGGGCGAATATCGAAAATAGAAAACTTAGGAATGGTCAAATAGAGGTCAGTTTCTAAGAATGATGTCATACGGTATGACACCCAAAGACCACCTAACTGCAAAATCCAAAGAAAAGCAATAAAAAAAGGAACTAGTATGTCAGAATAAGACAACAGATTTGATTAAAATGCCTCATATAGTATAAAAATAGTTGATCAAAAATATATATGAGAATACGCACTTTATAGAAACAAAAAAGCTGAACAGTAGTCAAAGAATATACTTACTTCTATAAGAGCTAAAGGTGACTCTTCTTGAATGCTATTACACAACTCTAACAAGGCCCTATTGACTGTGACTGCCACTATTGTAACTGTCTGAGACAGTAAAATTTGACTATTGGTGTTGACCATGTCAACCAGCAGACGCATTGTATCCTTTGACTCAGATTTTCTCCCACGGAAACTTGGAGGAAGTATGGGTTCTTCATTCAAGTTCATAGATACACAGTCAATAATAACTTTGTATTCTTTGTCAGACATCATGCCATGCAACAACCCCACCTACCAAAAAAAGTGAGATGAAATCAATTAAAAAAACCATATAACTGCTATATGGAAACAGTTCAACATGCAACAAAATCGTGATGGAAGAGGCATCAAAACAAATATATAAACCCGAAAAATAAGGTGCACAAAATGAGATAAATATTCCATAGAACACTAAAATGTTCTAATAATAAATATTACCACAACTTCCAGAGAAAAGGTAGGAACTTTTCTGAAAACATCCCTTAAACTCCGTCGAACAAAAACCTCTAGTCCTTGGCCTTCCTTGATCATTGGCTTACCTAAACAACCATTAATACCTACTAACATGTTGACACCCAGGATCTGCAATTATACATAAAAGCGAATAAGAACTCCACGAACAAAAAATGGGATTTTTAAGAAATCAATTAATAACTCTACCTCAGCGCGAAGAACATCAATATGAACAGAAGAAGCATCTTTCTCTGGATATCCATGCCAGCTAAATTCATTTGTCACCAGCAGCCGGCCTAAGTCAAGTTGAATGAAACTGCAAGAAAGAGAGAGGCATCAAGAAGCACTTTTAGTTCTGGATTACGAAAAAAATGTATGTAAAAAAACACTAATAAATATTCCAATGCTGAATTTGTAGAATGTTTACAGAGTAGTTCAACAATCTTGACATTTGTCAATGCCATTGACCAGAAACTGGTGTGCAGTTTTACTTGTTTTTATCACATTATGCGTTCCATTAAACTTGGTCATGCTATGTATACTGGAATGGCATATGGTCTGGAAGACTTAATCCTAAAATAAGAGAATATAAGGTTATTTTCAATAATTATGGAAGTATAATTAAAATCCAGCCAATAAAGAAGGCTTCTACAGGGAGACAGTCTTGGACTCTCCCCTACAGTTTGATTCCAGCAATTTGTTTTTAATGGCAGGCTTGATTGAATTATTAACCATTGTATTGAGACTATGTTAGACATCCGATTATAGGTACTTATAAGCGGAAGGACAAAAAAGGGAACTAATATTAGTTAATTATCGATGGTTATTAATAGGTTGAAAATAACTTTTTTTTTTATAAAAAGATAACTTTCATTGATTAAAGAAAGAAAAAGAGAGGATGAGGAGCCCTCAAGGTTACAAATAATTACAAAATGGAGTTCCATTTGAAGTTCACAGGATAAGAGAGAAAAGTAAAATCAAGGCATTACTCAATTTCGGTTTTGTATTGCATTTGGTACCTTATCAGACTACTTTCGAAGCACTACACCAACTAGCGTTTGACAAGGGTTTCAAAAAGAGTTGCTATGCTATCATTAAGGTCACAATCCCACACAAATCTACTTGAAAGCAAGGTGATAAGTGAGTGGTCAGGAGTGCTAAGAATTGGAGTTTAACTAGTATATGAGTTTGGTACATGAGTAAATATCTAGTTGTTAAAGGCCAAAAGTTATATACAGGGGAGCGGAGAGTGACATGATGTCCAATTATTTCCCACAACATTATTGAAGACCGATCCTAGTCTTGGAAATTTTTCCTTGCATCGCCTTAACAACACTGTGTTTGATGTCGACGTGTCTTTCGAGAAATAATGATGTTCATGTCGATGGATTATTTTTTTATTATCCAATATAATTTACAAACAACTTTATCATACAGATAAAATACGTCATTTCATACAAATAAAATCATCAATATAAATTTTATAGCAAATTTATTAGTGATTACAAAAGAAATGACTTATTTACCCTAATATATATTAGTATTTCAATTTTTTTTTAACTATATACCTATTGGATCTCAAATTGCAGACATCTTCACCAAAACACTTCCAAGATTAAAGTTTGAAGTATTAAAGTCCAAACTTGGGCTGCTAAGCATCTATCACTCAACTTGAGGGGGCCTACTATTGTACGACTTTAAAGTCGTACAATAGTAGGCCCTGAACGGTATGAATAAACCGGGATGTCTAAAGTGGGCTTTTGGCTAAGCATCTCTCCATAAAAACCCATGTTAGCCAAAAGCCCACTTTAGACATCCCGGTTTATTCATACCGTTCAGGGCCTACTATTGTACGACTTTAAATTTTCTTTATTTTTTAGATTGATTAGGGTTTTGGATTGGTTTTATTTTTCTTGGAAATACCTTCGAACTTGTAACATGGAAACGCCACTTAGTTCAGCAGTTTCTTTTTGGTTCCGCATGTTATATTAATTCCTAGTATATTTAGTTCAGAATTGTGTATAAATCCTAGGCCTTTCTTCCTTGTTAACATTCATTCAAAGAAATAGGAAATACCTTTCTCCCTCAAAATCTTCACTAATCAATAAAGTTTGATCAATATCTCTAATTTTTATCTTTTCTTCTAGGGATTAGATTTATCATTTGACTCATTTGAGGTAGCGAGGATTTATATCTATGTCAAATGTAATTTACATGTCAATTTGATCTTTCAAAATAAAGCATTTTTAGGTAAATGGTTATGGCGTTTTTCAAAAGATTCTTCAACTTTTTGGACCTCGATTGTGAAGAGTAAATATGGTTTTTCTACCTTTGGTTGGGAAACGAATGTGGTTAAATGTGTCCTTTCGATACCCTTAGAAATTTATCTCACAAGGTCTTGATGTTTTTAACTCTTTCACCCGTTTTACCTTAGGCCTTGGTTTACGTATTCACTTTTGGGAGAATACTTGGGTTGGTGAAGTTTCTTTCCAAACACTTTATCCTCAGCTTTACCTTGTGTCCTCTAATGTTGGTTGTTCAATTGCTTCTTTGTTCGATAGCTTTTCCTCTTCTTGGAATCTTTCTTTTAGAAGAAACCTTAATGAGATTGAGTTATTACAATTTCAAGATTTACTTTCTTCCATCCATTTTGTTCTGCCTACTCCTTTGGAGGACCGTAAAACCTGGACCATTCATCCTTCGGGCTCTTTCACTACAAATTCCTTTTTCTCAAAATTGATTCAAGTCCCTTCTCAACCTCATTTTCCTTATACTTTTATTTGGCAAAAAGGCATTCCTATTAACGTTCAATTTTTCCTTTGGTCTGCTACTTTAGAGAAGATTAACACTTGTGATGTTTTGCAGAGAAAGAATCCGTTTTGGTCTTTGTCCCCTTATTGGTGTTGTCTTTGTGGAAAGGATCATGAGTCGACAAATCATTTATTCTTACATTGTGATTTTATTGGTGTTTTTTGGGGCCGGATCTTGACTCATTTTGATATTTTCTGGGTTATGCCTTTGGACATTTGCACTCTTTTTTCCATCTCCCCTTTTGGTTCAAGAAGAAATCGTAAGAGCATTTTCTGGAATCTTGTTGTGGCGGCACTTTTTTGGGTGATTTGGATCGAGAGGAACAACCGTATTTTCAACAATTTGTCTCGTGATCATCATCAACTTTGGGACCGTTTTTTGTATTTTATTTATCTTTGGTCAAAAAATAATGCACATTTAAATTTTGGTGTAACTTTTTCTTCTTTATACTTACCTTGGAACTCCTTTTTGTAATCTCTTTTGGAGGTGTTCTTAACCTCTTGTACATTCTTTTCTTTTAATATAATTGTTGCGAAAAAAAAATGTAATTTACATGTCAAGAATAAGAATAGTCAGACAATAGAATAAAGAAGAAATTACTAACTCTCTGCTATTTGAATTCTTTGGAACAATAATAATGGGTGTATCAAGCGATAGATCTAGCTTCACTGCGGCAGCTCCATCAATCTCATATTTCTGTATCAACCACTCAAAGCCCCCTACTTTGTCAACAAGTTTAACCGCTTCTTCAGTATGAGGAGTAGCAAGTTCCATGAAGTAAACTGTAATCTGCACAAGTAGAATGATATATAAAACATGTATTAACAATTATAACTAAAAAAAAATCAGTTATTATAAACAAATTAAAAGATAAGCAGAACACAAAGTCATAATATCAATTTACAACTAAAAGTAATTAACTACAATTTAAACCTCACCATGTAATCTTTTATGATAAAATTTCAACTTTACCTCCTGAACAAATCGGTAAAGGAAAATAATGCGAACAGCAGAAAGCCGACCATGTAAGCTGTAATCATATCCTTTGTAGTCATCATCCTCAGCACTAAAGGAATCAAATTTGAACTAAAAGAACAAGAACAAGAAATCATGTGTAATTCATTCAATGAAATAAAATTAACTAAAAGCCTTAAATTGCCTTTAAAGAAAGGGTGGGTACCTTGATAAGTGATTCAACACCAGGATTTCGTATATCACAAAGCCAACCCCAACAATGATCTTCTCCAAGAAACATATCACAAAGTCTTAAATTTCCTAAAGTTCCTTCAATTGAAAGAGAGCTTGGATGGACCTAAAAGTGAGAAAAACAAACAAAAAAATGCTACCTCGGTTGAAAACTTGATACAAGTGAAAGATGAGAGGTGAAGTCAAAATAAATAATTGGGGTCTATTTCAATTTAGTCCCTATGGTTTCAAAAGTTTCAATTTAGTCTTTATGGTTAGAGGTCTATGCTAAGAAGCACATACACGGATACGGACACGCGGCACACCATTTTCTAAAAAAATAGGAAACGGGTTGGCAAGGACACAATTACAATATACAATTTTTAGATATATTAGAATACGTTTATACATTACAATGATGTTTACATTTTATTTTATTTTTAGTTTATGATATTTATATTTTTGATAGAAAGATAAACTTTCATTGATTAATGGAAAATAATACAAATTGGAGGATGAGAAATCCTCAAAGACAAAAAAATAAAAAAAATAAAAATTAAAGCAAACCTAAAAAGCTAAAAGAAAGAATTCCATTTATAATACATGGAATGAACGGGAAAGCTAAAAGTAAAAGGATTAACAACTTATATTAGAAGAATTTCATTTATGATATTTATATTAGAAAGACAATAGGAAAGAAATGGTCAAAATAATAAAGATTATGATATTTTTCAATCTCAAATCTTATTACTTTTCTCCAACACGGGTACAAGAAGAATCGGAGCGTCTGAGTATCCGATACGTCACGTGTCAGACACGGATACGTCACCACGTAGAATTATTCGTGTTTCTTAGGGTCTATGTCGATTAAGTTCATATGGCTTTAAAAAAATTTATTTAGTCTTTATGGCTTTAAATGTTTCAATTTAGTCCTTTTAGCTTAATAAAAGCTCATGAAATGTTTCAATTTAGTCCTTATAGCTTAATCAAAACTCATGAAATGTCTCTATTATTACCAAAAAGATAACAAATTGATGTTTGTTTTTTTAAACATGACTACTAAAAATTATAGCTAACAAGTCTTTGATGATTTAGATTGCAATCACCTTAAGGTCAAACAAGAAGCTCTCTTGAACAAGCATCGCAAGCTGAGATCCATCCTCTTTGTTGAGATACATAGAAACGCTATCAACATTCATGTTTAAGTAAAATACTACACGGCTTTTTCCATATCCCAGCAATCCTTTTACACGCCCTTTTTCTTCAACCTTGTCTTTATCCAAAATAGGTTTATCTTCTAATGAGCTAGTCACACCTGTGCTAACTTCCACATTATTTAAGGAGCTTATATCCAAACCAAAACCAATTAATGCAACAAGAGTAGGTCTGTTGCAAAAGAATTCCAGTTTCGACATGCGTATACTCATCTGAAATGTTTCAATTATGTTAATTTGCATAGTTGAAAAAAAATCATTAACCATCACCATTAGCCACTATCACATTTGTTACCTGTGTGTCTATACCATCATATTCTGGTGAATCAGAGTCCCTTGTCAAGAAGGTTACAGATACAAAGTTTGAATTTTCACTGCCCTCTGCCTCATAAAATATGTCACTGGATATGCCTTTCCCTTTTCCTAAATCATTTTCACTAAATAAGGTTTCAGTAGACTCAAATCTAGCAGAATCATAATTTCCAACATCAGATAGAGAGATAAAATCTGGCAATGCATCCGTAAAACTATCATCTTCCTCGGGCATTACAGTGGACAATTGCATCTCATTAGGGTCAGATGTTTCTGAAGTAGATAACTTTTCAATTGACAGCACAGAGCGAGCTAAATACTGTGAACTTGTGGACAAACGACCTTGAAGTTCATCCTTAATAAGCAGGGAATGCAGCTTCATCTTAACCGAAAGATCAACATCAGAACGAATTATGTGAACCTGTAAATCATGATTCATGACACTAGTAACTAAGAAAATTGCACAAAGAAGGATCGTAGATATAAAAAAAATTTGATAGAAAGATAAACTTTCAATGATCAAATGAAAATAATACAAAAAGAGGCTGAGAAGCCCTCGAAGACGGAAAATTAAAAGAAAAATACGAAGTTAAAGCTATAAGCTAAAAAAACTAAAATAAAGAGTTCTATTTATAGTACATGGAATGAACTAGAAAGCTAAAAGAAGAAGGATTTACAACTTATGTCCAACAAAAAGAGCGAAAAACAATCGTGTCCCAAACTTGCCACAAGGAATAGCAATGTCATTGAAGATCCTTGAGTTTCTTTCTAACCATACACTCCAAGAAGAGCTGCCAAAGCATAATTCCATAATGCTTTTTACAATTTTTAACCTTTAACCTTTGCTGTCTGTGCCATTATTTATCTGATAGTCAGAAGCATCTCTTTTTCCAGTGTGACTTTGCTAGTTATCTTTGGAGTAAGGCTTTTCGAATCTTCAATATTAGTTGGTGCCTCCATGATTGTCCCAAAGGGGATCTCCATGTGCTTCTAATTGGGCATCACTTCAAAGATAAAGCCAAGTGGATTTGGGAGATAGTGGCTAAAGTCATCCCGTGGGAAATTTGGTTGGAAAGAAATCATAGAATTTTTTAAAACAAGGGCAATGCGGTCACAATTTATGGGAGATTATTCTTTTTAAAGTGTCTCTTCTAGCCTCCCTTTCAAATGTTTTTGTAATTATGATCTTCTTTTGATTAATGCCTGGAAAAAAATTGGAATTCCGATGGCTAGGCCTGATTTCTTATAACAATGTTTGTATTTTTTCTTTTAATCTTAATGAAGTTTCTTTTAATGCTTTGGAGGCACCCAACTGAAGTCAAATTGAAATGAAGCTTGCCAAAGCTTAAAAGTAAATTGCAATGCAAAACGAAAGGAAGGAGATTCAAAAAATTTATAACAAAGAAAGCAAACATGTGAAGAAAGACAAGGAGAAGATAATCTTTTTTGTAAGACATCCGCAGTGATTAACTTACCCAAAGAAAAGGTCAAAAGAAAGAATTGTATTTTTGGTTGCAATCCGGGAAGCCAAATTTTACAAAAACAGTTCGAAGAAATAGAAGATGAGTTGGTAAGGAAACCCAAGAATAATTTACAAGAAAAAAAGCCGAAGAGAGCGGTATCCAAGAAAGTCTATCCAGTGAGTGGTATAAGGAAAAATGGGAGATGATGACAAGCAAATGAGAAAATTCTAAAAACTCATATCTTTGAAATGTCTAAAAAAAATCCCAAGATTTAATATGAGCATTAAAAAAAGAAGATAAAAGTAGAAACACGGTTTGAGGTAATGTGATAAAGAAGGGGAAAGAATGAACAAACTGTTGAATTTGAGATCCAATCATCTTCCCAAAAACGAGTTAAAAGACCATTTCCTGGAATGATTTTTGAACAATTTGCAAAAGATGGAACGCAACTCGAATTGTCTCGAAATCGCAGGTACAAAATCATACCTAATAAATTTTATTCTGAGAAAAACAAGCAAAAGATGTGTCCAACAAAACTTATAGAAGATTTATATTTGAGGTTCTTAGAAGCAAATGACGACGACGACAACAAAAAATAAATCAAAACTCTTCTTTTAGACTTCACTATTTTCTTCATTTGTTTATGGGAAGGAGGGTCGGGGACACAAAAAGTAATATGTGGCTGCCACAATAGAAACTGCTTTTTGATAGAAACCACAATAGAAACGGTTAATGAAAACAGAAAAAGGAAGCGGTAATTTTCTTACGCCTCATAGACATTATCACATAACATGAAATTGAAATATAGAAGAAATCAATCCCTCTTTAAGTTGACTTGAAGCTCTTCAATTCACATTTCAAGTGATTGTTAAATATTATGAAGGTTACCTTTTTATAAATTTCTAAAGGTAATTGAATTTGTAAACATCACCACCAGAAAATGGACTGTATCAGCGAAGGCATTGTGGTAAATTTTGTGTTTGATACTCATCAAAGAAAATACTATCAAATCCACAGTGACTCTATCATTAATTTATCCTCTGTGCTCATTTAGAAAAAGATTAATAGACTTGATATAGTCATTTAAGAACTCTTGGGGAGGGGTGGATTTGTTTCTAATAACTTTAAAAAATCCATAATAATGTCCGTCTCCGCGTCAATTTTCAAATTCAAATTTTCAGATCAGAACATCCAGTCTTTAGAAGAGCTCTATATCCAAAATTCACTCTTCACTTTTTTAGTTAGCACGAAAAGCTCAAACAAAAAATATAAGGGAAAAAAGAAGTCATGATAGAAGTAGAACTTATAAATTTGAACTGATTATAAACTAACAGTAAAATATGAACTAATAATTAAAAAAAAAAAATGAACTAATAAAAAATTCATGAAGATACGACCTTTCCTCCGGAAGCAAGAATATCAAGAATTGGAATCTCGTCGAGTTTCTTATCAACTTCGTCTCCGGACTGCACAAGGATAGACACAAACATTAAATTTCCCAGTCAATTGGGGAAAAAGGAAACTTCAAAACCAAGTTTACCAATAACACCTTAAAAACTACAACAATCAATTTCTAATGGCGCCAAAGGGATAATATAGCAAAAGAGACCCACATGTCTGAGAGTGATTATTTTATTTTTATTTTTTATAGAAAGATAAACTTTCATTGATTAATGGAAAATAATACAAATTGGAGGATGAGAAATCCTCAAAGACTAAATAAAAAATTAAAAAAAAAAAGATTAAAGCAAACCTAAAAAGCTAAAAGAAAGAATTCCATTTATAATGCATGGAATGAACAAGAAAGGTTGGGTCATTATGTAACAAAAGAGACAGTGGAAAGGTTACTTAACCTTCCCATATAAGAATAATTTAGCTTCCATCAAGGCACCATTTATGACAAGGTTGGCTGCTTTCATGTTAGTGGTGTGATGCTCCACAAGCTCAGCTTCATCATCACCTGTCTCAACAAGAATATCGATCGATGGAGGAGCCTGTATATAATAATCATTCAATTAGAACAGGAAGGATAAAATTGTAGAAAAACAAAAGGCATAACTTAAGTGTTAGAAAGTTCTAGCAATACAGAAGCTCGATATGTTGCTTGTAAAAGTCTTTTTGACCATGTTCCCTTCTCCTCATCATTCTGAAACTCAATCACCCAGGTACTTGAAGATTCCAAAGCCTAGAAAATTATAAACCATTCAAAGTTGAGAGAAAATAGGTAGCTAAAATGTTTATTATTCACCTTCATGTGCACACACACATATATATACATATATATCAGTTTCTTCTTCTATTGCCTTCAAGCTGTATTTCGGTACATAATTTTATTTTATTTTTATAGAAAGGAGAACTTTCATTAATCAAGGAAAAAACAATAATTATGTATTTCCATACATAATTAAAGAAGAAAGAAAGATATTGAATAGCCAATTACTTCATGCATGGTCTATTTTAAAATTGAAGTTTAAATATACATGATATAATAAATTACATAAACACGTTCTTATCAATTGACTTTCATTCGTTTATAATACAAAAACATAAATTAATTGAGCAATCAATAGATTATAGATTATACAAGAAGATAGGACTCATAACCTATTCCGAAGCTAAAAGAGTCTCTTCAAATTCATCATGTTAAAGCCTCTATTTTTTTTAGAAGAATTCACAACAATTATATTAAAAGAAAAGAATGTACAAGAGGTTAAGAACACCTCCAAAAGAGATTACAAAAAGGAGTTCCAAGGTAAGTTACACCAAAATTTAAATGTGCATTATTTTTTGACCAAAGATAAATGAAATACAAAAAACGGTCCCAAAGTTGATGATGATCACGAGACATATTGTTGAAAATACGGTTGTTCCTCTCGATCCAAATCACCCAAAAAAGTGCCGCCACAACAAGATTCCAGAAAATGCTCTTACGATTTCTTCTTGAACCAAAAGGGGAGATGGAAAAAAGAGTGCAAATGTCCAAAGGCATAACCCAGAAAATATCAAAATGAGTCAAGATCCGGCCCCAAAAAACACCAATAAAATCACAATGTAAGAATAAATGATTTGTCGACTCATGATCCTTTCCACAAAGACAACATCAATAAGGGGACAAAGACCAAAACGGATTCTTTCTCTGCAAAACATCACAAGTGTTAATCTTCTCTAAAGCAGCAGACCAAAGGAAAAATTGAACCTTAATAGGAATGCCTTTTTGCCAAATAAAAGTATAAGGAAAATGAGATTGAGAAGGGACTTGAATCAATTTTGAGAAAAAGGAATTTGTAGTGAAAGAGCCCGAAGGATGAATGGTCCAGGTTTTACGGTCCTCCAAAGGAGTAGGCAGAACAAAATGGATGGAAGAAAGTAAATCTTGAAATTGCAATAACTCAATCTCATTAAGGTTTCTTCTAAAAGAAAGATTCCAAGAAGAGGAAAAGCTATCGAACAAAGAAGCAATTGAACAACCAACATTAGAGGACACAAGGTAAAGCTGAGGATAAAGTGTTTGGAAAGAAACTTCACCAACCCAAGTATCCTCCCAAAAGTGAATACGTAAACCAAGGCCTAAGGTAAAACTGGTGAAAGAGTTAAAAACATCAAGACCTTGTGAGATAAATTTCCAAGGGAATCGAAAGGACACATTTAACCACATTCGTTTCCCAACCAAAGGTAGAAAAACCATATTTACTCTTCACAATCAAGGTCCAAAAAGCTGAAGAATCTTTTGAAAAACGCCATAACCATTTTCCTAAAAATGCTTTATTTCGAAAGATCAAATTGCCAATGCCCAAACCTCCACAAGTTTTATGTTTTGAAACCTCTTTCCACTTAACAAGATGAGAATGAAAACCTTCATCACTACCATTCCAAAGAAAATTTCGAAAAAGCTTTTCTATTAAACATGCAACTTTCATAGGGAGTTTGAAAATAGATAAATAATAGAAAGGAAGACTCTGTAAAACTGATGCAATAAGAGTAAGACGGCCCCCTTTTGAAAAGAACCTTTTTTTCCACCCATCCAATCTAGAACTTATCTTATCAATAACAGGCTGCCAATAAGAAACAAAAGTCGGATTGCCCCCTAAAGGAAGACCAAGATATTTCATTGGCCAAGAACCAACCGCACAACCTAAAACATAAGCTAGATTTTGAACAACATGATCCTCCAAATGAATACCATAGAAAAAACTTTTCGCAAGGTTAATTTTCAAACCTGACATAACACCAAAAAGACTAATGATGGAAGTCAAGTTTTTAAACGAACATCGTGAGGGAGGAAAAAAATTGTATCATCCGCAAATTGAAGATGGGAAACATTGACATTATCCTTACCAACAAGAAAACCTTGAAACTGACCCATCCCAACCAACTTCTCAATTAGACGACTAAGAATATCAGTGACCAAGATAAAAAGAAAAGGAGATAAAGAGTCCCCTTGTCGTAGACCTCGAGAAGCCCGAATAAAACCAATTGGAGCTCCATTAACCAGAACGGAAAAATTAGACAAGGAAAGGCAACCTTTAATCCAAGAACGCCACTTCTCACTAAAACCTTTAGAAAGAAGAACATAATCAAGAAAACCCCAACTTACATGATCAAAGGCTTTTTCAAAGTCTATTTTAAAAATCAACCCTGATTTTTTCCGAACCCTATAATCATCAATACTCTCATTGGCAATAAAGACAGAATCCAGAATTTGTCTCCCATAAACAAAAGCAGATTGAGAAGGAGAAATGGTTTCAGGAAGAACAGGACGGTGAGCTAGAACCTTGGAAATAATCTTATACAAACTTGTCACAAAGCTGATGGGTCGAAAGTCCGATAAATTAGAAGCACTGGCCTTTTTTGGGATCAAACAGATGAAAGTCGAATTGACTCTAAGGTTAATCGTACCACTAATGAAGAATTCCTTGAAGACCTCTAAAAGATCACCTTTAATAAAATCCCAAGACGTTTGAAAAAAGACATAGTGAAACCATCCGGACCTGTGGATTTATTCTCATCGCAATCAAAAACAACCCTTTTTATCTCAACCAAATCAAAAGGCCTTCCCAAAAAAGAAACAGAAATTGCAGAAATGGGAGACCAATTAATTCCATCTAAATGAAAAGTGCCACTCGAGTTGGAAGAATAAAGATTTTTAAAATGATCAATAATGGCCCGCTCAATATCACCCTTATCAGTAATGACTTCCCCATTCCCAAGAGTCAAACTGTTGATCCACTTTTTACTTTTTCTACCACTTGCAATCCTATGAAAAAGACTAGAGTTATTTTCCCAATTTTTAATCCATTTAGGCTTAACTCTTTGGTTCCAAGAAATTTGCTCAATCCTAAGCAACTCAACATAATCAGAATAAAGAAAGAAAGGTTGGATTGCGATTCATTCAATTTATTTAAAATATAACTCATTTTTTGTAGTTCCTAGCTTTGTTTTTGCTTTAGTGGACTTCTCGTCTTCTTCTTTTTATCTTGTATTTTTTTTTTATTAATGAGAGATTATCTTTCCATCAAAAAAATACAATAAAATATCCATACTAATCACACTATTACCATATTGTAGCACGTAAATTTAACGTCTTTCAGAAACCCAACTAAATTCTACCCTTTCTTCTTCTTCTTTCCACCATCTATTTTATTGCATCACTTTTCTACCATCTCTTCTCTTTAATATTCAAACTAATTCTTGAAATCTTTCTTTTTTAAGAAATTTAAACAAGATAAGTTCTTAGAGTTTTCAAGCTTGCTTGGCATCATCTCCCATTTTTCCCTTCACTCTCTTCGGATAGACTTTCTTGGATCACCCATTATTCGAGCTCTTTTACTTGCAAATCTTTCGTTATCTCCCTTACCAATAGCTCTTCAACCCCTTTTGATTCTTTCTGCTCAATTTGGCTAACCGGATTGCAACCTAAAATTCAATTTTTCCTATGGACTTTTTCCTTGGCCACTGGGGATGTTCTACAAAAACAGTTGCGCTCCTCTTGCTTGTCACAACATGCTTGTTTTATATGCTATAGAGATTTTAAATATGTCTCCCATTTTGTATGCATTGTGATTTTACAGCAAAATTTTGGTTCTAACTTCTTTGTCAATTCGACTTGAGTTGGGTTCCTCCAAATAATGCTTGTGATATTTTGGATTGGGACATTTCCCATTTTTCCCCTTCACTCTCTATTCTTTAGAGTGTTTGGCTAGAAAGAAACTCGCGGATTTTTAATGAGGTTGTTAATCCTTAGTGGCATACTTAGGTTCTATCGTTTTTCGTACTTTTTGTTGGGCGAAAGTTGTTAACCCCTCTTCTTTCCATTCATTATAAATGGAATTCTTTCATTTAGCATTTTACTTTTAGCATCCTTATTTTGTTTTTCTGTTTTGTGGAATTTTCTCATCCTCTAAATGTAATATTTTCCTTTTCTATAAAAAAAAATATTCACTACCAAGCTTCAATAATACAATTAAGAAAAATAAAAGGAAAAAAGATGACATCACAAGAAGCCAATAAAACGTACCTTTTGAATATCCATACCTCTGGAACTCACTGCGATACAAAACATCGAACCACCCACATTAGTTGATGGAACCTCGTGGACTTGCTTACCAGCTACGCTGTAATATCACAAAAATATTAATAAATTAATTAAACTCAAAATAGTTAATTAGTGAAATTCAAACAGCAAAGACACAGAAATGAGAAGATCACAAAGATTACCTCAAATAGCGTTGGTAGCTCTGGGACTTCCCTGACTCCAAGACATAAACATATAAGCCTGACAATACAAGATAGCAAGGCTTCCACGTAGCCACAGAATTGCCTATACCCTGAAACAAATAACATTAAAAAATTATAGATAGAATAAACCACACAATAATCCTTTGTTTTTCTTTTAAATCCTTACCCTCCACACAAGGATTCTTGCATCAGCAGCAAGATCAACAGAACCCCAAGGAGCAGGTACAGGTTGAATATTACCACCAGAATGTTGACCATAAGTTTCCATTTTCCCACAGATAATGTTAAATAATTCCATGAGTTTACAATATCTTGCTGGTGAGAAGTGAATGCCAAGGTTAGGCACTTGAATAGAGACTCGCGTAGATGGGTAACTTGGATGAGGTACCTTTATCTTGAACAACGAAAAAAAAAATAACAAGGTTACATACAATGATACAAATACTTTAACTTCTTCCAACCAAAAAAAGTGAAAGCCAACGTGAAGAGTTGACTTACTTTAGAAACTGGAAGTAATAAGTAAAACAGTTACCTGATCAACAATTACTGCCATTCCACACTGATCAAGAAGAGGATAAACATTGTCAACTTCCTTTGGTAAAGGAGAAACAAGAGGTTGATTACAATAATCTGGCACAATAGTTCTGCATTTCTGACATTCAGAACCACAATCCCTGAACAAAGCGGCAATATCCCTTCCAGATATATAAAACCGAGAATACAAACTGTGTCTTCGTCCATCCGACTGAAAGCCCTGCAATAAAATGCCATAAATAAAAGCAAGAAATTACAAACTAACAACAAAGCAATATGCCATTGTAAGTATACCAGAGTTCGCAGCATAAAATGACCAAAATCCAAAAGAAAGTGACTATCACATTGGGATGAGCCACAAGTTCTGATGGGAACTCTAACTTTTGGAGCATCAAGGTCAATGTCAAGGGCAAATCTGCAACACCAAAGAAATTGGAATTTACATTAAAAATGTTTATTTTGAAAGAAAAAACAAGAAAGATTATTGAGATAAAAATGATTAACCATCAACTATCATGCACGGTTAACAAATTAGAGGGTAACTGATGTGAATCATAATAGGTTAAATAGTTTAGGTTTATTTATGAGTAATTATTAGAGAATTAGTTTATTTTAATGTAATTAATTAATATTAATTCTAGTTACTTTAGGTTAAAATTAGGGTTTTTATTGTAAGGCTATAAATAGCCATATTAGGTTTCATTTTGTAGGAATCTTATCTTGTATCCAATTTATCAAATATCAAATAGAGAGAGTTTTCTCCTCTTTAGGGTTTTAACCCCTTGTTCTTGGGTTGGATAATGATAAATTGGATTTCCCATTCAAGCATGGATTTGCTTGTTGAGGCCATGGACTCGGCCTCGCCCCACATCAGTAACCATAATATTAGAAATATAATTTATATTAAATACATTAAAAAGTACTTAGATCAATACAACATAAAAAAAAGGAAAAGTGAAGAGAAAGATGAATTACTTGCTTTGTTCCTCCAATACCATTTGAAATTGCTCTTGCGCTCTACGAGTCACTTTCTCAATTTTCACCTGTAGTCCGGGTTAAGTACTATAAGAATATTGAAAAACATTTTTTTATAAGAGAATACTGAAAAGCAGAGAAATTATGTTCATGTTATAGTGTATTGGCATTATTACCTGTAAAGCTGCCGCAGTTTCCAAAGTAACAGTAGGGCTGACTGCATTACTCCTCCTCAAGAACTCTAAAAACCGATCACAACTTTCCATCAAAATCTACCAAAACAAAAACAAAAAAAGAGGTCATAAGCAAGGAGTTCGATGTCGATGGAAATGTTGAGGTTCAAATTTATGGAAATGTCGATGGAAATATCGATGTCGATGGAAATTCCCAGAAAAATCACAGAAACGATGGACACATGGAAGAATTTTTGGAGTTTATAAATGAAATTTTCACAATGACTTCATTAGGTCATAATCTATCATATAAATGAATTATACAACTATAAATAATAGTGAACATAGCAAAATGTAGGAAGTACAGTATAATTTGTAAAATAATTCTAACATGATTTTTTTTTTACTCACTTGTATAGAAAACGTTAGTTAAACTTGAAGTTAATTACACGTTCAATTATTGTATAAGTACATGGATACTATTTTTTTCCTGTAAAATATATGGATACTATTGATATTTTGGAAAGAATGAATATTAAAGAAATCTTATTGATATCCTTTCTACTTCTTTACAATACAGACCACTATATAAATAACAAAACTAACACCTATTTTTGGTATATATAAGAGAGAATCAAGGCTTAAAATAATTTTGATTGAACCACAAATAAAGGGATTCTCATAACTTAGTTTGCTCCATTTAACAGATCATGCGAATTCTTTCATATAATTTTGTCTTTTCTCCTTTCTTTCTCTTTTGAGGATTTCTCATACTCTATTATGTATATTTCTTTCTTTTTAATCAATTGAATTTTTCTATCAAAAAATGATAGATCAAAAGATATTTAAACATAAACATATGCCAAAGAATTTTTTAGTCACCGTCACATAGCAGGGAGAAATTGTCGCAGACAGTCTCCAGTCAACATTTTCCCCAACTGGCATGTGTATAAAGCTAGCAGCCAATGCATTTGCCTTCTGCTCACTACAGACACTCTGTAAAACAGTTTTCACCATAACTAGATAATAAAGAGAAATATCATATGGGTTAGCAAAAATTTAAAAGTATTTGCAAATATAGAAGATTTTTGTGGGTTAATCAGTTATTAACGAAAATCAATGGTAAATATAATCAATATTAGAAATTAACATCGATCATAACAAATCATTGACTGACACGCTAAGTGTCATGATCATGCTTGTCCAGGGTCTTGTTTGCCTATGGCCGTATGCCCACGACATTGTCCCCTTCTCTCAATTATGCTTTGTATTTAGATTAAGCTTTTAATTATGTTTTTAATCACTTTTGTAAGCGAGTGACTCCTCGCCACTTTTCATGTACAGCCCTGCGAGCAAAAATGCTCCAGAATGTACTATAGGGGGGTGTGAACAGTCTCAACTCAATACCTTTCTATCTCGTTGTATGCTAGCAAGCTTTCTTTATTCTGTTGTTGTTGCCTACAATATTTCTATTGTTTTCGAATGAATCAAAGCTTTCTCAAATGTATTTCTCCAAACACGTTTTATAAAACATTTTCTCGATAAACGTGTGTGGAGGTCGTTGTATAGGGCGGGGTAGGCCCTAGTGTTTCGGCTGGCTTGTCCGTGAGCGGGGGCAAGCGCCACACAATCGTGTCTGTGTAAACCAAGAGTTCTACGATTGTGACAGTTGGTATCAAAGCCATCAGTTGGCTTCTTTTGAAAAGTTGTGATCATGCCGAGGGGTCCATCTGATATGACCCATAACGAGCGCCTTTTGTGGCTGGAAGAACACGTCAAATACTTGTTGGACGTGCCAGATTCAGTTCGATTTTGTGAAACTCGAATTGAGGAACTTTCTGGTAAGCCTCTAGATGTTGAGGCAGTAAATAGTCGGATCGATGCTTTGCCAGTTGCTGAACTGATGGGTCGGGTGGAGACCCTTGAAGCAAAGATGACCGGTTTTGGAAATTTTGAGCGTGCTGAAAGCTCAACTAGTTTTGTGGCCCATATGGAAGGGCGAGTCAATAGTATCGACGAGACTCAAAAGACACTACTCAAGGTCGTGAACGATCTTACTGAAGACTTCAGAGCCACTGTGGAAGCCATGAGGGCTGAAGTGGTTGAGTTGAATACTAGGTTGAATCTCACCATGCGTGCGGTGAACAACCAAGCCCCTGCTGTGGGGGCACTTGAACCAGCTCGAATTCGCATTCCTCAACCAAAACCTTTTGGAGGGGCACGCGATGCAAAAGAATTGGAAAACTTCCTCTTCGATATGGAACAATATTTTAGGGCTGCTAAAACCGATTCTGAAGAAGCAAAAGTCACTTTAGCTTCCATGCATCTGAGTGATGATGCCAAGTTGTGGTGGCGTTCGAAGTTCGATGATATTCAGCAAGGACGTTGTCAAGTCAACACGTGGGATGAATTAAAACAAGCTCTGAGAACCCAGTTCTTTCCTGAAAATGTTGAGTTCGTTGCTCGGCGGAAACTCATAGAATTGAAACACACCGGCAATATAAGAGACTATGTGAAACAATTTTCAGCTCTTATGTTGGATATACGTGACATGTCCGAATAGGATAAAGTATTCAGCTTTGTGGAGGGGCTAAAGCCGTGGGCCAGAACCAAGTTATATGAACAGAAGCCCCAAGATGTGAGTACTGCCTTAGCAGCTGCTGAACGGTTGTTCGATTATAGTATCGAACCTACCCAATAGAAGAGAGTTAGTCAACCCTCGAACTCAGGAAGTAAACCCTCAAACTTCAATGCACCTAAAGTTGGGGGAGGCAAGAGACCTGTAGTTCAAGAAGGAAATTACATGGCTCGAGGGTCGAGTAATACGAGCTACAATGCAAGAGGGCCGTTGGCTTGTTTTCTTTGCAAGGGGCCTCATCGAGTAGCTGAATGCCCCCATCGGGCTGCCCTCACGGCCATGCAGGCAACAATCCAGGCTAAGACTGAGGAAGAAATAGAGCCTGAAACTGAAAATGGTCAAGAAGAAGAAACTCCTAGAATGGGAGCGTTGAGCTTCTTCTCTGCCATTCAGAAACAAGTAGATGGAGTCAAGGACTCTTCTGAACGTGGTCTTATGTTTGTTGAAGCAGTGTTCAACGGTAAACAAGCAAAGAGTACTATGGTGGATTCTGGAGCCACTCATAACTTCATGACCGAACTGGAAGCGAAACGTTTGGGATTGAAGATTGAGCAGGACTCAGGAAAGATGAAAGCAGTCAACTCCGCAGCCCTTCCCATAGTGGGAAGTGTAAAAAGAACTTGTCTGAAGTTAGGCCAGTGGGCTGGGGACGTCGACTTCGTAGTAGTGAGGATGGATGACTTTGATGTAGTACTCGGTATGGAGTTTCTCTTAGAACATAAAGTCATCCCGATACCTGTGACTAGGAGTTTGATAGTCACGAGCAATAACCCGACAGTTATTCCTACTGTCATCAAGCAACCGGGAGCTGCCCGTATGATATCTGCCCTTCAGTTGAAACGAGGGCTTGCGCATGACGAACCTACTTTTATGGCCATACCTCTTGTTAAGGAGAAGTGTGAAGACGGGCCCGTTCCAAGAGAGATTCAACATGTTTTAGTTGAATTTGCTGATGTTATGCCTAAGAGTCTGCCGAAAACTCTACCTCCGAAACGATCTATAGATCACGAGATCGAGTTAACACCAGGAGTGAAACCCCCGGCAAGACAGGCTTATAGAATGGCCCCTCCTGAGTTGGCTGAGCTCAGGAATCAACTGGATGAGTTACTTTCTGCTGGATTCATCCGGCCTGCTAAAGCCCCATATGGTGCTCCCGTTCTGTTTCAGAAAAAGAAGGACGGTAGTCTTCGCTTATGTATAGACTACCGTGCCTTGAACAAGTTAACTGTGCGCAATAAATACCCTCTGCCTATTATTCCTGATCTCTTTGATAGGCTTCATGGAGCTAAATATTTCACTAAGTTGGACCTTCGGTCAGGGTACTACCAAGTTCGGATTGCAGAGGGGGATGAACAGAAAACAACATGTGTTACTCGCTATGGTGCATTTGAGTTTCTAGTCATGCCGTTTGGTTTGACGAATGCTCCCGCAACATTCTGTACTTTAATGAATCAGGTATTCCACGAGTATCTTGATAAGTTCGTTGTGGTTTATCTTGACGATATTGTTGTTTTCAGCTCTACCATAGAAGAACACAGAATACACCTAAAGTTGGTGTTCGCTAAACTACGGGAAAACCAGTTGTATGTCAAACGAGAGAAGTGTTCCTTTGGCCAAAAGCGCATCACCTTCCTTGGACACATAATTGAATGCGGGAGAATTGGCATGGATGATGAGAAAGTACGAGCTGTCCAAGAATGGAAGGTCCCAACAACTATTTCTGAGTTGAGATCGTTCCTAGGATTGGCTAACTACTACCGTCGCTTCGTTGAGGGATTCTCAAAGAAAGCGACTCCTCTGACAGAACTACTGAAGAAAAGTAATAATTGGAGTTGGACTCCTAATTGTCAAGCGGCGTTTGATAGTCTAAAGAAGGCCATGATGGAGGGTCCTGTTCTCGGGATAGCGGATGTCTCGAAACCCTTTGAAGTGGAGACAGACGCCTCTGACTTTGCTCTTGGTGGTGTCCTTCTACAGGATGGCCACCCGATCGCGTATGAAAGTCGAAAACTGAATGATGCTGAGAGAAAGTATGCAGCGTCAGAAAAGGAGATGTTAGCTGTGGTCCATTGTCTGCGAGCCTGGAGACAATATCTGTTAGGGGCCAAGTTTGTTGTGAAGACCGATAATAGTGCGGTATGCCACTTCTTTACTCAACCAAAGTTGACCTCAAAGCAAGCACGTTAGCAAGAATTTGTAGCAGAGTTTGACTTCCAGTTTGAACATAAACCGGGAAAGACTAATCTTGCAGCTGATGCTTTGAGTCGGAAGAGCGAACATGCGGCCCTGTGCACGTTAGCTCACATACAAGCTAGTAAAGTGGCAGGTACTATAAAAGAGGTGGTGAAGCGTCACTTGGAAGATGATCCTGCAGCTCAGGCAATTATCAGTCTGGCTAAAGAAGGGAAGACAAGACAGTTTTGGGTGGAAGATGACCTCCTACTCACTAAAGGAGGTAGGTTATATGTGCCTGAGGCGCGGGCGTTGCGGAAATCTTTATTAGAAGAATGTCATGATACCCTTTGGGCCGGCCATGCGGGTTGGCAACGTACTTTTGCTCTGCTAAAACGGGGATACTACTGGCCGAACATGCGCGAAGACGTAATGCAATATACAAAGACTTGCCTTATCTGCCAACAAGACAAGACTGAAAAGGCCAAGATAGCTGGGTTGCTGGAACCCCTCCCCGTGCCTTCTCGCCCTTGGGATAGTGTTTCTCTGGATTTCATCACCCACCTCCCAAAGGTTGGAGAATTTGAAGCCATTTTGGTGGTGATAGACAGATTCTCTAAATATGCCACCTTCATCCCGGCTCCGAAGATGTGTTCAGCAGAAATGACAGCCCAATTGTTCTTTAAAAATGTGGTTAAGTTATGGGGCGTTCCTGAGAGTATTGTCAGCGAAAGAGATGCAAGATTTACAGGTTCGTTCTGGACTGAGTTGTTCAGTATGTTGGGGTCTAATCTGAATGTGTCATCAAGTTATCATCCTCAGACGGATGGTCAAACTGAACTTTTCAACAGCCTCCTTGAAGAGTATCTACGCCACTTCATTGATGCAAGACAACGCAATTGGGTGCAATTGCTGGATGTTGCCCAATTCTGCTTTAATTGTCAGAAGAGCTCTACGACCGGAAAGAGCCCCTTTGAAGTCTCATGTGGAAGACAACCGTCTATGCCACATCTCACTGACCACCCATATGTAGGCAAGAGTCCTCAAGCCTACAACTTCACGAAAGAGTGGAGACAGACCGCAGATGTAGCTCGGGCCTATCTAGAAAAGGCCTCTAAACATATGAAGAAGTGGGCTAACAAGAAGCGCCGCCCGTTAGAGTTTCAAGTAGGGGACAAAGTGCTCATCAAGCTGAGACCTGAACAGTTTAGATTCCGAGGGAAGAAGGATCATCGTCTGATGAGGAAATATGAAGGTCCAGTTGAAGTCCTCCGAAAAGTGGGCAAAGCGTCTTACAAAGTTCAGTTGCCCGCTTGGATGAAAATTCACCCAGTCATCCATGTTAGCAATCTGAAGTCTTACCATCCTGATTTAGAAGATGGTTCTCGTAATGAAGTCCCAAGACCTCCTGTGAATTGGAAGAATACTGCAGGAAAGGTAGTAGAAGAAGTCCTAGCCGAGAGGACACGTAAACTCACTCGACCTCGACGAAATCAACGAGAATTCCTTGTCAAATGGAAGGATCTCCCGAATGAAGAGATTAGTGGGAAGCCAAGAAGACCTAGAACTGTTCAAGCGGAAGATCGAAGACTTTAAGTCGAAGTCATGTCGTTATGAGGGGACGTCAACCATTTAAGTGGGGGAGAATGTCATGATCATGCTTGTCCAGGGTCTTGTTTGCCTATGGCCGTATGCCCACGACATTGTCCCCTTCTCTCAATTATGCTTTGTATTTAGATTAAGCTTTTAATTATGTTTTTAATCACTTTTGTAAGCGAGTGACTCCTCACCACTTTTCATGTACGAGCCTACCACAGCAAAAATGCTCCAGAATGTACTATAGGGGGGTGTGAACAGTCTCAACTCAATACCTTCCTATCTCGTTGTATGCTAGCAAGCTTTCTTTATTCTGTTGTTGTTGCCTACAATATTTCTATTGTTTTCGAATGAATCAAAGCTTTCTCAAATTTATTTCTCCAAACACGTTTTATAAAACATTTTCACGATAAACGTGTGTGGAGGTCGTTGTATAGGGCGGGGTAGGCCCTAGTGTTTCGGCTGGCTTGTCCGTGAGCGGGGGCAAGCGCCACACAATCGTGTCTGTGTAAACCAAGAATTCTACGATTGTGACACTAAGCACCTGCTACATTTGCTAAAACCCCTTAAAAAAACAAAATATTTTTTTTAGAAGAATTCACAACAATTATATTAAAAGAAAAGAATGTACAAGAGGTTAAGAACACCTCCAAAAGAGATTACAAAAAGGAGTTCCAAGGTAAGTATAAAGAAGAAAAAGTTACACCAAAATTTAAATGAGCATTATTTTTTGACCAAAGATAAATGAAATACAAAAAACGGTCCCAAAGTTGATGATGATCACGAGACATATTGTTGAAAATACGGTTGTTCCTCTCGATCCAAATCACCCAAAAAAGTGCCGCCACAACAAGATTCCAGAAAATGTTCTTACGATTTCTTCTTCAACCAAAAGGGGAGATGGAAAATAGAGTGCAAATGTCCAAAGGCATAACCCAGAAAATATCAAAATGAGTCAAGATCCGGCCCCAAAAAACACCAATAAAATCACAATGTAAGAATAAATGATTTGTCGACTCATGATCCTTTCCACAAAGACAACACCAATAAGGGGACAAAGACCAAAACGGATCCTTTCTGCGCAAAACATCACAAGTGTTAATCATCTCTAAAGTAGCAGACCAAAGAAAAAATTGGACCTTAATAGGAATGTCTTTTTGCCAAATAAAAGTATAAGGAAAATGAGGTTGAGAAGGGACTTGAATCAATTTTGAGAAAAAGGATTTTGTAGTGAAAGAGCCCGAAGGATGAATGGTCCAGGTTTTACGGTCCTCCAAAGGAGTAGGTTGAACAAAATGGATGGAAGAAAGTAAATCTTGAAATTGTAATAACTCAATCTCATTAAGGTTTCTTCTAAAAGAACGATTCCAAGAAGAGGAAAAGCTATCAAACAAAGACGCAATTGAACAACCAACATTAGAGGACACAAGGTAAAGCTGAGGATAAAGTGTTTGGAAAGAAAACAAAATATTATCATGGGGAATTCCAATAGGTAACACTATTTTAAAAGTGTTTGCAAATAAAGCAATTTTTAAGCGTGTTAATCAATGATTAATGATAATCACTTCATGCAATTAGTGTCAGATCATGGTAATTCACACGCTAAAAATCTACTATATTTGCAAATATTTCTCTTTTGATACAAATGCAAATATTTTCTAAGCAATGTTATATTTGCAAAAGCCACTACTATCAATTATCATAGAGATTCAATGATATCATTAGATGTCACTTTATGTTCTACACCGTCTTTATGTAGAGATTAGCCCATGAATTCTTTGTACAGTCAGAATCTAGAGAGAATGCATGTTGAAAGTTCTAACTGTGGAACAACGAAGAAGCAGGAAACTCAACAAGTCTAAACAACCTCATTAACAATTTTATCAGGAAAAAAATAACAAATAATCTAATTCAAGGAACAAAGAGAATGCAAAAGTTTTTTTGGCATAAGACACCGTCACCAAGATTCGAACCAAGGAGTTGACATGGCCTGAAAACAGAAGCAACCACTGCGCCAATCATAATTAAGAGAATGCAAAAGTTGGGATGAAGGGAAGCGATAATTCATCACACAAGCAAGTAATTACATTTTTCAAATAGAAATCCAAGTACATAATATTTATTTCCAACAGAAACAGTGAAACAAACATAAGAACACCTCACCAATAAAGACGCAAACAAACCTGAGCAAGTGAACCTTCTGGAGCAGACAAACCATAAAACTTCAGTAACACGTCACAGTGGGTGCTGCGCTGTTTTAACTTGGTTGACACATAAAGTTGCTCAAATCTGCCACAAACAATCTCAGTCTCATAAATATTAACGATTCTTGCAGCGGCCTGATTAATAGATACAGTAACCAAAAACTGTATCATATTCTGCACATCCTTTCCAGAATGTGATGGCAAATCCTCATCTGGTTGATAACTTAGTAACTTATTGATTGCCCGCCATTCCTCTTTAGTCAGATGTTCTTCTCCTAAATGTGGTCCCTCAGAAGCAACCCCAGCAGAAGCATCTTCAGAATCTGTGCGCCTAATAAAATACAACGAAAAAAATTGGCTAAGATATTTGGATGTTTTAAAATTTAGTAAATTTTTCAAGTTTTATTATTTTTTAGCATTTTGATAAATTCACTATATAATGAATTCCTTTGATTATTGAATGAATATTAAAAAAAGAGCTATTTTTGAAAATTCTGAAATTTTTCACAATTATCATAAATCACGTCTCATTCAATATGTTACAAAATAAATAAAGGGAATAGTAGCAAATCACACACCTCTGCTCGATAGTTTAAACAAAGTGGGACACGTGATTATTTTACATTTATCATGTGTTCCAATTCCATTAAAAATAATAGAAATTTTTAACAAATGTGTACAATTGGTAGAAACTTACACTTTGTTAAATACGCAACTTATTCTACGAATCGCACCAATCTATTATTGTTATTGGAATAGGAACACGTGGAAGATCACATGGGTGTGTTTATAATCTTGCTTTTTATTTTCGTTTTGTAACCTTTATACTAAGGAATCCTCAAATTTTGCTTATACTTATAATATTGTAGTGATTTCTTCTAAAAAAATTCACGTTCTCCAATTCCACACAAAACCTTTTCTCTCGACAATCTCATCTAGAAAACCCTTATCTACATGGGCTTTCTCAAAAATCAAACTTGAAAATTACACCTTTTTTCTTACACCAATATAATCATAATCGCTTCCTTGACTATCAAAACTTCATCCAAATTTTTTTTTGATAGGAAACATAGATATATATATATTAAGAAAAAAGGGGAGATTACAAAAAGGTGATTAGTAAATCACCAAGGCCAAAGGATTACAAAAAGATTTTCCAGTTGGCATTAATCATGAAACTATCATAATTACAAAAAAAATCTATTTAGGGAGCTCCATTGTGAAACTTTGAAGTGCATAATCTCCCAAACTTCCGTAGCATTCCGAGTTTTGTTGTTGAAAATCCGCGAGTTCCGTTCCATCCAAATTTCCCAAACAATGCATTTCACTGCAAATTCCCACAGAATTCTTGCCTTCTTTTTAAAAGGATGACCCATCATCAAATTGCCAATCAGCAAAGCAGCATTTTAAGGAAGGCAAGTATCTTGGTTGAAAGTAGAGAAGAGAAAATTCCATAGATTTCTAGCAAAAGGGCAATGAATGAAGAGGTGGTTGTGACTTTCATCATGGTTTAGGCAAAGGCAGCAAATGTTTGGGGAGATAGAGAGGTCAGGACGCCTTTTTTGCAGAATATCCAAGGTGTTTAGACCACCCAAAGTAAAATTCCAAACAAAGAAGTTAATCTTTTTTGGAGCTCCTTTTTTCCAAATTGTTTTAAAAAGATTGGAATCCATAACAAGCATTTTGTTAGAGAGGTGGGCAAAAAAGGATCTGACCGTGTAAACACCATCTTTTTCCAGCGACCAAGTTAAAACATCAGTTTGGTGATTGAGGGAGATAGGGTGAATCAAGGCCATAAGGGTGGCAAACTCCTCCAACTCTCTGTCCGAAAGGATTCTGTTGAAGTTTAAATCCCACGCACGGCAATGAGGGTCCCAGAAATGATTCACCGTAGCAGATTTATCAATTGATATTCGGTAGAGTCTTGGAAATTGATGCTTCAAGGTGCTACCATTAACCCACATATCATTCCAGAAACTACAAGAGTATCCATTGCCAATTCTAATAGTGAAAAGAGATGTAGTCTGCTTCCTGCAAGAAAAAATAAAATGCCAAGGACAGTTTCTCTTATTGGGGGTAGTAGAAGTGAAGAGACCATTTTGAAGCATTCCATATTTAGATGTGATAATGTTAAACCACATTGAGTTTCTTTCATTAGAAAACCTCCACCACCATTTAGCAGCGAGGGCAAGATTCTTGTCTTTTAAATTGCCAATGCCAAGACCACCACCCTCCTTATGATTGGAAACTTTTTTCCAATTAATAAGATGGCAGTATTAATGCCCTCCTTGGCCCAGAGAAAATCACGCATTTTTTTTTCAATAATTTGACTAACTTTGATGGGCATTTTGAAGAGAGACATCAAATAGGTGGGAATATTCATGAGCACCGATTGTATGATAGTGAGCCTACCACCTTTGGAGAAGAGAGCATTTCTCCATTTGTCAAGCCGCTTTGAGATTTTCTTTGTGACCGGGTCCCAAAATTGGAGAGAATTTGGATTCCCACCCAAAGGCATACCCAAGTAGGACATAGGCCAGGATCCAACCGAGCAGCCTAGAATAGCAGCTTGGGCAGCCACTTCATCAGAATCAATGTTGATACCATTAAGGGTAGTTTTGGCCATGTTGATCTTCATTGCAGACGGATCCTCGAAGAGCTTGAGAGCATCAACGATTTTGTTGATTTCATTGTCCTCATATTCACCAAAGATGAGGATGTCATCAGCGAACAGAAGATGGTTTAAATGATACTGATTTTCCCCAAGTCTAACACCCTTGAGAGTGTTGTTTTGAAGGCTTTTATCAAGAATCTGACTGAGGACATCCATAATCAAGACAAAAAAAAAGGGAGAGAGGGGATCGCCTTGTCGAAGACCACGTGTGGCATGAATTTTGCCTCTTGGTCTACCATTTATGAAGATGGAGAAGGAAGCGTTGGAGATACAGCTATGAATCCATCTCCTCCAAACAGTGTCAAAGCCCTTTAACTCCAAAATGGCAAGAAGAAAGTCTCAATCCACCCTATCAAAAGCTTTTTCAAGGTCCACTTTTAGAACCCAATACTTTCTTTCCGAGGCTTTAAGCTCATCAATTACCTCGTTGGCAATCAAAATGGCATCAGTGATCTGTCTATTATGAACAAAAGCAAACTGAGAGTTAGATATGGTGGAGGGGATGACTTCCTTTAGGCGATTGGCAAGGACCTTAGCAATAATTTTATAAAGGCCATGAATCAAGCTAATAGGTCTAAAATCCGCAACTCTGAAAGATCTTACTTTTTTGGGGATGAGGCAGATATAAGACTCTTTCAAGTAGGCATTGAGACGCTTATTCTCAAAAAAATCCTGGAACACTTTCAATATATCAGGCTTGATGGTGTTCCAACATTTTTTAAAGAAATCGCCAGTGTATCTGTCTGGGCCTGGAGCCTTATTTGAGTCAAGAGTCATGACAGCTGAGAAGATTTCCATTTCAGAGAAAGGATGGATAAGAGAATGATTTTCTTCAGGGGAGATAGGCCTCCAATTGGTGTTGTCAGGAACTGATCTAAAGCCTTCTTTCCTCGTATAGAGTTTTTGAAAGAAAGAGACGATTTCTGATTCAATTTGTGAGATGTTGAGGAGGCTCACCCCATTATCATTGACCAGTTTGTTGATGAAGGCCTTTCTACGTCTACCATTTGCAATTCTATAGAAGAGATTGGTGTTCTCATCTCCTTCCTTTACCCAATTTAACTTGCATTTTTGTCTCCATTTCATGTTTTCTTTCATCAGGACATCCAGAAATTGAGATTTCAGAAGTTGCCTTAGAGCAAAATCACTTTCATTGAGAGGCTGCTGCTCTTCTTTGATGTCTAAAGCATTGATGGCCCTTGTGGTAGTAATTTTAATAGAATTGATGTCTCCGAGAGTCTTTTGGTTCCAAGATTTGAGATCAGATTTAAGCATTTTAAGCTATTGGTTTAGACTAAAACCAGGCCAGCCATGAACTTCGTAAGAATTCCAGAGATTATGAACCATCATTTTGAAGTTTGCCTGAATGAACCATAAATTTTCAAATCTGAAAGGCATAGGCCCCAATGAAAGATTGCCAGTTTCAAGGAGGATTGGAAAGTGGTCAGAAGTGTTGCGATGTTTCCTAGTTACTTTTGTGTGTGAAAACTTTGAGAGCCAACTATCTGTAACAAGGAAACGGTCTATAAGAGTAAAAATAGGTCTTCCTCTCATGTCTGACCAAGTGAAAGAACCATTTGAGAGAAGGATATCAGTGAGAGATAAATCATCGATCAAGTTGTTGAACAAACGCATACTTTTAGTAACTCTTCCTCCAGAAGATTTCTCTGAGATCTTCCTTGTAACGTTGAAGTCGCCCCCAGACACCAACAACCAGTACAGAGACCAGTGACGAAATATAATTCCTCCCAAAGAAGATGTCTTTCTCGGTAGGTGGAAGGACCATAAACAGAGGTAAGCCAAATAATGGAGTCATTTTCTAAGCGAGCATTGAGGGAGAGGGAGAAAGCACCACTGATGACTTCAATAATGGAAATGGAATTGATATTCCATAAAACAACAATCCCACCAGCAGCGCCAATAAAGGGGATAAAAGACGAGTCAATGTCTCTGGAACTCCAAATAGACCTGACAATATTTCTGTCTATGGAAGAGAGTTTTGTTTCTTGGAGAAAAACAACATCAGGGTTGAGGGCGGAAATCGTATCTTTAACAAGGGTCCTCTTGTCACTGGACCCTAGACCTCTCACATTCCAAGAGAGGATCTTCATGTAAAACCTGGGGTGCCCTCAGGGATACTAAGCGCAGTATCACCGTTTATAGCTTGGAACAACTTGTTAAGGATATCTGTAGGGATGATGCAAAGCCCCTGGTTACGGAGATGAGAATCCAGACCTGCCCATTTGTGCGTGATTGGGTTGTAGGGAGGGATGGGATTTCCTTCAGGGTCGGAGTGTGTTTGATTTGACTCTTTAAAAAGGTTTGAAAGGTCTTTACCAAGAGAGGAAGTGGAGAGAAACTGATCTTTTTCCCCAGGGATTTGAATAGAGTTAAAAGGGGTTTTTTCCTGGCTACTAAAACTGATGAAAGAATCCATGGGAGAAGGAGGGGAAGAGGGAGGTTGGGAATTAGAAGGGTTGGTGGAGAAGATAGGGTTTTCTTTTAGGAGAGGGGCAGTATGTGGCCGGTTGGGTAAAGGATTTTTTGGTGAAGAGATTGAAAGCAGAGGGGGGGAAGTGGGGCGTTTGAGGATGACGACAGGTGTAGGTAGGGTGGTTTTGGTTGAGACAGATGGAACGGAAGGTTGTTTAAACACGTGATCTTGTTTGGGCTGTTTGGAGGTTTGGCCCAAAGAAGTCTTTGAAGGCCCAGAAACAGGAAAGGCCTCAGTTGAGTTTAAAGCAGGTTCAGGAAGTTTGATAAGGTTGGTGGGCCCAGCAGAGGGTAAGCAGGGAAAAAAAGGTGTTTTAGGGATAGGGGTGAGGGATTGGACGTCTGATAAGGCAGACTCACAGGTACCTTTTCCTGAAAGCACGTGGGCAGTCTGGAGAAAAGGTAGTGACCAAGGGTTAAAACCCGAATGCCCGTTGTCCTGAATAACCTCCGGGTAAAAGTTTGGATCTTTTGTTGGAATGGTCGGATAAGGGTGTTTCACGGTGGTTGGAGGGGTGGGATCTTGAAAAGGCGCCGTAAAAACCATGAAGTCACCATTTTTTCCATCAAAGATAATGAGTTTGGCCGGGATAAAACCGTGATGATTTTTCCTCACCTTTATAGTAGCTTCGAGGCATTCTATGAGGGATTCAGTTTTCTGGGAGCATTCAATGAAACCTCCACAAGCATCTCCCAAAGCTTTGAGAATGGGTTCCGTCCAAAGATGGAGAGGAAGATTTCTGAGTTTAATCCAACCCCCAAAGCTAGGGGTGACAACAGTTTGACCGTGGATAGTAGAGTCCCATCTTTCAAACTTCAGAGCTATGTTTCCAAGAAAGCACCAACCCACATTGGCAGTTAAAAGGTTGTCAGTAAAGGATTTAGAAGGGCATTGAAGAAGGACTTTATCTGGTTGGAAAGGGTTAATGGAGCAGGTGTGGCCGGTGGACTCATTAATGGAATTTAAGATAGAGCACCAATCATTCTGAAAAAATCTCCTTGAGATAATTAAGGTTCTATCCCAATAAATAAGACCAAAGCCATAGGGAGAGAGAGGGATGGAAGGGGTTTTTGGAGTATTTAAAATCTTCACGGGGGAGAGATTTGGAGTTTGTGGTTTTTGGTTTCTGGGGGGCATCTGTTTCCGAGTGGAGGATTTGAGCGTAGGTCAGGGATGGGGTTGTGACAGGGTGGGAGGCCTTTTTAGGTTTGAGGTTGGTGCTTTCTTTTCCTTCAAAGAAATCTCGTATAAGAGATTTAAAGGTTTTCCAACCAGCGAGGTTTACTCCGGCAGGGATGACGAGGTTGTTTCTCTTACCGTTGTTTGAGATTTTTGAGAGTTCAAGAAACATTCCTCTTTTGTTTGTAGTCCCCTGGAAACATAAGACTCCATCACTGAAGCGAAGCTCCCTGAAGAACTTTTGATTAGTAGGAGTAATGAGAAGGTCATCAAGAGTGTCGCTGGTCCAAACCGTAGCATCTAACTCCAGGGTAAGTTCATACACACTGTCACGATTTCGCTCCAGAAATTTGAAATTAGATTTTCCTTTTTTGTTACACGAGTCAGGGTGAAATATTTTCTGTCAATGTAGCAATTTTGGGTTTGGTAAGCCATGGGAAGAAAAAGGAAAGGGATTCGTCAGCGTAGAAGACGTCGGCGAGAAGCGGTAGAGAGGTGACGGCTAGGTTACCATTGAGAGGTTCTCTCTCTAGGTTCTCTCAAATCGTATTAGCGGTTTCCTCCTATAAAGGCACCTTGATTAGGGAATTGTGCCTAAAGTTCTTTGACCTCTCAATCAAGGCCTTGGAGATGATAATATACATGCTCCATTCAAGGCTAATGAGTTTGAAATCTTAAAATCTCTCTACTCTATCCTTTTTAGCATATTGAGAGCCGATTTGCATGAGAACCTTTTGTTCTCTTCAAAATTCCATAATCTAATATCCTCACTCTCATGGATTTGAATTGGATCCAGCAGAATTGTAAGGTTAATCCACTCCTCCAACTCATTGTCTTTCAAATTTCTTTCCAAATCAAGCATCCAAGATCTTGAGGACATATCCCAATAAATGCTAACTATCTTGTTCTTATTTCTAGTGAGGTTGAACAAAATAGGAAAGTTGGAAGCAAGGGGAACTTCCAAGATCCAACTATGTTCCCAAAACTTGATTTTATCACCTTTACAAACAGTTAAAGTCTTTTTGTTGGGCAAAAGTTGTTCTTTTAGCTTTCCGGTTCATTCCATGTATTATTTTGATGGAAAGATAAACTTTCATTAATCAATAAGGGATAAAACAAAATACAAGAGGATGAGAAATCCTCCAAAAAAAAGAAAAAATAAATAAAATTACAAAAAAGAATTCCATTTATAAAAAATGGAATGTGAAGAAAAATCAAAATCTAAACTATTTACAACTTTTTCTATGAATTTATTTATTTATTATTATTATTATCATCTTTGAGGACTTCTCATCCTCCATTTTGTATTATTTCCTTTTAATCAATGAAAGTTTATCTTTCTATAAAAAAAACAAACGGTTAAGGAACTATTTTATCAATAGTGTCACCGAGCTTATGAATATGCTTCCAAGGGCTTCTGTTGATGCAATTTGCCTTGATGTTAAAGGACCAACCTAACTCTTTGATACCATGGATACTTTATGCCAGAGCATAACGCCATTTCCCAAACCACCAAAAAATAGACCCTCTTTCTTTAAGAAATGAGAGATTTTATCCCATCTAACAAGGTGAGACCTACCATCTTAGTCAGCCTCTTCCCAAAAGAAATCTCTAAGGATGTCAATGGACTTAGTTATTTGCACTGGGGCTTTGAAAACAGAGAAAAGTACGTAGGCAAGCTGTGTAAAACCGAATGAACTAAAGTTAACCTTCCTACTCTTGAGACCATCACTTTCTTCCATTTGGAGACTCTTTTCTTAATTTGATCTACCACGGTCCCAAAAAGCCTTAGATGAGGGGGAAACTTGACAAAACAAGCAAGATTGGGAATGAGATCTTTCTCAAAATAAGAGAAAAGAAGGTGTCATCGGCAAATTGAAAGTGGGAATCCTCAATATCAATAGCCCAGATGCCATAGATCATGTTTTGATCTTGGTTCCTCAAAAGAAGCATGCAAAAGCTATCAGCCACTAAAAGGAATAGAAAAGAAGATAAGGGGTCTCCTTGTCTAATTTCCCTATAAGCCCTAATTTTACCATTAGCTTTTCCATTAATCTAAAAAAAAACCCTAGAAATATTATTTTGAAAATACATTAATTTAATTTATATAATTTAAAAACGAAAAATAAAGTTATTTAATTTAGATAAAAAAAAGGGGGAAATTGCACAAACCACCCCTGAACTATAGAAGTTGTAACACTTACATCCTTAAACTTTCAATTTGAGCAATTGGGCCCAGAACTTTGCAAAGTGTTAAAATTGGACCCAACAAAATTTAATTTTTCAAATTATTTCGTTAGCTTTTGAAATTAGACCCTTGAAAGTCATCGTAGAGACGAAGAATACATCTTTAAGGTCAATGGAGCAGGGAGAGGTGAGATCCGAGAAGAATTCTCATTCCCAATCTTCGAAAGGGTTTTGCGTTCGGGGACATGGACGAGGTCGGGATGGGACGGGAACCCTCAGGGACACGACCCTATAGAGATTTTATAATAATTATTAGTAAATTAATAATTTTAAGGGGATAATTTGACAAATAAATTTTCTTGGGTTCAATTTTAACACTTTGCATGGTTTAGGGGGTTAATTGCTTAAATTGAAAATTTAAGGATGTAAGTGTTACAAACCCTATATTTCAGGGGTGGTTTGTGCATTTTTCCCTAAAAAATAATGAGATATAGATTCTTTCTAAAGGAGTCGTACATTTGCCTCATTCCTAAAAAGAACAGGCCCACTAGAGTCCAGGATTTTAGACCTATCAGTCTCATCCATGGAGTCTATAAAATCCTTGCCAAAGTTCTTGCCAACCGCCTCAAATATGTCATCCCCTCCACCACAACTAAAAACCAGTTTGCTTTTGTCCAAAACGGACAAATCACTGATGCAATTCTCATCGCCAATGAGGTAATTGATGACTTAAAAGCTTCAGAGAGGAAGGTTTGGATCCTTAAAGTGGATTTGGAAAAAGCTTTTGATATGGTAGACTGGGACTTTCTGCTTGCCACCATGGAACTCAAGAATTTTTCTCCTACTTGAAGGAAATGGATATATAGCTGCATCTCCAACACTTCTTTCTCTATTTTTGTGAATGGGCGGCCTAGAGGGAAAATCACTGCTACCCGTGGCTTAAGGCAAGGAGATCCCCTTTCCCCTTTCCTTTTTGTCTTGGTGATGGACTCTCTCAGTAGGCTCCTTCATGAGGGCCTTCTCAATAACACCCTCCAAGGCATTACTATTGGCAGAGATGGCTACCACTTGAACCACCTCCTTTTTGCTAATGACATTCTCATTTTTGGGGCCCATGAGAACAATGAAATTGATAAAACCCTTGACACCCTCAAGCAATTTGAAGACTTCTCAGGCCTTAAAGTTAACTGGTCCAAAACAACCCTAAATGGCATCAATTTAGAACCTCAAGAGATCTCCTCAAAAGCCTCTTCTATTGGCTGCCCTGTCGGCCCTTGGCCCATGAACTACCTAGGCATGCCCCTTGGAGGAAACCCAAACACCCTCCAATTCTGGAACCCTGTCACTGAAAAAATATCCAAACGCTTAGACAAATGGAAAAATGCCATCTTTTCCAAAGGGGGAAGACTCACCATCATCCAATCCATCTTCATGAACATTCCCACGTACCTTATGTCCATTTTCAAAATGCCTAAAAAGGTCATTGACCCTTTAGAAAAGAAAATCAGAGATTTCCTTTGGGCGAGTGAGGGTATCAATCATGGCAGCCACCTCATCAATTGGCAAAAGGTCTCCAACCACAAAAATGGTGGTGGTCTCGGCATTGGCAACCTCAAAGAGAAAAACATCTCCCTTGCCTCGAAATGGGTTTGGAGATTCTCTAAGGAAAGGGACTCTATGTGGCGTAACATCATCACCTCCAAGTATGGTTGTCTCGAGGATGGTAGATTCACTTCTTCTAACATTATCCGAAGGCATAGCCCTTGGTTTTTCATTTCTTCTTGCAGGAAAAACTGTTCTCAACTTTACAACATCAAGATTGGAAATGGGAGTTGCACTAGCTTCTGGAATGATAGATGGACTAATGGAAACACTCTCAAAACGCAATTTCCGAGACTCTATAACCTCTCCACGGATAAAACTGCGAAAGTGGTCCAACTTTGGGATGCTACTCTCAACATTTGGAACATTAACTTCACAAGACATCTCTATGACAGAGAAATTGATGACCTGCTGGTTCTTCTCTCCCACATTCAGCCTTTGTCCTTAAAAGATGAGGAAGACAGCCTTGTTTGGTCCTTGGAAAAGGATGGAAATTACTCTTGCAAATCCCACTTTGCCTACCTCACAACCAAACCCGAAATAATGAATCCCCTCCTTTACAATTGCATTTGGCAGAAAGGAGCTCCAAAAAAAACAAGGTTTTTTGTTTGGAACCTCACCCTTGGTGGCATCAACACCAATGATGTCATTCAAAGAAGACACCCGGGCCTTTGCATATCTCCCAACGTTTGCTGCCTTTGCCACAAACAAAGTGAAAACCTTAGCCATCTTTTCTTTCTCTGCCCCTTCACCCAATTCCTTTGGAATTCCCTGACTAAGACCTTCAATTATGCCCTCTGCCTCCCCAAATTACCTCATAACTCCATTGAAACCCTCCTCATTGGTCATCCTTTCAAAAACAAGGCCAAAACCTTATGGGAGCTGGCTGTCAAAGGGATTGTTTGGGAAACGTGGCTCGAGAGAAATTATCGCATCTTCAAGAACAAGGAAAGGACTACAAACGATGTGTGGGACACTATGCATTTCAAAGTCTCCCAATGGAGCTCTCTTGATAGGAATTTTTGTAATTACGACAATTTTTGGATAAATGTCGATTGGGCCAACTTTATTTCTCGGCCTTGGTGATTTACTAATCACCCTTTTTGTTTTGAACTATCTTTTTGATTATTAATAATATATATCGTTTCCTATCAAAAAAAAAACATACAAATTTACTTTTTTTTAACCCAAGTAAAAAATTATAAATTTACATATATATAAATAACAATAATATGTATGCATACCGACCTATATATAACATTATAACTAATTAGGGGAAATTTTGCCCCTAGTAGCAGTGGCTAATCATGACACGGCCTATGTTCGATTGGGCCCTCCGTCAACAAAATATATGGTATATATATCATAGATGTAATAACAATAATATGTATACATACCAACCTATATATAACATTATAACTAATTAGGGGAAACTTTTCCCCTAGTAGTAGTGGCTAATCATGACACTGCCTGTGTTCGATTGAGCCGCCCTGTAATGTATCATATAGAGAGGAATCGAGGGGGAACATGCCCCCTGGACTCCACGTAGGTCCTTCCATGCTGGGGAATGTCAGACTAGACACTGCGACTCCATTACCGCAGCGTTGTTCAAAGGACTCTGACAGTGACAGCAGTGAATCAGAAAGTAATAGTTCCAGCTTTAATTTAGAAGAATTTTTGGATCATAATCAGAATGGAAGAAATCAAAACCATCATCAAGATAGAAGAAATTGAATCCCAACGTCATACAAGACGAAATTGGATTTACCCAGCTTAAATGGGAACGGAAATTTGGAAGAGGTGTTGAAAAGGATGCAAAACATGGAGAAATTCTTTGAATGTATCAAGATTGAAAGCCGCAAGAAAGCAAAGCTGGTATCTTACAAACTCAAGGATGGTCTGCTTGGTGGGATCAATTACAGAACCACCGCTGGATGAACGGGAAAAGACCCATCAAATCTTGGGCAAGAATGCGGAAATTATTCATGGAAAGTCTCCTACCTGCTAATTACAATCAGTTCCTTTCTGATAAATTACACAGCTGCAAACAAGGTCAAGAAAGTGTATAAAAGACTATACGATAAAACTTTCAATTTTAAGATTGGCATACCACATGCAAGGCGCCTGATATACAATACGACTAGCAGTTATAAATAGAGCAAATTTCACAAACCATCTAAATGAAAACCAGCTACTCTTTTTCAGCCTTCTCTGTTCAGCCGCTTCTTTTGATTTCACAGACTCGACCTTTGCATGTGCAAGTAACCTAGAGAGGCAATAAGTTGTATCAGGATAAATTAAGTTTCAGTCACAACTTATCATATTTACTGTTTTCCTTTTTTTTTTTAAAAAAAATAGAAAGTAAAACTTTCATTGATCAAGGAAAAAACAAGTAATATGAGGGTGCAAAGAGGATGAGAAGTCCTCAAAAGTAAAAAAAGCCAAAAAAAAAAGACTTAAAACAGTAAAATCCTTTTTTTTTTTATAAAATCCATTTATAGAACATGAATGAACAGAAAAATTAAAACCTACAAATTTTCAACTGTTTTCCTATCTTATGTAGCAAGTTGTCAATAAATTAAATGAGCAAGGCCTCCCCAGTTGTATACAGAGGCAGTAATATTAACCAAAATTCTCAGTATGAACAAGGTAGTGCAAGAAAAATCCATTTGATATATCCATAATATAAGATTAATTTAGAAGAATTTATAGAGTAATAATAACACTTTGAATTTGTAGAATCATCTTTCACCTATTCAAATAATCAATTGTGGTAGCTAGAGAAAACCATTTACATACCTCCATAAAAGAATCACTTTAGAATCAAGATCTTTCTCAATTTCTCTAATTTCTGCATTACAATTATTTGACAGTCGTTGCAATGAACCAGCATACAACTGAATATATCGCCTACGAAGTTGACAGAGTTGCCGAATTCTCTCCCATGAAAATCGGTAACTTAATCATGAGGAACACAAAAAGTGAGTATCAATTGTAGACATCATGTTTTAACAAGAAAATGATGTTTGGAGGCGCATTGAAGACAGATGCATTAGATATTTGGGGCAATTACTGAAATAGCATATATTTTTTTATACCGTGAGTGTCTGGGCCCGCTTACGCGCGCCTCGACTAATCTCATGGGACAACCAGACAACCCTACAACACTTGGCGTCGGTAAACTCGTACGATAATATCCTAGGCAAATGGTCAACACGGTTTAAACCAATGACCTCAAGGTTGGAAATGACCCCCTTGACCACTAGGCCAACTCATGTTGGTTGCATATTTTTACATATTAATTATTGAAATATCATTACTTTTTTTTAAAAATCTCAAATAGCAATTGAACTAGTTCAATAATTTATTGAACAAAAAAGGGAAAAAAAATGAATTAATTCATTGAAAAATAACAAAAAATTTCAATAGATTATTGAACTTAAAAAGGCCAAAAAAAAATTCATTGAAAATAACAATGAAAAATAATAAAATACTTCAACAAATTATTGAACTACTATTTGAATAATTTTAAAAAGTTCTAACATTTCAGTAACATTTCAGTAATTAGTATGCAGAAGTATGCTACTTCAAATAATGTTTGTAAATAATTTCAGTTTTGTTCCTTTTCTTTTCTTCTTTTCTTTTGGTTTTAGGGGAAGGAGCGTTGAGGGGTTCACAGAATACAATTTCTTCATATAAAGAAAAGAGAACTGGATTTGAACTACATTAGACGTTACCATATTTTCTTTTGCTGCAAGAATGCTTGCACAGCATAACGCCACCACAAATTAGGAGCCACTGAAACAGGAACCATGGGCCTCAGATGGGAAACTTCAACACGTGTCTTATATCTTGAAACGACTTCCAAAAGCATTAACCAATCATGATATTGAGCCTATCAAGAAAAAAAATCAATATCACAACTATTTCGTTGCAGAAAGTCCATAAATGGTCAACATTCTTATTCCTTTTTTCTTTTGGCTTTTTTCGCATTTAAATATCAAGAAAGGGGAATTCATCCTAGCCTCATAGTTTTAGCTTTAACCAAAAAAGATAATAAAAAACACAATTGAGGAGGGAAAAGAACACCATAAAGAAAAGAAAGTCAGTATCAAAGGAAAAATGCCATAAACATGAAAGATGTTCCCACTAAAAGTAACCAAGGAAGAGAGCATCCAACACCTCTGTTATCGTCAAAGACACATCACCCAGAACTAGGGAAGCTTTTTCAAATGGAATCTCTGGATCATTTCTTTCTTGATTTCCAAGGCGATGATATTTCAAAATTCCATTAATAGGTGAAACCAAGTAATCTCGATTCCCAGCCCACTTCGACCCCAATCCATGGTCAGCAGCAGGCTCATTTATACCATCTTCAAATATCTGTTGAGATATTAATTCAAAGAAATTTTTTATAAAAAGATCATAAAGCAAATCATAACCTCATTAACCCCAAACAAAACATCAGGCTTACAGCACAAATTAAATTAAGACTATGCAACTAAGTAGCACGTGGCATTGAAAACGAAAAAACAAACCTCGATCCAATCCTTGGGACTAAGATCTTCCCATTTCTTGTCCAAACTCCATGGCAAGGTATTTGAATCATGATACATAGCTAGTCTATCAAGTTGCAACAACTGTAAGAAAATAGTTTCTACTTTAGCAAAACTGCTCAATCGCACCAAAAAACTGATAAACTACTCCAGAAAAAGAAATATGCAAGATCTCAATTATCAATTCTCGAAGCCAGGCAAAGGCAACAGAATAAAGAACTTTATCCAGAATTAAAGTTGTAGAGAAAAACGAAATCCAGAACTTTAAAAGAGAAATAAATTAATCACAACCAAAATTGCATACCCATGATATCTAAATCTAGTACATATAGCAGTTGAACACTAACCCCATTTAAACTCAGAACATTAAGACTAGCATTAAAGGTTCACCATCATGTATTATTTTTCCCTTTCTCACTATTTAGCTTGCATTCTGAACTAGAATAAAAAGTTCACTGCACTGACAAGAAAACTAATAAACATTTTGACCATTACCAAGAATAATTTTAAAACCCAAGGAAAAAAAAGGAACATATCTTGAAATAGATTTCCAAGGACCGGAAAGGGTAGGAACCGCTAAGAAATTCAAATCTTTATTTGGACGGTGGTTTTGGAGAAGATTAAAACTTGTGAAGTTTTGAAGAAAAAAAAAATATTTATGGATTTCTCCATGTTGGTGTTATTTTTTAAGAGAAATCATGATTTTTCTTCAAAGATTTGGAGCAAGATTTTGTTTCACTTTGGCTTAGTTTGGGTACTTCCAAAGGATATTTTTTCATGGTTATCCTTAGATCCTTTTGGCAAAGGAAGGAAGAAAAAGCTTAAGTTTTGGTATTGTGTAGTTGCTGCCACTTGGTGGGTTCTTTGGTTAGAAAGAAATGATTGTCTTTTTAATGATAAAGAGCATGAGATACATGAGATTTGGGAACATAGTCTTTTCTTTTCCTACTCTTTTTTTTTTATAATAGACATTTCATTGATTAATGAAAAACAAAATACAAGAACAAAAGGAACCCCTGAATTACAAAAAAACACTCTAGTTGGGGGCAATGAGCGAGGGGGGGTAATTACAAAAAAAATTGATTTAGAAGACCAAAGTGAAGTAAATCTGGCAACTAAATCCCACAAATCATTCATCTCCAAGCTTTCATCTTGAAATATTCTTTTGTTTCTCTCCCACCAAACAAGCCAAAGGATCGCACGAACCGCATTGCACCAAATCACATGAGCTTTCTTCTTTAAATCCACCCCACACAAGAAACCATAAATGATAGATCGAATCTGTAAGGGCCTGGGTCCGTGGAGAGGGAAGAAGTCAAACAACTTGGACTAATTCTGAGAAGTAAACCGGCAATCCCAAAACAAGTGCATCGCATTCTCGCCACTCTTCTTACATAAAATGCACCTATCCGGACTTAAAGTGATGGAAGGGTACCGTCTCTGAACTTTGTCATTCGTATTCAGCCCACCGTAGATGAAGGTCCACAAAAAAACTTTAACCTTCTTGGGGTAGTTATCTTTCCAAATAGCCTGGATTAAATCAGTAGGGGGGAAGAGGCTTTCTTAAAAAAGGCACCGAACACGTTCTTGCAAGAGAAATTGTCCCCTCCCCCCATCCACACTCTACAGTCCATGGAGGAGTCTGGTTTCACCATACTAAGCAGCTCCATCAGGGATGACCCCTTCACTGTCCTTGAGGTTCCTTCGAAATCTGATATTCCAAAGTATTACAGCTAGAGTCCCAACACTCATGAACAGTGGCCTGAGGAGCAAGGGCAAGTCTGAACAGGGTAGCAAAAACATCCTTCAGGGGTCTACCAAGGTCGAGCCATTTATCAGCCCAGAAATTGATTTTTGTACCATTGCCAAGTTTGAAAGAGGACATGGAAGCTAAGCAAACATCCAAATTGGCAATGGCCTTCCACGGACTACGATAAGAGCAAAAATAATTAGCCTTAGTTCTTCAACCATTGTCTGACACCCTATGACCAGCCCTGATAACCGAGACCCACAACAAATCTTCCTCCAACGGTAACAGCCATAGCCATTTCAAAAGAAGGGATTTGTTCCTTTTGATAATACTACCAAAAGCCAGTCCACCTTTATCTATGGGTTTGGAAACCATATCCCATTGAACCAGATTAGATCCACCATCCTTACTCACCCCTTTCCAGAAAAAATCCCTCAAAAGCCTTTCCACATTTTTAGCAACAACAGCAGGGATAGAGAAAATAGATAGGTAATAGGTTGGAAGGTTGTTGAGAACAGCTTGCACAAGAGTTAACCTACCTCCTTTAGACACCGACACATTTCTTCATCTGCCAATTCTTTTGGATATTTTTTCCACCACCGGATCCCAAAAGGTTTTGCTACGTGAGTTTCCTCCCACACGCAGGCCGAGATATGACATAGGAAGCTTAGTATCCCTGCAATGAAAGGTAGCAGCCACCTTCTTAACAAAAGCTTCATTATGGTTGATGCCAGCCACCATTGTTTTTTCTAGAATGAACTTAAGCACTGAGATCTTCTCAAACACCTGAAGAACAGCGAGATCTTCTCAAACACCTGAAGAACAGCGAGAATATTGCCAATTTTATCTTCCTCAGCAGTAGAGAAAATAATAGTGTCATCGGCAAACTGTAAATGTTTGTTTAAAATTTGGCTTTCATTTTTATGTTTGTTTTTTTTTAATAGAAAGATGAACTTTCATTGATCAAATAAGAATAAAAACAAAGTGTACAAGAGGATGAGGAATCCTAAAAAAACAAAAGAAAAATAAAGATGGCATAAAAGAATTCCATTTATAGAATATGGAATGGGTAGGAAAATCAAAATCTATACTATTTACAATTTTGGCCCAACAAAAACTTCTTGAAGTAAAAGAATCCCATAAAAGATGCCAAGATTTGGATTAAAAAAATCCAAGAATTACGTTCCAACCAAACAGTTCATAGTAAAACCGCCACCACACATTAAAAAAAATCTTCTTTTCTTTGCAATCTTCGAACCGAAAAAGTCCATAATCAAAAGATCCCTAGCATCCTTTGGAGGAACCAAACTCAAGTCAAATTGTGAAAGAAGTTTGAACTAAAGATTGCTTGTGAAGTTGCAATGAAGAAAAAGGTGAGAAGCCGATTCACAACTTCTATAACACAAAGATTGCTTTCATTTTTATGTTATGTTTGGGCTTTATGATTGATTTTTATAATTTGTAAGGGATAGGGCTGTTTTTTCTTTCTTTTTAGTTCCTTTGTGTTGTTTTTATTTGAGGATATCTCATCCTCTTTTTCAGCTTTTAGTAAAAAAAAATTGTGAATTCATCTAAATAAAAAAAAAGGTCCAATTTTGACAATTAAAGAATTCCAATCAAAGCTAAAAGACCTATACTTGATTTCAATAAAAAAAAAAGCCCAAAAAGAGTTTGGTTCATAATAAAACCTCCAAATCCATTTTCCAAACAAAACAATATTTTTTAACTCTAAGATTTCAAATGCCCCAACCACCCAAAAGTTTTGGTTTGCAAACAGTTTTCCAATTAACAAGATGGAATCTTTTCCCTTCCCCCATATCATCCCAAAGTCCAAACAATTTATTGAAACTCAGAACATTAACCAAAGTCTTTTCTGAAAATTCTTTCCAAAGTGGAAAGAGTTTTTTTCAGCATTTTAAAGAGAGATAAATAGTAGATAGGCAAATTTTTAAGAACATAAGAGATTAAAGTGAGCCTACAACCCAAACAACCCTTTCACCAACCATCAAGTCTTTTTTTTCTATCTTAAAAAAAAGGTTCAAAAGCCCATTTCATTGAGTAAATAAAAGATGTACAATAAAAAAGCCACCACCTAATTACAAGTATGACCTAATTACAAGTATGTAGCCAACGGCTAATTAGCACCCAAAAAGAAGTATTGACATGTAATTCCCAAGTATAATCCCACTCCCTCCCGATGCCTGAAAAAAATCTTTTGTTCCTTTTCAACCAAATGTTCCATAATATAGCAAAAAACTCTGCTAGCCAAAGTAAAGTCCCCTCCATTTAAAAGGGGATTAAGAGCGACCTCGCACATCATATCACGACAAGTCCTGTTCAGGACCCCAACTTAATCCAAAAGCTGCAAAAAGAGGAAGGGCTAACCTTGCGTGGTTTATCACATACATGCTATGTGTTCACTTGACTTTTTTTTATAGGAAACGAGATTTTCATTAAAAAGTAAAGGAAGCTACAAAAGAGGGTGATAAGGAAGAGGAAGGGCTAACCTTGCGTAGTTTATCAAGAGCGCCACTTGTATCAAAGGTTTCATTTTCCTGTTCATCCATAGTAACCGCAGCAAGCTTGGCTAAAGTAACACCTGAGCAGAATGGATATCCTGGGTTGCTGAAGAACCAAGTAATTAAACAGAAAGTTTGAGGATAGCAACAATTGCATCAAAATGCCAAGAAAAATGAGATAACTGCCAATTCGTGATGAAATAAATATCTGATGGAACAAGACAGACCACAAGATAATCAGAAACAGCTATCAACCAACCTGACAGAATCTTCATATCTGATATGCACATTACTAATTGATATCTTAAGATTTCCAATAATCGTAGAAATTAGAGAACCAAGCCATGAATTTCCAGTTGGTGGCTGCAAAAAAAAATCTGTTACAAACTGAAGCATGGTAAAAACATATAAGGTTTGTGGATATACAACAACTCATTTGGTATCTTAAAAAACATAACATTTCAATGCTTTCATAAGAATAGAATCACTGGACCATATTGAATTCGTATTTTTTTTATGGAAAGATAAACTTTCATTAATCAAGAGATCTCTAGCATCCTTTGGAGGAACCCAACTCAAGTCGAATTGTGAAAGAAGTTTGGACCAAAGCTTGCTTGTGTAATTACAATGAAGAAAAATGTGAGAAGCCGATTCACAACGCTTGTAAGACAAAAAACAAATATGTGGAGATAAGTATAAAGTGGACAAACGAGATTGCAAGACATCCCTAGTGACAAGTTTACCCAAATAAAAAGTCCAAAGAAAGAATTGGATTGGTTGAAAACCCGAAAACCAAATTGATTAAAATGGAAAAGAATCCAAAGGAGGAGAATGGGAATGAAAAAAAAATAAAGAAAAACAAATATGTGGAGATAAGTATAAAGTGGACAAACAAGATTGCGAGGCATCCTTAGTGACAAGTTTACCCAAATAAAAGGTCCAAAGAAAGAATTGGATTTTAGGTTGAAAACCAAATTGATTAAAAAGTAAAAGAATCCGAAGGAGGAGAATGGGAAAGAAAAAAAAAAAGAAAGATTTGCATGTAAAAGAACCCAAAGGATGAAGGTACCAAGAAATGCGATCATTTAAGGTAGAAGGTAAAATATGAGAAATGGGACTAAGAAGAGAAGAAAATTCCAGAAATTCCCCATCCTTAAAATTCCTAAAAAAATCATCTTATTTGGAGTCGCCTTTTGTATTTCATTTACTTATGGTCTAAAAACAATGCTCTTTTAGATTTTGGTTTAACTTTTTCTCCGTTGTACTTACCTTGGAACTCTTTTTTATTCGTGTAATTTCCTTTTGAGGTCCTCTCAACCTCTTGTACATTCTTTTATTTTAATAATATTGTTGTGAATTCTTCTAAAAAAAATTCCTAAAGAAAAAGAGATCCCAAGATTTAGAATCCAAGTTAAAAAGAGAGAAAATGGTAGCAAAGCGATTTTTAGTAATACGATATAAAAGAGGCAAAAAAATAGAAAGAGAGGAATCATAAATCCAAATATCTTCCAAAAACGAATATCTAGTCTGTGAAAATAATCTTATTTGTCAGATATACAGCTGTTATACAGCTGTATTTGATATACAACTGTACTTATTTCATTTAGGAAAGTACTGTTATGGTTACCTTGTAATTAGCCCCTAAATTATAGGGTGTAATTGTTTTCCTTATTTACTTGTATTTTTTCCTAAACTATGTAGATAATACTGGTTATTTAAGAACCAGATCGGTACATTTTTTGTATCAATGAAATTCATACATTGACATGGTATCAGAGCTCTTGATGCTCCTGGAATTTTTTTTTTGGCCTTCATTGCCAACGTTAACTCCATCTAGGTTTCTTTTTGTTGATTTGTTGGTGTGAAACTACCCGTATATTTTTTTCTGTATCCTTCATAATGTCTGAAATTACAAAAAATCCTACAAACACTGAAATTCAAGTTGTTGAAACAAATCATGTTTCAACAACGGGTGACCTTCAAAATATCCATTCAACCTATCGTTTGGATGGAAAAAATGGTCTCAATTTGTTCGCACGTTCTTGAAAGGTAGAAAAAAGTTAAGTCATCTTTTGGGAACAGGACCTAAACCGGACGACCCAAAATTTGAAGCATGGGATGAGGAAGATACAATGATTATGTCTTGGCTATGGAACTCTATGACTCCGGCAGTCAGTGATACATGTATGTTCCTTCAAACCGCTAAAGATATATGGGAGATGAATCAGACCTACTCTAAAGTTAAAGATGCTACTCAAATTTATGACATCAAGACTCGTATTATTGCCACTAAACAGGGAAGTAACAGTAACTGAATATTCCATTTCTTTACAAAACTTGTGGCAGGAACTCGATCAGTATTAATGTATTGAAATGAAATGTAGTGAGGGTGCGACCACTCTTAAGAGATTTGTTGAAAAAGAACGGATTTACACGTTTCTTGCAGGTCTTAATATTGAGTTTGATGTTGTTCGCATACAGATCTTGGGAAAAGATCTTCCATCGTTAAATGAAGCTATTGGCACAATACGTAGTGAGGAATCTCGCCGAGGAGTCATATTGGAGTCACAAACCAAGGAGGGATCAGCCATGAAGGTCGGAGGTTTCCATGTGAGTGATGGAGAATCCAAAGTATACATGCGAAACGTGAAGGGCAGCAATCTGGATAGTGGTGGCAAAGAAGGAAATAGAGATTATGTTGTATGTTCCTATTGCAAGAAACCAAGACACACTAAAGATAAATGTTGGAAATTGCATGGAAAACCCACAAATTTTCAACATTCTAACTCTAGCAACAAGAGTTGGTCAAATAAGGATAACTCAAACAAGAGTTATGGACAAGCTCACATGTCTTCTACTCAGATGAGTGAGGGAATAGAAGCTACAGATGAGAAATCCGAGTTGAACAAAATGGAGATTGAAAAATTGAGGAATTCATTAGGCAACTTGGAAAAACCCTCCAGTCAAGGTAAATGCTCAGTTGCTCTTTCAGGTACATCTCCTAAACTCTCTATGTCTAGCTCGTGGATCATAGACTCAGGTGCTACTGATCATATGACAAATATGAGTTGTAACTTTACCTCCTATAGTCCATGTCCAAGCAATAAAAAGATAGCTACTGCAGATGGGACATTAGTAACAATAGCTGGTCAAGGAGATATTCATACAAATTCAGATTTTGTGTTGAAAAATGTTCTACATATTCCACCATTATCGGTTAATCTGATTTCAGTTAAGAATCTTATAAAAGATTTGGGTTGTAATGTAATTTTCTCTTCTTCTGGTTGTGTTCTTCAGGACCAGGTCAATGGGAAGACGATTGGACTTGTTAAAGAACGAAATGGGCTTTATTTTCTTGAGGAATCTACTAGGATTAGGAAACATAGTCAAATGTCTCTTGTTTCAACAGTTGTTCCACCTTCAAACAAATTGTGGTTATACCACTATAGATTAGGGCATCCATCCTTTCCAACTCTTAAACTTTTGTTTCCTGATTTATTTAAAAATGTCTCTCTTGAATCCGTTCATTGTGATGTTTGTGAATTGGCAAAGCACAAGCGTGCTACTTTTATTGGAAATAATAAAAAAGTTTCTACTCCTTTTCATCTTATTCATACAGATGTGTGGGGCCCCTCTACTGTTCCAAACATTTCTGCGTTGGTTCATTGTATTTATTGATGATTGTACTCGAGTTTCTTGGGTTTATCTTTTAAAGCATAAATCTGATGTTACTTCTGTTTTCCAAACTTTCTTCTACATGATAAAAAATCAGTTTGAGGTAGAATTCAAACGGATTCGTTCTGATAATGCTCGAGATTACTTTAATCAAAGTCTAACCTCTTTTGTTAAAAAACAGGGTATTATCCATGAATCATCATGTGTTTACACTCCTCAACAAAATGGAGTTGCTGAGAGGAAAATTGGACACCTCCTCACTGTAACCCGCGCACTCCTTTTTCAAAGGCATGTCCCCAAGACCTTTTGGGGGGAAGCTGTGCTAACAGCTGCACATTTGATTAACCGTTTACCCACTCGAGTACTTGATCAAAAAACTCCTATGGATGTCCTCTCAAACTTCTACCCAGATTTTCGAACAACCCAATCTTTGACTCCCCGTGTGTTTGGTTGTGTAGCCTTTGTTCACATTCATACTCATCAAAGGAGTAAACTGGACCCCCGTGCTCTTAAATGTGTCTTCATAGGGTATTCATCCACTCAAAAAGGATATAAATGCTATCATCCGCCCTCAAAAAAATATCTAATTTTTGTGGATGTTACCTTTCAAGAAGAAAATTGTTATTTTAGCCTGCCCTATCCTGAAGAGGAAAAGCTATTATTGGAAGATAAGGATATCCCCATTCAAAACCTCACTTTCACCCCATCTTCTTCCACTGTACCTGGGATCTCTAATCCTCAAACTACTGTACCATTGCATGTTCCATCTTCTTCCACTGTACCAGGGATCTCTAATCCTCAAACTACTGTACCATTGCAGGTTTACTCAAGGAAAATAAATCCAAGGCAAGTCCAAGAGTTTAACTAGAAAGTGGTATAAATCTTCAAGATATTGACAATGTTGTAAACTCTGACGATGTTGAAGAGGTTGTCAATTCTGAATCAGATTTGGAACGGCCCATTGCTTTGAGGAAAGAAGTAAGGAAATGTACTAAACAACCTTTATATTCTTTGTCTCATTTTGTTTCTTATAACAATTTATCACAAAGACACCGTGCCTTCTTGGCTAATCTTCCTAGTACAAGCATTCCAAAGATCTACTCAGAAGCAATACAACACGAGGAGTGGAGGAAAGCAATGAGTCTTGAGATGCAAGCTCTTGACAAAAATAAGACATGGGACATGGTGGCCCTTCCTAAAGGAAAGAAAACAGTAGGTTGTCGATGGGTGTATACTGTGAAATATAATGTCGATAGATCACTTGAAAGGTATAAAGCTTGCTTGGTAGCCAAAGGCTATACTCAAACCTATGGAGTATGGAGTGGATTACCTGGAGACGTTTTCACCTGTAGCAAAGATGAACACGGTACGAATACTTTTATCACTTACTGTTAATTGTGGATGGGATTTGCTGCAATATAATGTGAAAAATGCATTCTTGCATGGTGACCTGGAGGAAGAAATTTATATGGAAGTTCCTCCTGGATATGAGCAAATGGGAGATAAAGTTTGCAAGTTGAGGAAAGCTTTATATGGCTTGAAACAATCGCCTAGAGCTTGGTTTGGTAGATTTTCCAAAGTTATGATTAGAATGGGATATAAACAAAGTCAAGGAGATCATATGCTATTCATAAAACATTCTGGTTCAGGAGAGTTACAGCATTGATTGTGTATGTTGATGACATAATTGTTACAGGAAATGATGTTAAGGAACATGACCAATTGATGAAGTGTTTACTTCGGGAATTTGAAGTTAAACAACTTGGCAGATTGAAATATTTTCTTGAAATTGAAGTTGCTTATTCTCAACAAGGTGTTTTCTTATCACAACAAAAATATGCGATTGACTTACTCACTGAGACGGGGAAACACCTATTGACCAAAATCATAAACTATGTCTGGCTGAAGAAAGTCCTCTGGTAAATAAAGAAGCTTACCAAAGGCTTGTTGGAAAGTTGATATATCTTTCTCATACAAGGCCGGATATTGCTTATGCTGTGGGAGTCATGAGCCAATTTATGCATAATCCTAAAGAAGTTCATCTTCAAGCTGTTCATAGAATTCTTCACTATTTGAAGGGTTCCATTGGAAGAGGTTTATTGTTTAAGAAACGACATGGGCTTAATCTTGAAGCTTACACGGATGCAGAGTATGCGGGTTCTATAGATGACAGGAAATCTACCTCCGGCTATTGTACCTTCCTTGGAGGAAACTTGATAACATGGAAGAGTAAGAAACCGAATGTAGTTGCAAGATCCAGCTCAAAAGCAGAGTTTAGAGCTATGGCCTTGGGCATTTGTGAATTGCTTTGGATCAAGATTATTTTAGAAGACCTGCAAATTACATGGGAGGGAACTATGAAGCTTTATTGTGACAATAAATCAGCAATTAACATTGCTCATAACCCGGTTCAACATGATAGAACCAAGCATATTGAAGTTGATAGACATTTTATTAAGGAGAAGTTAGACAGTGGTCTTATATGTACTCCGTTTGTATCAACCAATAACCAATTAGCTGACATCTTCACCAAAAGATTGAATGGCAAGTGTTTTCAAAATTTTGTTGGCAAGCTAGGAATGGAAAATATTCACTCACCAGCTTGAGGGGGAGTGTGAAAATAATCTTATTTGTCAGATATACAGTTGTGATATACAACTGTACTTATTTCATTTAGGAAAGTACTATTATGGTTACCTTGTAATTAGCCCCTAAATTATAGGGTGTAATTGTTTTCCTTATTTACTTGTATTTTTTCCTAAACTAAGTAGATAATACTGGTTATTTAAGAACCAGATCTGTACATTTTTTGTATCAATGAAATTCATACATTGACATAGTCAATTACCAAGAATGAGCTTTGTCCCCTTAGAGAAAGAGGGAACACATTTCAAAATAGATTTCCAAGGGCTACAAAGTGTCCCAAAATTCACAATCAAAGAATTCCAATCAAAACTAAAAGATCCAAACTTGCTTTTAATAAAAGAAGCCCAAAAAGAATCTGATTCAAGAAGAAAAACGTCAAATCCATTCTCCAAGTTTTTAATTCAAGATAAATAACCAATACCCAAAATACTGAATTTGTATTTCAATATCAGAGAGGCCATAGTTGGCAGGAGCAGCAGGCAAACTTTTAATAAGCAAATATGAACTGAGCAGGATACTCAGGGAAAGGAGCAGCCAGAGAATAAACCATATATTAATGTTATTAAACAACTCTCTCCTTGTGTTGATCTTCAAAGCTAGACTACTACTTGTTTCTGACTGAGTAGCGGAGGCCAACAAAGCACGGAAAATGATTTATTTATTTATTTTTGTCACCCTGTCCAGGGGTGCTGAATAACTTAATTTTCAAATAAACAAACCATGGAAAATGAGTATTGAGTGTGAACCATACATTTCCCAGCTTTGACCTTGAAATGGCTTCAAGAGTTGCAGCTTCTGCTTCCTGCATGCAGTAACAAAAAGATCAAACGGAGCACAATATTAACACAGTATATGGCTAACAATAACCAACTAACAAAGTTTCCACTGCGAGTATATAACTTGACAGGTATTTCGCGAAATGTCAATGTTAATGCCAATGGAGAATTTTTTTAATATCCAATATAATTTACAAACAATTATATCATTAAAAATAAAATAAATCATTTAATACCAATAAAAACATCAACAACTCAAATACTTATACATAAATGTTTAAATTTTATTGGGGATTATAAAAGAAATTATAATTTCAATTTTTTTTTAAATCTGTCAGTATTAGAAGTTTTTTTTTTTTGTAAGACCGTCAGTATCAGAATTTTAAAACTTAAATACCCAACAACTTCTTAAAAAAAATACCCAGGAGCTTCTTATTTTAAAAAAAAAAACCAGCAGGCCAGCATCTTCTTATAAAATCAGCCATAATGGCCCAACATCAAAGCAAAGCCCAACGTCCCAACCCACATTTCTCTTGTTTTTTTTTTCTAAAGATGGCTCAAAAGCCATTTCATTGATATAACTCCATTTCTAATCTTCATCTTCCCCAAGACTCCTCTTCAATTCTCTTTCACAAATCTGACCCTAACTGCCTCAACAATCAGACACACTTCTACATCTCTCTCTCCCTGACATCTCTTTTTTTTAAAAAAAATAGACGGCTCAAAAACCCATTTCATTAAGATAATGAAAGATGTACAAGTAAAAAGCCAAAAAAAAAAAAAAAAAACAACAACAACAACAGTCGTCAACTAAGTATGTGGGTCAATTGTTAAGAACAAAAGTTATATGGTAGTTGCTTACCCGAAAAAAAAAAAGTTATATGGTAGTTAAAAAAAAGTTTGGCAACTGACACCCGCAAAAAGAAGTGTTTTTTTTTTAAGAATTCACAACGATTTTATTAAAAGAAAATATGTACAAGAGGTAGAGGAAACCTCAAAACAAAGTTACAAAGACAAGAAAGAGTTCAAAAAAAGAAGTATTAACTTGTGTCAGTTCCCAAACAAAATCTCAAGTCAACATCAATGTCAAGAACGCAATGCTTGGATTTTCCAGAAATTTCAACCCCTGATTTTCTTTCATCTGGTACGAATTGTTAGTAATTTATGGGTATGAAATCACCCTAAAGTCCACATTGCGTTGTCATCCGGCATAGGAAGAACTCCCCCCAAAAAAAAAAAAATTGGGTGACGACATCAGCGACTTTTTCATTTTGTGTTAGCAACTATATAAACAACTCCAACCATTTGCATATTGAGTTAACTCATTCTAATGCAGATGAAAGGGCCAAACCACACTATGATGCAACCAATTTAAAAGACAAAAAATAAAATGTAAAATTGTTGAATGATAGAGAAACAGTAAAATTCACCTCAATCTGTTGAAGTTTGGCTTCAAAAAGTCTCTCTTTGTCTTCATCCTATAAAAATAAACAAGCACCTTGGATAAAAAAGGTCAATTTAGACTATAAAACTCATTCATAATGACTCGTTCCTTAAAGCAATTATCATGATACCTTCAAAGTCCTACCATCTGGAGCAGGGTGTGCAAGAATAAAAACACGATCAATGAGAACAATAACTGGTTCCTTGCCTAAACTTTTCCAAGGAACCTATGAATTTAAAAGGAGAAGGAAGATATTTAAGTGTTAGAACAGCAAATCTAAATAATCATAAAAATTTTAAAAAAAAGAAGCCCATCTGCCAGTAAAATCTACAGTAGACTAAAAAAACAAAGGAGATATACACTCATAGACCACTAAGCAAATGACTTGTGATCATATTCTCTACCTTTGAGCTCAAGAACATGGATTTACAACCTTTAGAATAGATCCCTTTATTTCTTAGAAACGAAACAATTGTATTGATGAAGAACAAATACAAAAACGGGTGAAATGATCAGGTGAGATCGAAGATAATATTCTTTACCTTTAATGTTATGGTACCAACAAAGCCAGCTTTGACAGTAACTGGAAGTCTCAGTGAATTGAGTGCCTCAGTTTTCAACTTCAAATCTTTGAGGACAACATCACCTATAAAACATTAAAGGAACACTTCTAATAGTATCTTCATGACAACCCAAGTACATTATCAAGCCATAATATATTTCGTAAATTGCAACATAATGTCCCGTAAAGCTTCTGAACAGTCATAACAACAAATAAATACACAGGATCACAAAATCCAAGCAGATTTGCGGGTAAACAAACCTTTCCAGACACTTATTCTTAAAGCCTCTAATGAGAGTCCTTGAACATATTCCCCCAAATATCTTCGAAGCAAATGTAAAACCTAAAAAAAAGTAATGATGACAAGTTAAAAAATCAGAACATCTCAAAATTATCGCATATTCCTATAGCTAAGGAGATTAAGAACAACTTCAAGAGTAAAGCATAAGAGTAATGTTAATATCGGTATTCAGAACAAATAGCTTAGATTCGACTATGACAAATAAACGATAGAGATAATCTTTTTTTTAATAGAAAATAAAGATAATCAGTTGAATGCCAATATATAGTAGTTGGTAGATAGTAACGAGGAGAAAATAATCACTGAAACTTAAGGCTTTTCACCTGGAAAAAAAAAAGAGGGGAATACAACCCAACTAGTAATTAACAGGTAGATGACTTTCTACTTGACTGTGATCATGAACCAGAAACTCACTGAACTCGCTTCGAAACTCGAGAACCGGAACAAAATAATGAAAATCACGACTCAATATACTCGATAAAGACGATTAAATATCAAAAGCAATTCAGAATTCTTGAAGCATATATGATCGTGATAATTGCCGGTAGTCAACAGTTCAATTAGCATCGATATGACACATAAAACGACTAAAGAGATTAAAAATTGCATTTTCGATATTGAACTAAGCAAATTCATAACCTGAGAAAGTGAAAAAAAACCTAATCAAAATCCTTACGTGAGCTTCAAACATGATGGAAATGAGGAACAGATTCTAATCGGCAACGAGAATTCACCGCTCTAAATGAGTGGGAGATGATCGGTATCGAAAAACGGTCATTTCGATAATGGTGGATATACAGAAATGGTATGGAAATGGAATTGAGATCGTAATTCAAAGTTCGAACTCCCCTTCTTGTATTGTTTCTTTCAACGCGAACAGAGAACCAGAATAAGCGGGCGGTTTCTTTGTCAAATTCTGACAGTTCACGAGCTTTATACTTGCCGGTCAATCTCGACCGTCCTCATCGATTTACTTCAAACCATTGATATTTATTTCAGACTCCAATATTACTTGTTTTTTACTAATTACTTATGGCAATTTTAAAAAACAGTTTAATAAGAGATGAAAAAAAAAATAGTAATATTTTCTGTAATATTTATTAATATGTTATTTTTCAACAAACCACAATCTCTTTTTTTTAGGGAAATAAATGATTGATTATACTATAATCATTTGACGCGGTAATTATCTATCTCTTAATTTAAATATTGACTTAGATATTAATTAATAATAAATATTGATACATCACTAATTAACACGTGTTATTATATATTAAAAATCTCACGTAGAATACTAAAATCCTATAAAAAAATCTACGTAGAATACTAAAATGGGTAATATTATATATATGATTGATCTATGTTAAAGTTTCATCCAACTGAAATGACCTAATTCTCGTGTTATTAATTAACAAATCGTTTTATATAGATTTACTTACATAAAATACGAATAAACAGATTTGAATATAAGATTGTCGATAAAACCACAGCTTCAACTATGATTGTGAAAGTTGTAACTTAAGACATAATGTTAAATGAACGATAAACGGAAATTTCAAATCAAGGAGGGGAGTTGACGCAAGAAATGATTAACGTGGGAAATCAATCGGTGAAAACTCACGAAGCCACGCCTAAAGAAAAATCAACTAGAAAGATTAATATCAATTTTCAACCAATTTAAAGCAAAAACAAATATGAACAGGCAAAACTCTCTTTTTCTTGAGTTGAGTTTGCTCGTTGTTGATGACGATCTTCAAGTCGGATTATCTACAAACTCCACTTGTAGATCTCGTTTCAAAAAACTCCCTTCCTTTGATAAAGTATCAACCCTACTCCCCCGATATAATTTAAGTATATCTCTTTCTCAATAGTCACTAACTTACACCATAGGCTTCAACTTCACTATATTTCTCCACTGGCTCCTGCTAGAGATGTCCTTTCTTAGACCACTAGCCAAATTTATCAATTCCATTATGCTTGCAATAGGTTTATACCATAAATCTTTCTACTTTCTACTGGAAAGTGATTTTTTTATGTTTCTCTAGACTCTTATCCGTATTCTAGTTTTTAAATCGTATAATTAGGCAATTTTTTTTAATCTTTTGAAGCTGTTCATTGTTACTCAATATTAGATATTTTGATATTCTATTTTATGATATATGACATAGTGAACTTAAATGGGTAATTTGTTCATTTACTCATGACAACTCAAGACACCCTGATATCTTAGGTAAAAAAAAATATTTAATATTGAATTTGAAAGCTATATTTTTTTTTGTTATATTTTCTGCACACTGATGAGAATCTTGACATGACATTCGATGTGTCGTAGGTCTATTTTATTTGTTGTTAGTCGGGAAGCTTTTTAAGAACTTTTTTTTTTTGGAAAAATAGTGATGTGATTGAATTAAGGTTAATTAGACTTAGACATGTGTTTGGATGAGAATAAATGTGAATTTAATGTAGGCCCTGTTTAATAATCATTTTATATTATGTTTAAGCTAGAACGAACTTTAATGGACTAGGGCATTCATATTTCGTGAGCATTGTTTGTATTGTATGCGGTGCGGCAAGGGGACTCATAAACCATATTCTATATGAATCTGAGAAAATGTCAGGTCGGATATTCAGCCAAAATACTTGATGTTATTTTGAATAGATATCCTGTTCTGTTCAAACTATGATGTTCTGGAAATAAAGGTCTCTCTCGTTTACGGATTCTAAAGTTGTGACAGTTTTTTTCACATTTTATTTGTTTTAAAGGAAAAAAAATCATTTTTGAAGTCTTAGATTTCACCTTTTGTACAATTAACAGTGAATTGTTTGTTGTTAAATCATCGTTAGACCCAAAAAGTGAAGCTCTTAGATTAAGTCAAATTTAATCATTTATCTCAATACTCCCCTCATCTGTGAAACTCTGATGGATCTATTGAAAGGGGAGGTCGATTTTGCACAGTTTGGATTTTAAAATTTACTTTGGCTTCGTTTTAAATATATCTTACGTTCTTTGCCAATTTAATTGATTTATAATTGATGCAATCATGCAATGAGTAATGAATAGAAATATGCACATGTAATGTAACAATGTCAAATGTGAACACAATCGTGAGAAATCATGAGTCCATACTTCATGCACAAAACAATTCTTATTATAATGTTAATCATAACTTAGACTTTGGATTAGGACAAACATGCATCTTCCTAGATTAAGTGCCGGATTGGGATAACTTTTAAAAGTGTTTTTATTAGTTATCAAAAGTACTTTCTTTATTCAAAAACATTTTTAAACACTTTCATAAGCTATCTCAAACGAGCACTAAGTCTCATTTCCCATCTCTGCTAAAAATTTTGTTTCTTGTGGGGATTTTTTCTCCCGTAACAAAATATAAATTTGTTATAATTTTATGTTGTGTGATTTATTTTATATTGGGGTGATTACAATTCTAGTAAATTCTTTTTATAATATTTGTAAAAATTAGCAAGTTTTAAAAAATAATAACGGTAAATTATTAAAACTTTAAAATATTTATAAATATAATAAATTTTGAGTGTGTCAATTTGTGATTAACATTTATATATATATAATTTTTCATCAATTTAATCATTAATTCATCATGATATATGATGATCACTTCATACTATAACCATTGATTTACATAGTTCACCAATTAATTTAATGTGTCAATAAGTGGTTAATAAATCATTAATGTTAATCATTGAGCGACACTAAAAAATTACTAAATTTGTATATATACTATATTTTTAAATATTATTAAAAAAAAGGCTTGTTTATAAGAGATGGTCTCAAATAGCCAATTTGGATATGTATAACATATTTATTGTTGAATAATTTAGTGAATTTAAATAAATAGTTTAATAAAATAAAAACAATAAAATATTGAAACTATAAATAGATTATATTTGTAATAAAAAGGGAGTTTTTAGTTCCTAAAATCCCTTTTAGATGATAATCATTTATCCTAAAACAAAAGTTATAATTTATTGAACTATAAATAATATGTTTTTTTTTTTATAATTTTTGATATATAAGTAATTACATTTATTTTTTCCGGTTAGTTTTATAATTCCACGTATTTATAAATACTACGTAAGATTTTGCCACTCACTAAAACTTTCCTTTTATTATATTTATTAATAATTTTAAAAAATGAGTTTATATTAAAATATATTCAGAAATATAAATCTAGTGGGAATAAAAGATAGATGATTACTGTTTTCTACTAATTGATAGTTAAAAAATCCATTACAATTACTAAGCAAAGAGCCGAAATGAAAAAAAACGGCGGGTGTACGTGGCGTGGAGAGAGAAGGAGGTATAAAACAATAGCCACGTCAACTGCCACGTTCACTTCATGCAAGGAAACCACGAAAACGCCAAAAAAAAACTGCATTCATTTATAAACCAAACGGAACCAAGCGAAATAAAAATAAAAACAACATATATCTTAAACTTTGAGATTTGAATGAATTGAAATTCATCCCATAATTCTTCTTCTTCTTTTTTTTTTTTTGAACTGGAGATGCCTGCAAATCTTACCATCGGAGACACAATTCCCAATCTTCAAGCTGATAGCACCCATGGAAACATCATTCTCCACGACTACATCCAAGGCAGCTGGGCCATCATCTTCTCCCACCCAGGTTTTTACTCTTTATCTTCCGATCTCGTTATCGGGAAGAGTTTCTCTTTACTTTCATATGTATCTGTCACGTTTTTATTAATGAAATTAAATGTTTTCTTTAATTAGTCAGGGACTAAGTATTTTCCTTACTTAAATATTGACAAAATGTCGATGTTTTTTCGGCGTGTTACATCGATGCATGCAGGTGATTTCACTCCAGTTTGCACGACGGAGCTAGCGGCTATGGCTGACTCAACTGAGGAGTTCAGCAGGCGAGGTGTGAAGCTCATAGGATTATCTTGTGATGATGTTCAATCTCATAAGGAGTGGATCAAGGACATCGAAGCCTACAGCGTGAGTTCTAAGGGCCAAATTAGCTAGCAAATTAGCATGGACAAATATATATAATATAATTTTTATTTTCTTTTTCAAGACAATATATTATATTTATTTCAATAAAAAGCTGAAATAATCATTTTTCAGCAATAAAAACTCTAATTTTTTTAAAAAAAAATTAATGGTTAATTCAATCTTGATAACCTATCCCTAGTTTAGATACTTTTTTTTTATAATTTTAATAAATTATTGAAAAATAAATCACTTACTTAACATATAAATTGTGTCATAATTGTGTCAAATCCTACTTGAATTTTATTTATAAAAAAATCAATGAGTGACGCAATTTTAAAAATGATTTTTTTTTTTTTAAAAAAATAAAATAAAAAATTAATATTAGGACTTTTAATAAAAAGAACAAAACAAATAAAAAAATGAATAAAAATCAATTCATTGATTTAAGGAAAAAACCTGGCTGTCAGAATGACAAATCAGGCTCCTGACAGGTCTTCTTTTCTATTGGTTAAAATCAAATCAGTGAGTCACATATAATATAATCAATGAGAAATGAGCACGTTCTCTTGATTTAATGAGAGTTTTCAACTTTGGTGCAGAAAGGGAAAAAAGTAACCTACCCAATTCTAGCGGATCCAAAGAGGGAAATAATAAAAGCACTAAACATGGTCGACCCCGAGGAGAAAGACGGTAGCGGGAACCCGTTGCCGTCCAGGGCGTTACATATCATCGGGCCAGATAAGAAGGTAAAGCTAAGCTATCTGTATCCGGCAAGTACAGGAAGGAACATAGACGAGGTGGTGAGAGGCTTAGAGTCGTTACAGAAGGCGGCGAAGCATAAGGTGGCAACTCCGGCGAACTGGAAAGTCGGGGACAAGGTGGTTATTTCACCTAACGTGTCGAATGAAGAGGCCAAAGAAATGTTTCCACGCTATGAAACTCGCGATCTCCCTTCCAAGAAGGAATATCTGCGTTTCACCGACGTCTAAAAGCTTCTGGAGCATAATATTATACATAAATAAATAATGTTTTATCTTTTATCTATTTTACTATTGCTTATAATCTAATCTATATATGTATCTCTTTCTGTGAATAAACGTGTGCTCTAATGAAATCTGAAAGAGTACCAAAGCCTATAATTTTTCTCCTATTTATTCCAACATCTCGGCGTTCTAACAGTTCAAATTCTAAACTTTAATTACTATGTATAATTTATTTTCACATAATGCTGAACCAATATGGTATTTTTTTTAAAGTAACCATTTAAAATTAAGGGGTTGTATCAATTTAAAGACTGTAATTATAATCACCTTTAGGCTTCTATCTCAGACACGGTTAATGGAGTAATCTCATGTGCATGTTTAAAGTTTTATAACTCGATGGGTAAACTTTTGATTCTAAAATTAATACATTTTCTTCTGAATTGTGAAGAACACCACATTTAAAATAAACATATACTTGTGAAATTTATAGAAATTATCTCAAATAATATATATATATATATATAATTTTATTTATGTCACTATTTATTTATTTAAATAATAATTTTATTCACCAATTTATTAACTTAGAGAATAAATTAGTGAACTAACAAATAGATTTAATTAATAATTGATTTGTAATAAATGTTGAAAAGAAATAATAAAAATAAATGTTATTTTGGTAATTCACCTAAAATTTGTTAGTGAATTAATTGCACAAACCGCCCATAACTATAGGGTTGTAACACTTACAATCTTAAACTTTCAATTTGACCCCTTAAATTTTGTAAAATATTAAAATTGAACCTCAAATTTTTTAATCAAACAAATTACGCCTCCTTTAAATGATTAAATTACTAATTATTTTTAGAGTCTGAAATGAGTATTCTAAAATATCTTGATTTATTCAAATCGGAGTTCAAACGAAAAAGTTATGGCTAAAAGAAAATTAATGGCGTTGAAAGGAGAGAAACCTTATTGGAATAATTTGAAATCATATGAGTATGATCTGTCATTTTAAAACCACAGGAGTGTGTTCATGCATTAGCAAAAACCACACCTCTTATTTGTATTTTACTCTTATTTTTATGAAATCTCTATGAGGGCGGATCTCCGAGAACCCCTATTCCATGCTCAACCCTGTCCTCAAAATGTTTGGTGATGGTTGAGACAATAATGGGGATGTATTTCTCGTCTTTTTGGTGATTTATATGGGTTTAATTTAACGATTTAATGTGGTAATTGATCAAATTAACAAAAAAATTGGGTCTAATTTAATATTTTATAAATTTTTGGGGGTTAATTAATCAAATTAAAAATTTAAGAAGGCAAGTGTTATAACCCCTATAATTAAGGAGTGATTTATGCCATTGGCTCAATTTAATAATAAGGGTAAAGTACCATTTTAGTCCCTGAGTTTTGGAGGTCTGTCTATTTGGTCCATGCGTTTTCAATTTGTGTCAAATGGTCCCTGGGTTTTGGATTCTGTGTCTATTTGGTCCCTAGATTTTCAAGAACTATTATAAATAAGTTTAATTGGTTCTTAATTTAACGTATTCGTTAACTCCTTACCAGATTATTGACTTAACGCTGACATAACATGTTTAATTGGTCAAAATACGAAGATAAGATTAAATCTTTCATAAATCTAGGCCTAAAATTTGACATAATTATTAATCTCATGTCAGTATTTTGATCAATTAAACATTTTACGTCACCATTAAGTTGATATTATGTTAATGAGTTAACAAATTAAGAAAGAATTAAACTTATTTCTAATAATACAGGGACCATTTAGACACAACTTGAAAATTTAGGGACCAAATGGACACAATATTTAACTCAGGGACTAAATAGACACAAATTGAAACGTAGGGACAAAATAGACACAATATTCAAAATTCAGGGACCACTTAAACACAAATTAAAAACGTAAGGACCAAATAGACACGAGCTCCAAAACTCAGGACCAAATGAGTACTTTACTCTACTAATAATGTTGGAGGCATGACCCCACAAGTTAAAAGAATTCTATATAATATAATAGAGAGAGAATCCCATTTTGGAAGGGCAGAAATGTACACAAATGTAGAATTAGGAAGAACGTGAAAGGCAACGTTGGATCCTTTTGTTTCGTTTCCGTGATTTGAATAATAAGGGAGTAGGAAATTAAAAAAACGAAAAGAAAAGAAGAAGAAGCAGAAGGCCGCGAAGAAGATCATAGCAAATCCTAGAACCTTCTGATTGAACTTACCACCTTTGTTTCTGTCTCTCCCGCAAGCAAAATTGCTGAAGCTGAAAAGGTAACCGTTGTTAGATTTTCTAAAGAAGGAATCTCACAGAAAGGGTTAGGTAGATCAATGGCTGTTGAGGCTGAAGCTATTTCGGCTTCGGAGTTGGCTCTTGCTGATACTGATGTCAACTGGGACAGGTTCTGTTCTGCGATTTCCCCTCTTTTCTTGTTTCATTTGATTATTCTAATTTCTTGCTTTGATCCGCATGATCGTCAATTACCAGTGCTGCTCCTTGTTTGATTATGGGAATTTTGGAAATTAAACTAAAGTTAATCTTTTTTGTCTCTGCCAATTTTGCCTCGTTCCAGAGTAATCACCTCGAAAAATTTCCATTCACCACCGTATCCGTACACTTTCATCCCTTTCTTTTCAATAACACCAACTATTTTAAAAAAAAAAAAATTATGTGAGTATTCGAGTCAGCTTATGCGCTCCTCGACTAATCTTACAGGAGAACCAATGACCCTATAATACTTGGCTCGAGAAATTCGTAGGATAATATCTTAGATTGGTGACTGAACATGGTTTGGACCCATAACCTTAAGACATTAAGGAAAGCCCCTTGAATGATTGTTATTTGATCAATGTTTTTGCAAATATAGCATTTAATATTTTTTTTAGATGCATGTCAATCAATGATCATAAGTGATTACCATTGATCACAAACAATCGATCATCGATTACAGTCAACCACTAGTTGAGAATTGACATGTTAAAAAATCGTGATTTTTTTTTTGAAGCGTTGCCCACTAAAATTTCCCTATTTCGTATAATCTCTCAAAAGGAACTAGTATTTTGTTAAATAATTGGATTTCTCTTTGAAAGATATTTTACAATGTATATCCATCTTTGTGTAATGTTTTAATCTTGCTTCTTGTAACTTTACTGATGACCTCAATTCAGGTTGGACAAGACAAAGTTTCATGTAATTGGGGCAATACTTTTTACTGCTCAGTCAGCCTTGTTACATCCAACAGCAGTTGTAAAAACTAGGATGCAAGTGGGTGGTTCTGGTCTCTCTCACATGCGTGGGATGTCGGTTTTCTGGAATATATTAAGGACTGATGGAATCCCGGGTATATATAGAGGTTTTGGTACTTCAGCCATTGGATCGTTACCTGGTAGAGTACTGTCTTTAACATCACTAGAACTGTCAAAAGACATAATGTTCAAATATACCGAAGGTTTAGATATGTCTGAAGCAACACGTGTCGGCCTCGCGAATGGAGTGGCAGGAATGATCTCAAACTTAGTTTCATGTGCATACTATGTGCCGTTGGAGGTGGTAGGTAAACCTGTCCTTACAAACTCTCTATTTGAGGTTGTCTTTCTTTTGAAAGATTTCTTAGTCTGATGATTGGATCTAAAACTTAATGGGGATACTATTTAAGACTTTGATTAAGATGCAAAAATTTCGACGCATAGTCTGTTGTCTCAAGTTCCCTTAGATGGTATGACTGTTAAATTTTCAATTTCAGTTTTAGTTTGTAGTAGTCTTATTTAACTAGTTTAGAAGACACAAAATATTCATGTTTAAAAGCACAGCAATTTATGTGGGAGATCTACTATTCATATAGTAGTAAACTAGGTCATTTGTGCTACTCGACAGTGTATGATTTGCGTGTAGTTAAATGTTAAATAAATAGATTCTACTTTATGCTGTATATGCTGATTTTGACTCCCTACATAGTTATGCAATGGCAATTATTTTTCTCAGACTTGCCAGAGGCTGATGGTTCAAGGTCTACCTGGGACCACCTTCTGCAATGGGCCATTTGATGTTGTTAGGAAAGTGATAAAGTCTGAAGGAATTCGTGGTTTATATAGAGGTTTTGGATTAACGGCCGTAACACAGTCCCCAGCATCTGCTCTCTGGTGGGGTGTCTATGGTACTGCTCAACATATTATCTGGAGGTGCAATAATTTTCTAGCATGGTCCACTGTGCGGGTTGTATTTACATTAATAGTTAAAATCTTCGACTGTGAAGTAATCTAATCGTTATTAGGAGCTTAGACTATCGAGATAACAAGGAGAAGAAACCTTCTCATGTGGAGATGGTGACAGTTCAGGCTGCAGCAGGAATGGTTGCAGGTGCTTGTTCCTCTGTTATGACGACTCCTGTAGACACAGTAAAGACACGACTTCAGGTGACATACTAACTTGCATTGTGCTTGCAGCAGTATGAGAGGAAATAAGCTTTTACAATTTGGATACATATTTTTGTCATGAAGAAACGACTCTAAGACGGGTCTTTTCTTTTATCTGGACCTCTTGTACTCATGCAGGTCATTGATGATTATGGTATCGGAAGACCATCAGTGCTCAAGACTACAAAGGCACTTCTAATGGAAGATGGATGGCGGGGATTTTACAGGGGCTTTGGACCTCGTTTTTTGAATATGTCACTTTATGGAACTACAATGATAGTCACTTATGAATTAATCAGTGAGTCGAATTTGACGTGAAAATGTTTGAATTTGAGGCAGAATATTCATATTATCTCTTAAGGTCACGTTATAGATTAGGACTGTCAATTATATATCACCTAATCTTTCTGCATTTCTGTTTTGCCCTCCAATGGTGCCTTTTCAGAAAGAATGTCCATAAAGGAAGAGATCGCGACATCTTAAGCGAGAGGAGATGCCTGGCTACTGCATGACTTTTAGAATAAGTAGAATCACGTGTCAGCGGCTTAACATTTTTTTTGGTGGACGGGAGATGAAGAAAATGTGTAGAGTAGGCAGCATGAACTAGCAGACAGAACGTAGAAGCATCATTGACACAATAGAATTATGTTCGAGATCATTCAATCTTCCTGGTAAAGGAAATGCAAAGGTTTTCCTTATTCACAATTTTAACATCACCAATTTTAATGTCAATTGGTTTACAAATTACTTTCATGAACATGTGGAAATATGATGTTCCGTTCAGTTTTTCTTCCTAGGCGGATGTTTCGTTCATTTGTCAGACTAGTTTCACACTTGTATGGTACTTCTTTTTCACCCACAATGCCATATGATATCTGAGCATCAATAATATCAGTTTTCCTTTGTTGTTATTATTCTCTAGTTTCAAGTCTTCTACAATTTGCAAAGCAATAAATACGTTTCCCGTGCTGCAGGGGAAAAAACGGTTCTAAGGGAGTTTCTTAGTGTTATTTTTCAAATGAATCGGTAAATATAGTAGATTTTTTAGATGAACAGTAATCACTTCTCGTAGTAACCATTGATTTACAGTAATAATTGATTGACACATGAAAAAATTGTTATATTTTCGATACGATGTTATGCTTAAACCTCTTTATAGAAACTAAAAAAAAAACTATAAACAAGTTTTTGTTATAAATCGTTAATTAAAATTAGAATTTTTATTCCACCCTTGATTCTCCATCTTCTTTCTTTCTTTATTTTTTCTGATTATGGTTGAATTCTGGCTAGATGCCCAGTTTTCATGTCAGACGAGCTGAAGACTTTTTATAGTTTGCAGTTTTTTTAACTTGTTAGCTGTAACACATTTTCATCTTCATAAATAAACGGATCTCTACCATCTATAACTTGTGTACAGAGCTTAAAAGAGGCACAGCTTTTCTATTTTGTTATGAGAGCAAGTCAAATTACGGCCCCACTGATTGATTCTTTTCCTTCTCATCTTTTGAAAATCCTTATTGCATTGTCCCCCCCCACACCACCACCACCTCGTTTAACGATCCAAATCAAAATGTTTCTTTTTTAAACTCATTCCGCAATTCCAGTTCATTATTGTTTCTCAAAAAGTCTCACTCCCTATAGCTGTTCTCATTCTCCTCTAAAAAGCCAAATTCAAAAACCTCATAGTATTTTTGGTTTCTCTAAGAGAACCTTGATCGGCATGGGGACAACTTCTCGGCCATCGGCTCGTTTTACATGCAGACGAAGCCTTTCTTTTTCATGGCTAAGTCTAACATTACAAGTCATTTTGCCTGTTCTCTCCCTGGCTTCTCCTTGCAGGAATATGTGTGGCAACATTGCTATCAAATATCCATTTGGAGTAGAAGATGGCTGTGGAGCTCCACAATTCAGGCACATGCTCAACTGCTCTAATGACCTCTTCTTTATGACCCCTTCTGGCAACTACAAAGTCCAGTCCATTGACTACGACAAAAAAACCATGGTGATCTACGACCCGGCCATGTCTACTTGCTCCATTCTTCAGCCTCACCATGACTTCGTCATGACTGACATTCAGTCGGTCATCATTCCGCCGACACCCGACACCGTCTTCGCACTCCTCAACTGCTCCATAGATTCTCCAGTGCTTAACCACTACAAGTATCTTTGTTTCAACTTTTCTGGTCACTCATGCGACGAGCTCTACGGTGCTTGCAACGCCTTTCGGGTGTTTCATTTGCTGACTAATAGCTCTCCGCCGTGTTGTTTCACCGGCTACGACACTGTCAAGTTCATGAGCATGAATATATTGGATTGCACACATTATACCACCATGTTCAACACTGAAAATTTGAGAGGTGTTGGAGCTTTGGATTGGGTTTATGGGATGAAACTGAGTTATTCAGTACCAGACACCGGATGTGATCGATGTTCCAAGTCTGGGGGCACTTGTGGCTTTGATACTGAAACGGGAGGACTGCTTTGTCTCTGCTCAATTTCTACTAATTATACCCGGGATTGTGGTAAGTCATGTTTCACATATGCTAATTTAAAGGAAAATACTTAGCTCCCGACATGGATGAACTCCTTTTTTTTCTTCATCTTCTTCTTCCAATGATCTATATCCTACTTAATAAATAGTGGTGATTGCAATTCAAGTTTTTTGATTTTTTACCAACAAAATGAGTTTTTTAAAATAAAATTGCAAATTATTATTTTCTTTTAAAATATTTCTATAGGGGTAAAATTATTGAAATAACATATTTTTACATATTAATTATTGAAATGACAGAACTTTTAAAAAATTACTCAAATTAATATTATATTGAACTAAAAAAAAAACCAAATTCATGAAAATAATAATGAAAAATAACAAAATACTTCATTGAACTATATAGTTAAAAAAAATCAATAAATTCATTTGAAAATAACAATGAAAAATAATAAATTAATTCAAATTATATATATATATATATATTGTATTTTTGATTTTTTTTTATATTTCAATAAATGGTATGCATAAATATGCTATTAGAGACAATTTATTTATTTAATTGTGTCAATCAATGATTACAAAAATTGAGATATAGATCAATAGTTATCGTGTGAAGTGATTACTATTGATTATTGTCAATCATTGAATGACACATTAAACTAGTTACTAAATTATATAAATTAATGATCATACTATGAAGTGATTTGTCACGGTTCGTTATTAATTTATTTTTAAAAAATACTATATTTATAAATATTATATTAAATTTTGACCTTACTATTAAAATTTGATGAAAAGTGACCAGTCTCGTTTCATTACATATATGAATATTGTATTTTCATCAACAATTAAAAAAAATCATGTCATTTTTTTCCATTCTAATCTAACTCCAATCGTAAAGATAAGGAATAGATTTAAAACCTTTTAATAATGTTTTTTATTTAAATTAAAGAAATAAACTAAAAAATATAGGCATATTTTGAGAATCAAAACCATATTTCAAGTTCAACCAATTTAATAATGTCAAGTGATGACCAAGAAGGGGTGGCTGACAATTATTTTTTTCCAGCAGCTGGAAGCATGATCGCCGGAGGACAGAGAGGAGCGCCGGGAACACTGATCGGAGCGTCCATCTTGGTTCTACTGAGTATTATTAAGCTAATTGTGAGCTTTTAGAATTATAATATGTTTAAATGAAAATGTCATTTGTGAGTGGATTTTAAAGCAATCAACGAGTCAAAATTGATACTTCAATTAAACCTGAGAATGAATGAGTTTATTTTTTTTCAGTATAATTGTCAATTTCACTCATTAGCAGGTTCATTTTGTAGTTCATACCAATCATATAGTTTCTTATTCGTTAAATTACATGTTTGATCGATGTATTTTATCATTTATGTCAATTAAACCTGAGAATGAATGAGTTTATTTTTTTTCACTATAATTGTCAATTTCACTCATTAGTAGGTTCATTTTGTAATTCATACCAGGCCATATAATTTATAATTCTTTAAATTATATGTTTGATCCATGTATTTTATTATTTACTAAAAAAATGATGATACGATTTACTAAAAAAAAAACATTTTTCAAAAAATCAATTCCCCAGCAACTTTCTGACAAGAATTTTCATCCCTAACTCTTAAGAGGAGTGAAAATGAGGTAGTAAATAGTCATGCTCGTCTTCTTTAAACTTCCTCTGGGACATAGAGGAGTATTTCACGACAGCCCATATTCCATACAAGGAGCGAGTAAAGATGGTGAGTTGTGACCGTGTGTAAGATGATGCCAAAATTACTCAAAATAGCATAATTTTTTTAAAATGTAAAAAAATAACATGTTTCTTCCAATTCAATAAATTATTGAATTATTTTCTTTTAATATATATCTAAAATATGTCATCTGAGTTAATTTCAATTTATATATATAAAATTTAAAAAAAAAAACAGAGAGAACCTTTGTTTTCAATTTGCTACAAACATATTTACAATGAAAAGTGGAATCTGAGTCTCTGGGTGTAATATGCAAAATTCACTTAAGACTTGTTTGGAATGAATTTTGAGGGGCAAAAAAAAATGCTTTTGGGTTAAAAAGTTATTTTTTTCACCAAAAGCATTTTCAGACTCTCCTAAACGTCATTCCAAACAGGCCCCGAGTGAACTCATCCTGTTTGCTTGTCATAAAAATGTTAATAGTTTTATGGACAATTGCCTCTTTTACTGATCTGCTCCAAAAAAAGGCAAATGATTATCCTGATCGATCTCTTGTGAACTCTCAGCTTGCTTTGTTTCTTCATCAATCATCTGTCGGTACGATAAAAAATGGTGATAAATTTGGTGATAATGTAACGAAGTTTTATTCATCAATCATCTTCATATCACATTTAAGTAAAGCATATGTGGCTACAGGCTAAGAGTCTGATAACCATTGATTGTAATCCTATATTTCAGTTCAATAACTCGAGCATTCAAAGAAGAGAGCGAAGTTAGTGAGTGGGAGAGAATGAGAGAGATGTAAAAAATGTTAAACTTATAAAAACAAAATTGTTATTGGATTCTAATTTACTTGCACGTGAGGGAATTTTTTTTTTAAATGGTAATCCTCAATTTCGAATAATAAAATACTTCGAATTTACTCTATTACTTATATGTTTCATAAATAAAAATAGAGAATAAACATGAATTTCTAAATAGTTATAAAATAGATGCATGTAAAATTTACTAGTATAGTAAGGTGAAGGGAGAAAGTGATAGAGATACAAAGAAAGAAATAGAGGCTTTTAGGATACCTTAAAATTCTCAAACTTTGCTACCAGCCTCATGTACTGATCGCGAGCTTCTGGATAACGAGCCATGGATTGAACTTTAGATAGAGCTTTTTCAACATCAGCATACTTCAATTTCCGGCCAATTCGCAGAAATTCATATTCGTCACTTTTCTTAGCCTCTTGGGTGACTTTTCCAATCGGCTCTTCAACCTTGAACCCTCGCAAACCAACTCTTTTTCGCCTCCAACGCAGAATTGCCTTTTCTACAATACTAACAGACCAAACGACCCTTTTATACTCTTTACGAACTTGATATCCCCTCACATGAGCCTGAGAGCAACAAGCATATGTTGTAAAGATACCAGATTTTTTTCAAGACAGCCAATTCTACAGATTTAAAATAGCCAAAAGAAATCCACACATTAACTAGTAGTTTTTTTTACTTCAGCACCATACTATTACTATTATTATTACTATTACACTCTTGTAGGTGTTGGCAAACATTTTAATTTCAATAAAATGTTTCCCATGAACAAATTGGATGACAATAAAACAATAACATAGCATGCAGAGGGACCACATGAATACAAGAAGCATAAAAATCAAATTATGAGCAGAAGTACCTGAATTTTTACAATATGGTTTCTTATCTTCAAAAAATCTTTTCTTCCCTTCCAGCCACGATAGTTCTGTTGTATCCTCACAGCTGCAACATGTAAATAATCCTCATAGTGAATCTTTTCAGTCTTTTTTAAAATGCCGAGTGCTACTAAGTCAAGTGAGTCTTCAGGCATGGCATTGCTACTTTCTGTCAATTGTTTATGACGAAATGAACGAGCACGAAAAGCAGCATGGATTAAAGAAGCAGCACGGACTGATTTCCTGACAGCAGCAAGAGATGCCTTCAAGGAAAGAAACCCATCTACCACCAATTCTGATGATACATCTGCACTCTGTGAGGCCTCATCAACATAATCGTCAAAATTTTCACTGTCAGTCAAAGTAGACAAATGTGCTGCAAGATCAGCTTCAGCCAAATATCCAGCAATTCCCTTATGCCCTCTACTTGATGCCAAATCAGCAGCAGTTTGTCCACCTGGAAATCCTGCAGCTGGGTCATCCACAGCACCAGGAGCAGCACCTAACTTAACCAGTGTAATGACTGTTTCTTCCCTGTGAATCAGAAGATAAAAATGACAAACAAGACGGGTCAAAAAAATTATTTCAATGTCTATATGAAAAGATTTGGAGCGAAGATTAATCATGGTTCTTTCAGCAACAGGGAACAACTCCTCCAGAACCTAGAATCAAAGTAAACAAAGCGTGTAAATAATAATTAAATAATCCAAGATGGCAATCTAACCTCCCAAAGTAGGAAGCCCAGTGAAGAGCTGTCCTTCCATGTGAATCTCTGAAGTTTGGACTGACCCCAGAAACAATTATTGGATCTATGGCCCATTCATAGCCAAGAGCAGCAGCCAAATGTATAACACCCTGGCCTTCATCATTCAAAACATGCGTTCCCCTAGTGCCTTTGTGAGCCTTGCACACTAGCCAGTCGCAAAGTTTGTCCTGCAGCAGAGTTTGAATTAGTAAATCCCTAGGGACCATATTTTGACGTTTCAATGCAACAGGACTCCTTTCTATCATTCCCCAAGATTTTGGACTATTACTTCTTGATGAGTTTATCAAACTTCTAATCCCGCATTTCTCACATTTTTGGATAGAACAATTCAACCACTTTTTCTCTGGACCTAAATTCAACAATCTTGTCAGTCGCATTTGAAGGCGTACTTCATCTTCTGGTGCACATTTGATAACATTAGGTACTGAAGCAGTTGATGGCTTTTCACGATATTCAAACTCCCTCACTTCGCTGCAGGCTAGCCTATTACTGCATGTAACATAGAAGGGTATACACCCAGGAGCATGGGAAGGAGTTTGACATCGAAGGACATTATTCGTCAAAACTTCTGCAGAAACCTCAACTTCACCAAACATGCATCCCCACTTTGTGGCTCCAGAAATATTTTTGCTTCCCAAAAATGAGCCAACTATTAAAACCTTCACCAACAAAAAAAAAATGTCATGTCTCAATGAACTCAAAAGAGAAAGGAACGAGTTAAATTTCTTTCACACCACACCTTTGTCACATTTCCAGAATATGTCCAATCTGGAGAAAAATCATAAATACTGAATAACTGTTCTTGGGAAAGAGAAGGCCCCAATGAATCAACATCCAGCTGCATGTGACGTGATAAACTTGAACCTTCTTTATCCTCATTTCCAGCATCCAGTGAGCACCAATATTTTCCAGAGTCCAGAGTAATCAAAGAACCATCACAGTCTCCACCAATTTCCTTGTCCATCCATCTACTGAAGCTGTCAAATTTTTTGAGCTCTCCTAAACCTTCACGGTTCAAATGATCTTTGGATATCTTCTCTATCTGATTACAAGAATTAACTGCCTGAGAATCAGAAAATAGAGGAGCTTAGTTCAAAATCATGTTCCTGTTTCGGATGCAATAAGGTTAGGTACTTCACCAATGGAAGAATGTTAATTGAGAAAACGGATTAAACAGAGAACAAGAAGCAACTGTTAAAAGGAACCATAGAATTCGACGTAGTATACGTTATTAGAGGACTTAAGATGAGACCCTTAACCACATGGAGACATCATGTGATCTTAACCACATTTTATAAGAAACCCAAAAAAAATACAGAGATCGATATATTGTAGCTCCCAAGGGGCAGCCCTGGTAGTAAGGGTAGGGAAGAATCCCAAGGTCTTGTGTTCAAGCCTCCAAGTAGAATGTTTAATAACATAAAATCCTTGTTGTCTCCCATAACTGGTATTAGGATGCGTGAAGCCTCCTGTGATGTAGTGGGATATCAAAATAATATATAATTGTAGATGAATAGTGTGCCTAACTATAAGTGAGGTTCATGTTCTGTCTTAAAGATTAACAATATCTTTAGTAGATTCACAAACCCAAATCACAAAATAGATATATAAATAAAAAGTCCATTATACTACAAAAAGCAAACCTGAACAACTTTCTGAGAAACTACTGTTGGTGCAGGGATATGTGCATCAGCAATCAAACAATCATCACTATTTACAATATTTTTTACTAATGCACCAGCAGCCAATCTAGCATCTGTTAGCTTAGGTGCAATGAAATTTGATGTTCCAGAATGTTCGCCCAAGATATTTTGTTCAGGGAAAACTTTTGAGGATCCTGCACCATCAAAGCATTTATTAAAAGAAAACAAACTAATAAGACAGCTTGACATAAGCCAAAAAAACTCCATGGTGAGGAACCAAACATAATAAAGCAGCATGAAACAAAAAATTATCATTACAAAGCTTTGAAAGAAGTTTAAAGTTGTTTTCATGCCATTTAGCAATAAACAAAGAAGGTAACATACAATACAATAATTATAAAATATCTAAAGAACTTAAAAAGAATAACAACGTCAGAACTCTAGTTTATAAAAAGGGTAATCATAAACAACTATTAAACATTTTAATAACAGAGAATAATTCTTTCCAGGTTAAAAAAGTATAAAGATCAAATTTACAAGAAAATTTAAATAAAATGGGCCAGATTTCTTATAAGCTTAATAGTCCTCGGAAGATTCAACTTAACCAATAACCATAGACAGAGAATTAATCATCTTTTGAAACAATAAGGCGTGTTTAACTTTTATCTTCAAATTGGAGAGGAAAAGAAATAGCATTTTAGTTTCACCTGAAACATCATCAGCAGCATGTGGGGGCACACGGGAACTAAACACATGATGGATATCAGAAGAGACGGCAAAATCATGCCCAGCACTAGAATCCACACCCTCATTTCCTACAGTTTGTCTAGGACCTGATGGACAAGAAGTTTGAACTGTCCCAACAGGTGAATTCGCCTGCACAAAAGTTGGTGTTGAACCACCTTGAGGGCCTACAGCCTGTGGCCCCGGATCAATTAGCACACGAGAGATGCCAGTCTTGTAACCCTACCCCCTCGGGGAAAAAAAACTCATTAAGCAAGGAAAATAAGAAAGCACAAACATGGTGGACAAGGTTAAATAAATTACAAAATTCAACTAGTCTATTTTCAATATTGATTCGTGAGTGAAGTGTTAGCACAATTTTTTTTTTAAAACTCCTCGGCTATTATATTTATTTTTGTTTATTATGAATTTGATGAACAAAACATATTTCTTTTTCCTATGTGAGTTTCCACACTCATTATAACATCCATCTTCTACCCTACTATACTCCCCATTTACTTTATGACTTTCAACATTATACATTAAAAGTAAAGTCAGGATCTAAAAGAATAATTTAAAATAAATAAAAGTGTTTTAAATTTGGGAATCAACATAGTCAACCTCCTTACCTTTTAGGTTGATAACTTCATTAGACTTCCGCTAAATAAATTTTGAGACACAACAAGTTTCAAAAGTCTAGAAACACCAAGCTCAATTGCGTTTCAACATATGCAGATAGCAAATAGAAGTATTGGTAAAAAAAATGTACTTTCACACAAGTCAAGAGCACAATCAAGGGGCTCAAACTGGAGGGGAAAACAAAGATGAACAAAATAAAAAATACCTCCTTTACTTCTCTGTAATGCACAAGAACAATATGCTCTAATTGCCTGAAAACAATAATAAACTTGAATGATAAAGAAGGAAAGAAAACGCAACTAATATTTACCAATTACTTCGGTATAGAAATTTATTAAAAAGAACCTGGAATATGCTCAAAACCTAATGCAAACACATGAACAAAACTTTAAATATAACAAGTGCTCCTAAGTCCTAACCAAATGAAAAGTCCAACCAAAATCCAAATCTTAAAAAGAAATTTTTAGTACATAAGCCGGAAAGAAAGATGGAGAGATGGCATAATTCACCCATCAAGCATCCAATAACTTCGTCGCTGAAAGTTTTCATTGTCCTCACCATGCGCATAGTAACAATGGAGAACGTCTACACTTCCAGCCTACAGACGAGAAAAGAACCAATTCACAAAATGAAACAGTCTCAGCAACTTCTATATACAGGGAAGGGTGGGAGGTACACACAAGAAATAATCATGCCCAAATAATAGGAATCAACATAATTTTACTGCCAACAGGCGTGCAAAAATATTCCAGCAACTTGGTGGAGATGATATTAAGATCATCTAAACTCTTTTGTATGGTAGAAATTTTACACATAACAAAATTAAATCTCATGATTGAAATCTTTTCCAATCATTTTGATGCAAGGTGTGTGTATGACTCAGAAACACTATATCTTCAAGAAACCCCCCACCACTCAAAATCATAGGGTGGAAAATTTAACTTACTACCAACAGATTGAACAGCACACCTTCAACTTTTCATGAGATTCTTTGACAGCTTTTCCATCTTTCTTCTTCCTCCATCTATGACCATCTTTACGAAAGTATCTAACTGCATTTCGATCGAAAAGGAACCAGGAACCAGCTGAAAGTGAAGAGTATTAAGTTACATTGTGAGTACAACTGCAGAAAATGTCAAAAAAACTACTGCAAGGGACGATACTAGAATAGGAAGGCGAAAAAACATAAGCTAACGGCGCTGAAGTTAACACAATCCTTGACAAATTTTCTTGATAAGGAACATGTTGAGATCACAAAATGCCTCAGATTGGCATTTCTAAATAAAAGAAAAATAGCACGACAGAAAGTCTTACTAAAGAACTTCATCTAGAGCAAAAGTAAAAAAAAAAAAAAAAACCAATATCCACAACATCGTTTAGAACTATTAATCATGTATTGAAAATTGAATAAGATTAAGAAGACAGATAACTACTAGAAAAAGAATAGGGAAAAGAACTTAATAGACCACACTTTATATGCATACATATTAATTCAAGTACCAGACTTTTTGTATGGAAGCAGTCTACCTATATGCAAATGCATAGCAGTTATATTATACTGGAATAAATACTGAGAAACATGACAAGAGTAACCTGCAGGTCGAACTGGAGGACCTGGTGCTAATTGAAACTTTTGATAGTTTTGAAGAACTTCACAGATTTCACCGGGCCGAAGCCATCGATTCTTTGCTTCTTGTAGTATTCGTGTTAGATCTGCAAAATTATAAATAGGATAGATGTTCAAGATTAAAGAAGTACAACGACACGAAGAAAGAAGATAAAAAAAAGAGATATAGACACACACTATTGAATTGTCTGATGAAAATAAGATTTATTTAAAACATGGAGTCTGAGTGTCTCATTGAAAGAATCAAAAGGATAATAAGAAAAAATAGGACAACCTCAATCACAGAGGAGAGGAGCCTGTTTGATTAAGCCTTGATCGTAAAAAGACATATCGGCGACCGGGATAAAATCAAAATGAAGTTGTCCCTTTAAACAGGGAGGTGTTTTTAAGTTTTCCGTAAGTGCATAGAGTTAAGTTTACCTCCAAGAGAAAATCCCAGAGTTTTATTCAATTTTCGATCTAACGAATTAATAATATCGCGTTCATATACAAATCCTACTATTAAGATTTCTCAATCATTAACATATGACCTAAAAAAATACTAATTGAGTAGTAAAGTCTTTTAAATTAGAGTAATTTCAGCCATTCTTGAACACAAAGAATTGTGAACCGAGAGATAGAAATCAAATAAAGTATTACTCATTCAGTAAGGAAACTTCAAATGACGAACACAAATCATTCTAATTGATATAAAAGAGGTGAAACCTGACCTATAGGAACGGAGCTTCTGCTCTCAGCCATAAATGAAAAGAGAAGAAAATCTGGAACCCTAACAACAACAATTCAATTCAATTTGGAACTTAGGATTGATTGAGCAAGGAGTCAAATTACTGTGATGCTTCATGGGAAGCTGATAACGACCCATTCCGATTCGTTACTGTTACTGTTACTGATACTGTTATTCCCGCGGGTTTATTTAGTCATTTTCCTAACTCTCTCGGTTAAATCTTTAACTTTTCATTGACACGACACGAGCATACTTCAACCGATTTAAGTATATGCTTTCTGCTATTCGAAGATTTAAGTCTTCCTCTCTTAATTTGATGTACTACTTTTTTTTTTTTTTATGAAAATTTGATGTACTACTCACTTAAAAAAAGAAAAAAAAAATTGATGTAATACTTTATAATAAAAAAAAACATTACATTTTATTCAATTTCAAATTTAAAAAAAAATAATAATAATTCAATTATGAATCGAATTTTAGTTTAAGAAATTTTAATGTGTAACACTATTAAAAATGTGATGTATTTGCATAAAAAAAGAAAAAAGAAAAAAAAATGTGATGTATCTACAAACAAAATATAGAAAATAAAAAATTAACAAGTTAAAAATATGTTGTATTTGAAAATTCCTTTTGAGAGGGCAGTAACGTGATATCATTTTGCGGTTACAATTAGACAACACAATAATAATAGTTTCTTCAAAATCTTTTCTTTTTTTGAAAAAATGAAATAAAAAAATGTGTAAAATTAAAAATATGGATTCAGTTACGAGGAGTTGCGTCTTAAACAAATTATGTCGTTTGAAGAAAAATTGAAATTTCAAAATTATTCCAATCCAAAAATCAGTTACCTACCCTCCCAAAACTGACTCCAAAATCTTTAATATAAAAAACACAACCCCTTCCCATCTTAAGCAAATTCTCTCAAAAGTAAACTCCTTTTTCCCTTGTAAAAATGGAGCATCACGCTATATCCACTAATGAAGAACTTGGAATCAAAATCTACACCACCACACCCCCAAATGAACCCTCTCATTATCTTCCTCCTTCCTCCCCACCGTCTATCGCTATCGCCGACGCATCCACCGAGATCACGGGTGGTGGTCGTAAAAGACGTGCCGTGGCAAAGGGAATGCAAAAAACACTCTCTAAAACTTCAATGCTCATTAACTTCCTCCCAACCGGTACTCTCTTAACATTTGAAATGCTCCTTCCATCGGTCTCGGGCAAAGGCGACTGCTCTCCGGTAGCGACAATAATGATAAATGTGCTTCTTATCCTATGCACACTTTCATGCTTCTTGTTTCACTTCACTGATAGTTTCAAAGGCGCGGATGGGAAAGTTTACTATGGATTTGTCACGCATAAGGGGTTGGCGGTTTTCAAATCTGAAGGGGGAGTTGAAGTGCCGAAAGACGAGAGATATAAAGTCGGGTTCAGCGATTTCGTGCACGCGATAATGTCGGTGATGGTTTTCGTGGCGATCGCCTTTTCGGATCAAAGAGTTACTAATTGTCTGTTTCCAGGACACTTGAAGGATATGGAAGAAGTTATGGAAAGCTTTCCTTTGATGGTTGGGATTATTTGTAGTGGTCTCTTTCTAGTGTTTCCTAATACTAGATATGGCATAGGATGCATGGCCAGTTAATTGATTCCCATTTAATTTTATTTAATTTAATTTTATTTGTGTAATGAGATGTTTTAGTTTAGTTCAGACTCCTTAAATGTGATGTTTATGATTTGTAAGTAATAATGTAACCATTTGATGTTCATGATTTTAAACTTGTATTTAGATTTATTATTCAAATACATACTCGGTTTAGTTTTTTTTTTTTTTTTTAATTAAGAATTTGCCAAAGAAACATTAGGAGTTGGCTCTTGCTGATACTGATATCAACTGGGACAGGTTTTGTTCTGCGATTTCCCCACTTTTCTTGTTTCATTTTTTCATTCTAATTTCTTGCTTTGATCCGCTTGATCGTCAATTACCACTGCTACTCCTTGTTTGATTATGGATTTTTGGAAATTAAACTAAGTAAATCTTCTATATCTCTGCCAATTTCGCCTCGTTCCAGAGTTTTTTTTTTATTTTTTTAATTAAGAATTTTCCCAAGGAACATTAGGTTCTTGTTTTATAGATAGAACGTGAATAATGTTTTTATAGATTTGAAATTGATCCTCTAACCAAATAACAATTATCTTTTAAAAAAAAAAATAGTGTTTGACCACAAAAAATAAAATTTCTATATAAAAAACTGAAAAAATTAAGGTAATTTTTAGTATATTTTATATATTTTATTAACCCCTATTTCTTGAAAATAGTTTTTGTCCCCTTAACAAAAAAAAAAATCCTGGCTTAGCCTCTGTGACTACGCGTGAAAACGTAAACAATTCTAAAAACATGAGCAATTATTCTTTTTAACCAAAAATACTTGGTGTCCGTGTGAGATATAAAAGTGTTTATGAATAAAGAAAGTGTTTAAAAAAACACTTTTAAACACTTTCAAAAGCTAAGAGGAAAAGTATTTCTCAATTAAAAACAATTTTCTCAAAAACTATCTCAAACACAATCTCTGGAGTCGTAAGTTGCAAATTCCCCACGTCCAAAGTTATTGTTTGTCATAACTTGGGAGTCTAGGATCCAAAAAGAACAATATATTCAAGTCAGAGATTAGCAAGAGACAACACTAGAAATTATTATTCAAAACTAGGATGTGAATATTAGCTTCGGGAGAAAGGTTTTGCTTCAATGCAATGTGAAAATAGTAATAGTTTTAAGGCAACATCTTAATATAACTAGAACTTGACACCAATCATGTTATGGAACAAAAAACAACTGCAGGGAAAAGCACCAAAGGTATATCAATCAATTAAACGAATCACTGGTTGTCAATCCCTCATTCAACAGCGACAACGACATCATCCGTTCCATCTTGCGTTAAAGAACTATCCTGAAAGCGCATAAATGAGAAAATCACATCCAAGAGTAAGGTCATCCCTAGAAAGAAAATTAACAATGCTCCCAATTCTATTGAACGGCACTAGAGTGAGTTTTTTAACCAAAAAGGCGAAACTGGTAAGAAGCGTTACTCTTTCCTAACCTTAGTACAGACGTATATATAATGGACATCAGAATTCTCCCCAAGCACTGTTTCTAGTGAACTTCCATCATCATCCAATGTAACAGGCTTAGTTAGCTCCCACTTTGGAGAGTCTGAAACAAGTTTCTCTGCAAGATGTTAATAAGAGATGAGGGTGAAAACTTCCACAATAAAAATACATATATAAGACAGAAGGAAGTAATTGACGAGGCAGTGTCTTAAAGGCTGTTGCAAGACATAAAATAACAAATGGAAAAGGCCATGAATGAACTGTGTCAATTCCTAGTACAAGTCTTTGTTCTCTAGTAATATTTGATCCTTTTCTGGTAAAGGAAGGAAATGAACAGATGTTTCGAAGCCATTTCTAAACAAAAATAAAGAACATAGATAGCATAATAGACTCATTAGAGGGAATCTAAACCTCCATTGCTGAGTTTTCGAGGAACTCAAAACCTCCCAGAAACAACTCACTGCTGGAGTATCCTAAAAACTAAGGAACTACCCGTTAAAATAGTATCCTAAAACTAAAGCCAACTAGCCCCTAATGACTTGATCTAAATTCAAATAAAGATATTTAATAAAATAGTATCGTAACAGATAAGCTTCTAAAAAAATTGAGTACTTGAGCTCCTCTTATCATCACAGCCATTTTTTTCACTGGAAATGATTGAACCAACAGATCACAGATCATCACAAGGTAGAATTTCTAAGACGTCTGGTTATTGGCTATTAGAACCATGAACCTTACGAACAATAGAACAGAAGAAGAAAACTAAAGTTTTAAGAGACAATCTAAAGGGCAACAGCATCAAATATAGTCATGCAACACTTGTTGAACAAAAAAAGTGAAACAAATGAACAGACTCAGAGAGAGGAACCTTCTGAAAATCAAGCGCTACGGTAACTGAAATTTAATTTTGAACAGACCTATCACATGAAGTTTTATCATTGATGGTAAAGAATGCTTCAGTAGACTTAGTCTATACATGGGAGCTCCATATGTAATCTGCAGAGTTGTGATTACCGTTAAAAACAACAAACAAAACAGAGGGATTATACTCAAACTGACTCAATGAAATAGGGAGAGAATTAAGTGTATAAGAAGTAAGCTACCAAAATATATACTCCATTCTCCTTGAGGACCCTATAGTTTGTCATCAACTGCTTCAATATGTAGTGAACAGATCAAGAAAGAAAATTTACATAAAAAAAAAGAAAGAAACCGAACGATAATCGAATAGTCCATAGTTTCGATTTACCTCCAAACTTCTTGAAGCATGTTAGTTGCATTTTTTCGTGAATTATTTCCGCACTAAAATCAAATGTTTTCCATAAGCAATCAATGTCAATAAAGATGAACAAATGAAAATATCCAGCACTAACCAAGAGAGAGTCTAGGGTCCCTGGAAACATCACATGGAAGAAACTAATCAAAATACTGTTTTTCAGAAAAGAAAAGAAAAATGAATGAATAGAGAAACTTGGAAATCATATTCATTGAACAGGAACACACACACCTTTGTCAATAACAGTGTCAAAAGAACATGTTTGAAATGCACTCATATCACGGACATCCATTAACATATCTGCTTAATAATAGAGGGAAAAAAAACATCATGCAAGACTTCAATAGACAAAAAAAAAAAAAAAACTAGGTTTTACACAATTATAAACACTCAACCGTCAAATCAAAAGGTTTAATCTTTTAATATATTCTCAACACTCCCTGTCGGTTCAGCTTTAGATACTAGTAGGAGGGTTAATCACGCGATTATTAATAAATGAGGAGTAAAAATTTATGTCAGAATTTGAACTCAGCACCTTCTACTTTAATATCATATTAAATCACTACTAAACAAGTGGTTGGGCTGAGCTAAAATTAAACATTAGAATTGGAAGTGAAACAAAATGAAATCCCCTACTTCATTTAAGATTAGTTCATGAAGGGTTAAAAACGGAATTTAAATTATAGCAGATATTTTTAAAAAAATTAACGACTGATTAACTATGATCAATGCTAATACGAATCTATAACACATTCAAAATCTATTATATTTTAAATACATTAATAAAAAAAGATTTTTTAACTAATATTTATAGATATTGCACATGTTTTTGTGTCAATCAGTGATGGACTGTAATAAATAACAGATTGAATATCGCGCTCAAAATCTGCTATATTTACAAAGGGCGGAAAAAGAATAACATACATTTGAGCTGGGGACGAGTAGAATATTTCTTGTGCATTGCATCGATCACGACAGAGGATATATCAATGTTGACCACATCCTCGTAACCATCGTCGACCATTCCTTCGCTAAATGCTGAAAATAAAAGAGAAAACAGATCTGAGAAAGAAAAAATATCAGAATGATGAAAATGGAGAAGAAGAAGAAACCTGAATTTCCGCATCCGACGGCGAGGATGCGACGGTGGCGAGGAACGTAGAGATTAATCAAAGGAGCCAAAGAATGATACTTTTGGTACCAATCAAAGGGTCCTGATTCGTTCGAATAACGCTCATCCCAATACCAAACCTCGCCGTAAGCTTGTGTTGATGTTTCTGTCGCCATTTTCGCCTTCTCTCTTTTTCTTCTTCTTCTTACTTCGCTTTAAATTTGTTTTTCTGTTGTCATTGTTTTTTTGTTTTTTTTAATTAATACGCCTGAAATCTGAAAAGGAAAGTTGTTGTTGTAGAAGGTTAGGCTTTAATTATAGTAATTATTAATTAATGTATGTGTAATCACTTCTTTTATTTCCTTTTTATTCTAAAATAATTATTTGGGCATAAATATAATATAGTTTGGTTTTTTTTTTTTTTTTGTTTATTTGATATCTATCGAATCTATGTAGTTTAAAAACTGATAATTTAATTTTGACTGTTTTAAGAAAGGAATATTCTAATTGGTGGTAAGTAATAATTACAAATAAAATTATCATTATAAAAATATTTTTAAAGATGACATTTTTAGTTGACTATAATCTATGTTAATCACTAAGAGGTTGTTCAATAACGTTTCTATTTTTTAATTTATTGTTTTCACTTATGAAAAACCGAGTGTATTTGATACCATTCTTGAATTCTCTTCTTTTCTTAAGGAATGTTTATAAAAAGTTATCAAACTTTTGAAAAAGAAAAATGGTTTATTGTATCTTGGCTTATAAAGTACTAATCAATTTCAATTTTTTTTAATCAACTTTGGTTTATAAAATTGATACTATTTTATATATAAATAAAATTTCAAGTTAAATTATCATTTTATAAAAAGAAAGAAAAAATGAAATGGTAGAGAATAATAAATTATAAATAGTTACCGTAAACATGATTCTTTTTCAATAAAATACGGGTAAAAAAAAACATACAATAATTATCAAATATAAGCAGGAAATATGAAACATAGATATTGCCTGAAGAGCACTATTATGAGATTTTCGTTTTCAAGTCTTGGATGCTTGTTTTTTTAAAAAAAGTCTGAAAACTAATTTTTTTTTAATTTTTAATTTTTAATTCTATTACTTCATCAAAATGGTTACTCTTGATTGATACTATCCTTATGTTGAATACCTATTTGATATTTTGTTTCATGAAATTAATCAATGAATTGTACATCCAAAACAATGATCATAGAAAAGTTCCAAGCTTACATTTGATTAGGAAGTCACAAGTAATGTACTAATAAATATTTTATAATAATATTATATCCAAGAAAATAAAAGTATAATACAATATGATAATTAACAACCGCATGAAATAAAAAAAAATGTATAGTTTCCAAATATATTTGACCTTTAACTCTATTTTACAATAAGGAGGAAAAAAAACCACTCGTATAAATGTTCCGGTTTTACATTCACGAATAGAAAATATCGATAGTTTAATCGATCTAAATGGTTTAGGTTTTTCAAAAATAACATTTTAAGAATTGATATGTTTTAAAAAAATATTACTTTTGATATTTCAATAGAATCGATACTTTTGAAATATTTCAAAACAATTACCATTTTTTAAATTACTCATACAAAGTATCATCTATTAAAATTTTCCTTGATAGAACGCAAGAACGGATTGTGTCAATTAAAAAAAAAATATGGAAACATAAACCCTAATTATCCCTTTGTTTTTCTAATTTAAGTGATTTAAGGTGCACGATACTAATATTTCAAAGCCCTAAATGAACCCTTCTAATTTTTATTTGAAATTAAAAAAAAAAAAACACGCAAAAGCCAATGTTGTATTAATACTAAAAAAGAAAAAATCATGCATGTTGAAGGAAGAGCACCAAATGAAGATGAATCTTCCAAACTATCCTTGAAAATCAACTACATAAATTAGTTGGTAAGATTAGATGTGAAAATCACAGAATTTTCACATTTCCAGACTCTTTGGCTCTTGCAAATGGTTAGGAAATTCCCATAATTTTCAATCTCAAGAACCTTAAATCAAATTCAGAAGTCATTTCACTGTCTCATATTAACCACAACTTCATCTCAGTTAAACCTCCATATCCTATAATTTAACAAAATTGTTCAAATCAAACCCGCTGTCTTCATTTCGGGTGGGGCAGAACACCAATATTCAAAGGTCATTAGAATGAGAAATAACACCTTAAAAGGGAACCCAATTGCTTGGCTGGTTGATCACAATCTGGTACTAACTTTGTGGGCAATTACAAATGAATAAAACTATTTCTTCTTTTTTCCACCTTTGCCAGATTTTGAAGGTCCAGCAGTTGACGTCGATGCAGGTTCTTGCTTCTTTGTCCTACCGGGATGTCTAGGAACAAGTTCGGCTAAACGGAGCATCAGCTGTTTTCCTGTAAAATAATCAGAGCATTCATATAGAATTACAATCATTAGACACATCCCAGGGTAGTTCCACAGGTTGTAGGTTTTGTTTTCAAGAAAGCAAGGAAAACCAGTGAAGAACAAGGCAGCCATGTAACTGTTAGGTAATTGTGGTAATTACTTGAATTGCATAATAGTAGTACAGATTCACACAAAAAATAAGATATTAATTGCGACCTTGTTGCTCCAAGGAATGGAGAAATTTTTTCCAAAAATCTTAGGAGCTGCAAAAATGTACTTTCTTTTATATAAGAAAAAAGAAAATGTACTTAAATACTTGGTCAATGCTTAATCTGAAGGAGATGAAAAATACAAAACTAATTAAAAGAAACAGTTTAATTTAGTTAAATTATAAGTTCTTTTTTTTTCTCTCTAAAATCAGTTCTTTTGTTAAAAAAATAAATTACAAGGCTATAAAATGCCCAACATAAAGAGATATTGACGGCATTTGAACACAATGAAAATGGATGCACTAATGCTCTTATTAGAGTAAAGGGGAGGCATTCATTCCATTGCTTCCTAAAAGTTGTTGATACAGGGTCCTAGTCTCAGCATTGTGAAAGGTCCTAAAAGTTGTTGATCAAACTTCAATGTGTTTTCCTCACTTTTGGGGCTATTTGCTTGCTAGCTGTCATGAACTTGGCAATCTCAACGCCACCTTTCATCACTCTGCCACTCACTAGAAAGAGGAAGAAACCCACATCCACCTCACCTTATGTATCAAAAAACAAAAGTTAATAGATAAGAGGATGTGGAGAATCGTCCAATCTCCAAAATTCGTCAACCTTACACCTGATTTTGAGCATAAAACAAAACTGCTGGAAAAAAGTGCTCCAAAGTCACTAGAAGAGGGAGAAATGGATTCGTGAGAAACATCCTAGGATGACCTACGTGCATATGTGATGTCCATGGTGGTTGTTCTATGCAAACAGCAGTAACATGAATCTATTCCAGAAACTTCCCTCTTAGCATTCACACCACAATGCTCTAGAAAGAGGAATGAGCCAAAATTATCTAAGTTCAATACAGGCCCTACACTAAAAACAGCCCATTTTTATTTCGAAGTGAAAACCAGTTTCGGCCAAAGGTACCCTTACTGCAAAATGACTAAATCTGAAGAAATTAAAAATGACTTCCCTCATAAATCTAGAGACACACTCCAGAAATTTTTAAGGAATGAATTGGTGTGCGCACAACTGTTGAGATAAAAGAGTAAATGGATTTTAAGAAGTCAGAAAAGATACCTCTGATTTGAGCATTGATGTTTGGGTAGTTTCTGATGCGTTGTAGATAGGAAGAGATGTAAATATGTATGTTCTAAATCTTAGAGCAAGTAAATCATATCCAAGCAACTAAGGAGGCAATTGAACTTGAAAGACAATAACTCACATTGAACCAACCATTCATACGCATCATGGAGAACCAAAACTTGAGGGACTTGTTCTTGAAGAATTTGTGGTGAAGCCACAAATTATCACTACTACTACTCAATGGAATGGTTTGCTGAAAAAAATTGGTGTGGAAAGGTTCAAAATCAAAGGGACAATGCAGACAGAGACAAAAAAAAGTGACAAATGGCTACATTCATCGGGAAATTTGTCTCGTTGCCTGCCACTCCTATTAGATATATCAATATGTTGTGTTTCACACTGAACTAGAGAATGGGTATTTTTTCAAAAACAGGGAGAATGTTAAGGAAATTAATCAAGATAAATAGTTTGCTTTACTTAATTTATTAGTACAGTTTGACTAAGTTTATAACTTTTTTAATCAATTTCGTTTATTATTATTTTGTAAGGCTGTAGACAACCTGAGCTAGGACTCAACAAAAAAAATCCTAAGAGAGGAGATATTGACAACTTTTTAACATTAATGAACTGAGGGATGTTTAAAGAGGTACCTCCTTTTTGGAACATTTCCTTTTGTTCCATCGTGGCATAAAAAAAATACAGTAGCACAATTTTTAATATACGTCAAAGTTTAGCAACCTTTATGTGTTTACCAAAACACTCTGGGATAGTAAACTAATATTCAGCAAGTAAATATATTTCTGAAGAGGTTTTTATTAAGGAAAGAAAAGAAAACAAAGACACAAGCAAGAGGCTTACTAGATGAGATAGCTGGATTACTCAGGGTCCCATCTTCCTTTTTAAGCAGAACCCTCACTCTCCCTCTTTGCATGAAATCACGAGGATAAGCTTTATCAATCTGCGAGCAATGTAAATTAACACATTCTATCAATTTTATCATAGGTCGATTATAAATTCAATGCAGAAGACTTTTTAATAAAAACAAGATTAATTGAAGCGAAGATCTTTATCAATGCCAGAAAGAAAAAACCTCTATAGCAAATGGTAGTTTTAGATGATTGCAGCAATCCCCAATCTCAGCACAGGTAGGATTCTCACAGGCTTTGCTAACACCTATCCGTCTTCCTTCAGCCAACGTCTTCTTTGAATTGATGTAGATAGGATACAATACTATCCATTTCTTTATGTTGAGGGCTTCTCCATCCATGTTCCAACCAAATTCCTACATTAAAATACAAACAAAACACCATATATTTTATATAAATGGGGAAAAAAAGTAGACTCAGCACATATATTATATATAAATGGGAAAAAGTAGATTCTTATGACGCTCATTACAAAGTTCCCTAGACAAAGAACAACCATGGGTTGGCCCAATGGCTAAGAGGTTCTCCTTCTAACCTTGAGATCATGGGTTCAAACCCATGTGTGGCCACCTACCTAGGATATTATCCTACGAGTTTCCCGACGTCAAGTGTTGTAGAGTCGTGTGGTTATCCCGTGAGATTAGTTGAGGTGCGCGTAAGCTGGCTCGGACATTCACGGATATAAAAAAAAAGTTCCCTAGACAAAGAAACTTTTAACTCAGTTTAGTTTAGTTTTTTTTTAATAATCGTGAGTGTCAGGACTAATCTCACGGACAACCACACGACCCTACAAAACTGGGATCAGTTTTCAGTAATTGAACTACCTGATAGAGTCAAACTTAGCCTTTAAGAATTAAAATTTTGTATGGATTGGATTTCCATTTTGGAGCGTCAAATAATGAGCCAAATGAGCATTATTGATTAACATTTAAATGCTAAATTTTCAAATCATGAAACATGTATCAACTGATGCTGAGAAAATTAGCAACAAAACACAATTACTTGAGCAATTTTTCAGATAGAGGAGCAAGATTACTTTTTTAATGGGGGATTACTGGCTTATGGTTTTTCAAAGCTGCAAATTTTAAAAATCGAAAAGGCCAAGAAAGGGGTGTTAGAATTTTCAGAAATCATAAGTTACAAATTCAATGAACAACAACCAAACCAATAAAACGAAAATCAGAAATCGAGGACGATTGAACATGAACCTGCGATGCCGCGAAATAATGAACTGAAAATTGGATTGCAAAAGCTTGATTTGTGAGAGACTGACCCGACCCGACCTTTTCTTCTTCGTCTACCTGCCGGAGAGAGACGCACAATTCCGTTTCTGAATTTTGGGTATTGCAAATTTATCTCATCAACTTTTATTTTGATTAAACATTTTTTAATCAATTATTAAAATAACATATTTTTTTTATTAATTAATAAAATTATCTAAATAACAATTTAATTTAATTTATTACATTACCCTAAAGTATAGTTTAATGATTAATTAATTATTTTGATCAATTTTTAAAATATTATGATATCTTGATAATTGTTATTTATAAATTTTGTAATCAATAATTTGTTATTTGTTGCTCAATTACTTTATTAAATGTTTTTTATTGGTTAACTTTGTACAGGCCACTAATGTAACTGAGTTATTGTTAGAGTTTATGAGATATGTCCTTATAATGTTGTAAAAAATAATTACAAATATAATAGAAATATTATCAAGAATATCCACATTAATTCACATTTATTCACTAATACCGGTTGTGTTTTTTTAATATCAATTTTGCCCAAAAAACACCATAAATGGCGGTGATCCCATGTTTTCCGTTTTGAACAATTACCATCATGCCCTTTCCTTAAATGTTGTATACCATAATAAATAGAGGGCAGAAAACGTCTTTTCATTGTTCCCTTAAACGGTGCGTGGAGTTAAAGTGAGTAAGTTTGCTAATTTATAAAACATATAAGTATTAATGCTATTATACCTATTTATTATGGTCTAATATGAAATTAACCCAATATACTATTATTTATTTTTTCCTCAATTGTCATAAAGCATATCTTTTTATTTATAGTATAGTTTTAATTCTTATAAACACAAACAAATTAGTTTACCAATCAAAGCATAACTCATTGGTTAAGATGTTATAGTTCCACCCTAAAAAAAGTGATTCAATCATCACCCCAACACTTTGTATAAATTAATAATTCAAACGCGTGATTTATATAAAAAAAATAATTAAAAATTATATGATTAAATTAAAAATCTTAGTAAATTTTATATATAAAATAGTTAAGAAATAAAATTATTTCTTAAAATAATATTGTTATTTTTTCGAATGATTTAAAGTTATGATAATATTTTTTGGCTGAATAATGTATTTATACATTTTGAGTTACTATTGTCACATTTTGATAAATTATTTATTTAAGGTGCTATTTAAAACAATATATATATTTATTTGCTATTTTCAAATTAACAATTTAAAAAAAAAAACCATTTTTTAAAATCCAAAAACATTGAGCCCAATTAGGCAATTACCCTCCTATTTTGTTGTTGAAGTCGCATCGCAGAACAAAGATTGAAGCTCCTCTTCGCCTGAATACCCATCTATCGTCTTCGATTCAAGTCTCTCTCTTGACTTAAACCTTCCTCAAGGTTCGTTCATGATTTCTGATTTTTTTTTGTTCTTTACTTGATTCTGTAATCAGCTACCCTTTTCTCTAAAGCATGTTTATTCTGGTTTTTCATTTGAAGCGATTCCTTTATTTGGTTGATATTAGATTATATTAGTTTGTTGTCTTGGCAAAATTGAATTGTGGTTCAAGTTTTTTTTTGAGTAATCATTCCCTGTGAGGCATATGATGGAGATATGAGTTGGATCTTTTATATTTCATCGAAATTTTGTAATGTGCATTGATTTTTTTTTTAATTCACACATGTTTTGAAATTTTAAATATCATTATAGATATTGATTTCATGGATCAACAGACTTTATGGGATTCAATCATGGTTCAAAGTTTGCTGTCAGTCAGTCGACTCGAAGAGTACATAGTCGTATCGGTTCGAGTCAGGCCGAGTCACACATTTTTAGGCTGTTTTTTGTACTGTATCTCGTTACCCACTAAAGTTCTCGTATTCTTGAATCTTTTAGTTTGCTATTTAAAAAAAATTATCACTTGCTGTTATATTTTTTTGTAATGAAATCGTATACACAATAAAATTGAATGAAATGAACCTTATTTCCGGTGACCGTATCCCTACCGCCAGTGTTTGATTCCCATTTCCACGAAAATTTCTGTTGGAGCCACTGGGAGATTGAAAGCTTCAATATTCAGTATTTTGCTGCGAAGAAAGGACTAAGCTAACAAGTTCGAATCTTGCGATCTTCGTCGAGGTACATGATTTATCATTTCGATCATCTTTTTAATTATCCTTTTACATTTCTTCATCTTTTTCCCCCCTTCATTACGAGTATGGATAATGGATTGAAAGAGCGAATTAATTGATTTTTATTTTGCTCAATATTATGTTATTGTAGATTATTGGGTAATTTTTGAAGTTTCAACTTTCAAGTCTATATTTTGATTCCATTATAAGATAATTAGGTGTTTTAATTATATTTGCAAACAAATTAACCTTAGTGTACTGTTGTTTGCTATGTTTTTACTGAAATGGATAAGAAATATGCTAGTTGTGTTGTGTTTGCTGATTTTGATTTATTTGCTATCAATTCTTGATACCTTTTGAAGTCTTGGAAACTGCAGTTTGCTCTCCTTTCCTTTGGTACTCTGCCCAAGCTTTGGAAGGGTTTGAGTGATTGGAGAAATGTCACTCAGTATGAAATAAAAGGCCTTCAGTTCAACATAATGTAATTTTTATGTATAAAATATTTGTTTTTTATTTTTATATTATGCGCTTAAATAAAGTCCTCACTTTTTTTGTTTTCACTTCACGGGGACTTAATCGCTGCGGTGCGTTTAGCGCCTCTTAAAACACTATCCCCAATCGAGAGTCACAACTTTTCAACAACTCTCACTCTCCTGCAATCACACATTCTTATTTGACTCCCTCCAGTTTTAATTTTTTTTAGCTAGGTAGTTTCATTTGCTGGAATGTAATTGCCTCATTTATCTACCGATGTTTATTATTGATCTTTCTTTTTCTTATGTGGGATTTGAACATTAATGAATACAGTGAATATATATAAATTCCTTCATCTTAGCTCAAATATATATTTTGTTGCATACGTTTATTTATTCCGCTGTATATATGTTTCTATTATTATTTGTAGTTTTTCTTTGAATCTGAATTGATAATTTTGATAAATATCAACCACAGGTGTTACAAAAGGGTGAAATGCCATCTTTGCAGACTGCTCTACCTCCTGAGCTTGCGAATAATGTCATTAGGGTTTGTTCCCTCCTCCCCCTTTTTGCATCGCAACACAATTTTTTCCCATTGTTTTGCTAACCCTTGTATGTTTATCATCTCAGCTTTACCGTGAGTGCCTTCGAAGAGCCAAATATGTTGGTCATCAGGTATGAATGCTTCTCTATTTGTTCTTGATCAAAATTAACTGCCTCATGTGGAATATTTGGCTTGAGCGTAATAGAAGATTTTTTTAGGGGAAGGCTAGCTCTTGGGCTGAGGTCTGGGAAGTTAGTGTCCTAAATGCCTCCATGTGAAGTGCTAATTGTAAATGTTTTGATAATTATGCCCCCTCTACCATTGCTTCCAATTGGAATGCTTTTTTTGTAACCTCCTTTCGCCTTTTTTGGGCTCTTTCATACATCAATGAAATGGCTTGTTTCTTATTAAAAAAAAAAATTACTGCCTCAAATCGGTATTATGATTCTAAATTAGTCGTCTTCCATTTGAATAATTTGACATCGTTGGAGAGTAGTACAAAACAAAAGTTAAGTTTAAAGTAGGAAAATCCAAAGATAGAGTGAATGTGACATTGGTTCCTTATTACTAGTTGCACTTTGATCCTTTCAATATTTGTGCAGCAACATAACACCGAGCTTGTTGTTGGTATGGTGAGGCAGCAATTCAGAAAGAACATGCACGAAACTGATCCGGAGAAGATTCAGAAGTTGAAAGATGAGTATGTCTTATGATTACTATCTTTCCTTATGGTTGTTTGTTTGTTTGTTTCCCTTTTCCTTTTCTTTTGACTTTTTTTAATCTTGTTATTTATGTATATAATATGTTTGGACAAGAAATTACTCATATTCCAATGAAAAGTGTACTAGAATCAAGTAGGAGAAATAAAGCATTCTCCTAAGACCAAAAGATAAACAAGAGATTTTGAAGAGTATCCTCCTGAAGATACACACTTTTATATTTCTCTATCCACCTAAATTGTTTTTCTATCTTTCATATTCTCCTGAAGATACGCACTTTCATCTTTATGCAACCAACCGGATGAAGAAATTACTGTCTTCAGTGCATTGTTTTTCCGTTTTTCTCTCAATAGGTAGCTGGAAAGAACTGCCTCGGTTTGGCAAGGAGAGATTTTGAAGTATATTCTCCTGAAGATATACATTTTCATATTATCCACCTAAATTGTTAGTACCCTTCCACGTAATTCGAATATAAGTTTTTTCTCTGCGTCTTGTTTTACCAAATTTCTTCTAAACTTCAAATCCCATCTCCCCGAAGACTCCTTTGAACCTTGATGTACAAAAAGATTTTTTGATTGGGCTATCTCATACTGCCTTGGGTCATTTAGAGTGCATCATCAACCCAAGAGTATTCCCATAAACCTGTGCATTTTCCCAGTTTGAAAGTAATAGCATTTTCCACCATAGGCTTCAACTTCACTATATTTCTCCACTGTCTCCTGCTAGAGATGTCATTTCTTAGACCACCAGCCAAATTTCCCTCTTCCATTATGCTTGCAATAGGTTTATACCATAAAGCTTTCTACTCGAGAGTAAAAATCTAACTTTCTATTGGAAAATGATATTTTTTATGTTTCTCTAGACTCTAATCCATATTCTAGTTTTTAAATCGTATAATTAGGCAGTTTTTTTTAAATATTTTGAAGCTGTTCATTGTTACTCAATATTAGATATTTTGATATTCTATTTTATGATATATGACATAGTGAACTTGAATGGGTGATTTGTTCATTTACTCATGACGACTCGAGACAATATGACATCTTAGTAAAAAATATTGAATATTGGATTTGGAAGCTATATTTTTTGCACACTGGTGAGAATCTTGATATGACAATCGACGTGTCGCAGGTCTATTTTATTTGTTGTTAGTCTGGAAGCTTTTTAAGATTTTTTTGTGTGTAAAAATAGTGATGTGATTGAATTAAGGTAATTAGACTTAGACATATGTGTTTGGATGAGAATGAATGTGAATTTAATGTAATTATGTTTATGTAAGGCCCCTTATTCATAGCATGCTCAATGATTAAGGCCCTGTTTAATAGTCATTTTATATTATGTTTAAGCTAGAACGAACTTTAATGGACCAGACATTCATATTTCGTGAACATTGTTTGTATTGTATGCAGTGCTGCAAGGGGACTCATAAACCATATTCTATATGAATCTGAGAAAATGTCAGGTCGGAAATTCAGCCAAAATGCTTGATGTTATCTTGAATAGGGATCCTGTTCTGTTCAAACTATGATGTTCTGGAAATAAAGGTCTCTCTCATTTACGGATTCTAAAGTTGTGACCAGTTTTTTCACATTTTATTTGTTTTAAGAAAAACTTTTCATGTTAGAAGTCTTAGATTTCACCTTCCGTGTGAGTTGTTTGTTGTTAAATCATTGTTAGACGCAAAAGGTGAAGCTCTTAGATTATGAATTGGTGTGCGCACAACTGATGAGATAAAAGAGTAAATGGATTTATGGAGTCAGAAAAGACACCTCTGATTTGTGTAGATAGGAAGAGATATAAATATGTACGTTCTAAATCTTAGAGCAAGTAAATCATATCCAAGCAACTAAGGAGGCGGTTGAACTTGAAAGACAAAATAACTCACATTGAACCAACCATTCATACGCATCATGGAGAACCAAAACTTGAGGGACTTGTTCTTCAAGAAGTTCTGGTGAAGCCACAAATTATCACTACTACTAAATGGATTGGTTTGCTGAAAAAAATTGGTGTGGAAAGGTTCAAAATCAAAGGAAACAAAAAAAAAAAAGTGAGAAATGGCTACTTTCATTTGGAAATTTGTCTCGTCGCCTGCCACTCCTATTAGATATATCAATATGTTGTGTTTCACATTGAACTCGAGAATGGGTAAATTAATCAAGATAAATAGTTTGCTTTACTTAATTTATTAGTACAGTTTGACTAGGTTTATAACTTGTTTAATCAATTTTGTTTACTATTATTTTGTAAGGCTGTAGACAACCTGAGATAGGACTCAACCAAAAAAATCCTATTGGTTAAAATTAGATCAGTGGGTCTCATATAACTAATGAAAAAAAAATATTAATTATCCTTTATTTTTTTTACCCAATAAAAAGAGAGCACATTCTCCTCGGGCATTCTCCTTAATGATTAATGAATTGTTATTTTGGATAATTTTTAAAATATTATGATATTTTGATAATTGTTATTTCTAAATGTTGTAATCATTAATTTGTTATTTGTTGTTCAATTACTTTATTACATATTTTTTATCAGTTAACTTTGTATTTGATATTCAGCCTTTGAAGACCACTAATGTATCCGAGTTATTGTTAGGGTTTATGAGATATGTTCTTATAATTTGTAAAAAATAATTATGAATAAAATATTATTTATTTTTTCTTCGATAGTCATAAAACATATCTTTTTATTTATAATATATAGTCATATACAATCTTAATTCTTATAAAAATAATCAAACTAGTAATTACCGACCAGGGCATAGCCTATAGGTTAAGCTATCGTAGTTTCAACTCTCAAAAAGTGATTCAATTCCCACCCCAACACTATATATATATAAAAAAAAAATGGTAATCCAAACATGTGATTTATATAAATATTTTTTTAATTAAAATTATATGATTTAATTAAAAAAATATAAGTATTTTTTATATATAAAACAGTTATGAAATAAAATTATTTCTTAAAATGATTTTTTGTTTTTAGATTTCTTTTTTCGAATGATTTAAAGTTATTTAGATAATGTTTTTATACATTTTGAGTTGCCATTGTCACATTTTGATAAATTCTTTATTTGAAGTGCTATTTTAAAAAATTATATTTATTTGCTATTTTCAAATTAACAATTAAAAAAAAAAAATCATTTTTGAAAATAGCCCCAAAAGCATTGAGCCAATTACCCTCCTATTTTGTTGTTCAAGTCGCATTGCAGAACAAAGATTGAAGCTCCTCTTCGCCTCAATATCCATCTCTCGACATCGATTCAAGTCTCTCTTTTTACTTCAACCTCCCTCACGGTTTGTTCCTGATTTCTGATTTTTTTTTTCTTTACTTGATTCTGTAATCTGCTACCCTTTTCTCTGAAGTATGTTTATTCTTGTTTTTCCAGCCTTCTGCTCTAATTGCTTGCTTGTTTTCTCTATTCCTGCTCTACTTAATTTGAAGCGATTCCTTTTTTTGGTTGATATTAGATTATATTAGTTTGTTGTCTTGGATGATTTAACAAAATTGAACTGTGGGTCAAGTTTTTTTTAAGTAATCATTCCCTGTGTGGCCTTATTTTTTGTTTTTTTTTAAAAAAAAATTATAAATTTGATGGAGATATGAGTTGGATCTTTTATATTGCATCGAATTTTTTTAATGTTCATTGATTTTTTTTTAACTCACACATGTTTTGAATTTTTAAATATCAAAATAGATCTTGATTTCATGGATCAACAGACTTTATGGGATTCAATCATGGTTCAAAGTGTGCTGTCAGTCAGTCGACTCAAAGAGTACATGGTCGTATCGGTTCGGGTCAGCCGAGTCACTCATTTTTAGGCTTTTCTGTATTGTATCTCGTTACCCACTAAGTTCTCGTATTCTTGAATCTTTTGGTTTGCTATAAAAAAAAGTGATCACTTGCCGTTATATTTTAGGCTTTAGCATCCAGTTTTATTTCCATTTCTGAATGAAGTTTAAGTTTCTCGTGATTTTTCTTCTAATAAGTGTTGAAAGCTCAATATTGTAGAGTTTTAATTTCTTTGTTTAGGTTCATGGAAATGTTGGTTCATGCTGAAATCACTAATGAAGAACTGCCCCTCGCAAGTCTACCTAGTAGCAATGACACCAACAGCCTCGACGATGGTGGTGTGCAGGTCAATTGCTTCAGTGAAGTTGTAAATGACGTTTCCATCCACTTTCAGATCATACGTCTTTCCAAACAGGTCTTCCATGGCTTTTCTGAACCTTCCAATGGATTCTTCTTCAATTGTTTTTCCACTACAATCCAATTATTAGAAATCAGGGTCCCCAAGTGTGTTAACATTTTTCTGTCTTGTTATTTGATTTCTTTATATGTAGATATATGCTTGGATTGGTTGCAATTCTGCAAAATTTGGAAATTTGTATGCAGCTGCCCCCACACGTCCCGTAAGTTTTCTGTTTAAATGCATCCAAAGTACTTGTAACTTTTAGTATTTTCTGTTCATCCATCATCTTATTTTCTCTCTTCCCCACATTAGGATTGTAATCACTAATGTTCTGTAATTGAACTTTTGCAGAACGGTACAGTGAGTGTTTCATCCATACTGGGAGGTTCTTCTGATAGTACAGGATCTGGCATTGCTCGTCGATTAGGTAATATGTGAATCATGTTTTTGGTTCTTCAGATGTTATGTCTTCTCCTGGTCCTGCTGAGACATTTTTTTTCTTTCCCTAGTATTGAAGACTGGTCTAAATATAATTTTGGCGTGCAATATTCCAAAAAACAGCCCCATGCTTGAGGTTTGATGACTCCTACCCTTCTCCCAATTTTCTTATGGACAAATAATGCTTGAGGTGAATGGATCTATGTTAGGAATTGTGGGGCATTTGATTGCAAACAAATGTTTAAGAAGAGTGTTCATCATCTACTTCTGTTATTTTCTTTTGTTATGATCATTTTAGGTTGCTGCTGAAAAGATGTTAGTACAAAAGCTGGTTAATCTGTTATTTTCTTTTGTTATAATCATTTTAGGTTGCTGCTGAAAAGATGTTAGTACAAAAGCTGGTTAATCTAGGGTACGTTCGGCCTAAATCAGAAGGACCGTCTTGATAGTTGGCATCAATGTCGAATCTTCTTTACAAGAGGTGCGTGTTATTCTGACGATGCTAGTTGAGTCGGAAGTGCGGTGCCTGTGTGATTGGGGTTCTCCGTTTTCACTTCATCTTACACCCTTGTTGTTTTGTCGATGTTTTCTTATATCATAGACCGATAATAGATGCCAAAAGTGGTATATATTCATCTTACACCCTTGATGTTTTCTTATGCCAAATTTTATAGAGTTGTGTTGAGTTCATTATTTTATAAGGGGTCATTTGGCTGTAACTAAATTATAACACCCACAATTGAATTAGATTCAAAAAGTGTAAACCCGAACCAAACCCAACCTACTAACACCTCTAGTACATAACTCACTTCTCTTTCTCTCTCTATCTACCCTAAAAAAATCGGACTCTTATCTTTCTCTCTTGTTCGTGTTAATTAGCTGATGTGGAAACAATTTCTCCTTTTTAGCATCCATCTTCATCTCTTTCTTATATATGTTTCTCTTCTTTGAATCTTTTTTATATATGCTTAACTTGAAAAAAAATTCTTATGCATAAGCTATTTATTCATTCAATATGATGTATACACGTATTTGAAAAAAATAACAATAACATTTGTATCATAAGTTTATATATTTTTAAAAATATTATATCAAATCGGGAGGAGATACTCAAGCTTTCAACCACGTTGAAAATATTGGGTTTACATTTAAAATAATAATGTTTAATAAGATATTTTTTGTTTTAATTAATAGTTTGAAATTATTGGAAAAATGATGTTAGATGTCAATTTAGATAAAATTCTTGAAAATCTTAATTTTAATTTGATTTGGAGTAATTTTGAAAATTATATTTTTTTTAAATTAAATATTTTCTCCTTATTTTATTTCATTTTTTATTATTTGAAAAACCTTATTTTATTTCCTTGACTATAAATAAAGCCTCGCATCACATATTGAAGCCGCCAAAAGAAAAGGAAAAAAAAAAAAAAACTCTCTATCTTTCTGTCTTTCTATTTTTATCTTCCCCAAAAAAAGCCGTACTATCTTTCTCTCAGTGTTCGTATCTCTTCTTTGTTTCGTTTATATATATGCATTATATTAATTTGAAAATTTATTCTTTATGTGTATCCTATTTTCGTTTATCTAACCTAATTTAAAATAAATAACTTGCATACTATAAATTTACATATTTTTTTAATATTATATCATATAGGGAGCAGAGACTCTAACATTCACCCATATTAAAAAAAATTCGGGTTATTAGTTATTTGTTCACATTAAAATTAGTATCTTAGTTTTCATTTTCTTGTGCAAAATAAATGTTATTATTCTTAAAAATTTAATTTGTTAAACAAAAATTGAATATATATTTTCACCTTTAAAATTTGTTGTTTAGGCTCTATTTTTTTTTTCAATAACGCATCTCTTCCTTTCTAGAAGTTAAAAGGCTAATATGATATTGAATTTTTATTTGAGGTATTTCAAAAATAGTATTTTATGAATTTATATTTTTTTTAAATAGTAAAATTTTGAGGAAATTTATAAAAATAACAATTTTTTTCCCTTATCCACCCACTATCTTAAAATATCTCTGTCTTTTTTACATATATATGTGTTTTTTTTTTTGTTCTTTGTTTGTTTTAAATATATGCATTGTATAAATTTGAAAGTATAATCTTCCGTGTTTGCTATTTTCTTTCATATAATAAAATGTATTTATATAAAATAAAATAATAAAATTTTACACATTTATATTTTTCTTTGAAATATTAGTTAAATATGCGATTAAAGATTCAAACTTTTAACATGAAAAATAATTTCAGCTGGTTATTCGTTTATAAGAAGTATATATAATTAATATCATTGTTTTTGTTTTTTCAGCGGAAGATTGATGAATCTTTTAGTTACGACCATGGTTATGAGTCTTGGTTCTTTAATGGGGGTAGAGGGTTAGAAAGCGTTGTTAAAGGAGGAAAGGTCTAATTTGAAGCTCTTAAAAATTGTGTATCTGGTTTTCATGAAATGGGTGTTCTCAGGAAATTTTCCCAACGTAAGATGATGTTGGCAAAGACTTGAGAATACTCATTTCATGAAAATCAATTTTGTAACTTTCAAAATCTCTATTCACACCGTTTTTCTCGTTCCGCTTTAATTAAACGAACACAAATATCCTCATCATTTTACCCGTACTTCTTTGAATTAAACGGACACAAATATCCTCATCAATTTTATCCCTTTTCCAATTTAGGACCACATTACACCACGGGTGTTTGTTTGAAAGGTTTTGGAATGAGATTTGAATGTGAGAATGAGTTTGTGATGTCATTCTCTTGTTTGTTTTACTCTCTTTTTTATTTTGGTTTGGCATCACATTCTCAAGTTACTATTAGATTTGATATTTTTATTCCAACACACTCACATTATTTCCACTATTCATTCTCATTCCCATACAATCCAAACACATTCTTCACAAACCCACACTTTTCTTTCCCAAACATCCATTTCCCAAACCCTCAACCAAACACCCCCAAAAGAATAGACAAAAAGATAACATTTGAGATTAAAACAAAACGTGGTACACTAATTGAAAACCAAAATGATTTTTCTTTTCATAGTTCAAAAATTAAAATTGAAAAATGTCGAGATCAAAATAGATTTTTAACCGTAGCTAAATTATAAAATAAAGTGTCAATCAAGACATAACTCATTATTTTTAGACATATAGTTCTGAGTGTGGTTCAATCCACATACCCGACACTTTATATATATAAAAAAAATACCTATTTACATCAATTAAATAATCATCTCTTTTATAAGTGGCTCGGTGGCTTCAAAGTAATTCGACAAAAAACAAGTGTCCATTTCAAGTGGAAAAGATACAAAATTCTCCAACTTTTTTATACCAAAGGAAAAGTGATGGCAATTATTCAGTGGAGTGGGGAATACCACAACATTTTGTGGGGGCAGGCAGCCAATTCCATCATCCCACATAAAAGCCAGGTAACGCGTTTTTAGTCCCCCACCTTTCAAATTCTCAGCTACTTTTTTATTTTCTTGAATTTTCAGACCATATCATTTAATAGATTGTTTTGTCCAATTGTCTTGTAAGAAAACTAAAAAAACATCGTATCATTCATTCATATGATCCATATTCATATAATTATTATGTTCTTGTTTTGAAATTTTCCTCAGTGTCTGAATCCCAGCCAAGCCCATTCTTCTAACAACCCTTATTCTTTGCAAGCTTCTTTTAGTCTTTCCCAAAGTCAACAAAAAAGAAAGAAAGAAAGCAATTTTGATAAAAAGAAAGAAGGATAGGTAGACTCTCTACGCTTTACACGTTGCATGCAATATTTGTGCTATCTTACTCCGTTCACCCTTGGTTCATTTTAGCAGCCCACCTCTCCTTTACTTCATTTCTCTGCAACAGAGGATTTCAATAATCAAGAGCTAGAATTCTTCTTCATAAAACTACGGTAAAGTTTCTTTTTTTTCTTTCTTTCTTTCAGAAAATATCCTTTTCTTTTAGATGATTAAAAAAGAAAATTATTATTATTATTATAATATATGGTGGGTATGTATGGATGGAAATTGGAATATTTTGCTTTGTAAATTTCAGCTTCTTTCCTAGTTGTTTCCTTCAAATTTTTTTAATTCCAACTTTAATAAGAAGAGCCTTTGGTCAAAGTATTTGGGTTGGTAGACTGTTTTGAATGTGGAAGAAAATGGTTGTTGATAAATTCAAATCTTACAAACACTTTTTTTTTAGTTCTTAAAAAAAATTAATTTTTATTATACTTTTGAGTTGACTTATTGAAGACTCGAGTTTTTGTGAGTAAATTTCTATATTTTCTTCAATTTCCCAATTTGTATCTTGTTTTTGTTTATCAAGTTTCTTGATCAAGCTCTGGAAGAAGCTCAATTGATTGGCTTTGTTTCTGTTTTTCCAAAGTATATTTGCTAAAACTCTGCTATGAATTGATTATTATTTTTTTTAAGTTCTCTTTTTGATCTTTTTATAAGCTATATATACTGAGATATGATGCTTGATATGGAGTTTTTTCAGATCTGTTTACATAAAGGAACAGCATCATGAATTGCTTTAGCTGTTGTGGTGGGAGGGATGTTCATCAAGCGGCGGATAACGGAGTCTTCGCGGTCGATAATACGAGGGGTGTGTAATGGTTTATGAACATCTCTGTTATTTGTGAGATTGACATGTTTGAAAATTGGGTGTTTAGAAAGCTCTTCTTTGAAAAAATAGCAACAAAATACGTGAATTAGGAAACGAGTGTGTTATCAAACGAACTTAAAAGGGCTTTTTTTTAATCAAAGATCTTGTGATGGGATTAGGATGTTCTTTATGATGGTATTTATACTTTTTAAACTGGAATATAAAACTGTGCAAAGTGTTGGTTATGTAGGTAACAGAGATTACTATGACAATGAAAATGGATTTAACGATTCTCATACGTTGAATATGCAACCCATTGCCGTTCCTACTATTCCAGTGGAGGAATTGAAAGATATTACTGACAATTTCGGTACAAGGGGTCTAATTGGTGAGGGCTCCTTTGGTAAAGTATATCATGGTGTTCTTAAAAGTGGCCAACAAGTGGCAATCAAGAAGTTGGATTCCAGTACAGAACCTGAACAAGAGTTTCTTGCCCAGGTTGGCTTTGTTATAACTAAACTTTGCGGGTTGCTTCATCAACGTGATGCATAGCCTTTGCTTCGTGATTTGAATTAACAAAAACAAAATGTAGGTTTCCATTGTATCGAGACTTGAAACCGAGCATGTCGTCAAGCTGGTGGGTTATTGTGTTGAGGGGCCACTCCGAGCGCTTGCTTATGAATATGCTTCACATGGTTCTCTTCATGATATTCTCCATGGTAAGTACTATGTTGCACCGAAAGAAATGGAAATAATGCCATCCTCTATTCAATATTGGTGATTGGTCTGTTTTGATACTCGTCGATTTTCTTATGGTTTTTTTAATCAATTATTGATGCAATCTATCATTTAATATGTGAATTAGGAAAGAAAGGTACAAAAGTACCACAGCCAGGTCCCGTTCTGAGATGGACACAGAGAGTAAAAATTGCATTTGGGGCAGCAAAGGGGCTTGAACATCTACATGAGAAATCAGGACGTCGTATCATCCATCGCGACATAAAGTCGAGTAATATACTAGTTTTTGACAACGATGTCGGTAAGATTGCTGATTTCAGCTTGTCAAACCAAGCCCCTGACATGACAGCACGTCTTCACTCCACTCGAGTTCTTGGGACATTTGGTTATGATGCCCCTGAGTAAGTCATTCCCCTGTATTCATATGTTCTACTTTTCAAATAACACTAAAAAAAGCAGCATGCTTCTTCGGATTTAATTTATGGAAAAAAAATTCAAAAACTGGATGTGTTTGGTGAAAAATTACAAGGCTGATATTTTGAGTGAATATTGGGTGCAGATATGCAATGACAGGACAAAAGAGCACCAAGAGTGATGTATACAGTTTTGGTGTTGTCCTACTGGAGCTCTTGACTGGGCGAAAACCTGTCGATCCAACGCTCCCACGAGGCCAGCAAAGCCTTGTTACTTGGGTACTACTCTGCTCTAGTTTATGAACTCTTTTTTTCTCTATTAAGGAAGTTTATAATTAGGTGTACCAAGTTCGATTCGATCTAATATGAGTTATATTTCGGAATCAGGCATCACCCCGACTGGTTGAAGACAAGGTAAAGCAGTGTGTTGATAACAAACTCAATGGGGATTTCCCTCCCAAGGCAGTTGCAAAGGTCAGTGATACACGTTTTTATCATATTTTCTCATAATTATAATTAGGAAGAGTAGTTATACTTATAATGTAATAGGATGAATTAACATTTTTTTGGGGTTTGAAACAGTTTGCTGCAGTAGCTGCTTTATGTGTGCAATACGAAGCCGATCTACGACCGAACATGAGCATTGTCGTGACAGCACTACAAGCTTTAGTTCCACGCGACATTCCCCCGACTCAAACAATGAGATAAATGGTTATATCCTGCCACATAAATCCCTCATTCTTTTCTTTGAAACATGAAGTATAATGCTAGCTAATCCGTTCTTTGTTCAGCTAATCGGATGGCCGTTTCGTCGGGATTTGGTCGTGTTGAGGACTCTGTTGTCTTCTTAAGTATGTCACATATGTATGCATGTATATACCTTATTAGAGGAAGCTTGCTGAGTTAGTATATTATCTAAAGGTTGTATGATTTCTTTGTATCTTGTTAACTATTTACAAATAATGGATAGGGAATGTGAGATGATAGTGATTTGTGGCTTTCTTGAGATTAATATCGAAAGATAAGGCCTTTTGTAATATCTTCCTTTTCTGCTTCTCATTTATAATTTCAAGAGTTTGAGAAAAGTGTGTGTTTGATATGTTATTTTTTTCCTTGTTTTTCATTTTTCATGATTGTTTTCAAAATTGTAGACAAATTTTGGGAATAAATTTTTGTTGCATCTCTCTTAGTTTCTATTTTCTAAAACAGCGTTCGTTTGGTTTGCCGAATAGGATTGTTTTGTTAAGTCTGAGTTTGTGTAAAATTTGTTAAAATGGTGGAAATGAACGGGTTTATTAAGTAAGGAACCCTTCATCTTAAGTTTTAAAATTGAGGGATAGATGTCGGTTAACCTTGTGTAATTACACCTCCTTACCCAAACTGATGAATTCAATGCACCCTAAAAAAATTACTACTTGTTATTGTAGGCTGCATGCATATAAAAAAATGATTATTTATTTACAGACTTTTTTAATCTAAAATTTTAGAGAAAAAGGGTCATCAAACAAGGTTACTGCAATTAGTTTTAGTATTGGCAATTCATATAATTCAAATTACTTGTAATTTGTCCCTTTTGACAAAATAAATAGCCAGCCTCAGATAAAAACTAAACATAACTAAATAAAGAAACAAAGAAATCTAGTCTTATTTTGATGACGCTATTTCTCATGTGACCATGATAAATCTTCCACCACACAATGTGTTTTAGGATAATTTTATTTTAGAAATTAATTAGGAGCTCAAATTACTTGGGGATATTTTCAAGGATAATTCTAAATCGTATTTATGTGATTGGTCTAATTTAGATATTATAGCTATATATGTTAAAAATTGTGATTTCTGAAGAAAAAATCATGTTTTTCATTTATAGACATTATCAACTTAATCTTTAAACTTTAAATCTTATAAATTATTATCCTATACTATATAAATAGCTGCAAATTTAAACTTATTCTAACCTATTTGTAATTATTTATAATAGATTTTATTCTTTGTCTAAAAATGAAAAAAAAATATAGACAACAAACTTAATATCTATTACAATAAATAAACTTTCTTGTAAAACCTCACACTACTAATTTTAGATGTAAAAAATGACTTATTACGCATATGTCTCTTGTATTTTATTTTTTGACGTGTTTCAGAAATTGGAGGAGACAATATTTAAAATGTAACTAACAATTTCTTCTTTATTATCCTTACTTAATTTTGATGGGAAACAATTTCTTTCTATTTTTCACCCAAAAAAGCTATTGTTCCATCCCGAAAAATATTCTATTCTTTAATTCTAAACATTTTAAGGTTGCTTAATGACAAATGGCAACTCTTCTTATTTCTATTTTTTTTAGAAACTATTCCCTAAAATTGTATAAATTTTAGAAACAATAAATTATATTTTTTTATTTTTCATTTGTTTCTAAAATTTTCAACGCATTGATAAATTGTTATATTGTCTCGTTTTGACTTATAAAATATATTTAAAATGTCCAAAAATTATATTTATATAATATTTTTAAATATTTCATTTAAAGTAATAATATTTACAGCATCTTTTTATTATTTTAAAATGAATTCTTACAGAAACCAGAAACCAATTACTAAACATGTTCATGTTTATTTTTTTAAAAAAAATATAAATAAGAAATAAGATAGAAAAAATAGAAACTGAGAATGTTATAAGCCCTTAATTACCAATGGAAAGAGACGCATGAATAAAAATTGTAAGAGATTTTTTTTTTTTTTTTGGGTATTTTCATTAACCCTAACATTGGCAGTTTAAAATTAAGCAGCAAACATTTCCTGGAAAAGAAAAGAAAAAAAAAAGAGAGAGAGAGAGAAGGCGTAAGAAGAGAGTGAGGATCTGAGAAATCCAGAAAAGAGCTTTTAATGCACTTTTGAACAGCGTACGATTTCCATTCCCATCCCTTCTGAAACTGAAACACACACACCCCATTAAACAACTCTCTTTCTCTCTCAGTCGTCTCGTCCTTTCTCGTTTCAGGCTTCCCCTTCATTTTCCACATCCCGCATTTACTCTCTTCTCCCCTTTCTCACTCTCAAGTAGGGTTTCTTTCTACTTCTTCTCTCATCGTTTTCTCCATTCAGATTCCGTCTCGATCCTTCTCTTTTGGTAACTTCTTCTTTTTCCATCTCTCGTTTTCCCTGCATTCTTTCAGATCTACTCCAGTTTTTCTGTTTATGTTGTTTATTTCGATCTTTTTTTTTACGTTAAATGTGATTTTAATTTATTCTTGATTCGTTCTTGTTCTCATTTCTAGGGTTGTTTGTATTGATTTAATTATCGTGTTGTTTTTGTAAATCGCTTTGGCCCTAATTCCTTACATGTTTGGGATTTTCTTGTTGGTTGAGATCAATTGCTTGTTTTCAGGTATTGTTGCTCGTGGATGTACATTACAACGGGCATTGTATGCGTTGGTCCAATCTATAGACCACGTATAAAAGACGGATTCGACTTAGAGATTAGATAAGAGGAAATGGAGATGTCTGGTTGAAAGTATCATGTGTCTATTTTCATGTTATAGATAGAGGTCGTAAAGATAGTGTAGAGCCAGAACTCACTTGTTTCAGCGAAAGTTTTTAGTCGCCAAAATGATTAACAAGCCTCTTGTTCTTACTTACCTGTATCTTTTCATCTACATTTTGCTGTCATCTGGAGTTATACTGTACAACAAGGTATTTTCCACACCACCTTTTCTTTAACGATATCGATTTTATTCTTGTCAGCATTGCTTCTCTGTTAGGTTTGCAAGTAATCATAATTCTATAATGTCATTATCGGAATTTAAGGTGTTATCTTGTTTATTATTTAGTTGTTGGATTGAGGCTTGTAGCTACTATTGTGATATTTATTTCTATTTTCACTCTTTTAAAATTTGCAGTGGGTACTCTCCCCAAAATACTTCAATTTTCCTTTGCCTATTACACTTACAATGATTCATATGGGGTTTTCTGGCGCTGTTGCATTCTTTCTTGTTCGTGTATTAAAGGTATGGTTTCTTAACTCAAACTTAAGGTATAATTTCATACCTCAACTTAATTTTTAACATATATGGGCATTCATTGAGATGCTTGTAAATTTTGTCTTAGATATTGGGTTTAGTTAACCTTGTCGTAGTGGTAGACTTTTTTGAACCGATTGTGCAGAAAAAAATAGTTTATAAACCTTCATAACACTCTGTGCTTACTAGTAAATGTCACCTGCAGGCAGCAATGCTTCAAATCCATGATCTTACGTGTTTAGGATTCATCATTTTCCCCTGCTCAATTATTATTTTTTCTTTTCGTAATTTTTGTAACTTTGAGTAATGTATGTTTGATACAAATATGCAGGTTGTAACTCCAGTCAAAATGACTTTTGAAATGTAAGTGCGCTGGGAACTGAAAAGCAGTTGTATATTGCTTTTTGCAACATTTTTTTTTGACTTGTAATAACTTTCTTGGTGTGGCAGATATGCAACATGTGTCATACCGATAAGTGCCTTTTTCGCATCAAGTCTTTGGTAAGTACGGAAGTGACATTAGTTTCCAGTACTGGTACTTGAAAGAGTGTCTTTTTATTTGGGAGACATGGGTATATTTTTTAGAGTTTATGATTGTTATCTATCCTACTCCTCGGTTTCAACTTTCGAGAGTTCTTAAATGTATGCATTGAAATTCTTGCATTCTTTCCCGATATAGAGCGCTTACACTTTTGTAGGACTGTTTCTTTTTCATTAAACAAACTAGCATAAACTCAAAAGTATGATTCTGTTCCATATACACCAGTCAGATAGGTATAGCTGTTATCTTTCGCCATGAATATAATTTAATCTTAATTTGGAATACTACCAAGGAGAGTAATGCATGTTCTTTGGTTCTAAAGTTTACTCTATAAACCTGGCGTGAATATACTATGGTTTCATTATAACTTACTTTTGATATTTCAGGTTTGGTAACACTGCTTACTTACACATATCTGTGGCCTTCATTCAGATGCTTAAGGCTTTAAGTATGAGGCTTGAACTTCATCCCTTGTTTTTATTTCAGGATAACTCTTTAGCAATGTATAGTTATGTTTAAATTTGATATTTCAGTGCCCGTGGCCACATTTCTAATGGCTGTTGTGTGTGGTACTGACAAATTAAGGTGCGACGTTTTCTCAAACATGTTGCTGGTCAGTGTTGGAGTTGTCGTTTCCTCGTACGGTGAGATCCATTTTAATGTAGTAGGGACAGTTTACCAGGTCACGGGCATCTTTGCAGAAGCTCTCAGGCTGGTCTTGACGCAAGTCCTTCTACAAAAGAAGGGTTTGACTCTAAATCCTATCACCAGCTTATATTACATTGCTCCATGCAGGTATAGTGATAACTTGAGTCTTCTATATCATTTTGCGTGTCAAAGAATTAAGCAATTGTGTTAGAAATAGATTCTAATGAAGTCCATGGATTCTCAATATTTTGTTAGAGAGAGATTGTAATCGTGACATTCCAATTTTAATGGTGGCAAGTTTTATTTAGTCTCTAACCTTATGTGTTTTGATGCATGCAGTTTTGTTTTCCTGTTTGTTCCTTGGTACTTATTGGAGAAGCCAGGGATGGAAGTCTCACAGATTCAGTTCAATTTTTGGATATTTTTCTCAAATGCACTTTGTGCCTTGGCGTTGAACTTCTCTATTTTCTTAGTAATTGGAAGAACTGGAGCAGTTACTATTCGCGTTGCTGGTGTTCTAAAAGACTGGATTCTTATAGCCCTTTCAACTGTTATATTTCCTGAGTCTACAATAACGGGACTTAATATCATTGGCTATGCAATTGGTAACTCTTCTAAAATGGAGGACTTTTCTTGTTATGTCTACCAATTTCTTTTACATAATCTTCAATTTACCTACTTTTCTTATTCTCAATGCACAGCATTGTGTGGCGTCCTTATGTATAATTACTTGAAGGTCAAGGATGTTCGTGCATCTCAATTGTCTTCTGAAAGTCTTCCAGATAGAATCGCCAAGGTCAAAGCTCTCAGTTATTCTCTTTTGTGACATCACTATTTAATCAATTCCTATTCCACCTCGATGAAATGTTTCATATGTTTTGTGTAATAATGAAGAGTTTTTGAAGATAGGAAACAAACTATTAGTAGGAAAATAAGTCAAGGAGACGAGACATCTACAAAAGCTATACCAACAAGATTATCAATTATTTTCCAATTGGTAGTAAAAATCAATCATCATGGGTTAGCCTAGTGGTCAAAAGGGCTATCTTCAAACCTTGTGGACATTGGTTCAAACCATGGTGGTCATCTACTTAGGATATAATACTATGAGTTTACTATTACCAAATGTTATAGTTAGGTGGTTGTCTCGTGAGATTAGTTGGGCTGGGCGCAAGCTGGCCAAAACACTCATGATAATTTAACCTCTCTCCTAACATATGTCCTCTCTGTCTTTCCAGTAATAAGAACAGTTGCCACCTTTTCTCTTCACCAAATGCCCCTACAGCTTAAAGCTCCTTCACTGCCTCATCAAAATTTTCAACATCAGTTGGTCATTCACAATTCCTCTTGCTGCCGCTGTCTCAACTTTAATTCTATGGAAAAATGCTGTTTATGCAACCTTTTGGAAGTTTTGGCTCGAAATAAATAAAGATCCATTTTTTTTATAATTACAACCCCCTTATACACTGTAGCCAATCTGGCCTCTTTTTTTTATCATCTTTTGGCTCGGTGTTTTCTTCGCCCCTCTTTTACTCATCACCAATCAATGAAAAGTTTGTTATTTATATATGATAAAAAAAATTGATAGTCTCCCGTACATTTCCAGCTCTCAAAGTATCGGGAAAAATCTTATGATGTCTCTCAATCCAAACTTCCCAGATTATAGTCATGATGCCTTTCTCCTAAAACTTGGGATTCTTTTGTTTGGAGGAGTGTCCATAAAAGAGCTGTTCGTCAAGAACATTCCTCTGTAAGAACTAGGAATTACCAAATTTGTTAAAAAGGTTATGCTATCAATTGTTTGATGGGGACACATCTTCTTTGATGTATTTGACTAGTAAGACTTCACTTTTAGACGGCAAAATGTTCAATAAATTTTTCATTTTGATTTTGCTTGATTAAAGCTCAGAATATCTCAAAGCATTTGTTGACAGGGTGTTGGTTTAAGGTTTGGGCATGAAGGTAGGCTGAGGAAGTAATATATTCTTGGTTTTCTGGTCTGTTATGATCAGCGGGTTATTTTTTTTCCAATTCTTCTGAAACAGAATTTTTGATGCCTAGTACAGGATTGGAAGTTAGAAAAGAAGTCATCGGATATATTCACGCCAAATAGCAGCAGTGATAACAATGGAGGAAATGGGTCATCTGATATGAATGTTGATGAAGAAGCGCCTTTACTTGCATCATCAAGATTGTCGCATATCGGACGCACGCAGGTTGGTAATCACACCTAGTGATTCACTATATAAATATGAATGGGTCACTACTCGGAATGAAATAGGAGATGGGAAACATTCAAAAGTGCTGCCTGCAAGGATTTTTCTGAGCTTGAAAAGGCAATTATAATCATTTGATCTTGTGGCATTTTTAGATGAAGTATAATGCCAGGTCCTAGTTACGTAAGCCTGTAACATGGTTCTTTGATTTGAATATTGGAGCTTTTGTCTATCAGATAATAGGACAATTCTTTTAGCCTGAGTCGTGTAATTGTATTCTTTCAACATTTGTCTTCTTTTAGCTGGATTTTATGGGCAGTAAGCAGTTATTGATCAATGAGTACTATAGCCAAACTTTTCATTATTTAGTATTTATTTCATATTGACCGTTATTAACGATGAGTACTATAGCCAAATTTTTCATTATTTAGTATTTATTTCATATTGACCGTTATTAACGGTATAGGATTGATAATGTTTTTAGGGGGTTTTTTTTTCATGTTACAATTGTTTCTATTATTTTTTTTTTCCTTCAAATTTTGCTTGATGTTTGACTTTATATTAATTAGTCTTCTTATTAACGCTTAATGGAAAAATGGTAGTTTCGAGATGTACTATTTTGAATAGTTTTTTGTTTTTTGTTAGACCTGATGGAGGTGAATACAAAGGCTCTCATCTAGCTGATTATGAAGGACAATGTAATGATCTAATTGTAAGAGTGGAGATTTGAAACCACTTTTTTTGTCTTCAAATTTAACTTCTCACGGTCAGTTTATATATATATTTTTAAAGAATCAAAATTTAAATATAATTAATTTCTCCTAAGTGTGCAATTTTTAAAAAAAAAAAAAGCAAGATAAGGAAAAATAATCATTTGAAGGGTTGGAAATTAGATAAGGATGTCCAAAATAAGGCGTATATGATGATCATGCTTTAAAGCAAGCCTTAACATAAGTTAGTCTTCCTGCTCAAGCAAAATATTCATTCAACTGTCTTTATTGACTTTTATCAAAAAAGCAAAAACAATTTCAAAGAACCACGTGTTTAGGCTTGAGATAGGGAATGTAAATAATGTGTATTGCCAAATTAATCATGTGAACAATTGGCTGTAAGCTTAAGAAAAATCCAACAATTAGGTAGTGGATGCCTTCAAATATATGATACGCCTTCTTTCTCACAATTTTCATTCCGTTGATATTATTGATTTTGTCAAAGAAGCGATACTTTAAGATGAATCTTAGTTTGGTAAACATAGGATTACCTTAGAACTGATAGTACTTTAATTTAATCAGAAGTAGCATAATTGAATAGAATTTATGATTATCTTAGAATCAATTACTTCGGTCTATTTTACGATGTGGCTAGGGAAGGGAAGAGATGCGGTAGGGTGGGGTGTCACACGTGATGGAAATAATCAGGCTTATCCCTTTAATTAAATATCATCCAAAAGGGATAGGAATAGGAAGGTTGATCTTACAAGAATTGTCACTCTTACCTTCTAGTTGACGTAATTAATATCCATTAAACAAATAGAAGAAAGAATATTTATTAAATAATAATAATAATAATAATAATAAAGAGTGATAGAAGAAATAATATTAAAAAAGAAAAAAAGAAACGATTTATTAGTTATATTGAGCAACCTACCTTGGTTCTAATCATATATTATAAGTAAAAATTTATATGAGATAAAAAATAACTTTTTTTTAAAACTATTATTAGTTTTAAGATTTTTAATCCAAATCCAATTTTAGCTTTTTATTTCAACGAGAGGAACAATTTGATGAGATCTAAGGTGAGAGATGCAATAGTTGGAACTTGTGCAGATGGTGGCGCAAAGAGGATTATGGTTGGAATTCGGCGTGGTTTGTTGGAGACTAGATTAGTTTGAGGTTTAGTTATATGAGTACTAGTATATAATGGTATATTAGTGAATCAGTGATAGTGAATGAAACTAATAAATCAATGACTTACCTTATTTTATGTGACATATATGCTTTCATGAAACAATGGTATTTAAGACAATTTGCTATGAACTATATAACTATAAATTCAACCTTATAAGATTTTGATATTTTTATAAATTCTTGTTTTGGATGTCAAAATGTTAAGTAGATAGCTGAAGTTTGTGGTTGGGTATGAGAATGTGAATGGTATTTAAATGGAAGAAATTGAGTAAAATAGTGAAGATAATTGTACCTATTTGATTCAATAAAGAAAATGGAAAAAAACTATGATAGGGTGGGACTTTTGATAGTTCAAACTGAGAAAATTAGTGAATTGTGATAATATCATTTTCTTATAAGTAAATAGAAAACAATATGGTAAAAGTATTTTTCTTAAAATGTATGAGAAAATAAACAAAACAATATGCGGAATAAAAAAAATTAAGTTCATTGTGAAAGGGAAAATGCCGAAAATTTTGTTTGTTTAATTTTTTTTCTTTTTTCTTTTTCAATTTTTGTTGTTGAAGCTAGCATATGGATGGATGCTCTTGGAACCCACCCATATCCAGCCGTCCCTCTGATTAAAATTTAAGGAAAATAAAACGAGGAAAGGAAACCCAACCGGCCAACTAATGAAATGAATAAATTAAACTAAAAAAATCCTCTGTGTATGAGAGAGAATTGAAAACTAAAAAAAAAAAACAAACAAACAAAGAAAATTTGGCGCCAGAATCTCAATCTTTCTCCTCCAAAATCAGATCAAACTTTACAATTAAATAAGTAAAAAAAAAAAAAAAAAACAAGAACATGAAATTGGAACCATCTTGTTTCATAAGGGCTCACACAACATAACCAATGATTCCCTAACCCATACCCCAAACCGAAATTATGTAATTTATTTGATTTGTCAGTTTTAGATTTTTTTCATAGACAATAAATCAAATAAGAGAAGGTGAGATTCGAAACTCTAATTTTATAGAACTAGTGTGTAATTAATTGAATCATCATTAATTTATTCCTTACTTGATGAATGTTGATTTCCACCCTATTTAAATATCTATAAAGATATGTTAATCAAAATATGGTTGAAATGGATAGATATCATTTTTTAAAAAAGATTAAAAATTTAAAGCTCTCCATCTTATTTGGACATAGAAAGATGTAATTTCAATTATTTTACTTATATCTTATGATTTTTTTTGTGAGATAAATTGAGGTTAGTGTGAATATTAAAATTTAATAAAATAAATTTAATATTTTTAAAAATATTATATCAAATTGAGGAAGAGGACACGTAAAATAGATTTAATTTAAATCATATGTAGTTTAATAAAGAATAGAATTTCCAAATTCTAAAGAGGCTAAATATAGAAAACTTCCCCCACTCTTTTTTTTTTTTCCGCGTAATAAAATGAGACGTAACCTTATCCGTAAATCACTATCGCACGTGCCGATCATCTTATCAACAGATGGAAAAGGCAAAATGTGCTTTTTCTTTTTAATCCATCTTTAACTGATTTCCAATTCCCATCACTGTAAAATCTATTTAAAAATTCTAAACCCTAATTTCTTCGAATCAATGAAACGAAATTGGCCATGGCTTCATTTATTTAAAAAGAAAAGAAAAAAGAACAAAACAGAATCAACGAAAATAGTCACTTGTTAACTACCTTCTTCTTGCCTCGAGATTCTCTCCAGAAAACAAATTAAAAAAAAAAAAACATCTTTCCTTTCCTTTCCTTTGCATGCTTCTTCTTCTTCTTCTTCAGCCATGGCAGCTAAGAAATTATACGAAAGTTTTTCAAAGAATTTGATCGATGAAGTTAATAAATGTGCTTGTATGAAACAAACTGGGGTTAGTTTGAGATATATGATGGAATTTGGTTCTAAACCTACTGACAAAAATTTGCTTATTTCTGCTCAGTTTCTTCATAAGGAGCTTCCTATTCGTATTGCTAGAAGAGCTATTGAATTAGAGAATCTTCCTTATGGTCTTTCTGAAAAATCTGCTGTTCTGAAGGTTTTTTTTTTCCTTTTTTTGAAGAATCTTCCCTTTCACTTTGCATTTCTTGAATTGGGTTGTGGGTTTTTGTTGGATTCTTGAATCTATTTGGTATTTCTGGATGTGGGTTAATTTTAATTCTCTTTATTTAATATAGAATTTGACTGATTTGTTTGAAAATATGCAAATTAATGTGCACAGCATTTGGGCCATAGGCAATATTCTTTCATGCTTGGTTGTATTTTTTTACTTAAATATGCAATTATTTAATTATTTTTTTCTTTGCTATGGTAGAAGATTCAAGGTTCTAAATGCTTTAGCTTGTTAACAGTTTTCCACTACCTTTTGCTTTGTTGTACTGTATATGAAGTTTAATGGATTTCAAATATATTTTGGCCCCAGTTAAATATTTTCTTGTATTATGAAATTCATTAAAGTTCCTGTCTGTCTGTCTTTTTTTTTTTATTATTATAATGAGTTTCACAAAGTATGTAATTGTAAAGGCGGATTTTGTTCTAGTAAATTGGTCTTTTTGAAGTTGTATTCCAGGTTTGGGTTCGTGCATTCATTTAATTTTTTTAAAAAAATTTCTTAGGTTCGTGACTGGTATTTGGATTCTTTCCGTGATCTCCGGACGTTTCCTGAGATAAAGAATTCAAATGATGAAAAAGAGTTTACACAAATGATAAAGGCAATTAAGGTGAGACATAATAATGTGGTTCCAATGATGGCGCTAGGTGTTCAACAGCTGAAGAAAGGCAATGCTCCAAGTCATTTTCAGCATGGAGATCTTAATGAGATTCATCAGTTTTTGGATCGCTTTTACATGTCCAGAATTGGGATTCGTATGCTTATTGGTTAGTCTAATTTCAATTTCCTTAGTCATAAAACATAAGAGTCGATCTTCTCTGTCCCCCACCCTTCTCTATTTGTCTATGTGTTTTTCCGTTCTCTTGAAGGGGGAAGAAAATATCATTAGATTGCTGCATATTATGGTTAATGAAATTTAATTGCATCTCAGGGCAGCATGTGGAATTGCACAATCCCAATCCCCCTACTGATTGTGTAGGATATATACACACAAAAATGTCCCCTGTAATGGTGGCAGAGAATGCTAGCGAGGACGCTCGTGCAATCTGTATGCGTGAGTATGGCTGTGCACCTAACATCAAGATCTATGGAGATCCTAATTTTACATTTCCGTAAGCTCTTCATTCTGATTTTATGCTAGTTTGTTATGTTAAATTGTTTGCTTTAACATTTTTCTTTTTCTACAATAGTCCTAATGTTAATTGTTAACTATTCTTGTTGTTTTTATTATACCCGTCTCTACCCTTTCACCATCTTGACATTCTTCATTTCTGTTGAAATTTATGTAACTTGAGTACTTGTGTCTTCTGCCATCTTTTCTCAGTGTCATGACTCATGTGTGTATTTATGGGTGCGGCAACTGCTCTCTGTTCTGTGCTGATAATTTATTTTAAATTTCCATTTCCTTTTCCAGTTACGTTCCAACACACTTGCATCTTATGGTTTTTGAGTTGGTTAAGAACTCATTGCGTGCTGTGCAAGAGCGATTCATGGATTCTGATAAAGTTGCACCTACTGTTAAAATTATAGTTGCTGATGGAATTGAGGATGTGACTATTAAGGTATTGCTCCTTTGCTTCACCAGAACTTCATTTCTTGATGCAGTCTCTGAAAAAGTGTGTATGTGGCTGACTTTGTAGGTATCAGATGAGGGTGGAGGCATACCACGAAGTGGTCTTCCCAGAATTTTCACATACCTTTACACTACTGCAAAAAACCCACTGGATGAACAAACAGATTTGGGAACAGCAGATGTGATAATGGCTGGATATGGTTGTGGCCTTCCAATAAGCCGCCTTTATGCTCGGTACTTTGGAGGGGATCTACAAGTGATTTCTATGGAAGGATATGGTGAGTAGATTCAAATTGTTCTAGACTTGGGGTAGCTTCCAATATGATTTTCGTATTTCCAATTGTTAGTCACCGTAAATTATAAATGCTGACATGAATTTCCTGGAACGCTGAATCAGGAATCCTGTATGTTTCTCAAATGGCTATAGATAATTGTTTCTTATTCTCCTCATTTGCATATTTAAAATTGCTTTCAACAGTTTTCATTTGTGTTCACTTGTGTCACCACATTCATTGAGCTTCCGGCACTTATATGTTCAGGGCATGATGGTCTAGGACTTTGTTGCCAAAATGGTAGAAGGGAGGGAGAAAGAGGACTTGAATTTTTTTTCATTGGCATTGTAAATTGTAAATGTGGTGACAGGAGAACTCCCATTAGTCTATAATGACTATTCAACATTGTAGGTTTACAAACTTGAAAGACATGTCCTAAGAATTGGAAATAGAGTGTTCACAAGCACATGGTTAAGAGGACTTGGTTTTAGTTTCTTTTCCAATTCAACCTTTTTGTTTTTTGCAAATGGGTAGTATATATATGCAAAAGATGATCTCACAGCTCGAGATCATAATCCAACTTTTTATACTCCATATATTGTGGAGTTGATGAAAAGTAATTTCATGTGGATGCCTGAAAAAGTACATTCAAGGATGATGCCTTCGTATTTGCGACATAAATTTCATGATCTTGTTGGGAGTGATTTTTGACTTTCCACAACGCACCTTTGATATGCTTGTTTTCAATTCTTCGCAAGATATATTCTTTCCAAAATCTAACTGCTGTGCTCTTCCCCTGTAAACTCAACACAGGAACGGATGCATATCTTCACTTGTCTCGTTTAGGGGATTCCCAAGAGCCTCTGCCATGAGAACCTCGGCTGGCGATCCGGGACGGGCGCTTGAACTGTGATTGAATGGTGGAAAGTATTTGATAATGACAGAAAATCGAATCTCATGCATTTGGTATTCAAGAACAAGAAATTGATCCCATTTGTTCAAGTGTAATAACTTGGAATTTAGATGTGCATTCATTGTATATACTGTTTTAATTGGATGCAAATGCATTTCCACTATTTACTTGATACTACCTTCAACTCTTTTGTTAGCAAACTTACAACCTCTAATAGTATATTAATGTATAACCAATCTTCCAACAAAACCCCGAAAGAAACGATTAAAAAATTAAACCACCTTTTATTCCACCGTCAATTATCAAATAACTAGTTGCAATAAAATGTATTCATTGTTCTGTTAAATAGCCCTTCTGTTTAACTTTTTGGTGCATTGTCAAGTTCTTCTAATTTCAGTGTTCTTTTCATTGAAAAAAAGTAAAGATGTACGGGGAGAATACTTTCATTAAATTTAAAATGACAAATTAATAAAACATTAAAATAAAGAGAGAATGATAAATTACATCTCAATGATTTGTCTAATTTACAAATCACATATTTATAAAAACGATTTAAACGCCTCTCTGATTTGTACCCTCTATCTGTTGATTTTAATGATTTTGTGACACATACGAACTGTGTTCCAATTCATTAAAATAAAAATAAATAAAAAAACTTCTAGATGGGTGTAAATGGTAGATTTTCAACCTTGTTAACAATGATATATTACACTCATCTGTTATAATTTTAAGGTTATTTTAACAGAATTAGAATTGGAACACGAGGCAGACGTAAAATAAATACGTGTCCCAAAGGAATTGTCCGGGTTCCCTCGAGGCAGACGAAATGCAGCATTGGGTCTCAAAAACTCCAGCCTCTGGGTGAACTCATTTTGAATGACATTTAACAACCAATCTCCTTTTTATATGAACTTGGTATTCTTTTGGCACTTCTCAATGAAATCTTCCACAGTAAATACGTGCAAAAAATCCACAATCATGTGATGTAATCAACGAAACAAGTGGCACATGAAGTCCAAAATATGTCATTCGACCAGAGTATAGTATGAGGATTCTCTCAATAGCTACCTAAGAAAACAATGAAGACAAAAGACAGTTAGCTGCAACGAGACTATAATAAAGGTAGAAAATACCAGAGACAATTGTAGCAAAGAAACTACCTGCTGCATCACATTTTCCTCTTCTATTTCATTCATCACTCTGTCAAGTACCCACAATAAGTTTGAAGGATCTTCAAACATATCAATAGCATTAACTGAAGAGACAAAATTAAACACCACGACGAACAAGAAACCAAAACAATTAAGCAAAGTCCCGCAATCTGAATCTCTCTACCAGAATAGATCAACCAGTGATTTCCCAGGAGGCCTTGAACTCGACAAAGCATGTTTGAATTTCAGTTACTTCCTCCAGTGAAAATCGACCAGCCAACAGAATTTGCACATTGCAGGCATTGCATATTTGTGAAACCTTATATTTTCCCCTTGTGCACCTATTCAATTTGTCTTCTCATGGTTTTCAGAAAAACAGAATCTAACCTTGATCTTTTAATTGATGGTTCAGATCCATCACCAGGAGACATTCCTTTGAAATCACTTCTCGAATCTTTATTCAATCTTTTATCGTTGTCAGTCAGTCCCTTGCTTATAAGATGAATGAATTCCTCCTCTTTTTCATCATCTTCATCTTCATTATCTGATTGCAGAAAAGAGGCTGATAGTTCATTAACATCAGCTTGTCTATGTCTCCTCCCGGTACGGTGCCATTTCATATTCTCTTTGATCGTAAGATACACTTCCTCAGGAGCATGTTTACAAGGAGCAACCTCTCCAGGAATTCTGGCTAAATGTTGCTTAAACCTATTAATACCCCCACTGACTATCTTTTCACAATAGTTGCATTTTACCTTCTTCTTCCTTTCATCTTGAGCTACACCATGTTCCCATCCCGGGTCAACATATCTTAATGACCTTGTAGGACTCAATTTAGCAGCAAAATTTTTGTTACCCATTAGCTGCTTTCCTCCGCTTCTAGCTACAGGTAATCCATCGTCTTCATCCTCATTAGAATGATAGTTTAGACATGCTTGTCCATCGTCTTCAGATCGCCTCATCTTCTTATTGGAACGACAACCTGCCAGGTTTTCTCTCATTCTCAAATGTACTTCCTCTGGAGCCTTGTCACAGTAAGTAACTTCTCCTGAAACTCGAGCTAAATGTTGCTTCAATCTATATATGCCACCACTAACTATTTTCCCACAATAATTACACTTCACCCTTTTCTTCTTTCCATCTTGTGCAGTTCCATGCTCCCAGCCCGGATCAACAAACCCAGAGGAACGAAAAGTGGCCATCACTACAACTTACGTAAGTAAAACTAATCCGTCCCCAAATCAACTCAACTGTGCCGAAGTATAACTGGGATAATAAACAGTAGAAATGTTTAAGAATCTGTAAATAAACGTTTCAATGGTAGTAGAGTAGTAGTGCCAATAAAACATGATCATCGGAAAATTCGAATGATAACTTGATTTAAAAGGCAGATTATTTAAAAAGATGCCTAAAATATACAGAACAAAACACTTGAGGAAGATGTGGTTTAAGTAAAAACATTTATTTTAGAAACATTTTTGGAAGAAAAAAAAAACTTCTGATTATGTAGCCAAACATCATGAAATTAGCTGGCAGTGTTTTTAGCAAGTAAAAAACGTTTTGAAAAACCATACCAAAAACCCTAAAACACTATTGTTTTTTTATCTTAATTCATTTTTATGATGACAATCACTATCTTAAAAAACTCCGAATTCCCAGATAAACAACAACACAATAACCCAACTATATGAAAGATATGTAAAAAAAACACAAAAACAAAAATCAATTGAAAACAAACAGGTTTTTTTTCTCTTTTGTTTGTAACAACAAATAAAAGAATGCTTAATTCTGAATAGATTGAAAGTGGAATTTCCAAAGTTTTTCAGAACCATACCTTTGGAGTCACCGGCATTTGATTTTGACGCTCATAATGTTTGTTCTATACTTTCTATTCCAAGAATTGATGAACTTTAAAATGGAACTTCTGGGATTTAAGGTCGTGAACGAGCCTAGGGTTCTCGATCATTGTGGATTGTTTTTTTTTTTTTTTAAATTATTGTCGTTAAATTTCTTTTAAGTTTGCGGTGGTTGACAAATTTAAATAAAAAAATGTTTTTGTGTGTGTGTGTTTTTTTTTTTAAGTATTATAAAATAGGGCTATTATCACATATACCCAATATCGAGTCTCAGTTTTAAAAAAAACCACAAACATTGAAAAATATCAAAATTACCCAACACATAATTAACCCATGATTTTTTTATGAAAATTTGATTATAATTGATATATTATTTTTGTAAATTTATATTATTGATATAAATTTAATACTAGAATTTACATTACTGATAAATTATTGTTGTAAAATTACATCAATGATATATCATTAAATTAATAGAATATATAAAAATGGATAAATCTGATATAAACATGAAAGTGTGGCATATGTGAAAACAAAACTCAAAAGTTGGCTACCAGGCATAATTTTCCTATAAAATATGGGTGGTAGTGTCTATATTTGATCACTTAAATTATATTTTAATCAGTAAATATATAATTATTATAGATACATATAGTTTGTTTTTATACATTCTATTCTATATATCAAGTTTGGGGTGTAGAAGCTTCAACTTTTGACTTTGAAAAAGAGGCAATACAAATATCTTATGAGTTACGGTCAAATTTTATTAGTTATATAGTTATTATAATAAATTGCAAGAAAATATCTTCTTAAGAAATAAATTATCTTTCGAAGAAATGAATTAAACAAGCATATAATTTTAATATTATAAAAGAGACAACCAGTGATTAAATAGTTTATGTGTGAGGGGTTATTGGAACGATTTAAGATAATCATATTTAATACATTTTATGTATTAATGTCAATTTTCATTTGTCACGTTTTCATTATTTCAAATGTGTATTGTTGGATAGCTTTCATACACTTCCTTGAATTTATTCTATATAAACTTATATTTATGAAACTCATATCCCTATATATCTAAATCTTAACTCGGACTTCACCAACCTCACACTACCAAAATCCACTCAACCCTAACCCTTCTACCAACCACTTAACTGAAGTTTGAGCCGCCATGAAGGGTATTTTTTTTTCATACGATAAGTAGGGTTGGAGAATATGAACGTATTACGTTTTTGAAGATTTGGGTTTTAACTAATGGTTTTTAGCATTAGACCACCTTAAACGATCATTTTAGCTCCGAATAAAGTGATGTCCAATAATCAAGCAGCTAAATTGAGGATGGTAAAAATCCAATCATTTATGATATAGAGGATTATGCCTAATTTTTTTATCTTTTGATAAAGTATAATTCATGTCAATCTCATAAGATGATTTTTCATGTGGCTCATAAATTTGCCAAGTTAATCGATTCCATCGCTACCACCTCAGGTGGTCTAGTGACAAAAGCCTAATTTAGGCCAAATTCTCAAGGATGGAACGGGTTCACATCCCCAACCTCACTTGTCCTATCACGAAAAAAAATCCATCGCTGATTTTTTTATGTTGGGGACTTTTGGTTGTATACTGGCCATGATTATATCAAATTTCTTAAATAGAAATTTTAGTGGCTATAAATTTCTTAAAACAAAAAAAAATATATTGTCTGATTAAGAAAAATATTTTATCTATCTTATTGGTTCGTAAATGTTTTAAAATGGTTTTTTTTCATAAATAGAAAATTTAATTTATTTATTTTTAAAGAAAAATCTTTCAATTTGCTATTTATGTTTGATATCTGTTATCAAATTAACCATTTAAAGACATTGACGAACGGTAAGATAGATAAAATCTTTTAGTACTTGATAAATTACCCTGAAAAAATACTAGTTAGTGACAACCTACGTTTTAAGCGAAGCATTTTAAACATTTGTGAAATGTAAAATAAACAAAACCAAAAATTAAAGAACTTTGTTCTTCATGTCATATCTCCCTCATTCCAACTAACACGTCAACAATCTCTTAAAAAATAAGAGACCGCATAAAAACTACTGTTGTATATAACTATTCACACAATTCTTTTAAATATTTTTTGGGTTGCTAGATTGATGTAAATCAAAAAATTAATAACAAAATTGAAACTTTACACGTTAAGGACGAAAGTAAAATTAACTAAATAGTTATTGGGCATTTTATATAATTTAACAAATTAATAATTAACTAATTATTTTTGTAATTATTCTTCTTCTATTATTGTGGGTGATTGGAATGCCTTTTTATAATCTTTCTTTTGGTTTTTTTCGGTCTTTTCATTTATCAATGAAAATTTCTTAGTTTTTTTAAAAAAAATTAATAATTATCTAAATTGAAATCAACCTTTTCAAGGAATCCAAATATCTTTGGAAAGATAATTTCTAGCTTCATCCGACAACAAAAAAAAAAAGCCATCAATATAGAATTAGAACAATGACCCCCATTCAATAGCACTTTCAAGATGATGAAAATCCCAAAGAAGAAGCAAATAATAGGATATAGAAATCTACAATGGAAATTTATTCCAAAATTTTCCCTCAATTAAAATACACTTTCATCAATGGAAGATTGAAAGAAAAATCATCAAATACAATATAGACCTAGCAAGGGCTTCTTCCCTCTGAATCCTAGTAATTTTCCATTAATTTTGAGGAAAAAAATTAATCTTCTAATCCAAAACTTCCACAAATTTAATGGAATGATATGAAACAGTTCTCAAACAAACTGCTAATCTACAATTAGTTGCTTTGCATCTTACACTAGATCATGGCTATGGGCCTCGCATCTTCAACAGCATCTTCATTACTTGTTGTGAATCTTTCTTTTTCTTTCTCCGTCTCCATCTGCTTGAGCTCAAGATGAGCAAGTCTCTCCAAAGCTAATCGAGCCTGTTTTTTCGCGTAAACAGCAACCTTAATCTTCCTCTCAGCATCAACCCTAGCATCTTCTGCTGCTTTCTTCATCGATTGAGCAGCAACACGAGCCGCAACAACGATCGCCTTCGTCGATTTCTCAGCCGATTTCGTTTCGGAATCGAAGAAGGAAAAACGAGGATCTGAACAGAGAGGGCATAAGAAAGTAGGAGGTAAAGGAAAGGAAACGCAAGAGAGGTGAGAAATCGAAGGGCATTTGAAGCAGATAACTCGCTGATTTGAAGGAGGAGGATAAGAATCGTAGAAATCGAAACAAACGGGACAGAAAAGAGAGCGATTGTTCTTCAAAACGCAATTAGTACAGAGACGACGAATTGAAGCTTTGAGACGGAGATTGTGAAGAATCCAGCAATTGGATTGAGAAGAACCGCATTCTTGACAGTAAGAATAAGATTGAAGATGATTGTGATGATTCATTGGAGAAGCATTTGAAACCCTAAGAAAAACCCTAGAAATTGAGCCCCAAAGATACTCAAATCGATCAATGGGATTTTTAGCTCTGAATTTTTTTATTTTTTATTTTTTTAATTGAGAAAAGCTCTGAACTTTGAATGAGAGAGGAAAAGGGGGGAGCGGGAGCTTCAAAAAAATTGTATAGGGGAGAAGGAGTTGTTGATAGAATTTATCCTCAAAATTATAGAAATGTTGAATTTATGAGTTTTTTTTTTATTTTTATTGTTAAATTTTCGTATTGTATTTTAATAGAAATCTCACGTCATAAATATGTGTGACTTGAGATGCAAGTCGTGTGACATTTTTTTATTAAATGTATTTAATGGTGAGGATTAAAATATATTTTTATACCAAATTTATTGACCGCATATTTGAAAGTATAAAGACATTTATAGAAAGTGTTTATTTATAATATTTATTCATAGAAATAGAAATATAATAAAAATAAAGTTTATATGGTTTTTTTTTTTTTTGAGATATTACATCAAATTGGAGGAGGGGGACTCGAACATTCGATCTCAAAAGGAAGGGAGTAGGTGCCTAACCGATTAAGCTATGTTTTGGCAATTTATATGGTATATTTGTTGTTATTTTAGTGTTGATTGATTTTATTTGCCAATTTAAATAACCTTTCTTCTTATAATTTAATTTATTAAATATTTCAGTCAGTTAAGAATATTTTTATCAATTATATTATTCCATTTAATTTTTTATGTATTTTATATTAGTTTAGTTTATAGAGTAAAACATAACTGTTTTCTTAGACTTAATTAGAATACAAGCTTTTACAACTCAGAGAAAACGTTACTCAAATATAAAACATAAAAATTAAAGGAAAATTTTATTAGGTAGTAGTGTTTTCTGTAATATTTGTACATAAGTATTTTTAAAAAGTATTTGTAAATATAGTATTTTTTTTAAAACATTCATTCATGTGAATAAAAAAAACAATGATAACTTTATAAGGTAATCAGTGAGGTAATCGGTGATCATAGATACAAAATATTAATTGATACAATAAATCAGTAAAATCATTGACTATCTATGTGTTGAATCACTAATTATTTGTATCAGGTATATACGAAACTAATGGTAATTTTGTAATATTATATACCCGAATTTGATTTTTTTTCTTTAAATAAATTTTGGAGCTGTTATTTTTATAAATATTAGGCCTGATTCTATGCCAAAGCCCCAAAAATAAACTGTGAAATACAAGTATAAAATTGAATATATTGAAAGATAGATTTGTAAAAGAACATAATACAATGGATTGGTAATCTAAAAAATCTAAGAAAAATTTGTAAGGCATATCGACTCTAGGCGGCACCGCACCACACCACTACTTTTATGAAGGATTTTTTTTCCTCTTTTGCAGTGATCCGCACTGAAGATCTACACGTGGATAGCACGCATCCACCTTAACGGTAGTTTTCATTTCACCGCCTATCTAAATCTAAATGTATGATAATATGATATATTTAATTATTAAAATATAAGGATAATTGCAAATCAGCCGGTTAGTTGTATTCCATTTCTACTAAAAATAACCGAAAATTCTAACACATAATGTAATTTATAAAATAAATTATTATTATTAATAAGTGTAAAATCGTTAAATTTTTCTAGTTATTTTTTAAATAATTTGAATATGTGACAAACATAGAATAAATGTCTAGAATTCATTGCAATTAATCGGTAGAGGGTGTAATTTTTAATTTTACAAATCAGAAATACCGTAAGAATATGATTTAGAATCATCCTTAAAATAGAATTATTACAAATATGACATTACATACGCACCTAAGAGGCATCTGGATTGGTCTATAGAAGAACAGGTAGATAGATTTGCTGAGTTTAATTGGTTTGAATGGAACTGAGTTTTCTTCTTTCCCTTCTGACCATTTGATAGAATAACGTTTTTTATGTTGGTGATCCTTGCCATTTCAAACAACCTTCCACTTCTATGACAGGCATTTGGCGCTCATCACAATACTCAAAAGAAGGATATCACTGAAGCTTGAAACGACACTCGGTGTCGTGCACGTTAAAACCGAAGCTATCAATGTATACAATTAGCTCAGCTTCGGTCCTTAATCAGTTTAGTTTTCTCAAAAATCGGTTACAGGTTTTCCAAAAAATTAATGGATTGATTCAACATCAGTTTTGAGAGGGAAAAAAACACTTCCATCCCTGAATCGAGTGCATAAATATGTTATACATTAAAGAAAAATGTTTTTAACTCAAAAAATTTAACTAAACAACTCAAAATCCGAACATTCATAGTACTCAACTCCTTTATTTAAAATGGCTATTTCATTACAGGAGCTGAGATGGAGAGTAAAATGGAAGATCACCGTTGCATCATTAAGAGGCTAGATTTCCTTGTATATGTTCGTTCTCCAGCTGCATTTCTATTATAAAAAGTAACTTCATCAGCAAATCACTCATCTGGGTCATAAAAAATGCATGCCTGAAAGGGGGTATTCACTAAAAACAAAAAGGCGGTCGGAAAAAAATGAGAATACAAGCCACTGAAGAAGCAATCTCCCAATCAATCTCCAACCATAAATGGATCTACTTCTCCAAGATCAGCAACAAGAGGTTCCAACTTTTCTACATCCTCATCATCAGCTGCAAAGTAGGTAGGAAAGGGAAGGATCGACTTATCGGGTTTCTTGTAGAAAGCATCTTTTATAAATACAAAGTTTCCTTCAGCACCAGGTACCTGAAAGCATATTGTTGCAATAATATGAAATTCAATTCCAAGCACAAAACTAGAAACTCCAGAATATTGATCAGGAAAGAGGTGAAATTTGGTCAAAATAACGTACTTGTCCTTTCACCCATATCAAATTTCTTGCAGGATCAATTTTGTAAACCCACACATTTTTAACAGTTCTCTGTTTCCCACCCATACGCCCAGGCATCTTTTTACCTTTAAAGACCTGCACGATAAACATATGAATCTCACTGTTCTAGAAACCATGAAATACCAACTAAAAAGGACTAAAACTCAACGTATTAAGCCATGAAATGAGACTTCAATCCACAATTTAAAAATTCATTTTCCTATTTTTTAAAGGGACTCAGTGTTTGTCGTTCTAGGAGAGCATATTTGTTTTATTATTAACATTTAACATCAACATAAACTCGGTATCTAAAGGGGTTAAAAAAACTCACTATCTAAAGGAAGATTCAAGCTTCACCAAGAATTGGGCTAACATAAAAAAAAATTCTTCAAGATCATAGCAATAATGTCCACATATTACTCAATTATCACTCATTCCACATGTGCAGCAAAATCCAAAAACTATCCCTGGTGGGACTGCACATAAACTTTTACCATGCAAAGATACGCATATTTGTTTCATGACTATAAACTCCCAGTAAATTTCCTATTTCTCTTCCAATATTCCCATTCAATTAGAAAGACCTAGCCAATTGACATGAAATCAATATATTTATCGAAATAAACAATCCGCAGAAACAAAGTGGTAAAAAAACATCTTGAAGCATAGACCTAGGAGGTTAACACTACATGTAACATACAACTCAACTACCCATTATAGCAGCCCATGGGATCAAAATTAAACTATCACAACCAGTAAGTATCAAAAATGCACTTGAGTTTTAGGCAGCTCTAAAATACTTTTGCGACCCAATATACCACTCAGTCTTAAGCATCAGAAGACGAGCATACCTTTCCAGGAGCATCCCTTTGACCTGTGGAACCTGGGGTTCTGTGGGATAATGATGCTCCATGGGACGCTGGCATTCCTTTAAATCCATGTCTTTTCATCACTCCCTGCACACAAGATTAGCCATTAGATCCATTGTTATATATATAATTCTATATCTGGAAGGAAACAAATGTAAATAATAATTGTGGACCTCACAAATCATCATCAGAACACGAATACACAACTCACTAAAAGTTACATTAGCACAAATATGAAAGAGACAGAAAAAATTGCATGTATAGCAACCAACCATGGGTTGACCTAGCAGTCAAAGAACTTTCCTTAAAACCATGAGGTCATGGGTTTAAACCATGTGTGACCACCTACCTAACATATTATCTTACAAGTTTCCCGACACCAAGTGCTATAGCTATGTGGTTATCCCATGAGATTAGTCGAGGTGCGCAGCTAGTCAACCTTCAATTTCAAATTAACCTAGCACCGTAATGGTTGCTATATGCAACTAACTTAACCAGATTAACAAATACAGGGTATTGAATGAAAAGTGAAATAAGTAAAGATTATCGATATAATAAACTAATGGAGGAATGCCACAATTAATTTACCTGGAAGCCTTTCCCTCTTGTGATTCCAGTCACATCAACATATTGTCCAGGAACAAAATGACGAACACCAATGGCTGTACCAACTGGAAGAAGTGCATCTTGTGACACAGGAAACTCCCTCAATTTTCTCTTCAATGGAACATCTTGAGCCCTAAAATGACCTAATTCAGGTTTCGTCAAATGCTTCGCCTTCTTCTGTCCACAGCCAATCTAACTAGCACCATAACATACATAGCACCTTTGCATCAATAATTTAAAGCCCTATGCGATAAGATTTTTTAAGAACTGAAAACATAAACCTCATACTTATGGTCTAATGACCAGGACAACTGGCTCTCTTCTAAAGATTTTTTTTGTTCTTCTAAACTGTTAAAAATAGTTGAACTCATTAACTCAGACATGACTGTGACAAGTGGTTACTTAGTCTAGCTAATTGTATGAACAAAATTAGTCACTGGATACAAGCTGATAAATCGACAGTGAGCAGGGCTGCAAGACACTAAATAGTGTCTAAACCCCCTTTTACACAATTGACCAAGGCACTAGATAGTGTTCAAGAAATAGACATTGCAGCATCATTTAGCCAAAGTGGCATTTCTCTGTTCTTACAATCAGGGTCGAAACTACCGATACCAGCAGCAAAAAATGTCATTTTTCTACATACTCCTAGAGTTCTCTGAGCACTAATAACATGAGGGGAAATAAACTATCATCTTAATCCAGAAAAAAAAAAAGAGAAATTGAACGTACTCTTAAGTCTTAATAGTACCTGGAGAGCAGTGATTCCTTCCTTCTGAATGGTCTTAACCTGAGACACGATATTATCATCAACCCAAAGCACAGTAATAGGAACCCTAGCACCCCATTTATCCCATAATGCCGACATTCCACATTTTACGGCAATAACACCCGTTCTCTTTGAATTAGGGCTCATAACGCCAGGTTTAGCTTCAATAATCGGAGAAGAAAGTGAGGAAATATCGCTGGCATTGATCAAATCCTCAGTACTGAAACTACGGATGAAGAAATAGAAAGAAGCGGGAGTTGTTGACGATGATGATGAAGTAGAAGAAGTAATTGAAGTATAACTGTTGATTGAGAGAAGTCGAAAACGAGAAATGAGACCTCTGGACAAAACCGACATCGTAGCAGCTGCTAATCGCATCGATTAATTTGATGAAGATGATAAATTGAGGAATGGAGAGAGAAAGAGGGAAAGATTTGGATTCAGATCAGGGTTGAGATTTTGATCTCAAGTAGTGTGATTTCGATCTTTTTCTCTCTCCATATTGGGAAATGATGCAGTACGACGGATAAAAGGAAGGTGGCGACTCGGGGTTTAGGGTTCTATGGAAATAAAATGTTTTTTAAACAAAAAAAAATTGACAGGACAAATTATACAAAATAAGAAAGAAATGCAAAGGTACTCGTAATTCGTAAATCATATATTTCTAACACTAAATAGGGTGAACAAATCCAAACCAATCCATCTGTCCAAACTGAACCATGGATTGGTTTAGTTTTTAAACTTCAATTTGTCCAAACCAACCCAAACCAATAAATAACGGTTTGGTTCGATTTTACAGATTTTTGTAGCGATTCAAACTAAACCAATCCAATCCAATATATATTATATTATATATATAATATAATATAATTTTTAAATATTCACTAAAACTTGATCAAATGAAATAATAAGAAGAATTTTCAACCATATTGTGTTATATTTGTGTAATTATAACAAGATTTTATGAATTTTATTATGATTATGTTTGTAATTTTTGTTTTACTTGTTATATGAACTTTTTGATGAATTGAAATTAGTCATCCTAAAATTTTTGGAAGTCATTTTTTAGATTTTGTTGAACTTTTCATGATGTAAATTAAGTAACGAAGGATAGAGACAAAAAATGCAAGACCAAACCGAACCAAGCCAAACCAATCCGGTTCGGTTTGGTTCGGCTTCTTTATAGTGAACGGTTTGGTTTGGTTCGGTTCGTATAATCTGAAAAGAAAATCCAATCGGTTCTTAAATTTTAGTAAAATCCAAACCAAACCAATCCATTGTTCACCCCTACTAAACACACCTCATTTTTAGGTAATGTGATAGAAGTCGATCTGGATAGAAATATTGAGCTTTAATTTACGAATATGTAGATGAATATCATAATAGATAGTGCAGAGTCATAATTTTCTTTTATGAGTAAAGATTTATGTATATCTAATTTTAATAACGAAGGGAGGTAAAATAGATAAATTATATTAAAATTTCACATTTTTTTATAAAAAATAATAATTTTTACATATATTTTTTCATTTTTAAAGAAACACGGGGGCAAAAATCATATAAAACTAATATTATAAAATAAGAGGGTGAAATAGATAAATTATAAAAATATTTAACTTGGTACCCACAAACCATACTAACCTATAACCTCTAGGGCAGTCGTAAGAGCTTGATACTCATTTAACAAACTGTTTAACACCGGTTGTATTATAATAATATTGTGTAGTGTATATCAAGCAATCTGGATTTTACGTCTATTTTGTATGAGATAGTTTGGCAATAGAAACAAGAAAACGAGCTTTTAAGTAATCAATATTATTGTTGAATGACACTGTATAATGATGAGTGTCTCTAATTAAAAACTCTTATTGGCTTTATAGATGTATTTTTTTCCATCATAAGGTGCCAAAAACTAGACAAATATACCTAGAAGGCTAGAATCACATAATAATATTGTTTTGAAATAAATAATTATAATACGTAATTATATAATATAAAAGTATGTGATTGAATGAAAGTAATTGTTGCTAAAACATTTGAACCTTGAGGGGTATTTGGTAGAAGGGTTAGGGTAGGATGGATAGGGTGGGGTGAACTTCAATAGTTTACTTATAGATGCATTTTGTAACTTCGGGTTTAATCCATTAAATTAATGGATTTTTTTTTAAAGATATTAAATTAATGGATTTAAAATAGTATCATTGGTGTGTTTTATAACCCCTCATAAAATAATCTTACAACGCAAAACTTAAACTAAACCTAAAACCCACCTAGGTTTTTAATACTCATGCTCCTACACATCCAAATATAGACTATTTAAACACAAACTTCACAACCGTAGACTACCAAAACAAGGGGTGTGCAACAAAACCGAAAAACCGAACCAAACCGATCGGTTTTTGGCTTAGATATTTAAACCAATGGTTCTTTTGGTTTGCAATAGTAAAAAATCGTATAAATGGGTTTTGGTTCGGTTTTTATATTTAAGAAACTGAATAAAACCGAACCGAACCATATCTATAAAAAATCATAAGTATAATAGTTTTTTTTACATCTTCTTACTTGGTCACTATGCAACCTTAATGAACAATTTAAAAAAAACTTCAATCTCTCAATTCACTTTGCAAATTCACCCCTCAATATTGTAGCTTCCTCCCCCTTTGTTTCTTTAACCTTAATTTTAGTGGACAAAAGTTTGGATATTTTAATATTTTCATCTATTTTATCTAAGTTTGTTTGTTTAAATTTTGTTTCACAAAATCGACAAACTGAACCAATATAAACCAAACCATTGGTTCGGTTCAAGAACTGGATTTGTATTTTTCATTGGAAGGTTTGGATCCTTTTTTTATCAAAACCGATATGTTCGGTTCAGTTCGATAATTATGAAAAACCGAACCAAACCGAACCGTGTTCACCCCTAACCAAAACCTACTCTAACTTACTTCTTCTATCAAACACTATGAGGGGTCATAGAGAAGTTAATATCTTCCCATCCAATAGTATCAAAGTAATCAATTTATAATAATTAACAGATTCTTCCAAACTAGTGTGCACATCACATGTACAGTTACATAAGTTTCGTCAATAGCACCACCATGATTATGCATAATACATGCAACTTTTTTTTAATGGTAAAAAACAGGTGATTAATCAAATTTAACCATATAAAGTCCGAATGATTATTTAGACAATAACACACATATTTGATGGTTTGGTCGATAAAATCATAGTCACACGTGTGGGCGGAGCTAGTTTAGTTTGAATTCAAAATTTGCAATTTTATCGAAAATACTAACCAAACTGCAAACCATAGAGAGCCTAGCGTGAGAGTGGGACTGAGAATAAGGGGGGTCGCGCGCCCTTTTCCATTTCCAAAGAAAATGGAATTTGGAAATGAAGACGATGATTGGAACTTGACCCCCGAAGAACTCGATTCCTTAGAAAGAGACGCCGTCCAGAAGATCGCTCAGCTTCGAAATTCATCAAATTCATCTGCTTTTAATCAACAAATTCCTCACCCTTTTCCATCACCATCATCATCAACCAAGGTTATTTTCAAGTCCTGCCATTTTTTCATGGTTTTCTTCCAGTTTTAGGGTTTCCATTTCTTCCCATGTTATTTACTTTTGTTATTTTCTTTCATGCTTCATAATGTATAGGTAGAAACCTCATTTTCTATCCCCAGAGTTGTAGCCCCTGCCCCATCAATTAAATCAACAAAATTTATTGGTAAATTTTATTTTATTCAGCTTTTTAATTTTTTTACCATTTTTTTATGCAATGTATGATCATTCCTTTCTATATTTTCTTTTAGGTGAATTACCAAAATAGCAGGAAAAAAAATGTAATTACTCTTTTAGCACAATTTTGAAAGATTTATCTAAATAACATGTCGTCCAGTTCAATAAGTCATTAAAAATAAATGTATAGTTGACTTTTAATATCTGCTATTATAACTTTTATTTTGGGTTGGATTATTGTCATCTAAATGTGTTTTTAGGAACTAAAACACTCATTTTATTATAAGTTAACTGTTAATTTAATTTACGCAATCTATTGAAATCAAAGTACTAAATTATTGAACAATAAATCTGCTATTTAAGTGAAAAATCAAGAGTAATGATATAAATAGAAATACATATCTAAATTTTGTTTCTGTTTCCTTTTTATCATATGCTTATTTATATTGACATAGTTTTGAAGGTGACGCTCACTTGATTTTTTTTGGAAATGTGGTTCTTTCTAATGATTGGAGTAATGTATTACTCATACCTTATGTATCAATTATTTTCACTTTCTATTGCTCCATATAAACAATATTTGGCTGATTGTCATCTGGAAATCTTCTGGCTATTTGTTTTGTAAGAAGATGAAGGTTCAAAGGAACTACCTAAGGTTTCTGTCAAATTTTTTCTTCACAGCAGCGGGAATATTGCCGCAAAATTTTCATATGACCAGGTGTTTCTTCTAGATTATTTTCAAGAGTATTCAGCCATTGTTATTCTAACTCGTATATTACTCGAGCATCATAGTTTATATTTCTAGGTACTGGTAGAAGCTTTTCGTAAGATCCCTAAAGCCACATGGAATGCAAAAGAAAGGTTCCCCCCTCCTCTAGTCATGGTTATCCTTGTATTTTTGTTATAATCAGAATACGACAATTGGACATCTTAAACTTTTGAACTTGCAGATTATGGATGTTTCCCATATCTAGCATGTCATCAGCAGAAAATGTTCTAAGTGACATAAAAGTTTTAAAGCTTGAGGTGATTACTTGTGCCTCATTACTTCAGCTCATGGTTTTTCTGTTTCAATCAACTGATACAATAGAAATATTTGTGAGAGAAGTTTTACTGTAGAAATAGATAAGCTAATAATCTCATTATAATTTTTCACAGCTAGAGAACTTAGACAACTTGGCGCAGCGGGCCATTGTTGCAGCCTCTTTGCTTCCCGATCTACGAGGTAGATACTGAGAGTGTGCATAAGTGTGAATGTTTTTGGTCATAATCCTAGTCGGGCTTATCTGTAAAAATATCAAGCTTTTTTTTGCATCTCCCTCGATATCAATTATGTTTGATACCGTAACTTGTATTTGAACTTTTTATGTGGTGAAAACTGATTACACAGTATCTTTGGAACATCGACATGCAGTCGATGAATTATGATGTGTAAATGGAGTGACTGATTTATATATATATTGATGGAAATGCTGATCCAAGAGTTAGAATTGTCTTGTGGTTGCCACACACACACACACACACACACACAAGATGCAAAACTTTCATTAAAGAGAAGGAAGCTACAAAGAAGTGAATTGAAGTGAGGGAGATATTTGTATAAATGATGTTTTTCTAAGCTTCAAGATGAAGCTTTACGTCTATACCGTTAGGTGATTATACTTCCTTTTGCATCTTCTCTTACCTTGGTTTGGGTTTGAATATGAGTCATTCCTTCCCTATACAAAGATTTATATGTTTGTGTGTATGTATATGTTTATATGTCGATCTTGGGTTGTTTTGTTTTGGTTTTTTGTTTACTTTTATTTTTGTTTGTTATATCACACATCTTTCATTATATCAATGAAATGGACTTTTGAGACGATTTTTTAATTAAAAAAATGTATATATATTTTATAAAAAAAACATACATTCATTTTGTTTTCTAATTCTTTTGATATTTTCTGCATTCATTTTCTACAAGACAACTATAACAGGATACCTGTGGATGTTGAATCAAAGCTTATGCCATTTCAGCGGGAAGGTGTAAGGTATGTATGAGTAGTGTTAGAGAGTTTGGGAAGATGCCCCTGTCCTGTGTTATGACGTAATGAGTTGAAAGTTCTAAGTTGTTATATATGGATTTCTAATTTGTCTTTGTCAATTATCTTTTCAGGTTTATTTTACAGCATGGAGGTCGTGCTCTTTTAGCGGATGAAATGGGCCTAGGGAAGACTTTACAGGCAATTGATTCTTTGTTTGAACTTGTTTTAGAATGTTTGTCATGTTATATTTACACTTATGTACAGTCTCTTGTTTGGTTTTTTAGTAATTGCAATGAGTGAATAATTTATCTATTCCTTGGACAAAAATAATACTATTTATTTTAGTAATTGGGTTTTCGACTTAGAGTATGTGGTACTACAACTAATTTCAAAGAACAACTGTTTGATATGTTTTTTGATAGAAAGATAAACTTTCATTAATCAAAGGTAAAATAATACAATTTGGAGGATGAGGAATCCTTGAAGACAGAGAAGTAATGTAGCAGCTTGATGATGAAGATATAGACACCTTATGACATATCTGATACCATGCTAAATCACCACTAGACCCAAAAGATTAAGCTATTGGGTTAAGGTAAATTTTAATTATTTTAGGTATTCCCAACAATCAGCTATCTAAAAAACACTTTCACTTGATGTCAATGGTGGGGATGGAAAGAGAGTTACCAAAAAAGTACATGAGTGTTTAAATCACCAATAGACCCAAAAGCTTAATGGCTAAGGAAAATTTAATCTTTTAAGGTATTCTCAACACTCCCTCTCACATGGCTGCTTGCTTTTTAACAAAATCCCAACACGTGAACAAATAATACGAAATGGGATCAAATGACACAACGGAGGTTTGAACCCAAGACGTCTTGCTACCATGTTAAATCACTAATAGACTCAAAAGCTTAAGCTTATATGGTAAGCAAATTTAATTTTTTAAGGTATTCTCAACAATGAGGTTGCTGAGGAAACAAGAAGTCAATAATTCAGGTTTGGGTACCCTATTTCCGAGTCCTTTATCTGTTTACAATGTATCGGGGAAGAGTTTGTGTGGTTGAGGGTGGTCATTACTTGACCCACACCTTGAGGACAACATGTGTTTTGGGTGGACTATTGTTAGGAATACTATTAGGGGCATATCAGTCATTAGATAGTAAGTTTGTAGTTAGTGGTTATAAATTGAGTGAGTTTGGGTGATCAGGAAGGAAGCAAGTATTCAGCTAAACTTTGGGAGAGTTACTTCTCTCGTAAGCTTATCATTATTGTATTTTTTCTTTTCAATGAAATAGTTTATGTTCTCTTAAATTTCCATTTCAATTTCTGTTAACTCAGATGCCTCACCTTCTCAACTTCGATTCAGATATCTCTTATACATTGCTTTATCTTGAAATCATTAGTTGCTCGTACTCTCTGCAGGCTATTGCTGTGACTGCATGTATTCGTGAATCATGGCCTGTTCTTATACTCGCACCATCTGCCCTACGCTTGCACTGGGCTACTGTAAATATTTAGTCAACTTCACCTATCTTTTAAAGAGATAATGTTCCCCTCCTTATTACATTTTCTCTTCTGCTGTCTTCCAGATGATTCAACAATGGCTTGAAATTCTTCCATCAGATATTCATGTATGTATTACATTCATGCTTTTGTTTACCTTCTTTTCTTTATCCTATAAGATTGTTGAGTGGGGATGGGGTCTTGGAAAGGAATCTTAAGGTTTTTTTTTTTTTTGGGGGGGGGTAAGAAACAAGACTTTTCATTGATAGATGGAAAAGCCCAAAAAGGCCAAATGAACTACAAAAAAGTCTTCCAATTGACGGCAATAGTTGATGGAGAATAATTACAAAGAGAATTACAATTAGCACTTCAAATGGAGGCGCTAAGGACAATAACTTCCCAATTCTCCTCCCAAAACTTGGACAAATTCACAAAATTCTCGAATTCCTTTCAAGTCAAATGTTCCAACAAATAGCTCTCACCTCATTATCCCAAAGAACCCCTTTTTTTCATAGAACATAGATCCTCCCAAAAGGTTGATGACGTTATTTGTATCATCATTATGCATGACCCAATTCATCTCAAAAGTCCCACTAAGTTTAAGCCACAACTTGCGGGAGTAATCACAATGAAACAAAAGATGAGTGGTATCCTCCGAATTCTTTTGACATAAGCTATACCAATTAGGTTGGAGCGCGATCCAAGGCTTTCTAGCTTGGAACTTCTTATTGGTGTTGAGGCCGTCGTTCACTGTAATTCATTAGAACAATTTGATCTTTTTAGGATAATCACTCTTCCAAATGTACTTGAAAGTATTCGCATTCTCCTTACTCGAAGTGTCACACGTAATATTAAACACAGACTTACACAAAAAGCCTTTATTCTTCCCTGACATCCACCTCCTAACATCCAGCCCTTCATTAAGATGAATCAAATCAATAATAACCATTGAATTAATCCACTTCTCCACCTCCGAATCCCTTAGGTTCCTTCCCAAAAGCTCATCACCGGAGTATTCTTCTTTTGAGCAATACTGGCCAGATTCGGGAACTTGGAGGCTAATGTGTAATCAATAGCCCAACTAGGTTTCCAAAATAGGATTTTATCTCCCTTTCCCACCATAAAGGCACTATTTCTATCCAACAAAGGTTGCAGTTTAAAAATTTGCTTCCAAGAGCTTCAGTTGATGCTGTTAGGATTGATTTTCGAAGACCAACCATACGCATTGATACCATGAATCCCTACAATAACTTTGTGCCAAAGAGAGTCCAACTCTAATGGGAATCTTCAAAGCCATTTGATAAGAAGAGCATCGTTTCTCTTACCAAGAAAGGAATCTTAAGTGTCACCTAGATATGTTTATGTTTGATCAATTACTTTTCCTATCAGGTTGTCTTGTCCCAAAGTCGTGGGTCAAATAAAGGTGGATTCACAATAGTCTCCTCAAGCACCAAAGGAACCCTTCATCTTGATGGCCTCTTCAACATTATATCCTATGACGTTGTCCCTAAGTTGCAGAATATTTTAATGGCATCAGAGTTTAAGGTACTGGTGCAAACCTTTGTTTTCTCTTCTCATTGCTTTGATTTATATTCTATGTTATATTTACTTTTTTGTGATTCATTATAATTCTTTCACGCATTTCAATTTTCGGGTAAGATCCCTTGTTTGTAGTTTTCTGATGTTATTTTAAAAATATTCAAGTCTCAAATAATAAACAGTCTTCTTGTACAACTGTGCATAATCCTTTATATCTTGAATATTCTCTCTGAACGAACGAGTGATGAAATGATTTCAACGTACTGCAAAATCAGCCTAGTTTTTTTACTGGGTCTGTTAACAGTTTTTGTTTACCCTCTACCCTTAAAGCCTCTGCTTTTGACATTGATCTAGTTATTTGTCAGGTTGTGATTGCAGATGAGTCACACTTCATGAAAAATGCTCAAGCAAAGAGGACAGCTGCTTGCGTGCCTGTTATACAGGTTATATTGCCTTTGTAGGAATCATGAATCCTATGATATTCATCATGTATAATCTGATACCTTAAAAACGATGGGTTTTGGGGATTTTTTTTATGGAATGTTTTTGGGATTTCCATCCATGAGAATCTGATTATGACATATTTTCATTTTCTTTCTTCATCTTTTTTTTACTTTTAAATTTTTATATTTTCTACATATAAATTTTTTTAATATTACATTTATATATAATATCAATGTATTTATGTATTACAATTTAATTTGTTAATTTATTTATTAATAAAGCAATGTGGAATAAATTGATATTATATATATAATCAATGTGGATTCAATTGATATAAAAATAAATTTAGATAAAATTGTATAATATTTCAAATACCAACGATGCACGAGTAACTTCCAATGATTGGTGGTGGAATGAACTCCAAAGTTTGGCCTTTCCACTGTGATTTCTCCTGGTGAGCTTTTGCTTTTGATTTCTCTGTTCTATCATTTATAGGTTTTAGTCTTCTGATATTGTTCTTTTTAGATTTCTATAAAAAAATATGGTTGTTTTAGATAAGAATCTTTTGATACTGTTATAACTGGATATTTTATTATTGTGATTGGAAATCTTAAATTATTTTAAGAGCCATAATGGCGCTCTGTTAGTTTAAAATATGTAAAAATGGTTGATTTTTTTGTATAGAAAACATATGCGCATAGTAAGGGCCCGTTTGGGACTTTTAGAAGTGTTTAAAAAGGTTTTTTTTTATAAAGAATGTTTTTACTAACCATTAAAAACACTTTTAAACATTTCTAAAAGTTTTTCCAAACGGGCACTAAGTTGAGGGACAATATCATTGGGTAAAGTAAAACTATATGGTTTTTAATACTCTTTCTGAAAGCAGGTTAGCCATGTGACAGCCAAATAAGTACCATTATACCTTACAGAAGTTATCTTAATTTCAGAAAGCTCAGTATGCCATTCTGCTTAGTGGAACTCCTGCATTGTCTCGACCAATTGAACTTTTTAAGCAGGTGGGTTTTACATATTCTTCTGGATATATGATTATGTCCATATGGTTTTTATGTCATTCATTTAGTTGAATTTACTTATTTTTTCAGCTGGAAGCATTGTATCCAAACGTATATAAAAACGTTCATGACTATGGCAACAGATATTGCAAGGGTGTAAGCAACGTGGCTTCTTTCATCAAAAGCTTGTTATACATTAGCTGCAGTCACCTTTGAATCAATTAAAAATATCATACTTTCAGGGAAATTTTGGATTATATCAAGGTGCAAGTAACCATGAAGAATTACACAATTTGATGAAAGCAACACTGATGATCCGTAGGCTTAAGAAGGATGTTCTTTCTGAGCTCCCTCTGAAGCGTAGGCAACAGGTGCATGGTCCAATTATTTTAGTTTCAAGAGGTTGAGATTTAGGGTGGGTGTCACATGTAATATGTCAAATAAGATGTGCACCTTAAACAGGGGAGTCTTTCAGGTATAGAGAGGTCTTGGGGTCGTGTTTGAGAATTGCGACATGTTAATAATTTTTTTGGTGTCTGTTACCAAACACTTTTATAATATTTCGCTTTTTTGAAAAAAATTATTAACAATTAGGCCACATACTTGTAATTAGGTGGTGGCAGTATAGAAGGTTGTTTTTTACTGATCCATCTTTTGTTTTCTATCATGATCTAAATGAAATTAGTTTATAAATTTAGTTAATTTTTTTTTAAATGTGCACTTCTAAGATTTACAATCTAGTTCTATAACACTATCCTTTATGTTCTCAGGTGTTTCTTGATTTGGCTGAGAAGGACATTAGGCAAATTAGAGCTTTATTTTGTGAGGTAATTTAATTTTCCATTAATGAATTCAAGGATCATTCCTTGGAGCAGCTTATTAAAGAATTCTCAGAACCTTTAGGCTATCCTTAGGCCTCTAGGTAGCAACTTTTTTTTTCTATTATAGGAAACAAAAATTGAGTGTAAAAAAGAGTTATAAAGATAGGAAGATTAAGCATCCTCTACTTACAAGCTAACGGTAGAAAATTAGCTTATCTATCACGGGACAACCCCATGACCCTACAACACTAGGCGTCGGTTTAATTGTAGGATAATATCCTAGGTAGGTGGCCAACATGGTTTGAACCCAGGACCCCAAGGTATATTCTTATCATTGAAATTGTTTCTTACTAAAAAAAAATCCCAATCTTTTTTAACCTCTTTGATCTGATTTGGTCTCTAAAGTTTCTCTCTTTTTTTTTCCTTTCCAACTAAATAGCCCGACATAAAGCAGAATCCACAACATTTCCTTTTATTTTCCATTTACCCCAAACTTTGGCTAACTATATGTTGCTAATAGTCTTTTGATGGGGGGATTGAAAAAAACAGCTGTTCTGCTAATATAATGTATTTTGTAGTTGGAGGTTATTAAAGGAAAAATTAAGGCATGTAGATTAGAAGAGGAGGTAAAATCACTGAAGTTTCAAGAAAAACATCTTATTAATAAGGTATCTGTCATTAATGCTTCTCATTTTACTGCCTGTCCGGATATATATTTTTTTAATAATATGTTCAGTGCTTGGGACTTGTGCTTATGTTTTTTTTAATCATATAACCTTGAAATTTACCTCACATCTTGCTCCTTTCTTATTTTATTGAAGTCTCCAACTTTGTAATTGAACCAGATATACACTGATTCTGCTGAAGCCAAGATTCCAGCAGTTCTTGATTACCTAGAAACTGTAATTGAGGTAGTTTGCTCATAATATATGATATATCTTCTTCTTTGTTTTGTTTCCAAATGACCAATGTGTATGGACCTTGTCTTGAACCAGCTTGCTAAATATTCTGAATTTTGTTTTACGCATGTCTGTCTGCATACTTTCAAATGGATGTGTTATATTAAAGTGCGTTTTGGTACGATTATTCTTTCTTGTTACCTGCTATTGTTTCTTTTTTTGGATGAAAATTGCTTTAGAAGTATGTATTTGCTGGTGACATCAATGTGCATTTATGTAAACTTCTTTATTCTTTCTTTCCTGGAAATGTTACCTATTTCTTTAGGAGTTTCAATCATTCCATCCTGGTTTTCAGTGTGATTCTCATGTGAACGTTTTGGTACAGATTTTGGATTGAGTTCAATCATGAAAATTGTTTCAAGAATGGGCTATGTCGGTCAATTACGTTTATAATTTTTTTTTTAAGAGGTATTAAGCTATTTACATTAGGAAATCCTGTATAATTGAATAGTTCAAGGTATGTTTGATTGAACATTGTTACATTGGAGTACGGATCTGCATATCCATGGATTTCTTTTCCTTGCCAACTAGTTAAACAATATTTCCTTTGTGCTTGTAGAATTGTTAAATGTCCTAATGTCCATTCTTTGTTTGGTTGTATTTTCCCTTCTTCTTTTTTGGATCATTTGTTCTAGATTTTTTGGATCCTTTATTCTAGACTTAAGTATACAGAGTTCTTTGAACATTATTCAAAATAATTGTTACAGGCAGGTTGCAAGTTTCTGGTTTTTGCATATCATCAGCCCATGATTGAATCTATACACCAGTTCTTTCAAGTAAGGATTTTCTCTCTTTTGGTCTCTGAATTATGTTTGAGGTGGCTTCAGATCAGTCTATTTTTTTATCTGAACTGCCAATTTCCAGAAAAAGAAAGTGAACTGCATTCGAATTGATGGAAGTACTCCCACTGCATCACGGCAAGCTTTGGTTACAGATTTCCAGCAGAAGGATTCTATCAGGGCAGCCGTGGTATTTTTTTTTTAATTTCCTCATTAACTACTGAATAATAATTCGACAGGGAAATTTACATTGTGATCAAAATTTAACACGTCTGCAGTTATCTATTAGAGCTGGAGGCGTCGGGTTAACTTTAACAGCTGCCAGCACAGTCATTTTCACAGAACTTTCCTGGACTCCTGGTGACCTGATTCAAGCTGAAGATCGTGCACATAGAATTGGACAGGTAATTTACATGCCTATAAAATATATAATTTATAGGTCACTAATCCTAATAATAGTGTGCCAACTGGAGCATAGCTAAAGTAGTCAAGTATCATCCTTCCATTTTAGTGTAGGTTCGAGCGACTCCTCCCATTCAAAACCAAAAATCATATTAACAGAGTAATCTTCGGGGTGGTACTGTGGTCATGATAATGACTCTGATCTATACATTTTCTCTCTCTTTCAGGTGTCTTCAGTTAATATACATTACCTGTTAGCAAACGACACAGTGGATGACATTATATGGTAAGTTTTATTGGCTTGTTAATGATATTTGCAACAACTAATGCATTATTTGGTTCTTACAGGGATGTTGTTCAGAACAAGTTAGAAAATATAGGACAGGTAACTAAATTTTTTTATACTTTTTGAGGAGTTGATGTTTTGGATAAAGAAGACCAATTGATTTTTGTTCATTTGTTGTTTGGATTTGTACCCTTTTGTTTTGAACTGATGAAACTTAGATGCTTGATGGCCAAGAGAATACCTTGGAAGTGTCAGTGAAGAAGCAGCCAACCAGCAGTCCAAATTCAAAGCAGAAAACACTCGACTCTTTCATGAAACGCTGCAACACTGAAAATGCTGATGGTCAATCCAAATTGAAACTTTCTAAGCACTAAATGATAGAAATTTCTCTAAATTTTTTTTGCCTGATAGTGAATGTAATCTTTTAGCTTTTTTCATGCATAGTTAGCCTCAAATCATCACTGTAAAAAGCCTGGTAGATTCAACTACTTAATTATGAAAGTGTTTTGATGTTAATATCCCCATATATTGTGGTAATCTTTTAGTATTGTTCAATGTGCAGTATGAGAAATATCTGGTATTCCTTCCTACGAATTATGGTCAAGTACTGTGATAATAGTTATGTAAATGGTCAAACGAATATCCATCTCTGCTGACACAACCAAAAAAAAAAAATAAAAATAAAATTAAAATAAAAAAAATAAAAAAATAAAAATATATATATATATATATATATATATATATATATATATATATATATATATATATATATATGTGTGTATGTATGTATGTATGTATATGAGAGATTATTTATTCTTTAATATATTATTAAAGCCTCATGAGTTCGAATCAAGTGTGGTCACTTACCTTTGATATTAACCTACGAGTTTTGTGACATAAATTATTGTAGAGTCGTGTGGCTGTCTTGTGAGAATAATTAAGATGCTCGCAAGCTAGTTTAGACACTCACAAATATATATATATATAAAATGAGTGGTGGTATGTGTTTTTAGACTATTTTTTCCTTCACTAATTCATAAATCTCAAATATATCCTTCATCAATGATCCAAATTTACATTTAATATAGATTAGGTGATATATTATAGAGAAGTTATAGTCAATAACACTTCTAAGGGTCTTAATTTTTTTTTAAAAAGTTTGATTTATTTTAAAAAATTGCATTATTTGCTTCATAAAATTAATGATTTTTTTTTTCATTTGTATAGTAACGTGACAATTCTCATTGTTAATGTTCTATTTTATTTAAAATCTCAAAAATTGAATATATATTAGACCTTTGTCTTGCCAAAAACCAATGAGTTAGAGATAGAAGTTGCCACTGCCAGTGAATGCAGAAAGAAACGCCTTCCAAATACATTCTGGTAAATCATAATTTGAAATTCCAATTTATTTTTCTAAAAAAACAAATCATACACGATTTTGCACCAAATGACCACAAATCTAAAATTTGTTTCTACATGTCTGCTGATTTGGAATAAGCTAAAAAAAAAATTCCTTAAAAGTGGGCAACAATTGTACCAACATCTTCCAACCCAACTCCAATAATGCATAAAGGATTTGCAGCTGAATCATTTGACCTGGGGGTTCAGTGTCTGTGTCTCTCTGTCCAAGGGATTCAAAGCTCTCACATTTGTACCACCTCGACGATTTTCCGTGCACACAGCACCATCAACACCAAGCATGACATTGCGTTGTTCACAGAAAAAGACGAGTCATTGTTGATTCTTAAAATGTATGTGTCTCATCTATACACAACAGCCTGTGATTTCACTTTTATGGTAGCTCATGTCAATCATATCTCCACCTTCATTCCTACAAGCAGCTTTCAGCTTAGCCTTGTCTAGTTTCCTCTTTCTTTTAAGATATAAAATTTCAGAAGTACCTTTGTAGAGTTTTAACATATTGGGAAGGGGCTAGGATACAACTACGAGGACTTAAATATAAACAAAACAAAAGAAATAAAAATACACTTTTTTTATAGGAAAAAATGGGGTACTCCGCAAATGATTTGGCAAGCATATATAATTAAAGTTATCCCTTGGATTTATCATCTGTCAACTATACAAATAACAATACATTTCTCTTTTTCATGCCAGAGCACTCTCTTTTAAAGAACCTGCAAATATAAGCAAATATATCAGCCAGAAGTGTCCTCTGCATTCACGCAGGTGTTTACTCTACACCAAGATTATTTTTAGAATTTGGAAAAGTAGATATCATATCATATCTACCTTGCTTTTTAAGCTTGTTTCGAAAGCTTCTTTTCCTGCTAAACGCTGCTTCCTGCACCCAAAAGGAAAGTGAGGAAAAGTTAATTCAATAATTGGAAGGAAAAAAAAAATCCAAGCCGCAGAGTATTATTGGCCGTTAGTTCTATCTAAATAGAGTGGCAAGTTAAAGTGGAATGGCATCCCCCTTTTGAGTCTTAGGCAAAGGTTGAGTCAATTACCACAGGTTGAGACAAATTTTTAGCTCGCTGAATTGCAGCAACAAGATCGCGGTTAGACTCAGTGTACATGCTAGTGACAAGTCCATATTGACCAGCTCTACCAGTCCTACCAATCCTATGTAAAAAGTCTACAGCAGAAGTTGCAAATTCTGCCTGAGAAGAACAACAATTCTACAGTCAAAACTCCATATAAAGTAAATTCAATGGAAGTTGATGAAAACTCAAATGATCAGATAACAATATTATATGAATGAATTACAAATTAGCAAGCTATGTATTCAATACTAGAATTTAGACATCATATTTTAAATAGAAAAAGGAAAAAGATGACAACATAGGCTTTCCTTGACAAATGGCTCGTCATTTTCAGGGCATCCACAAGACAAGTACAAAAGGAAGTGAATAAAGCTTGGATACAATGATAAATAATGTTAAGAAGATTGGTTATAAGAACTACTGTGAATATAATAAATTACCAAAAGAAATTGCAAATAAAGGTATGTCCCATGATAAGACACTTTCCACCACGATAATTCAAACAAAGTTGAACTAAGAAGAACTACGCTACATCCTGCCAATTACTATTATATATCAGAGAGTTCATCATTGAAAAAAATCATATCAGTGATCCAAAAAGACATCATCATGATAAATATAATCCTTTCCTGGGAGAAATGAAATTATCAAACTTCATGGTCTACACTACATTAGTGTGATATTGGCAAAGAGAACTGACAAGCAAGCCTCACTAACTTGTAAGTCCATAAGATATTAATTTTGATGTTCTATAAATTCTTTCTAGAATCTGAATTAAAAGAGAAACACCTGAATAACATGGGATACATTTGGAATATCCACTCCTCGGGCAGCAGCATCAGTGCAAACAAAAACACCACCTTTCTGTCTGAAATCATCCAAGGTCTTCGACCGCTCCTCCAAAGTGCAGTTCTTGTGGTAACGAAAACATTGAATTCCCGCTGTCACCAATATATTAGCCACTGCTTCAACAGTTTCAACTGTGTTTGCAAACACCATAGTTCGGATTGCACCACCATCATAATCCATCAGTTGAGACTTAGAACCTTGATTCACAGCCTTGATGAGTTCATCTACCTGGTTGTCAACAGTCACTTCAATCCATCTCTGTTCCAATCTAAATTAAGATCAGAGTGTGTCAATTGTCCACTAGAAATAATATGCAACAAATTGTATACAACAGAAAAGAGGTTGAATTGAGTGAAATTGACAAAAGTATATCTACAAAAAATTGCCCTCATACAGAGGTCAAATTGTGAAACTTGAGGAAACTTAAATTCTAACCAACGTTCTTATGTGGAGGTCAAAATGAGGTAGTATTTGCAGAAATCCAGAAGGTAATTATAACCAAAGTTTTAACACAGTGGTGATGTCAAAATTGCAGAAACACGAGAATTAATTGACGTTTTTTTTTGCGCTCTCAAGATTTCAACTCATGATGTCAAAAGTATCTAAGTTTATAGTCTACCACTTCGATTACCACGTAAATTATGGTGGTTAAATATATTTTAAAATTATAATAGTAAGAGTAAAGAAACTTTAATTAATAAGATAAAGGATTTGTTAACGCACTAGAAATTTCAATTTTCACACGGTTGAATTATAACCAAACTCAGTCAGTACCTGGGACTATGGCAGTGTAGGAACTTCCCACTAACCCAACAAGCATCCGGAAACAATTTCCGGAGCACTGCACCAGCAGTTTTTTTCCCATTCACAGGAAGAGTTGCAGCAACAAAAATGTATTGTTTACTGCGCTCATAAGTTTTCCGCACTCTCCTCCAGTCCTTTGCTCTCACAGACACACATTCAGTTTTCTCCTCTATGTTGTTGGCATCAACAGCTACCTCATAACTATCTTCCTCTTCGTCTTCCTCTTCATCTTCAGAGACGGTTTCAGTTCGTAAGTCATTCTCATCATCTGAAATAAGCTGTGATGATGGGTCAGATTCTAATTCCATTAGCTTCTCCGGAGACTCATTTGAGCGAGACAATAGCTTTTCTTGAAACCGGAGCAAGTTAATGAGACGGATGACCTTATTCTGAAAACTTCCAACAAGAAGCATATCTACTTCATCAAAAACCTGCAAAGGTCAAACAAATAAATCAAGGATTCCATCATGTAACTTGATTTTTTCTTACCACTAATGGAGGAAAAAAATACCACGTGCTTCACAGCATGAAGAAAATCTGAACGACGGCTCCTGTTTGGTTCAATATAATTGAGAAGAGCAGCTGGAGTTGATACAATAATATCTGGCTCATAAACAGGCCAACCCTGCAACCAAAGTTTTCAGTGAAGATAAAATCATATTGACATGATCAAAGTAGAAAGGATGCACCCCTACTCCATAAGAAGTATATGTCTCCGAAACTAAATTCAGCAAGGATTTCAGTAGTAACACACAATCTTAAACAACATTTTCTACCTGTCTTCCACAGACAGCCGCCACTCTGAGAAGTGATGTTCCATTTTCATCACAAAGCCTATTAGCCATTTGAACCACTTGCTCACACAACATTACATTCGGGCAAAGAACGAGAGAGAGCTTATTAAATGAACCCAAGGCTTGATCATCACCATCACCAGTCAACTTGTTATCGCTTTGTTCACTGCATATCTTATTAATTAGAGGTACGAGGTAACCATGTGTTTTACCGCTACCAGTTTCAGCTGCAATGACCACATCATTTCCTGAAATTATAGAGGGAATACAAGCAGCCTTGAATGCAAACAAGAAGGCATTAGAATTCATAACAAAAGTAAAGAACGGTAAAGAAAGCAATGAAGAAAAATTAAAAAGGATTGTGGTAGTTCCCATTGACACACTATCAAAATCATTGAAAGCGCAATATGCATCAAAGAAAAATTAACATCATTGCGTAGTACTTAAAAGACCGAGTCACAAGTATATTTCTTTGAATAATCCTAATTTCTCAAACAAAGTAAACATTGTTGCTCTCCTTACACTATCTTTAAACATCAAATTAGTCATCTCCTACCTGGTGGCAAAATTTACAGAAACTAAAATTTCCTCAACACAAAGAGGTCCAGATACCTGAATCAAAGATGGCCTCTGGATGCCAGCACTAACTAGAGCTCGGGATACATTATCAGAAACACCAAGTGATGTCCAAGAAACACCTTCCACCGCATAAAATGTATCCCTCCCAGTTTCCTCAGAAGCAGAAGCAGCAACAGTTCCAATAGACATAGATTGCTTATAGCACGGTTGTTTCAAGCAAAACAAACCAATCCGGACAGAACATGGCGAAGAAGAATTAGAGACCAAGTTATTGTAATTTCTGAATGAAAAGAGCCATTTACAGGGAGACGCCAGTCTCTCTAAATGCAACACCGAAGCAGAACGATACAGAAGCATTGCCTCTGTAACCCGATTAAAGCTGGAAATGATGAATGTCACTCCTATCTTATTTCTTCTGCAAAATTTTAGAAACAAGAAAATCATGATTTTAGGCCTAAAACAAAATTATGGTTCAACAAGATTTCTATAAAAAATTGCACTGTCATTTTGCATATGAATTTCAACCCATTAAAGGGAAGCATCCTCCTAATGAAAGGTATATCATTTCTTTCTAAATTCTTTATCAACGATACAATCCATATCCGAGAAAACGAACACTATCCATAAAATTAAAAGTTGAATATGGAAATGAAAGTTAAACTAGAAAACGAACAGTGTGTTGAATAAAGGCAGAGCTTCCGACGATGAAGCTCAAAACAAGAGCTCTGTTTGTTTGGCACGGCCTGAGACAGACCTTACTCCCGACGGGTACTCGGTCATGGACAGGTCTGGGGCTAGAGATAGAGCGGGAAGGTTTAGGGTTTTATCTTTTTTTTCTTTTTTAATAAAACAAATAACTATATCTTGAAATTTATAAGAGATTTGAAATGAATTATGGTGTTTGGTTTCATTAAAAATAATTTTTTTAAAAGGATTTGAGACACAAAATGATTTTTATTTTTTTTTACCCTTTTTGTGCACCCTATTGGTTTCGTGTGCTTAGTATTTTCTTTCAAAAGATAATTTAGAATTATATATATATATATGGTTATATATTATTGGTGTAACAAATAAATAAATAATACTAGAGGAATTTGGAATAAGTTGCACCACTTTATCAATGGGCTATGTCCTGGTTAAGACATGTAATTCTGCACTCAAAAATTGATTCAATCTCCACCTAGACATTTTATTTTTAAAAAAAAATGTTGCACCACCTTGCAAAATTTGTATTGGCTAAGTTTTTTTTTTTCCATTTAGAAGAAAATGAGAGCTCATTACTTATAAATGAATGTTAATATTTTTATTAATGTCGTACAACCATATTTTCGTTACTAAAATCTCATCATCATTACATTTTCACTATAAAATACCATGAACTTTTATTCTAGACATGAGTTTAACAAAATAATTGTTTATACTAAATAGCCTTACAACAAATAATAAATCTCAACCCACTAGTTATCAAGTTAAAGTACATTAAATAACCATGTTTTCCCAACATTCCTTACATGTCCCAATCTTTCTTCTTCGTTTACTTGTCTTTTCCCTGTACGGAACTCTTAATAAACTGTTGAGGGAGAATAAAATCCCACATCAGTTAGTGCATGAGATGATCATGGATATATAAGTAGAAAAACACATCTCCATTGGTATGAGACGTTTTGAGTGAAACCAAAAGCAAAGCCATGCGAGCCTTGACCTAAAGTGGACAATGTCATTTGCAAGGTTCTTGCTCATCACCGGCTTATGAATGATTATAATTTCTATACACCATTTATTCCAAGTAAATGATAGAAAATTGCTATAAATATATTTTTACCCAGAAAACTAAATCTTTTTAGCTTTATATCCATAGTTGGCAAAATTCCTCCGAAGCAACCATAGACGGTGAATAATTGCAAAAATCCTTAACCTGAATACTCCACAACAAAATAAATCTAACAATAATAAGATCTCAAATATCCTTAGCATCATGAAAGACTCTCTCGTTTCTTTTCCGCTAAATAAGCCAAAAAAAGACTCTAACAACACTGTATCTTAATCATTGCATCATTGCATAAGTGTTTTAATTTTAATGTCTATATATTGCAGTCATTTTCAGCATCGTCCAATACCCAGCATGAGATAAATCTGCTATATTCCTATGAATTATGGCAAAGTACTGTGAGAAATTGAGGGAGATCATTATGTAAAAAATCAAAATGAATAAATTCAACCAAAAAATTAAGTATAGGCAAAGGCCAATCCAAACAAAAAATTACATGAAGCAACCAATCTAGATTGATCAAATAGATTCTAAAATTACCAAAAAAAGAATAAAAAATAAAATCTCTTGTATGCTGTACAAAATAACAGAGAAACATGTATTTGTATGATAAAAAAATTCTTTCGTAAAACAGGAACATGTAAACGATGATCTTTGCATCTTCATGTAACTGAACCTAGATTCATTTTTACAATTTCGAATTGAGCCGGTCTATTAAGTTGCAGGGACAAGACTAGAATCTTTCCGGCCGATAAAGTTAGCTGCAATTCTATCAACATCTTCCAATCCAACTCCAATGTATAAAGGATTTGTAAGAGTTGAAGCTTCTTTGTCCAAGGTATTCATAACTCTCACATTGGGACCATCTCTACATTTTCCCATACACTTACATCCACAAACAGCACCATCAGCACCAAGTACTCTCTCGAATTCTTCCATCAACATCGCTGCTCCCGCTTTCTTGCACTTATTACCCATACAAACCTCAACCCTCTTTCCAGATGCTGCAGCTGAGCTACTTTCATCGTGAACAACACTACCGTTTTGAGTGCGATTCTGAAGCTCCAACAGTAAATTCGAATTCTGCTCAGCCAAACAACATTGCTCGGTACGCGGAGAAGGAAAAGTTATTGTTGATTCTTGAAATGTATTTGTCTTCCATCTATCCACAAAAGCCTGTGAATGTACTTCCACTCTATGGTAACTTGTATTAATGACATCTCTTTCACTCTCACTAGATTCAGATGATGACGATGAATCGAGGCCGGTTCGCTTACGAGCGGCTTTCAGCTTGGCCTTCTCTAGCTTCTTCTTTCTTTTCAATTCTTTCTCTTCTGCTTTTAGCTGTTGAAGTTGTCTTACCAGTGTCTCTGTTCTTTCCTTCACCTGATTCAAAGGAACAACAATTCAATTCCAAAGGCACTAAGAATTCATGTATAAGATTCAGTTATATAGCAATTAATTGATCATGAAAAAAAAAAACAAAAAAAACTAATATTCCCAAATCCTCAATCTTGTAATCAATAAATACAAAGGGTAATTGTAAATCTAGAAAGAAAGAAAAATTTATAATAATTGTAAATATCGTATTTTTTTTGTAAAAAGTAATAAAAAATTTAAACAATTCTTTCTTTTAACTTTCATATACATGTAATTTATATCAAACACGTCAATCAATTACATCAAATTAGGAAAGGAAATCCTTTAACCTTCAAAGATTACTTATGCTAAGCTATGCTTAGATTGACTCAATTAATTAATAGTCAGAATTATCTAAATCAATGTGATTATGATCATAGTGATTAACTTGTTTTCTTAAAAACGTTATTCATAAATATAAAGAAGTCAAATGATCAGTATTTATAAACTTTTTTGCATTCAATAATTTCAAAATCATCAAATTAAAACGAAAAACAAAAATTCCAGAAAAAAAAGTGAGAACTTACAGAGACGAGGTTACGATCAAAACCCATATGAGAAGAAGCGTAATTATCAGCAGATAATCCTTTCAAAAATTTCAATTCCCTTTTCACATCCTCCTTCTTCATCGATTTCTCATTCCCCACATAATATTTCAAATGACCATCATCGCAAAACCCAGAATTCAGAACTCGAAGTTGCGCGGAATTCCAATTACGAGTTTTAGAACCGTTAGAGACGCCGGAAATAGCGTCGGATTCGCCGTGAAAAAATCCGGAGATTCGTCGGGTGACGACGCCGGAAACCTCCATGGATTCGGAAACCGAATGAATAAAATTTTGTTTTTGAGAATTTGAAAGAGACAAGAATTGAAGTCAAAAAAGAAACAATCGTGTTTTATTTATTTTTTAAATTTTAATTTAGGAAAGCTGTGTTCTATTTCCTAATCAATGACGTGGCGATTGTGGGTTCGAGGATTTATGACCTCGTGGCGACTTCCGTGGGCCACGTGGTTTTTACGTTCCCGCTCGAGCGTTTTGTTCTCTTCCGCCGTTGGATACAGTTTTTGTTCATCGGATGGTAAACATTGATACACGTGGAGACACGTAGGATGCTGATGTGTTTATTTTTTGGCCGGGGACCTTTATAACCTATTTTTAAAGTGCATTATCTCTTTTTTTTTTTTTTAGAATTTAATACGGTCGCCAGATTAGATTGTTTTTGTATTTATTTATTAAGTGCCCTTTTTAAACGTAGATTTATGTTATTTTGATATAAAAAATAAATAAATAAATTGTGCTAAATAAATAATTACCTGTGTTTTAATCGTTCCTTTTTATTTTTCTTAATCACTTTTTTTTTATAAACGTTTTTGGAATCTTAATAGGATTTTTTTTTGGTTTTTGAGAAACCATCTTAGTAAGATTTTAGAAGGGGAAACAAGTAGCTTTTAGAAAGAACAAAAATTATAATACAAATAATGAAGGTTTTATTTTATTTTATTTTATATAACCTTATTTACAAAAATAATAATTTTAAAGTCAACGGGTCATACATCTACTCCGTTCCTATGAGCTCGAAGGTTCGAGTCTCCCCTCCCTCAATTTGATGTAATATCTCAAAAAATAAATAAATTAACACTCAAATAACAAATTAATTTGGATGAATGATAATTAATTCACTTGATAATGATTAATTTATTAATGAATTAACGATAATTATAATAACTATTGATTAACGTGTTCTTAATTATTAATTAAAATTATTATTACACTTTAAAATAAGGTTATATAAACGTTTTTTTTTTTTGTTTGAGAAACAATCTTAGTAAGATTTTAGAAGGGGAAAAAAAGTAGTTTTTAGAAAGAAAAAAATATAATACAAATAACAAAGGTTTTTTTTAAAATTATTATTATATATAACCTTATTTTAAAGTGTAATAATAATTTTAAAATCAATTGGTCAGGCATCTGCTTTCTTCCCATAAAGTCGAAAGTTCGAGTCTCTCTTCTAACAAAAATATTATACTACTAATATCTCAAAAAAATAAAAAATAAAACTCATTAATCACAAATTAATTTGGATGAATGATAATCAATTCACTTGATAATGATTAATTTATTAATAATAATTATAATAACTATTGATTACTGTGTTCAAAATCTATCATACTTGTAATTATTTTTAAACTAATATTATTTTATTATCATTTATATTATACAAGATTTCTAGTAACCTAATTTTTATACTAATGCAAAGCCACCAAATACTCGTTTGCCATTTTATTTTATGGATTCTATAATACATCAATTCACTTTTTTTAACTCTAAATTTGCTAGATTGTAAGAGAGAATTTTTCAATATTTTTTTCTTTAGTATACCAAATACAAAACTATAAAATCTTAAGCTTCACAACCTCAAACTTCTCAAACCTATGGTCGAAACGTTACATACTACTTGGATGCCCCCATCTCATTTCCCTTAAATATATATTATTCAATAAATTTACAGAAAGTAAGAATACAACAAAATCTAAAATTTATCTTTTTCCTTCATTAAAATTATGGTATACCAACAATCAATCCTTGAGAATGGGACCCTCCAAGTTCTTGTCTAGGAACCCATTGTTTTATTTCCTCAAAAGCACATAATGTTTCTGAATCAAGCCCTCCAGCAAACTGCATGCACACCCAGAAAATATTTGCATCACAACATCTTTTTTTTTCCCCTAATTAAATGGAAACATCAAGGAAAATTGAGAGCCGGTTACCTGGTGAGTTCGGTATGCGAAATTAACGCCACGAAGCAAAAGAGACTCTTGATTTGATTCCTTATCCGAACTACGAATCGAATCAAGCTCCGTTTTCACCCTTTTCATGTACATCTTGGCAAGATTCATAGAAGCTTGCTTTATCTGCAGAGATTGATGTTCAGTTCAATTACTTCATCTCTTCATGCATTAGATGCAGATATGAAAAATAAATGAATCTAAGCTTAGTAAACATACTTTACTCGTGATTCCAGAATCGAGCATCCAATTTGTTGGAAGTTTGAGGTCCTGATAAGAATGCATGACAGTATTTCGTAACCGGATCAACCTCTGTATGCTTCGCTCCGACCTTTCATAATATGATGAAAGAAAGAAAAATCAACAGTCTTGATACATTTGATTTGGATAACAAAAGCGTAAAAGATGTGTTGGAGTTCTGACTTCTCTAACAGGCTGGCCATCTTCTTCAAGGCTGCCTCACATGGAGTATTAGTGTCATCTTTGTACAAAGAGATCTCATTTTCCAAAAGTTTAAGGGCACGGTATTCAATGCCTGCTTCTCGCATGGCATCGGCTTTGCTCTCAGGCCACTTGAAATGCTTTAACACAGCCCGCTCATCAGCCTGCAGACAAAATTGAGATTTATGATATGAACTAAACTGATATTAGAATTAAAATGATAAAGTAACAACACTACTAAGCATTCGAGAGGCTTATAACTCTCTCTTTCAATAGTCTAAGACTAAAATTCACATAATATGGACATCCTAACCCCCTCACATTCACTCTATTTATAACCCATATCCCCTAACTAATTCTCCCACTAATTTACTAACATACCCTTACACCCTTCCCTAACAATTTACATATAATGGTAGAAAGGAATCCTGTAAAGTACTTGATTTATAAGCACAGTAAGAACAATGGACTATGCTAACTCAATTTATCATTAATAATGACATTGATTAAACCGGTCTTTTTGATCAGTAAGTCTAAGTTTTGCATGAATGAAGAAGCATTCTTCTTTTTTCTGAAATCAATAACAAATATGGCACACAGGTCAACAGCCATTAGAGAAACATACAGATTAGTGTGAGTGTCAAGTGCATATTCCAAATGTACAAAAGAATTTCAAAATAGTGAAACCAAATGATAGATATGAATAATCCTGTTGAGTACGAAACAAGGCAGAGTCTTATGGTTCCAGCAAAAGTGCAAAATAGACAAAACTGTATAGTAGGCCAGAGTCGACATCGACGAGCTCCTCAAAATGGACAAAGAAAAAGGAATATTCACGTCATCCTTAAATCAAAGGGCTCTAAAAAATAAATGGGGTGAGAGTAGAGTTTCTAGTCTCAGAAAATCCACGAAAGAAGATAGAGTTCACCCAAAAAAATGGGACCAAGCATCACTTTAAGATCATAAGCTTCGAAAACAAAAACGAAACGAAAGGATTAACTCTAAATCGCTGAAACGACACTGGCCCTTCGTACACCGAGAAGCCAGGAGCATCTTAAAACAGTACATAGAGACAATGCAAACCAATATTTCCAAGTTATACCTAATAGGAATATACAAGTTGAACACAAACAATAGACATGGATATCTTTTTAATTATACAAGACAAAGACATAACATGGCCCACCATCACAACCAGAATACTTGGTCCCAAAATTTGGCTCTTTTCCCTTAAAACAGACAGAAAGGGAAAGAAATAAAGAGTTACCAATGATGAGAGTTGAGAATCAAGCCAATCAACAAACTTCAGAACATCCTCTATATCATTGTAAGTGGCAACAACCACCTTTTCAATGAGACTATTGATGAATTCTCCTTTGGTTTCAATGTCTGCTTTTATCTGCAAATTAAAGATGAATCGGTTACGCACCAGTACTTCCTTCCACTCGGTTCGAGTCTCCCCTCTCGAAAAATTGATGTACTATCTTAAAAAAATAATAATAATCATATTCTTACAGCTAAAAGATGAGCAGAACGATTTTGAATTTCCCCAACAATGCTATTATGAGCATTAATTACAGCCGGCTTCCCCAACAACTGAGAATCTCTCTTCCCTTCTTTGTTTCTTAATGAATGAAATAATCTAATTAAGTCTGGAGATTTCTGAGTAGCTACTGCTCGCGACGGTGACCGCAGCTGCGGTGGAGGCGGCGGCGGTGGCGGCTTCCGTATGATCAATTCATTTTTTGAATCTGAATTTTCCTTTTTTGAGATTCAAAATCATTCAGAATTTCAATTCCAAAAATAGAAAAGTAACATTTTTTATAAAGAAAAAAAAAACAATCTTTTTTTCCTACCTGAACCTGAACCTGATCGTTAGTAATGGCTTTTGCTAACTTAGCTTCAGCCAAAGCTAGGTCACGAACGAGGCTATCGTTATATGATTGAGATTTATGCAATTCCTCCTTCAAAACCAGTAATTGGTTTTGCAAGTCTTTGATCAAGTTCTCAGCGAAACAAAGCTTCTCTTGTAATTGACTCTTCTTCGTCTCATCAGAATCAGAAGGAAATTGCTTTCCAGTTCGAGAAACTTCCCTACTTTTCTTGCTTCCCACAACATCGTCATGAGATTTCGGAGTATTTAACGTTAGAGATCTGCTGACTTTGGAATGTTGTTTCTTCACAGACTGAACCAGTGGCTTTGGCGATGGCGACTCCATAGCTTTATTAGAAGAAATTCTTCCGCGAATTGGGGTCGTTGCAGAAATTGATTTCCTCCTCTGTTCCATGGTGAAGATATCGATAATGGGTATGTCAGAAAATGGGGAATTAAGATGAATTACTTGTCGGCGGAAGCCATTAATAGACCAAGGTTTTGAAGCATTTTATTGTGTTTGGACATGGAAGAGGGTGGAGAATTGTGGGTATTAAAAAAACTTTTTTTTTAATTAATTAACTTGACTTAGAATCTAAATTGAACCAACCAATCGGTGTTTGGATTCCGAATTTGGGAAATTTGTGATGAAATTGTTTGTTTTATCATCATGGTATTGATGGACCCCTTTTCCAGTTTTTGGATTTAACTTTCAAAGTTGAAAATGGAAGGTCATGACTCAACATCCATTTTATTTTACTTTTTGCCTTTTTGTTGAGTTTGGTATGGAATTGGAAGAGGTTTTTTTTCTTTATTTTTATAATTTCTTTTGCAATGGAAAAATGAGTATGAGAAAGCTAGTGTTTGAGTAATACTTGGAGAGTAATCAAAATCATCTATTTTTATTGAAAGGAGGAAAAAAACCCTTTTGAAGGTTTATGTGAAATTTTATGAATGATTAATACTTCTCTCCTCCGTGATTAGAAAAGCTTATGATTTACCTTCTTGCTAGTTAAAAGAGTTTCTTATATAATTTATAGTAGTCTTGAAAGTATCTAAAATTTTCATACATCTCTCTTTAATATCTTATCATGTATAATTAGTGCTAATAATAAAGAAAGTATGTATCCAATATCTACTAACACTTTCACATGAAGTAATTATATGAGAGAGAGGCATCTGAATCGAGTACTCAAGGCCAGTTTGGCATAGCTTCTCTTAAAAACGTTTTGAGTTAGAAATTTTATAAGAAATACTAATTAAGTGTTTCTTCTAACAACACTTGAATATGCTAAAATGTGTTTTTGGAGAAAATACTTAATTTGTGATTTTTCTAAAAATGTTTATAAACAAGTATTTTACTTAAAATATTTCACTCAAGTGTTTTTAGATGAAACACTTAATTAATATTTCTTTTAAAATCTCTAACTCAAAACATTTTTAAGAGAAGCTATGCCAAACTGCCCTAAGTATATTTCTCAAATCTTCTACTCACTTTCATGTGTTTTAATATTATTAGTTCATTTATATTGTAGTTAAATAAACCAGTTGCAATCCACGTTAATCACTAGGATCTCTTACTTTGTGGTCTATTTTAAATTATATTGAATTGTAAAAATGAATGGGATCTACATATTTATTAAACATAATATAATATGGAAGATACTTGAGTATTTTTTTATGGGAGAAACTCTACACATCTCATTATTATTGGATAAATGTATCATTGAGTTATATAAATATAGTGTTTAAAAAAAAGAGTTATATAAATATACAAATCTCTTAATATATACCTGAGTCTCAATGATATGTTTTATCAAATAGAAATGAGACACGTAAGAGTCTCACAAAAGTTTCTTGAACCGGTGAGTTTCAAATATTTTTTTCATATAAATGTACTTATAAATTTGATGTAATATCTCATAAATATTTTTTTTAGCAAAAATCCCTTTTTAATAATTTACCAAAATTACCAACATGAACATAACTCAAATGGTTAGGGTACATACTCCCTTCTCATTAGTTGAAAGTTCGATTATTCTTTTCCCCAATTTACCCTCTGTTTGGAGTGGAAAATTGGAAAGAATTGATTTGAAATGAATTGATTTTAAAAGTTAGAAATGATTTGAAATAAATTATTTTATTTGGAGTAATCAAAATTTTGAAATGAATGTATTTAAAATTGTTTGTTTGGATGATACCTAAAATTGAAATGAAAGTGGGTTATTTTATCATTTTATCTATTTTAATATTTAAAATTCAAAATTTGATGAGGTTAAATTTGTAATTTAATTTGTTTTAAAATGAAATCATGTAGAATTCTATGAAATCCCACTGTTTTTAGTTTGAAATTTTGTAACTTTAAAATAGGATTTGAAATCATTTTAAAATTAAAATATTGGGTGAAATACCATTTTGGTCCCTGAACTTTCACTTCAATTTCGTTTTTGTCCCTGAACTTTCAAAAATGACTGATTTCGTCCCTAAACTTTCCAAATCGTTTCGTTTTCGTCCTTCCGTCCATTTTTCCGTCTGGGTCATTAACGGAGGCTGACATGGCTTTTTTAACAATATTTTAATATATTTTTTATTTTATTATAATTTTAAATGGTTATGTGTCAATTTTTTTAATTTCTCTCTTCCTTTTCTTTCTCCTCCATTAATTCCCTCTTTCTCATCATCATTTCTCTCTCTCTCCTCGATCATCTTCTTCGTGAACCCTTCCCATTAAGAGACTTCAAATCACGAAGAGGGAAAAGTCTTAGAGAGAGGGGGGATGGTTCAGATTATGAAGAGGAAGAAGAAAGGGAGACCATCGAAGAGGTACAACATCGTCAACCACCCAGATTTGCCGCTTCAACCCATCGTAGCAGCATCACATTGTCAACCGATCTACTGCCCAGTATTGCTTCAATCCATCGTCATTGCACACCACCGTTCAGATCTCCCTGATCTAGAAGCTTGAAGATTTTCATCGCGATTTTCAACTCATATCCACCGCTTAATATTGTTCACCATTGAAGTGCAAAGCTTCTTTCTCGAATCTCATAACTACGTCTGACGAATCGAAACCTTAGATCCATGCAACTATCCATCGTTTCCCATGGCTGAGGATTTTTTTCATTTTTCTTAACAAAGGCACCACCAACTAGAACTCAAATTGATTACGATTACCTTATTAAAATTGAAATATTGTTTTTATAATTCATGATTGGTTGCTAAAAAAATGATAGGATTTGGAAATATATGTTCTTGTTGGAGATCTGATGCGTTTCTCATGGTTGTTTTGTAGTGTGGTAATGAGATTTGTGTTAATCAATATGAGGAGGTTTGTGTTTGATTGGAAATGATTGGAACATTGATCTGAAATTTTTGGATTTTTTATTCATAGAACTTCTTCTCACTTTTCCTAAAATCTTGAAACTTCAGATTTTGATATATAGGAGAAGAAGCTCCCTTCAGAATTTTTAAACACGAAAACAAACCTCCCATGGACGATTTGAGATTGTTGATTATAAGTCTTACAAGATTGGATAATTAAGGGATTTTCGTATCAGTTCTATGAAAATGACGACGGGAGGAGGATTATACTATAAAAAAAAGGAAAGGAAAGGAAAAGATGAGCGGCGAGAGGAGGATTCACCGGAGAAGAATGGAGGGGAAGAGAGAGATGAAGAGGATAGAGAGAAACATGGTGAGAGGAGAGAGATTAAAAAATTATTAAAATCCTGATAAATTAAAATAATATTAAAAGAACCCACGTCAGCATGCCACATCATTAAAATTGCCACATCATCAATCACTGACGATCAACTAACAGAAAAGTTAACATAAGGACGGGATCGATCATTTTTGAAAATTCAGGGATGAAAACGAAACTGAAGTGAAAGTTCAAGGACCAAAATGGTATTTTTCTCTAAAATATTTTTATATTTTAAGATAATGAACCGAAGAAATGATTTCAAGTCAGGTAAGATTTCAATTATTTCAAAATCTTGTAGAAATAAACAGAGCATTAATGTAACATCTCACAAAGTTTTTTTTTTTACAAAAATCCCCCTTTAAAGAAAAACATATCTATCTATTATTACATTAAAAAAACAGACCGAACGAACGTGTGGGCGGTTCATGGATTTAAACTCCACTAGGTACACGTACGAGTTTTCGAAAGCATAACAAAACCAATAATATGAAGAAGACATCTGGAAATTCAATTTATAACACTTGTCTTCCTCACACATTATTCCGCCTTCTTCTCGTGCCACGTCGCCCCTCTTCTACATTTTTCTCATCCCATTCTCATCTTCCAAACACCCTCTCCTTTTTATTTTTCCTATATAAATCCGATGAAACTGCATATTCTTTTTCACTCATTTCATTTTGAAAATAAAACCACATTATTTCAATGGCTTCTACACGAGTTTTTACGCTTTGGGTTATGGTGACGGTTTTGTTGGTGCTGAATTGTCAAAGTGGCGTTATGCCTTCGACCAAGGAAGAGGAGACGGCGGAAGAATCATCGCCGGAAACGTGGACGGAATGGGCTAAGGAAAAATTAAGTGGTGGACTTGGAATGAAACAGGATGATGTTAAGGATGGCGCTCAAAAAGCTTCTGACACTGCCAACAAGGCTAAGGATAAAGTTGAGGAAGTTGCTTCTGGTTAGTCTTATTTCATGCCTTTCTAATGAACAACTACGTTGTTTTTGTATGACTCATGTTTTATTTTTCTAAGCAAAATTGTCTTTTTTCAAAGGACAATTTTGGGGTTAATTAGTAAAAGCATCCGGATTTAAAAAAAAATTGGCAAAAACATCTACCCTAGAAAGTATTTAGTAAAAACATCCTGTTTTGACCGGTCAAAGTTCAATACGCGTTCTTTGACCGCGTGATCCGACGTGGCATGCCGATCGGGCGCTGGCACGGTACGGATTGGGCAAGCGGGCGACAGGTAAGGTGCGTAGTCCTTGATGCGTATTCACTACATGGAATACGCATCAAGGATCGCGTATTCTATAAAAAAAAAAAAAAAAAAAAAAAAGATTGCTCGTTGGCGGCGTGCAGACTGGCTAAATAATGGGTTTTGACAAATTAGAAAAAAATAATAATAATAATATTAAAATTTTGAAATTGCAAAGCTTCTTTTATTTCTTACATTAGTAAAATTAAAATAAAAAAATAATGAGAATAGATTTTAGGAGCACCGAACCAAATAATTTTGACGTAAATTTGAATTCCATAAATTCCAGGTTGTCTATTTCAAATTTTAAACCCATGCTCTCGTCTTAGTCCCTCCAAATATTTTATTCTTTTCATTAATTTAATGCAAATTATATTTTCTCTTAAGGAAAAAATAAATAAAAGAGGGAAAAGAATTTGATTTTATAGATGACTTCATTATACAAATAAAATTAACATTAATCTCCATGATTAATTAGGATTTTTATTTATTTTGCGAGTTGAGTAATTAATGGAAATGAATGAGTAATTGAGGTGCTATTTGTTCTTAGTTCCCTATTTTTAAACACATTTTTAAATTTTTTGACCAATCAGATAAATTGTTTTTGCTGTAATTAATTTAAAATAATAATAATTTATCAGAACAATAATAAACTTCATCCAATATTAAACATCTACTTTCGGTTTTAAAAAATAATTTATTTTATAATATAATCTATAATTGCATTTTTAACTAATTTTCAAATATTACAAAATTAGATTTCAAAACATGTTTTTTTTTTAAATCAACATAGATTTCAAGAGTATTTTTGAAATAAGTGAAAATCAATTTTTTTATTTTTTTGGTAAAAGCTGTTGAAGATGATTAAAAAAACAAGTTTACTAATTTTAAATAGAAAAGAAAAAATAGAATCTCTATCAACTAGTTGAAGTCCCAGGTTATCAATTTTAACTTAATGTATATAAGAAGTCCCAGGTTTAACCTTTTTATTAACAAGTTTATGATTAGTTCACCAAATCTATTCTCATTATTTTTTCGTATGGGGTATCCGAGTTGAGCAATGACTGAGTAGATGGTGCCGCGTTGGATGCGTAGTCCATGACTACTCATCCAATTTTGATATATATATATATATTTTTTAAATTTCCAACGTGCGGGCAGTAGGTGGCAGGTGCATAATCTTCACAACAATTTTTTCTTGCCTTATTTTCAAAATTACAAAAATTTAACTCATTTCCATATGATAAAATAATAAAAACTATTAAATTTAACACAATAGTTTCATTAATTTAAATTTAATGAAACTATTAAATTTATTAAAATAATAAAAACTAAGTAATTTTGAGGAAGAGATTTTTAGTGTAATTTTTTTTAATTTACAATTAAAAATATCGTTTTGAAAAATATCTTCCTAAAAATATATTTTTAGTGTAATATTTTGTTTTAATTTTCTTTAATTTACAATTAAAAATAACGTTTTATATGATAAAAAAATCAACTTCTAATTTTATATGATAAATGTGACGACCGGTCACTTTTAATTAAATTAAATCGGAGAACACAATGAAGTCTTGTATTTTAAGAAAAATTGGCGTGGTTATGTTTGAAAATTTGTTAGCCAAAACCTGTTTACATCCTAATTTCAAAATCTAATAAAACATAAGGAACATCAAGTCCCATTTCAGGAGTTCAATACTCAAAATCATAAAGTAAACAGTAGAATAAAAACAAGAAAGACTAATGATGACCACCAGGTTCCACAACGGGGACGACGCGGATTCCGAGGAGGTTGCTCTCGCCTCACGATTTGTCCACGATTACCACGACCTCTTACACTAGCGAAGGTTCCCCAATATCGGTATGAACATCACCGGACTAAATGCGAAAGAGGTTCAAAATGAACCTGGGATGATGATTCTCCCAAAAAAAAGGATCAAAATGAACTTGAGACGATGATTCCCCAGATAAAGATGTTCAAAATGAACCTGAGATGATGATTCTCCAGGCATAAGGTGTAGAAGAACTAGGATGGAACCGACTAGACGACCCAGGAGTGGGGAGCGTATACATCATCGGCGTATAGGGTGTATCCAAGGAGGTGGAGAATCATGTCCGCCATTGTAAGGATCCTCATGAATAGGAGAACCTGGTTGTGCGGGTGTACCTCGGCCTCGGTTATATGTCCGAGTGGGAACTTGTCCATGTTCATGTCGAACACGATACATACCGCCTATAGTATCCATACGGCAAGTGAAGTGTCACATATAACTCTTCTTTGTTCAATATCATCCTCTATAACTAGACGAGGATATGAGTTGGCCTGAAAAAAGAAATTAGGATTAAACATTTTAATTAATTAAAATTAGGAATAAAACTATAATAGTACCTACCACGTAGTGAAATGATGCTCCGACTTGCGTGATGAACCGTCGTGTGATGCGGTTGTACCAAGTAATGTAATGATCATCAACATCACAACCATTACCTATGAACTCGCCTTGTATGAGATAATTCATACGAGTTGCCCACAATGCAATTTCTGATTGTAGTGTTAGGAGCCAATCTTCTTCTTGTCGTCCACGAAGGTCAATGGCATGCAATTCTCTTTCAGTATTGCATATTTCTGGAATAGTCTGACGGATCCCAAATTGACGTGTTACACGATCTGGGTAATGCCACTCAGCAACAAAAACACAAATGAGTGGACATCTAGCTGTCCAAATCGCTTGACCCGATAAACAATAATATGGTAGACTATCCATGACAGACTGATATGGCTCCCATATGATCTATAAAAGAAATAATTATATTAACAACAAAAAAAAGTCTATATTAATACAAATATACATTACGATACCTCATCACACGTAAGTCGATCGAGCATGTAACGATACTGCAGCAAGACGTGTGTAGTTGTCTCTATGGTGGTCTTCGGTCCAGTCCATCTATAAATACATACAAGATAATGTCAATTTATGATATTTATTTTATTAAAGCAAGTGAACAAGGTTAATTTAGTGTAAACTTACCGAACACCTAATGGTCCCCCAGCAAGATTTATTTCCTTCAATCGACGAGGTGCAATGGTTGGAAATCGATCCCATGCCCATAATTGTAATAAAATAAGAGGCCCAAAGAATATTAGCAAGATCAATCACGGAGGCTTTACACAACTCTCGTATAACCATGCGAGGCAAGCACCTCCCCAGCTATACTCGCCAGCTACATAAAAGTCTTCTAGTAATGCGAGATACATCAAGTGCACTGCATTCCCAGATTTGTCTGGCATAACGACGCCTCCAATAAGGGTAAGAATGTATGCCCTAGCATACCGAACTAAAGCCTCCTCGGATGCATTGTCTGGCAGTGGAGTGAAGGCATTAAAAGCATCACTTAACTGGTTGAGGTTAAGTCGAGCTCCCTTCAAGTCATTACTAGTGGGTGTCCATCCTAATAACCGAGTACACAACCTACCCAACCCTGGCTAGTACTCGCCATCACCGCATGTCCATCCACAGCAACCCCTAATCGAATAGCCACATCCTGTAATGTAATAGTGCACTCCCGGTGTGGCATGTGAAAAGTATGTGTTTCTTGCCTCCATCGCTCCACAAATGCAGTAATTAAATGCCAATCTAATCAATAAATTTAATACGAGACACACCGTAGAATCTCGCAGCCCGTAGATATGGCTCGATACGTACATCTATAACCTTCGATAATTTTGAAATCGCCTGGCGCCGTCTACACTGAATGGCACCTGAATACTCGTCATCCCAAACCGTCTGCGATCGATGGTTAGGTCGAAATATAAAACAAGAGGATCTATCGACCGGGCTGAATAGGGTCCATGTCCTATAAAATTTGTAAACATTATGACAATAATACAAAATATCATAATAATAGTATAAAACATCATAGCAAGAATATTCAAAACTATCATGAAAAAAACATTACAAAATATCCTAATAATATTATCCAGAATGACATTTTATTGCATTAAGTATTTTACATAAACTACTAATGATAATCTAAGGCCTACTAGCTTTAACTGCATCAGGACAAGTTCGACGATTATGGCCATCTCGATGGCAGATACCACACCTTCCTTTAACTACTGTTGTCCTCTCATCCATCTCATTTCTAATCCAGAGATGTACGAGGTCTTCCCAGGTGGTCTTACTAAAGTAGGATCGGGATGTAAAATAGGAAAGTCCGGTTCCGGCCAATAATCCTCATGTGGTATGGGCTCAAAGTTGGGTGCATAACTTTCTTGATAAGATTCCCAGTGAGATAGCACGACTCAACGAATTGCATGTAGTCGATACGACAATGCTTACATGCAGCCATTACATGCGAGCAAGGAATCCCAAACCCTTGCCATTTGTTACATGTACATGTGCCCTCGGATAGTTTCACTATATGCGTATTTCCACCTCGACCGGTCGTTTTTCTAACGATTGTGACTACCTCGAACACACCTTTGCTTTATTGAAACCGGTCACGTGATGTCTATCTGCTCGTGCATTCCACTCGATAATTTTATCAAGTGCCAACTCGACACACATTAATAACATTATAATGTTTTAAAAATTAAAATGACCGCAAAATTAAAAATTCAATACAACTCATCTTTAATACCTCGTATACTCCTCTCCACTTCTAAATGCAAGACGTATCTCCTTTCTCCTTTCTTCAAAATATTTCACGGTCGATAAAAGGTTAATTGCACCAACCCAGGTTATCGGTAATCTTCTTCCACCCCTTAACACACCATTGATACATTCACCACATTAGTTGTACACCACCCATATCGATGACCACCTGGTGGGATAATGTCCACTGCCTAAGTCAAGAGAATCAAAAAAGCGTAAACAATTGGGATTTATATCTTTGATCTCATTCATACATGCCTCAAACTTACGGACTTGGTGTTGTGCTCCACTTGCATACACCATACTTTTCAATTGCTTATTTTTATACTTGTGATTAAAATTGCTCGAAATATGACGTAGGCAAAATCTATGATGTCTTTGTTGGCTCGTCCAACCATTATCTGCATCATTCACAGCAGCCTATAATTCCCTTGTGCCTATCGGATATCAAACATATACCCTCCCTATCGGTAACACTATGTCGCAAATGCCATAAAAACCAACCCCATGAATCAGGACTCTCCTCCTCAACAATTGCAAAAGCTAGTGGAAAGATGTGTCCATTCGAATCAATAAGTGTAGCAATCAACAATTTCCCCTTATATTTTCCCTGTTAAAAATGTTCCATCAATTTGTATAATCGGTCTACAATGTTTGAAACCTTCTATCACCGCACCAAATGACCAGAATACCATTTCAAACATCCTATCTCCCCTTTCTTCCATTCTTCCAAGCCTCCACTTAACCACCTGGTACAGAGTTTGTCATTTTCAGAATATTCATCCACTTTGGTAACAATCTATAAGAATCCTCGAAATTCCCATACAACATTTCTTCTGCCTTTCTCTTCCCATCCCACACCTTCCAATAATTCACATTATACTCGAAAAGTTTGTTCAAAATGTCTTGTAAAGAAACTATTTTAATACTTGGGTCGTTCTTGACAAGTTGTTTCACTTCATTGGCAATGAATTTGAATCAATTTGCTCATGGTCTTGTGAATAACTCTGATAAATACAAGTATGGACACCATAATATTGTGTTATTTCCCACTTTCCATGAGATTTTCGAGGTATTGCACGAAGCCTCCATTCACACCCATCTCCATATTTCTTACATTGAACGACCCATAGCTTTTTGTTTGATTGCACTACATCAAAATGATGGTGCCCAAGTATGGCATGCCTCTTTACAACATTTTTAACATCCCTGTTTCGAGACAAAAGTCTTTCCTTTTTTCAACTCGTCGGACATTCCTCCTTCTACATTTTGAAGACTCATGGCGATCATTGAGTTTATGTAATCCATATCTAGTTCGGACATGGAAGTTGAAGGAACCTCATGTAAACGCCCATCACCCTCATCAATTTCTTCTTCATCAGTAAACATGTCTATTTCAACATTTTCATCATTTGATGCTGGTATTGAACGAAAACGTCCAAATGGTTCACATACCCCCGTTACACTATCATCTATATCTTCTCTTCCAACATCATCATCATCATCATCATTATCTTCTACCTCTTCACTCTCACTCACTACATTTCTAGAACTACCTGACATTTGACTCCCAACACTCGGTTTTGTAATGAACAATTCTATTAGGTGTTGTGGAGAAGGTGAGCAGTTCATCATAAAAGTGAGATCATTTTCACTACGAATAAATAGAGGCATAAACCATACATTACCCGAAGGTGTTCTTGACCCATATCTATAAACAAATTCCAACCCAGGTAAACTTCTATCTAAGTCAAGATTTTGGCATACATACTCAATGAATGAATCAAACCCAATCTCGCTACGAACATTCAACACTCGACTTACGGTTTATCATATTCAATCCCATTATTTCCTTCAATTATACTTCCATTCATATAACACAATAATGACACCAATCTATCATCCATTTAATCAATCCAAAACCTAAACACACAATAATAAATAAATTCAATACACATACAAATTTACTAAATCACATTTTATATCACTCTTCTATCAAAAATTTCAAATTCCTAAATGACAATTTCTATAAAAAAAATTGACAAAAATTCTAATATATTATTAATCTAAATAATATTTGAAAATCACACTTTTCTATCAAAAATTTTAATTTCCTTAAAAACATTTTCTATCAAAATCATGCTACAATTTCGAATTCCTAAATGACAATTTCTATAAAAAAAATTGACAAAAATTCTAATATATTATTAATCTAAATAATATTTGAAAATCACACTTTTCTATCAAAAATTTTAATTTCCTAAAAAACATTTTCTATCAAAATCATGCTACAATTTCAAATTCCTAAATAACAATTTCTATAAAAAAAATTGACAAAAATTCTAATATATTATTAATCTAAATAATATTTGAAAAACACACTTTTCTATCAAATATTTTAATTTCCTTAAAAACATTTTCTATCAAAATCATGCTACAATTTCGAATTCCTAAATGACAATTTCTATAAAAAAAATTGACAAAAATTCTAATATATTATTAATCTAAATAATATTTGAAAATCACACTTTTCTATCAAAAATTTTAATTTCCTAAAAAACATTTTCTATCAAAATCATGCTACAATTTCAAATTCCTAAATAACAATTTCTATAAAAAAAATTGACAAAAATTCTAATATATTATTAATCTAAATAATATTTGAAAATCACACTTTTCTATCAAATATTTTAATTTCCTAAAAAACATTTTCTATCAAAATCATGCTAAAAATTATAATATATTAATTCTAAATAACATTTTCTATCATAATTTACAAATCCCTACATTAATATTTTCTATCAAAATCATAGCAAAAATTAAATATATTACACAAAACTTACCAATATTCTTGAAATTGATTGAGATTGAAGAATAGTCCTTAGAAATAAGATGAATCGCCGCCGGAAACGAACAAAATCGACCTACAAATTGTATATCAAAATATCTCAAAATCTCAACTAAATTCAAGTTTGAGAGAAATAAATACAAAAATAACTACTTACATTGTCAAAATACATGAAAAACTTACCTTTATCACTTGAAATCAGTCCAGATCTGAAGGAGAAAATTCTGATTTCAGAGAAAAGTTGAGAGAAAAATGGCTTCTGCCCGTTTTTTTTCTTTTCCAGCCGAGTGAGCTTCTGTTTGCAGAGAGGTTTTTTTTTTTATTAAGTGAATGCGTAGTCGTTGACTACGCATTCACTATAGATGCGTAGTCAATGACTACGCATCTGGCAGACTGGCTTTGCCAGTCTGCTGCACCTGCACGCACGCCAGCCCAGCTGTTGCCTTTTTTTTTTTTTAATTTATCAAAGAATGCGTAGTCTTTGACTACGCATTCAATGAATGGGATGCGTAGTCTTTGACTACGCATCCTACGTGTACCCAATCTGCCCAGCCAACCTGCCACGTCAGCATGCCACGTCGGATACGCGGTCAAAGAACGCGTATTCGAACTTTGACCGGTCAAAACCGGATGTTTTTACTAAATACTTTCTAGGGTAGATGTTTTTGCCAAATTTTTTTTAAAACCGGATGCTTTTACTAATTAACCCGACAATTTTGTATGCTTTTTAAAAAAAATAAAAAAGATTAGGTGGTTTGAAATATATGTTCCCATGAATATAAAATTATATCTCACAAATAAATATGTGGGTTATAAAATATTTATACTCCCAAGTGAGTAATGTGAGTATTTTCTCCTTTTATTAAGGAGAAATTCTTAATAATTTTTTTTTTCTTAATCCTTGTTTGATAAAACTTATAAGAATTTAAACTATTAATATATTTTATCCAATAGAGACAGAAACTCTGAGAAAATTAGGTTACAATCTTGTTCCCTCTTAAACCATTTTAGAAAGGATGGGAAGTGATTTATTTCCCAATTTTGTTTGTGACAGAGGCAGGTGAATATGGAGCAGAAAAGGCGAGAGAACTGAAAGACAAAGCGGCAGAAAAGGGCAAACAAACGAAGGACCAAGCGGCAGAAATGGCGGACACAGTGTCTGAAAAGAGTAGCGAAGCCGTAAACGAAGCGAAGAAAAAGGCAAGTTATATAAAGGACAAAACCGGAGACACGGCCGATTCAGCAAAACACAAGACCACCAAAATATCAGAAGAGGCAACAGAAAAGGCGAAAAAAGGAACGGAAGAAGCCAAGGAGAAAACAAAAGAGAAGGCGAAAAAGGGAGAAGAAGAAGCAAAAGAGAAAGGGGAAGAGGGGAAGAATTGGGCAAAAGAAGGATATGAAGCCGCGAAAGAGAAGGCGGAGGAGGCGGTGGAAGCTGCCAAGGAAAAAATAGCGTCACAGTATGAAGCGGCCAAGAAAAAGTCAGAGAAGATTAAAGATGATATAGTTAAAGGAGAGCTCGACGATGAACTCTGAAAGACTGTATTGTTTTTTATATTACTTTGTTTGAGTTGTGTTGTGTTTTAAAACTGATTTCCATGTTTTGTTTTTTTTGTATATATAATAATTTCTTTAAATGCTCTACATTACAAAATCATATTCATCGTTTTTTCCTTCTATTAGATATCAAAATCACATATAAATTTCTCTCCCTTGATTAACTTTTCGAGGAACCGACTGATTTTTCTTAATCTTTTCGATCTTAGTTTCGTAGGAGCAAGTTAGAAAGATATCTCTAGTTAATATTTAATGTAACATTCCATAACGTAAACCAATTATTCATATCTCAGCAAGCTCTTGCTTCCATGCATATCTCACATTATCTATAATCTCCCTGTTTCACACATATATGGATATTTGGACATTTTCATATATCTAACTCATGATATTGATGGGATAGTGATATATTGATGGGAATTAGTATAGATTTATTTATAAATTATTATTAGAATATTAATTTATTTTGATGCATTTAATTATTATAATTTTAGAATATTAATTTATAGTTATTTTAATTAAGTTAGAGGTTTTTACTGTAGAGTTATAATAGTCATCTTATAGTTTCATTATGATATCTCATCTTTTATCCAATTTTATCAATAGAGAGTTTCTCATTTTAGGGGTGTTTTTCCCCCTTTTGTTCTTAGGATTGGATTTCCCTTCAAGCATGAATTTACTTGGTTAAGGTTGTAGGTTCAGCCTTGTGCTATATCATATATTATGTTAAATTTGGTATATGTCTATTACTTATAATAATAATTTCAATAAATGACATTTATTTTAGGAGTAATTTCATAAATAATAAATGTTGGAAAATACTTGTCTCGTGACTAGTTTGGAGGTACTCATTCTAACCTCCCTATGTGTTTATTTTCTATCGATTAAATGTAAATAAGTGGATCTCATATAATCAATAAAAAAATATTAATTATTATTTTTTAACCAATAGAAAGGAAACGTATAAGGAGGTCAGGAAGATCCTTCTGACTCAAGTATTCTCCATAAATGTTTTGAAATATTTTATTTTTTACTCTTATTCCAACAATATCGATTTGAGAATATTATTTTTAAAACTTTTGTTATTCTTGATAATATATAAAGTCTTAAAATGTTATTTTTGAAAAACTCCTTAATAGCACAAGCGGATTCACTAAGAAGAAAAGGGATGATTACCTTTTTTTTTTTTTTAAGTTGGGTAAAGTACTCGTTTGGTCCCTGAGTTTTAGAGGTCGTGTCTATTTGGTCCCTACGTTTTCAATTTGTGTCTAAGTGGTCCATGAGTTTTGGATATTGTGTCTATTTGGTCCCTACGTTTCAATTTGTGTCTATTTGGTCCTTGAGTTTTAAATATTATGTCTATTTGGTCCCTGAGTTTTCAAGTTTTGTCTAAATGGTCCCTGGATTATTAGAAACAAGTTTAATTATTCCTTAATTTGTTAACTCATTAACATAATATCGACTTAACGGTGACATAAAATGTTTAATTGAACAAAATAGTGACATGGGATTAATAATTATGTTAAATTTTAGGCCTAGATTGATGAAAGATTTAATCATATCTTGGTATTTTGACCGATTAAATATGTTATGTCAGTATTAAGTCAATAATCTGGTACGAAGTTAACGAATATGTTAAATTAAAGACCAATTAAACTTATTTCTAATAGTTCTTGAAAATCTAAAGACCAAATAGACACAGTATCCAAAACTCAGGGACCACTTAGATACAAAGAGACCAAATAGACACAACATCCAAAACTCATGGACCATTTAGACACAAATTGAAAACGCAGGGATTAAATAGACATGACCTCCAAAACTCAGGGACTAAAAGGGTACTTTACCCTTTTAAGTTTGACGGTGTTAAGGGGTTAGTAAAAGATGATATATTATGGGATCACCGATTACAACTGCTTGAAAAGTAGTAGATTGGTTCACTGTCACATTAATAAAAGTCTCACTTTTAAATATTGCAAAATATCATTCTATATCTTTATTGTCCAACAAAGGAACAATTTTACATAAATCGCTAAGGGGTCGTTTGGTTGTCAGGTTTGGGTTGTTAAGCAAGGAGTTGTTAAGCAGGGGATTGTTAACACTATGTTTGGTTTAATGAGTTTGTTAAGTGTAAAATATGTTGAAACTGTGAAAATGAATAGGTTTGTTAAGAGGGGGTTAACAAACCCATCATATTGGGTTTCAAAACTGGAAAACAAACATTGGTTATGGTAGTGTAACCCCCAACTCCCTACCCAAACTTGGCAACCAAACGGTCCCTAATAGTTTTTAAATTGGTAAAATAATCAAGAGTACCAGTCAAATGGATGTGATGAATTAGGGATTTACGAAACCTATTAAAAATCAAACAAATCATCGACAGTAACAACATTTTATCTTAAAATCGGTATAGATTTCATGTCCAGTCCATCCTAATAGTGAACAACAAGAGCACAATGGACCACCTTAAAGAAAAAAAATTAACATACTGAATATTTATTTTATGGAAAAAACTGACAAATTTTCAAAATTTTGAAATAAAATTGTGAAGAAATGATTGTATTTTGCCCCACTTTAAAGATTAAATAGATCAATAAATTCAATTTTTGTGTAATTTAAAAATGATTGGACTGAGATGAGGGACGTGGTGGGTAGAGGCAAAACAGTCTTATTGTGCCCGCCAACCTCAATAATTTCTCATAAAACTGCATCTTGATGATATAATATTTTAAGTAAATTTTAAACATATCATATTTTAAGGTAAATTACATCTAGGAAAGATGAATATTTAATCAAATATAAACAAATTTACAAAACGGAAAAATTTGATCTGGTATTAGAGATGTGATTTTGCATCAAACAACTACAAATCCGAATCAAGATTGTCAATTATCTCAGATTTGGAATAAGTTTTTAAAATATAAAATAAAAAACCGAATAAAATAATAGTAAGAAACATACACGTTCTAAGTGCTGATTAGATTTAATAATTCCAAATATAATGGAGATGGGTGACCTTTTTGGTTGTTATAGTTGTACCACTCTGACTCTTATAATTTAGACTTGGGGCCTTTCTTAGCAATTGCAAATAATCAGTTACGTTAGGTTAGGTTAGGTAGAGTTTCATATTCATTTTTTTATATCAATTATTTTATTTAAAATTATTTCTAGCTCATTTATATGCAGAAAATTGTAAACGGTTTTTTTGTTTTGTTTTTAATAATGGTTACTAAGATATTTTGAATTAAAATTTAGTAATTTTAAAAAAAAAATAGTTTTTGTTATTTCAATAAATTTGCTAATGTAATGATTTTCTATCACTAATTTAATAAAAGGTTAAAAATATAGACTTTGTTTATAATTATTTTTGAAATTCACTATTAAAAATACACCATATCTAAAAAAACCCTTTCTAAAATATAAGTCAAATTTCTTATCACCACCTTAAAACGTGTACACTTTGTTTTAGCAATCGATTAAAGTTTAAAAATTAGTTCACTGTTTGAGGTATAATTTAATTTAATCCCTATAATTTAAATATTTCAATTTAGTTTGAGGTCTCTTACAATTTTCATTTTAAACTTTATGAGCTGATAACTAAAACAACTCAAGAAACGTCTCAATTTTTACCAAAAATTCAACTAATTATTTGTGTCTATTTATGAACATTCCGATCACACCACAAAAACACATTACGATATAATGTTAACAAACGTGGAAACATGAGACTTTTAAACGTGTAAAACAGAAATACTTTCTGAGTTGTTATGAAATTATAAAAATCAAATTCAAACTTGGATAAAATTATGAGAAAATTGGAACACGCACCCTAAAAATTATAATTAAACCAATTATTTAACATAATAAATGATTGTAAAATAATTAAAAAATGAACATTACTTTCACATTCTCAATTACCTACGTTAATAATTGAAGGAATAGTGGGTAAGATAAGAACGAAGGCGTATCCTACACTTATTTTTCACGTTAGTCAAAAATGGATGGTTGAGAGAAAATGGGAGTAAGAAAATAAAAAAAATGAAATCATATATTAAAAGAAAAAAGAAAAAGGAGCGAGTGGGGACAAACACCCTCCGTGGATCACATTAAAGGTGATCGTCACGTCATGTCCCGGCGCGTAGGGTACGATCCATTCAATTATCAGAGGCGGGAAGCCGATTAAAAGTCAAACAATAAAACAAAACATTATTATATTATAAATAAATGAAAAAAAAACAGTGTTTTTTTAAGGAAAGAGTCATCAATAAAGAGAAGAAAGAAACTGACCATAAACTTGGCAGATAGAATTAGTGTGGTCGAGAAAAAGAAAAAAATAATAATAATGAGAGTGGGAAAATACGAATTGGGAAGGACGCTTGGAGAAGGCAATTTTGGAAAGGTCAAATTCGCCTGCGACCTCCGTTCCGGCCACCATTACGCCGTCAAGATCATTGATAAAGATAGGATTCTCCATCTCAATTTCTCCGATCAGGTCTCCGGTCTTGTTCCGTTATATATATATATATTTTTTATTGTTTATGAATTTTAACGACGCTCCGGTATCGGATAGACATGTTTTTTTTTTTAATGTATGGTTTGAAATGAAACTGAGACAAATGAAATTGAATGTTTATTTGCAGATAAAGAGGGAAATAAGTACTCTCAAACTCCTCAGACATCCTAATGTTGTCAGACTCTACGAGGTTTGAATCACTGAATCATTTTTTTTGTATATAATTATTGATTGGAGTAATAAATTTGACAAAAATTGAACAGGTTTTAGCTAGTAAAACCAAGATTTACATGGTCTTGGAGTGTGCAGCTGGAGGGGAATTGTTTGATAGAATCGTAAGCATATTTACTCGTTTACGTTAAAAATATATAGTAGATTTTTTTGCGTGTTAATCAATGATCAATGTTAATCTCTACCAGGGATTTGCATTAATCGTGGTAAATCACTAATTGACACGCTAAAAGTCTGTTATAATCACAAAAGCCTGCACTTTTTATATCGATAAAGAGATTGTAGCGTGTTTGTTTTAGGAATCGAAAGGAAAAGTAGATGAAGCTGAAGGTAGAAGACTTTTTCAACAGCTCATTGATGGCCTCAGTTATTGCCATGACAAGGGAGTTTACCACAGAGATCTTAAGGTATTGATGATTCCTTTCTCTTTTTCTTAATTATTCATTCTTTACATCATTTTGTCTGATTTTTTTTTTTTTTTTTTTTAATTTATGAAGCTGGAAAATGTGCTTGTTGATGCTAAAGGAAATATTAAGATTTCTGATTTTGGCCTCAGTGCTTTACCCCAGCAATTGAGGGTAATATATTTTCACTTGAAAAATGATTTAGTTTCTTGATTAACAATTAAAAAAAACCCGAAACTAACGAGGATTTTACAAAATCAGGAAGATGGTTTGCTACACACGACATGTGGAAGTCCCAATTATGTTGCACCAGAGATACTAGCTAATAAAGGATACAATGGAGCTGCCTCGGATATATGGTCTTGTGGTGTTATCTTGTATGTTATTCTTACGGCTTGTCTTCCTTTCGACGAAACCAGTCTTGCTCTTCTTTACAAAAAGGTACTTCACTGCCAAAGTAACAACCAGAAATTTTATCTTGTTTCAATTTGTCTGTCTGTTTAAATCCTTTTTTGTTCTCTTGACTTTTAGACCGACTCCGTTTTGATTTTTATACATTCAAATGTTCCATTCTTGTCTAAATTTTCATATGTATGAATGTTAATTGTAGACTTTGAAGGGAGATTTTCAAATACCCAAATGGTTATCAGTTGGTGCCAGAGATTTGATAAGGAGAATTCTGGATCCCAATCCCAAGACTCGGATTACAATGGCAGAAATTAAAGAGGATGCGTGGTTCAAGACGGATTATATTCCTGCTTCTCCTTGTTATGATGAAGAAGAGTGTATACTTCTTGATCAGGAAGAAGCCATCTCAATGCATGATGAGGTGTGTATATATAAAGAGTGAAACGAGCTTTGCTTCGATCTCCTTGACTTTCATCCCATCCCTTTCTCTCTTGTGTATTGTATATGTGTTTTGACTGATGGGATTTTAAATTTACTTTGGCATAGCCATCTGATATGGACAATAGTCCTAAATCTCCTGCTATTATCAATGCCTTCGAATTAATTGGAATGTCTTCAAGTTTGGATCTTTCCGGCTTCTTTGAGAATGAGGTGAGAATGCAAGTGCTAAAGTTTGTGGCTTGTTTATTTGTCTTTAAATCTATTGAATTATAAATCATTCGAATCTGAATAATCATAGGATGTTTCTGAGAGGAAGATCAGATTTACATGTAACCGTTCGGCCAAAGACCTGCTCGAAAGAATCGAGGATATTGCAACGGATATGGGATTTAGAGTCCAAAAGAAAAATGGAAAGGTTAGTACATGGAAATGGATTAGGTACTCCTCCCCTCCCCTTCAAACCTCTTGTTTATTGTTGGCTTCCATTCTGAACGGCATACAGCACCTTAATTAGCAACCCTTTGCATGCTGTTTCTCACGATATGACTGTAATATTTGCTTCCCTTTTCTGCATCTTCAGTTGAAAGTAATACAGGAGAAAAGAAGTCAGAAAAGCCTAAGTAATCTCTCATTCGAAGCTGAGGTAAATTTCATCTAACGTTTGGATCAAAAGTCATGTTTGAACTTAATGAAACTGAAACACCCAATGTCATTGATCACTCTTGATTACCATTATTGAATTCTGGTTTCAGGTCTTTGAGATTAGCCCATTGCTTCACGTAGTTGAACTAAAAAAATCTTTTGGAGATTCATCGGCCTACAGAGAGGTATATATTACCATGATATCGGAAAGTAGTAGATTCGAATAAGTTTATGCCAAAAGAAATAGCATTTTACATTTTCTCATGTTCAGTTTAATTTGATATCTGCAGTTGTGTGGGAGGCTGTCCAACGATTTGGGTGTGAGCACGAGCTCAGAGCTTTGACGTTGGCACAAACTAAGTTCAATTATGTTAAACAGTAACGATGGCATTAGAAGAAATTTATTACGTCTGTATGTAGGGCTTTATTTTTTATTTGTTGATATAAAGGTCATAGATTAGTGCCAAATTTGGTCTAAATGTAGATATTAGGCAGCGTCATTTATACGGCAAGCAGCCTTATTTTTTTTATTGACAACCGTGAGTGTCGGGGCCAGCTTGCGCGCAACACAAATCATCTCACGGGACCACCAGATAAGCATCCTCCTTTCAATCCCCCTGTTTCTTCCATGTGTACTACCCCCATCAAAATGTAATAGAACACAAGTTCACTTGATGCATATTAAAAGCTCAAGAATAGATTTCTCCTATTATATAAACATTTGATTTCCTGTACAATAATATAGTTCAATTTGAATCTATCTGGGATTTTCTAAGTACTGCATATTCTAATGAATATATCAGTTGCAGAATTACAGTACTGTACGAGAATTGGATTTTTTTTTAAACACTATTAATAATGTGTTTACAATAGTAAGTGCAGGTAGGTAACTCATCTGAAACTCGAGTTTCCTACCGTTGAATTAGTAAATAGGAGTCTACTTGGCAAGCCAATTTCCAAGTTCCTCACTATAGACCTGAATCAAACCACTATCATCATCATCATCATTTTGGAGCTTATGGTTGAGGATTGCCTTGTATTGATCATCTCTGTTCTCCATGTTGCGTATGAATTCAACCTAACAACAAAAAGAATGGTGTTAACAGTCATACAGCAATAAATTGAATTGAAATACGGTAGTAATATCTACCTGTTTTTGGAATAAATTGAATTCATCAGAGCTAAGAGAACCATCACTGTTTGAATCCAGAAGCTGCATCATCTCTCTGGCATCATCTCCGGGGGCACCGACACCGAGGTCTTCCATCACGTCCACAAGCTCCTCGATGCTTATTCTACCATCTCCATTCTTGTCCAAAAGGCCAAACACTTGACCTCCATGGTCAGAATGTATACCTTTGTAATTAGAAGCTTGAAAATCTTTAAGACGTAAAGCAGCAAGTTCAGCTGCAGCCAACATTTTCGCCTTGAGCCGCTTAGCCTAAGCATTGACAAATAACCACATGAGTCTCCAACTTAAACGTGCTTGTGCTAAGTGTTACAAATCGTGCAAGTGCATCAAACCATAAAACTGTGTACTCACTTCTTCTGGATCTGTGAGGCCTCCCTTGTATAATGTATGAGATGCTGTTCCAGCAGCTGCCAATTTGTCCATCTCTGTAGTTCGTATTTGTATTTCCATTAACGGTCTGGCCTCGCTCTTGTCGCTCACATCTACTGCCATGTGTAAGCTCTTATAACCATTGGTTTTCGGCCTTGCAATATAGTCTTTCGTCCTGTGAGGTATTTCCTTCCATTGAGATTTCACAATTTCACGAGCCCGGTAGCAAGCTCTCTCACCCAATTCTGAGATATCTGCCCCAGACTTAGGTTTCAATATGATGCGCAATCCTAGAATATCATTAACTTCTTCTAGTTTTCGGCCATCTTTCAGGAGTTTCTTCATTGTGCTAGAACGGCTTTTATAGCGGCCTTTGACAGAGATATCTTCCACCATTTCTGTCAATGCAGGGTCATTCTTCAAGGATTGAACCAGCTGATCCCTGTATGTACCAATTAAAGAATTACTTCCGGACTCATGGCTCCGCAACCACGAATCCACATAAAAGTAGGAGCAAGGAAACAAGTAACGAAAAGATAGATCCTCCAATTCAAGTGATAAGAAATTTGCTCCAACAGCAAATGCTAAGGGTGCATGTATCTTCAAAACCTGAAGAGAAAGCATCTGCTGATGGTATCTTGGCAGCAATTCGAGGTGTCTCATCATGTCAAGCTTCATAGCCAGGTCTAAAATCAAAGCCCTGATATCATAATATGTAAGGCAAAATCTCCTTAAAGCAGCACTACTATCATCATCAAAAATATCAACTCTCAAAGGAATTTGCTTCACACGTAAGCTTTCGTGCAGTAAATGAGCAGTACTCGTGCCTATCTGGTTTTTAACTTCATGAATAGACATTGCTCCTGCATCCATAACCTCTCTAAGAATACCAGCAGAAATAACTTCAGCATCCATCTGCCATCATGGTTTGTTCTGAAACCTATCAATAACTGAAATTCATAAAAGGCTGTCGAGTACTACGGGATCCCGCTAAGAATGATAGAATTTTGCGATAACAAAGCAAAAACAAGCAATAGAAAGCATTCAGCTCCATCTCTTTGTCAAACTAGATTCTACATTCACCTAAATCAAACATCAAGTCTGTTATATACTGTAACTATAAATTGTATGTAAGTTATAATAGCGATCACTGGCCGATTAATCAAATAGAAACCGAACATCCGAATTGAAAAATGAAAAATCAAAGGGCTTTTACAATTATAGCATTATATGTGCAAATATAACCTGAGTGTAAAATGATTATCATTTATCACAGTCAATTACTGATGACGAGAAAAGTGCTCCTGCTAGAATATAATGAACATGATTAGGAATAAAAAGAGGGAACCTGAAGATCAGCGAGGATAAGAGCAACAGACAAAGCCTTGGAAAGAGGAGAACGGCCATCAGGCTGAAGAGGCAAGCTCTGCAAAATAGGAATTGACAGTTTTAAAGACATAAAGAGAATTAAAGACGAACTAGTGGAATTAAGGTTCATCCTGTCGGTAAGTTCATTAAAAGCTCCGACAAGCTCAACCACCAACTTGCCGCCGGCATGCTCCGGCACGGTGGTGGAAAATTCCGGAGCTCCGGCGGCGGTGGTGGAAGAAGAAGCTATTAACTTGAACTTGAAAAGGGTATGTCGAGAAAGAGAGAATAGTGGATGGCGACGGTGAAGAAAGAGATTTGGAGGAAGAAGATGATGATGATGGTGGGTTTTAGAGATGAGAGAATGAAAAGAGTGGAAATTGAAATCTGGAGAATGAAAGGAAAGCTCCATTTTTGGGTTTTAATTAATGAAATCGGAAGCTGTAATCAAACCATTGTTTGGTTGACTTCAAAAAGGTTTTGAATGGTGAATGAAGTGAAGTGAAGTGAAGAGAAGCAGAAAGGAAAACCACACAAATCCTGGCGTTGTGAATTAAACCACGTTGGATTTTACTCGTTTGTCTCCTTACCGGTAACACCTTTCACTTCTTTTACTTTGAGAAATTACTAATTTAATTTCACGTGGAAAAATTACTATATTTTTTCATTTTTCTTAAGCCATGTTATATTTATAATGAGGGTTTTTTTTTTAATTAATTACACCAATAACTAATTTAATTCACTTAATTTCAGTTTTAATGGTTGTTTCATATTAATATCAGATTTACCCATAAAACACCATTTATGGTGGCGATTCTGGTGGATTCCGATTTCATTGTTTACCTTATTATCTTTTTATCTCTCCTAATAACTATATCTCATTAATTACATATTATTTAATTAAGGAAAATTTATCGGGGTATGTTTCGTCATTTCACTATGTAATTTAATTTTTCCGGTGGTAGTTTTGGGTAGTTTTGATATATATATAAAGGATTGTGTTTTTTTAAAATAAACAACATTAATTTGTCCAATACTGAAATTAACCCTTTTTTTTCTAACAGAATATAACTAGGGTTTTTTTTAAAATTGTATTTTATGAATTAATATTTTTGTAAAACAGTAAAAAAAATTGAAAATTTTAATGAGAAATATCATTTTTTTTTTTAAAATGTCATATGTTAAAATTTCTTCTATAACTATCTCAATCTTTTCATAATTTGAAAAAAAAACTTTCATTATATACAAGATATAAAATTAATTAAACTAATACGAAATGAAGTATGAGTATGTTTATTTTATTTTAATTAAAAATATAATTTATTTTCTCCTAAAGAAAGAATGAAGTTTTCTGCCAACACGAACATAGCTCAAATGGTTAGTTACTTACTTCATTTTCATGAAGTTGAAGATTCGAGTCTTCTTTCCCTCAATTTGACGTAATATCTTATAATAATACAAATCAAGCTTCCTCTCACCGTCCATATTGAGATGAAAAAATAAAAACAAAAAGAGGGTTTGGATATTGGCTCGGTCAGATGGGTAAATTAAATTTTATCCTTTAAATAATAAGCGATTGTTTAGACAATTTGAAGTACAAATATTAAATAGTTTTCTAGGGATATATTGGTAAAACAACGGGGCAATTTGACCTAAATTTCAAAAGAGAGATAATGAATGAAATATAGGTTTATAGAGGGACATTTTGTCCAAAAACTAAGAAATGAAAAACGATCGAGCGAGACAGAGGCTTTGGAAGCGTACTGCTAAAGTTCAGAAGGCGACAGAAACAGAATAACAGAAACACCATTAGAGAGTTGATAACCATGAAATCATCAGCTTCAGCTCACCCTAAAGCTCCTTTCAGATTCAGGATGTAAGCTTTCTCTCTCTCTCTCTCTTTCAGTTCCTAATTTTCGCATTCTTCTTTCCATTGATTCCTCTTTTTCATGGTTTTTCTTATTCTCCTTCTTCTTAATCTTGTCGATAATTTTTTCCCCCAAACGATACTTTTCGAAAGTCCGACAGCGGAGAATCTTGTTCCAATGCGTCTTGACATAGAAATCGACGGTCAGAAATTCAAAGATGCCTTTACTTGGAATCCTTCTGGTAGTTTTTCTTATGGATTCCTTTACATTTCTCATGAAATTTATCTTCTGTTTATTATTTATAGCAAAATTAGGTCAAAACTGAAAATTGTATTAAAAATGTACAAACTTGTCTTTCTCTGTGCTTATTTGTTTTGGTTCATTATTAAAGTTTGAATTTTGAAATAATATGGTTTTAGCTATAGTTTTAACGATTTTTTTCTTCTTCTGATGCATCTTATATAATGTTGTTACCTTTTTTATTTACTTGAGATCCGGATTCGGAGGTGGTGGTATTTGCGAAGAGGACAGTGAAAGATTTGAAGCTTCCCCCAGCATTTATAACACAAATTGCACAATCCATTCAAGTAAGAACATAAGTCATGGCTTTAACTATAGAACTTTTTGACTTTTAATCAATGCTTGTTAGTTAAATTATCATCAAGTTTACTTATGTTTGCACTTGATTTTTGCTATCAGTCACAACTTACCGAATTTCGATCACTTGAAGGTCAAGAAATGTATACTGGTGAGAAGATTGTTCCAATCAAGGTTTGGCCAGTCATGTGATAGTATTGATCTCCTATAACCTCCTTCCTTTGCCATTGTTTTCTAGCTCATTTTTACTTGTTGACAATTAATGAAATTCTGCTCTCTCTTTTTTCTCAGCTTGATCTCCGAGTTAATAATACGCTCATAAAGGACCAGTTTTTGTGGGTAAGTAAAGTTGAATAAACTCTTGGAACATAATGATTGGAAACAGAATTATCTAGTTTACTTGTTCAAGTTTATGTTGTGCCTTTTAGGATTTGCATAACTACGAGAGTGATCCTGAAGAGTTTTCCAGAACATTATGCAAAGATTTGGGTATTGAAGATCCTGAAGTAGGAGTAAGTAAAGTCCAATGAAGTAATAAGTTATAAACAAAACTAAAAAAGTTGTTCCATAAATAATGGTAAATTGGGTCCTTTGGGCACGAAAAGGAAGCATCCCATTTTGAAAGGATGGATTATTAACAGGCTATTGTCACCTAAAATCTCCACCTCTCATGTTTTTGTTCCATTTTTAGATTCCCTGAGAATTTTATTGGTTTATTTTTTGTGGACTAGCCTGCAATTGCTTTTGCGATAAGAGAACAGCTCTACGAGGTTAGTTCTTTCTTGATTGTGAAGCCTTTTTAAAAAATTTATTTTCCAATTTTTGTCCACATTCATCACTCTGTCTTCATGTTCCAGATAGCAGTACAGAATGTAGCATCAGCAAGAGAAAGCAGAATGAGCAAGAAAGGCCGCCGGGGGTTTGAGCATGTTTCAGCAAGGTATCTCTATTTGGATATCTAACTTATTGACTCTTCCTCATTCTCGTTCGTGAGCAAGTGACTTTAGTTCAAATTAAATGTTTCTTTTATTCATTTGTCTTTTACAATTGCATCTGTCTGTTTGGTGAAACAGTAAAATTGGTGGTAATTCAGTGGACTTGATGAAGTTATTTGGTCAGAGATCAAGCGTGATTCGGTTAGTCTATTTCTCTATGTTTATTTGGATACTTTTATTTTCTCCCTCTTTCGCAACCTATAAGAAGCATATGGAATACAAATTTACAGGATTGTTCATATGAGCCCGGCAGCTATATATGCTTCCTGGTCTCCCATGTTCTGTTTGTCTCCTCTCTTGTGCTATGTCATATCAAGTTTTCAGTTTTTGTGACAAAAAAAAAAATTTGGTTTTATAATTAACATGGAATCTAAATCCTTACGGAGATATAGATTCAGTTGTTGACGGCATTAGGATGTAAGTAAGTTTAGGGCCTATTTGGTTTTTGGGAATCAAAGAAGTGCTCATGTCAATGACAGTTTTTTTTTTTAAAATAATTATAAAAGTTCCTAAAAGATTTCCAAGCATATCTGATATAATTTATTGGGGTTTGCGGGTTTGGCATAAAGAAAGACGTGGTTTATCCTTTATTTCCTTAACCATTTTCCCATGTTATGTTCATTTATTAAATGAAAGGTTAAATTTATGATTTGAATTTTTCATTTTTTCTAAATATCATTTTGTGCTTGTTATTGATGTTATATTTCTATTGCTAATAGACTGAAGACTGTTCTTTTATTTTGGAAGTATTTTAAATACACCACCATCTATAATAATATATTGTATATGAAAATTACTCATCCAACATTCTCAAGTCTCCATTTTAAATTTCTCATGCATTTTGAAACTTCTTCTCTACTCTCTTATTTTCATCAATCTCATTTTTAATTGTCATATTCTTGTGAATAATTTCATGATGCTTTGAACCATGTATATCTCATTGTACCTCGAGAAGAATAAACAACTGCTAAGTATAGCAGATCCAGTTGTCTTAAATATTCACCGTCCATTGTTATTTGTTCAAGTGTTCTTAATTTCTTTCATTCAAAGTTATCCTACGAGTTTAGCAGCGGGGTTAGGTGCTTGCACTATGAGATTATAGTTAAATTGCATATAAGCTGACATCAACGGTTATGATAAAAAAGTTCACGATATAAAATATAATTCAACGATTATTGAATCATATATTTATGAGTTATGAATATGTTTAGTATATTTACTTCACTAAGCATTAAATTCTTTTATTTGTTATGATTTCTGTTGGTATTAGATACAAATACAGCAACACTTTCTTTACTCATACATCAATAAATTTACTCAATTCTTATTGTGATATTTTACATTTGTAATCTGTAGCTTAGACCATTCCTTTTGGTTGTCTCAGTTTATGGATTATGTTCATTTGCCAGAGTCAGTGAACTTTGTTTGTACATGAAACCATTTTGGGTGGTCGTTCTTTCTTTTGGGTGACCTATGACTTCTCTCTTTTTGGGGTGCCCTTTTATTTGGCGTTTCCCCTCTTTTGGTTTGGCTATGTACTTTTCACCTCGTCAATGAAAAGTTATTTCCTTTCCAAAGATGAAAAGAAGAAGAAATGGAACTGTTTTTATCTTGAGTTTAGTTTTTTTTTCCCTTCTATTTGCTGCAGCAGCTGGTGAAACTTTAGAATTCGATGCTTACGATTGTAATTTGTAATATGCACTAAAATGCAACAGGAAAAGAAAGGATTGGGAGATCTATGAACCAATGGTAGATCTTCTATCTAATGAGGAGGTAGATGCCCTTGAAGCAAAAGAAGAGAGGAATGCACGATAATATATTACATTGTGTAGGGACGTATTAACTTTTACGCTGTGCCATAGGTGGGTGTGGTTTCCCTCTGTTCGGCGGCATCAACTTTCCAGCAGAGTTTTCTTTTTTCACCGTCCTAACATATTATCTACATTCTGTAACTTCTATTACAGGCTTTCAAAGTGCTCTTTAATGAATGTGTATATATTAATGTGATCGTAGGTAGAGATATAACCCTGATGCTGAAGTTCATGGGTCAATTTCCAGGATTTAAGTGGTATGAAATCCTTCCATATTACTGTCATTTACGTTTGAGTTGATTATAAATCTAGCTTATTATTTTTAGAAATATGGCAATTTTTAAAAATAATTACGAACCAGCAATTTGTTCTAATATATTTATTTATGTCATTTTTATTGAACCTGTCAATTGGTAATTTACTCTTCATCACTATCTAAGTCAATCATTAAATCATGTAAATTATAAGTATATCATAATCAACTAGTGTAAATATTTTTTTAAGATATATTTGTAAATATAATATAAATTTTTTGCAACCACCCATGAAATTTTCCTTTATATGTAGTTACATTTAGAAGCTGATTTTGTAATAATATCAAGAGAGAATGTAGTTTATACAAATTTTACATAGATGCAATGTTGGCATCGGTAGAACATAGAAGTACCGTTTTTTGTAGTGTTACATTATGACAATCTCATCGAATATTTTTTTTTTCGTGAGGTTGGGACTCTATAAAATAATAGATCGGATAGTGATATAGCAATAATAGAGAGTGATTCTTCAACTTGAAAATCTTTTAAATTTCAAATGGTAACTTTAAAAGTTACAGGTAGGAGTTGTGATCCCACTGAATGCATTTAGGTTGTGACAAATACGGCTCTCCTTAAAAGTGAAAAGAACATTCTTTAAGAGCCAATTACCCCATTCGTTAGTGGGCCCTCTCTCTCTAAATGACAACCATTTAATGCCTATTATATGTGAGAATTGAATAGCCATAAAAATCGAAAACCAGATTTTATGGCCATCCGCTCAAAAATTACAGAAAATAGTCATAACCAATCAGATGTTAGGAGAGAGAAATCCACGGTAAAATTTTTAAAAAGACCCTCACTTGTTCACTTTTTTAATGAATTGTTAAAATGTAAATCAAGCATAAAATATATGGATTAATATATTTACATATGAATCAATTCAATAACTTTACTTGACAGTTTCTCTATTTTTGGTAAATTTATATTTTATTTGATCATTTCTTTTCAAAACTTAAATTTTATTTATAGTTTAAAATTTATCAATCCTTGTGGAAACGATGCGACATTACTCACTGCATGAAACTATTTTAAGAGCAAGATTTTTACTTTGTGTTTGGTAGAATCAAATTCTACAAATTTTTAAAAAATCACTTAATTTTTTTTTTGATTACTACCGTTTACATTAATTATTTCAACAGCTACAATGGAACAAAATTAACTCTAAGAGAACTACATGCTAAAGAGCAAATACTCCCATGAGAGTGTTCTAAAAAACAGTTTTTTGTTTTTTTTAATACAGTAATTTTACTAAAATATGCTAATTATTTTTCTTTTCAAAACCATAATTTTGTTTTATTATTGATGACTGGGTGTCAAGAACATTATAATTTCCAACAGAAACAAAACACAATTCTATGAAAGAACTGGGACCACTGTACGGAAAAAGAGAGACGTGGCGGTGGCAGTTGAGATTTAGAATTAGTGGTACAGAATTGGAGAGAAGGAAAGAGATATTGCGAGAAAGGGTAAATTGGTAAATTGAATAAAAGATATTTTATTTGAACCAATTAGAATACGGATCGCAGATATCTAGCCAATTGCATTTAGCCATCACTTCACAATTCTATGAATCTTATTTTTTCGTCACAAAAATACCCCTTACATCACATCGATAAATGTGCAAAAAAAACTAAAAGTAAATTACGAAAGGACTTTGATTAGATCTGATTCCGAGTCTCCCCATCACATATAACGGTTGTGTTTCATTAGATATTTAGATTCATTCCCTCCAGTTATATAACCAAACATATGTAGGGTTCATCAATACTAATTAAGCCACGACTACTCTCTCAAATGTTCGAGATTCCTCTACTCTAATTTAATGTAATATCTTCGCAAAAAAATATTTTAAACACCATATAATTTGCAAAAAAAAATATTTTAGATATATATTTTCATTTATGTGTTAGTTTTAGTTTCTTACTTGAAAATAAATTTATTTTTCAATAATTTATTGCAATCAAAAGAATCAATTATTCATAATTGAAAATAAAATTTAATAGTTAACTTACAAAAATCTCATTTATATGATAATTATTGAGCCTGAAATAAAAGTAAAAATAATAAAATTTAAATCTAAACCATCTAATAATTTATTGAAACAGAAATAGCACGTTAATTAAGAAATTTTTAATTTGCGTTATATAAGTGAATTATAAAATTTATTCCACAATTTTGATAATTTATCTTTATAAAATTGTAAATCATGACATTTTATCGATTAAATTTAATGAATTTAGGATGGATGTTTATTTCACACCAATTCCATTGAAAAAAATAACCAAAAAAATTCCAGAGTAAACTACAGATTTAACAACTTATCAACAATGATTTATTCTTTGAAAAAAAAACCATGATTTTGTCTACAAATCATTAACAACAAAAAGGGGGAAAAACCAGAGGTAAGAGAGATTGAATTTAGTTTTCCATTGACAAGAAAAAAATCTCACCAAGATTAAAAGGTTCTAATCATGGGGATTCCCTACAGAATTAAAAAGAAAAAGAAAAAAAAACAGAGCCTCAGCCACACCACAGCCGAATCCCATTAAGCTTTCATCACATGGCAGCTGGGTGAGCATCCAGAAATTCCTATTACATTTCTTTTTTATCTACAAAATTACCCAAAAAAAAAAAACAACATTAAAACAAACAAACAAACAACCTCAAAAGATCCGAATTCCATCCCTACAAACACAACAACATTTTTAAATTCTGATGTTGAATCTGTATGATTTAGGAAGAAACATTACAAGCCGTTGATTTTGACTTGTCCAATATTGACCACATAACCTGCACATCTTCATACCCACATGCCATCACTTCCCCTTGCAGATGATCCCTCACATTTACACGTCCGTTTTCCTGTTCTTGTTCTTGTTCTTCAATTAACCCAACAACAACAAAAAAAAAACAACCATTTCAGTCAATTAATTAATGGGTAATTTTTTTTACATCAAATTAAGGGAGTAAAAACTCGAATCAGATCAAAACGATGTCTAACCACTTGAACTATGTTCGGAATAAAATTAACGGGTTTTGCTCTAGTAGTCTTACCTGACTGTGGCTTTTTGGGATCCCTTGGCTGCTGATTGAAAATAGTGCGTGCTTTTCTGAAAGGGGAAATAATAGTCTTCTTCCAAGAAGCCATATAGCAATTTGATGAACTATGACTACTCAAATCTAAAGCACACAGAATAATTATAATAATAAATTCAAGGAACTGAAAAAGCTTCGAACTGAAATAATGTGTTTAAATAGCAATTTTTAAGAAAGTTTAGAGAGGAAAAAGAGAGATGTAGAGGCAAGATCCGTAGGATGAGCAATTTATATATATAATATATATAAATAAATAGAAATAGAAAAAAATTAAAAAAGAAAAAGAAAAAAGATCCTTTTATATTCTTTCTTATCACATTATCATTATCGCCATTAAATCGTTGGTCTCCGACTGAAACCAAGCACATGGCACACGCTCCTTCACCGTCCTACCCGACCTTCCACGTGAAACTTTCTATTTTTTACTTCTTCAATACCTTTTTTTACTTTTTTTTTTTTTAACCATATATGGTATTTTTGTATTTTAGGAAGTGGATTTTATAAAAATAAGTTATAAAAAGAAAAATAGTTATAAGCTTGATTAATGGTATATCTTTATTTGATTATGTATTTATTAGCTATAATCAGGGATTGATTTCTTAACTTAAATGTCGACTCTTGATTATAGAGAAAAAGTAAAATAGTTGTAATCTTGATTAATGATGTTTCTAAATCGGAACAAATCATTATTAGCAATAACTAATGATTGATTTCTTAACTTATTGATTATAGAAGAAAATCTTTGAAAGTTTTTTTGGGGTAATATAATATTCTAAAATATATGTAAATATAACGTTAAAAAAATGTGTTATAAATAAATATATTTCCTACCATCAATATAAGCCTATTAATTAGTGATTGAATGAAAAGTTTTTTTTTTTTTTGATGATTTGAATGAAAAGTTGTTTTTATCTATATATATATATATATATATGCATCTAAACCCCTTATAAGATAAATCAATTTAAACCGCAAATTTATGAAAGATAATCGATCCAAACTGTTGAGGTTTTTCTTTTTTATCAAATTTTTGTTAATGAACTTTTTATCTCACGTGCTTGGCTTTGAAATATCATCTTTCTCAATTTCAGAGGAAATTGTGGGGGTCTTGACTTTTTCCCCTAATTAAATTTGACTCCAACCCGTAAATTCTGAGGGGGGGTTTATTTTTTTTTTTTCCCGTGGCAGCTTTTGTGGATTTTAAGGTGAGAAAATAGAATTTTGTATTTGGTTCAAAGGATGAGATTAAAATGCTTAAGAATAAGATAGTTGTGAATAAAAAAAGTCTATGTTTAGTTTTGTATGAGAATGATATAAAAACAAATATCTGGAATGTAGAATATCTGTGTTTGTTTGATTTCTAAAGAATTTATGTAATTCAAATTTGTTGATTGATTTTAAATTTTAGATTCAATAGTTATTCTAAATTGTTTTTTTAATACTTTTTCATTAAATAATTAACTATATGACTGTCTTGAATTTTTATTAATTAAATATTGCACCAATTAAAATAAATCGTAACAATCTTTATTATTAAATTAATTTCAACTAAATAATTAATAGTAAAATTAATTTAGTTTAATTAAATATTTTATTATATTAATTCAATATATAAAAAATTTCTTACACTATTTCATGTTCCTTTCTAAATAATATATAGTCGTACTTCCGAGCATTAATCAACTCATTTTAACGTAACTTAAATAACTTCTTCTTACTCTCGTAATATGAATTGGGTAACAGGTAGGGATGGCAAAATTCACCCTGGGTTAGGGGCCCCAACCCTATAGGGGCGGGGAATCCTCGCTTTATAGAGTTAGAGGGGAAAATTTTCCCAAATTTGTTTTAGGGTTAGGGGATGGGAACACATTTGAGAACGACATCCCCGACCCCGCCCCGCCCCGTTGTCATCCCTAGTAATAGGTACTAAATTCATATGTAATGTTTTCTTCAACAATTAGAGTAACACCTCAAATAATTTATTACTCCAATTATTTTTTAGTTTAATGTAAATTAACTTCAACAAAAAAATCAAAGATAAGAAATAAGTACAACCTGGGAATTACTCCTTCTGAATTCCATCCATCAAATGTTTAAAAATTAAACCCTAAATTAATATTTTCATTCTCTTAAACATGATATTAACGTAGATCTATATAAATTAAATTTAATTAAAGTGTTACATTAATTATAAAAATTATTTTCAGTGCATGTATGATGAGATCGTACTTCCTTCAATTGATATTAGGAGAGTGGTCTTTAATATTATGTTTTAATATGATGAAATTTTCGAAAATTTGGCGTTAAAAGAGTTTTTCCAGTATTTTTTTTAGGTTTAATTATAAATTTAGTCCATATAGTTTGAGGTCTGCTTTGATTTGGTCTGTAAGATTTAAAAATTTTCAATTTAATCTCAATGGTTTTAAGGTACGTGTCAATTTAGTCTCTCAATTTTTCAAAGTTTCGATTTGGTTCTTATGATTTTATAAAAATCCATACCAAGTCATTTTATAAAAAAATTAACATTTTTCTTATGTGTTTATTTTATTTAAATGTAGCAATCACATGGTTAAGATAGATGTCAGTATAGTGTTAACTAATGTGTAAATGTGAGACTTTTTAAGGGTCGTCATTTCAATGTCATTTAAGATTATGGAGGGGTGAGTATCCAAATAACATTGTTTATTTTTACTGGATTTAAATATACGAGGGCCTCTAAGATTACAAGTAAACAAATAATGCAATGATAATTGACCATTTCAGATTGCCCGGTGGATTTTTTAGATTCATTACGACCGTATTCTGTTTTTTTACTTTTTTGCCCTTCAATATTATACAAAGTTATTTTTATTTTTATATAGAATTAAATGTTGGAACTTCTAAACGATTGACTAAGAATAGATACAAGAAAAATTGCATATAGAAATAGTTAATTTGTGAAGGCTTATTTATAGGCATAGTCATGACTTTTAAATGTGACTTTATGTCATGGGTTGTAACTATTCAATAAATAACAACTTTATAAAAAGTTGTAACTATTGAATAATGAACTATTTTTATGAAAAGTTGCATCTATTCAATAAGTAACTACTTTTATGAAAAGTTGTAACTATTGAATAAATAACTATCTTTATGAAAAGTAGCATCCGTTGAATAAATAATTACCTTTATGGAAGGTTGCATCTATTGAATAAATAACCACTTTTATTAATAATCACATCTCATAGTTATACATATTCACGATATAACTACTCATTCAATGGATACATCCATTCATCAAATCACTTTGTGATAAGTCACAATTGTATTGGAAACCATTCATTCGTATGACCACCAAGTCCAACATTTACTTCCTATCATCACAACAATTGACGATAACCACCTTCATCCATTAAAGTAGAAAATATGCATTTTATCGTAACATCACATGTGGCTGTTCGAGGGCCCTTTCGAATATCATTGTCACCATAATGAACATTTGGTTAACTTTAAACGAATATTATTAACATATTAATAATGTTTTTTTTTCCAATATTAATAACATAAGAAAGGTTATTTTCTCATAATAACTAAATTTAGAAACATAGATATTTTTTCGTTGCACAATTGATACTTTAATAAATTCATTCGTAGCAAATAAATATATAATTTGAAAGGATAAATACAAAATACACCTTTACATTTTGGGTTATTGTTAAATCATACCCCTGTATATATTTTTTTTAAATACCACTGCATTTTAGTAAAATTGCAAATCACACTCTCCAAATTATTAGTTTTAATGAAATTGAGATACATTTATATTCTACGTATGTCATGTATTCTGATTTCATGAAAAAGAAAAAAAAAACTCGAGGTCAATTAAACAAATATCCCAAAATCAATGATGGTTGCTTAATCACTATGAGGTTGTGGGTTGTTAAACAGAGAGTTGTTAACACTGTGTTTGGTTTGTACAAAACAGTGAGACTGTTAAGTGTAAAATATGTTGAAATTGTGAAAATTGATAGGTTTGTTAAAAGAGAAGTTAACAAACCTATTATATTGGGTAGGAAACAAACACTGGTTAAGGTTGTGTAACTCCAACTAGCTACCCAAACCTGACAACCAAACGTCCCCTATACATCTCGTTTCTTTCCCAATACTTCACTCTACATGTTAATAATCTATGTGGAATAAATCAGGAAATTGCTCCAAGAGAAAATGGATCCAATTGAACTCTTCATGAATGAAATCACTCAAACTCCGACGAACGCACGATTTTCATACCAAGCGAAGAAGGTGGTGTTTTGATTTTCGATTTTTATACCAGCCGAAGAAAGGGGTGATTTTTAATTTTTAATTTTCATACCCAGGTGAAGAAAGGAGGTGATTTTGGTTTTTATAGCATGCGAAGAAAGAGATTTTTTATTTTCAATTCTTAATTTCTATGTTTTATGGTTGTTTCGAAGGTCATGGGTCAAAATTGCAAATTCAGAAATTTTAAAGGAGAAAAAACATACCACGTAGACAATTAATCAAATATAAAAATAATATTTCACGACACTTTTCTTTTCTTTAAATAAAAAGGATATGTATTAATCAAAAAGTCAGTGTCGACATGAAAACACTCCCAAATCCTCTACTCAAGAGACGTGAGGAGAGCTAGGGAATGAGTTACAAAATTATGTTATCCTTTATTAGAAACAAAGATTAAAAAGATTAGAAATGGTGGATAACTCTTTAATGTCAAGTAAAATAACTCTAAGTTTAAAAGAATTAAAAAAATAAACCCATATCAAAATAACTATAAATATTAAGACTATTAAAATAAGGAATGATGTCTTTCAAATCTATAGTTATAGGCAAACAAAATGCGATAAGAAAATAGAAAATTAAGAAATCTGAAAGTGTAATTTATGGTTTTTAATTAAGAAGAGTATAGTCACGTCGAAACTGCAATAGCATATTGAAGCTGTCTGGAAAAAAGTGAGGAAGTGGGAACACAGAATTTCTGACACTTGCCCACTTTGAAATCTGAACAATCTCCCCTCTTGTTTCTCCCTCCCACATGCATTTCCCCACACTTTTTTTTTTAATTATAATATAAATCAACCAATTTGCTGCCATATATTATGCCATTATATGTATGTCAATCTGCTCTTTCCCATCCTCTGTCCCCTTCAAATGTTTCTCTAATCTAATTATTGGTCAAACTTGAACCACATCCACAACATCAAATTACTTAGTTTAATCCCGTGGACGTGTTTGGATTACGAGTTCGAGTAATGAATTGAGGTTATGTAAGTTTTATTGGTATTTGTTTATCAGTTTTAAAATATAGTATGATGCGTTTTTTTAATAAACTAATTAATTTTTTATAATTTCAACATGATTTACACCAATTAAGACCCGTAGTTTTAATAACCTCGGTTTAAATTCCGTGAGTCAAAGGCTTCCTTAATAATCATTATCAATGACCTTTTCTGATTTATTGGAAAACGAAAAGCAGCAATAGGAGAACAATGGAAAGGCCACTGACGAACTGCATCGTGGAGTGTAGCCTGTCGGTATGATAAAATAAAACACAACCTCATCAACTTCCATATGAGTAGGTAAAGGTGCACCCAAAGTTGAGATAAAAAAAAAAAATCTAGTTAATAAAATATTTTAAATCAGAAGTCAATAATCAATAATTTTTTAAGTTTGATTAGATTTTACGTTTTTATAATTTTATTAATAAAGTTTAAAAATAAAAATACCTTAATGATATATTAATTAAATATTGAAAGCGAAGATGAAATTTATAAGGTTCATCCTTGGAATTCAAGCTCATTGAGGGAGCCATAAGCCCATAACCATATATATGTTGCCGCTGTACGGTGTCTGTTCAAAAAAAAAAATTATAATGTTAATAAACTGATAGGAGAAGGTTCGCTAATATTCCTAGATGTAGGAATTTTTCCCTTTAATAATTAATCATGTGTATAAGTATTGGTAAGTTGTGAACTCTATAATTTCTTTATTATTGATAATAAATACATATATGACAGCCTATATTGAAGAAAAATGTATGAAAATTTTCGTGAGTACTAAAAATTATCTCTTCTTTACCGGTAAAAAGAAAAGTGTTATTTGTACATTTATTAGTTTTATGAATTATACTTCTCTCCTCACCTTCATATGTGTCTTATTTTTTTGTTTCGGTTAGCCCACAATTTAGTTTTTTTTCCTTAAAACTTTCATAAAAATCTATTATGACATTTATTGTTAAATTTTCATATTGTATTAAAAAAAAAAACTTAAGCTACCTTTTTGGAAACCTGATGGCTGATGTTACAATTGATATACGTGATATAAACACCCAAAGTATGCAAAGTGTCAAGTGCAACATTTCTGTTAAATGTATTGTATAAAATAAAGATAGCACAGTGATTTGTCACTGCAAGCAAGTTATGAAATATCTTAGCTCATAATTAGTAGGTTTTATTTTAGGGACAATTGCTGAAATAACATTTTTACACACTAATTATTAAAATGTCAGGACTTTTTAAAAATAACTCAAATAACATAATCATAGTTCAATAAATTTATTGAAATAAAAAAGTAAAAAAAAAAAATAATAAATTGATTGAAAATAATAATGAAAAATAATCAAATAGTTTGATATCTTATTAAATTTGAACTTAAAAAAGAAAAAAACAAATAAATTCATTAAAAATACCCATGAAAAATAGTTCAATAAATTTATTGAACCATAATTATGCTATTTGAATAATTTTTAAAAAGTTATGACATTTTAGTAATTAGAATGCAGATTTATGCTATTTGAGACAAATTCTTTTTATTTTTAACATTATTTTGTATACTCACACTCTATAAATAGAGTTGTGTATTTGATAAAAAAAAGAATACAGTCCCTTTGGGCCCGTTTGGTAACCTTCCCCATTTCCATTTCTTATTTCTATTTCTTGTTTCTCATTCCTATTTTTCAAAAAAAAAAAAATGTTTGGTAGTTGTTTCTTATTTCTTGTTTCTGAATACAAAAAAAGAAACAAAAATATATTTGGTAACTATTTGTTGTTTTTGTTTCTCATTTTAAAAAAATAAAAATATGTTGAAAATATTACAACTTTAAATAAAATATTTAAAAATATTTTATCAATATAATCTTTGAATATTTATAATATATTTTATAAGTCAAAACAGGACAACGTAATAATTTATCAATATATTAAAAAATTTGGAAACAAAAATGAGAAATAAGAAACTAGAATTTGCTGTTTCTAAAGTTTATACACAATTTTGGGAAGAGTTTCTAAAAAAAGGAGAAATTAGAAAAATTTTGATAAAAAAAATAAAATTAGAATTCAGTCCCTTTGTTTACTCATACTCTATAGATTTATATACTTTTTATTACAAATTATTATTTTCTTTCTCTCTTTATCATCTTCTTCCCAAAAAAGGAAAGAACATAAAAAAATAAAGAAAAAAAAAATAGAAATATCTTTAAGTATAGGTTAAATCCCCCAACAATTTTAGAAATTAATTGATGTATAAAACTCGAACGAACAATTAAACAAAAATAAGTAAGAAAAAAAATATTCACCAATTTGATTAGAGAAATAGTGACCCAAGTAACCCGAGTAATAAAAAATTAAAGGTACAAAAATGGTTATACGGATAAATGCTAGAAGAAGACATCTTCCAACCAATCATCAATAACGACATAGACAGTTAATGCACATGGTTCTATCCTCACTTTAGTTGGCATTTCGAATCCTATTTTGTTTTTTTGCTTCACTTCCATCATTGGAGTTGTGCTTCTCCACTCGATCTTTCTCGATTCAATTTCGATCATTTTGGAAAGGATAAAAAAACTTGTGTATAATATTTGGTTGAATTATTTATATCTAATTTTAGATATTGTATAATTAAGTCTTACCAATAAATCATTTCATTAGTGATGTGCTTAATTATAAATTTGATTTGAGAATTTATTAACTTTTGATGTATTAATGTCATTCATTGACGAAGGAAAAATATCTGAAAATAATATTTAGAAAAGAATGGTTAGTTGGAGAGAGATTTTTTTTAAAAAAAAGGTGTAAAATTGGGATTTTGTAGAGGAAAAACCACTAAAATGGCTTAAAATGGATACTAGTGTAATTAAATATAAAACACAAATATAATTATAAATATAGGCTCCGATTTGATTTAATGAGTAAAAATTTCTATACATATGAGTAGATTTTGTGAAATTTCAAAATTTTGTTATATGCACGAGTAATGTTTTTATATGATAATTTTAGACTCTCATCTTTTGGTACTCAAACTATAGTTTAAATATATTAGGTTGAGAATTTTCCTAAGAAGAATAAAGGCAAGACACTTTTAAAGCCCTACTCCTAAAAGCCCATAAAAGAAAATGGGGAAAATTATATAAAACCACCCTGAATTATAAGGGTTGTTCGTACACTTTTAAACTTTTAATTTGAACAATTGACCCCTTAAACTTTATAAAGTATTAAAAACTAGGTTTATTAAATTTTAAATTGACAAATTACTCCCTTAAATTATTAAATTTAGATCCTAAAAAATCAATTTAGAGACGAATAATATATCACAAATATCAACTAGGTGGACAAAGATGAGATCAGAGAAGAAATCCTCATCTCCGCCACCACATGGATTTTGGGATCGGGTCAAGGTCAAGGCTGAGCGGTGGGGTATGGGTTTTTGGAGACCCACTCTCATAAAGATTTTATCAAATAATTTGTGAATTAATAATTTTAAAGGGGTAATTTGTCAACTGGAATTTTATAAGTCAATATTTTAACATTTTAAAAATTTAAAGAGTCAATTGTTGAAATTAAAAATTTAAGAAGGCAAATACTACAACTCCTATAATTTACAACGAGCTTATGGAATTTTCCTAACTAAATATATATATATGACTTGTCAAGGGGAAACCCTAAAGTTGGGAAAGCAACAAAAGAATAGGGAGCCACTTATAATTAGACAAATGGTAAGCATATATAAAAGAGAAATTTCATTAGATGGCAGATTTTTATTCAATATTTGTAAAAATATCAATTCAAAAAAATATTTATAAATATAGCAATTTTTATCATGTTTATCAATGATTAACAGTGATTTATGTGTTTATCAGTGATAAACTTAGCGTATAAATATGTAATTCAATGTTTATCACTGATAAGCCCGATTAAAATTTGCTATATTTGTAAATATTTTTTTTGAGTTTTTATTTTTACAAATATTACCAAAAAATTTGCTAGATTTGCCAATGCCCCTATAAAAAATAGAAAAGAGATGAATAAAAACTATTTTTTTTATTTATTAATAATTTAAATCAATAGATAATTAATTTAAATTTAATATCATTCTATAAATTTCTTTTGAATAAATTATTAATTAAATCTCATGTACTTAATTATTTTATAACGTTAGACTTCAAAATTATGGGGAACATTTGAGATTAAAATTTCTAAATTATAATATTCCATGAACATAATGTAATTAGCTAAGAGGGAACCTAATGAACCTATACGCGTAACCTGCAATTCAAACCTGTAAAACAAACACCGGCTTAAAGGTGAAAACCAAATTAGCCATGGAAAAATAAACGTGTGATTATAAATCCAGAAAGATACGTACAAGATTTTAGTCCTTGAAAAACACAAGCATATAGCACATTATATGGAAGATAGATAGCATATATTGAATCCAACTATTGAGTATATTTTATTGAGTAGGGTAGGTAGGGGGGGCAACATCCACTAATTATAAGCACATTTTTTATAAGTACAAAAAAGAAGAAAAGATATATATTTAATCCAACTTAAATCACAAGGTTCTTCTTCTCTCCTTCCATGTAGTTTCATAAAAAGATAGCCTATAAACAAAACTTTTAGTCTGTCACTGCCAAATATATATACATATTTATATATAGAGAGAGAGAGATTTGGTTAGGAATCCCAATCTTATATGGTTTATTATATTATTACATAGCACTAAACCTTAGCTAGGGTTATGCTTTTTTTTTTTTGTGTTTTTTAAAGGGCTATAATAATTTAGGGTTTCCTTTGAAGTTTGAGGCGATTGCTTTGAGCTGGATGTCATGAGCATTAGGTTCCTCTTTACCATTTTAAACCCTAACATAATATAAGGTTCATACATATCTTGGCCTCTTTTATTCTTTCCACATTAATCATTTTCTTGTTTCAAGGGTAGAGTTTGATTACGTTTTTCTAGAAGACGTTCTCTCTCTAAATCTTCCACATTGTTAAGTAAGGTTTTTTTTAGTGATTTTTAGAAAGTTCTGAAACTATTTCAGTAATTTTCTATTTTTCTAACATAAATTAGCATGAGAAATAATTTTAAATCACTTGAAAAGTTAAAAATACATATATCTTTCAAATAATTGAGAAGGAAAAAAATTTACTTTAAAGCTTTACGAATTTCTACTTTCTTTCTGATTAGTCTATTTTTATTAAATTCTGAAAATGAATAGATCCACGTATTTATTAAATATAATATAAAATGTTATATATATAGTTGATAAAAATAAAATTGGTAAGTGTTGTATGTATTTAGAAAGATTTATAAATCCACTGCTTATTCTAATTTCATTGAGATTTGATTAACAATATCAATATGGGTTCTGAACAACGTTCTGAAGAAGCTCAATATTTGAAGGCAATTGTTAAATCGAAGCCTATTCTGTTTAAGATTAAAATAATATTTTATTTTATTAATTAATATAAACAGATTAATATGTTGTGTTTTTTGTGGGACATTATCTAAAAATACATTTTAATCTTCTCTTATCTCAATTTCCCTTCTAAAAAATTCACACAAATTAGCTAAGGAATATTAAAACTTTTCACCAAACAAGACTGGGTTCCTATTACTTCGTGCCGTTTGAGATAAACTCTAATTTTAAAAATAAAAATAAAAATTTAAAAGCTATATCAAACCGGCCTTAAATTTCAGAGGCTGTTAATTTATGAATAGATTCGTTGTTAATTATATTTCATAAATATATTTATCAATTATTATACTTTTCATTCTATAGAAAAACTAAATAAAGTTACATCAGAAAATAATTAGAAAGGAAGACAAGTTTATTTTTTTATTTTTTATTTTTGTGTTCTAAAGGTATATAATGAACATGTTGATTCAAGTTTTCCAGCAAGTAACAATAAACCAACTTTATTAATAACAAACTGACAATTAAAACGAGGCCGAGTCGAGTCGAGCCGAGCCGAGCCATGAATATCTAGTGCTAAAGAGAAGCTCTCATGGACAGCAAGGAAAAATAAGAATGATGAAGAAGACAACAAAATCAAACAGCAAAAGTTTGCTGGTCGGAAACACGAGATTCATGGAATCTGGCAATGAAGGCAGAGGCTTTTCGATCAATACCGGGTTCAGCTACCCAACGTCCTTTATCTTCATCACTAGGCCACATCCTTCGTCGAATATCGGCTCCTTCATCCCAGTTAGCCTCTTCTGATCTACTTCCCATTGGAAAACAACAGCTCTTCAATATGCTGCAAATTGAGCACTTGAATGACTTCCTACTCATCTTCTCTTCTGTTTCGACTCTCTCGGTGTCTCGGCTTAAACTCGATGGCGAAACACGGTTGTTTCTCTTCTTCTCCCCTTGGTTTCTTAGCTAGCTGTGCATCCAAAAGGATTTACGTTTGGAATAAACGTTAGTAGAACCCTTGGATGCCCTTGAGTGACAGTAGAGAATAATTAAGTACATGAGTTTATATAGTGGGAGGGATGACACAGAGTTTTTCTGTTTCAGAGTCTTAAAAAATTATTTAAAGTGACTCCTATAATATGACTCATTTTATGAATAATTATTAGATTGTGGTAAAAGTAATGGTAAACATATAATTACTCACAAATGATTGGGTGTGTGGAATAATTTCTATTTTATTGGTACATATTAATATTATATTTAATAAATATATATATCGATCTCGTTAAATATATTTAATTCAATAGAGATATATCATATATGAAAATAAAGAGGTCGTTAGTGTTAGCTTTTAGATTTGAAATGGACGTTCATGATCTACTGAAATGACATGGTTAAAGAGAAGGGGTACCCTTGGCTTTTGAGGTAATTAGAATGGTAGGTATCAAAGCACAAGTATTCTTGTCCTCTACTTTTTATTCAATTGACCACTTTTCAAGGGCACAGTCCCACATCCTTTCCCTTTTTTATACTTTTCCACAAGGGATTCTCCCCTCCCTAACTCCCTCTTTTAAATATTGCCTACGGAAACTATTTGGCTTCTACACAAATGACAAAATCCCTCACTTTTTTTTTTTTTTTTATGATTCCAAATATTGATTAATCTCAAAAAGCAAATAAAATAGATAAGAACTGAAAGTATATATGAACTTCAGAATTAAGGAAAACTTAAATAATTGCTAACTTTTATTTACAGCCTTAACCTGCAGGAAATTACAGGTTGTCCCAAAATATGAGTAAGTATAGGTTGGATTTGGGGTGGCAGTATTTTTAGGGGTGGGTTTGGCTCACACCTCTGGGTATGTTGTTGAGTTACACCCACCTAATCAGTGTTTGACAAGCGTTCTTATTTAAAAATCTCTTTCTTTTTATAGTTTTCAACATATTTTATATTCACATTTTGTACTATTTAAACACAAAATAATCTCAGGTTTAATAACTTTGTACTCAACAAACTCAGGTTTAATAATTCCGTCCAAATCTGAGAGTCAAACACCTCGATATTACACAATATTTTTCACACTTTCCTTTCCGTGGAGTTTTATTTTTCACACTTTCCTTTCCGTGGAGGAAGTTATTAGATGTGGTTCGTCACAATCTGGTTTTCACACACTCTTGATTATGAGATATATATTTTAAGAAGAAAGATGCATTTAGTAGCGAGCCAGATTGCATGAAACATATCAAATAAATTCTCCAAACAAAAACTAATCTCAATGTTTAGCTTTTAATTGCAAATTTTTGTGAAAAAATGAGAAATTGTATAATCTAAAAGCAATCCACTGTCTGCATAAATATCTTGTGAGAAGTGCATGCACCGCCAGATTTTAAATAATATATTATGGCCTTTCAATATAAGAATATATCAAAGTCTGATTTATTTTGTTGCTTTTCATTATCACCCTCTATTAAATCTTTAATTTAATTTAATTAATGATTTATAATGTTCCTTTTGGGTATGTGGAAGAACCTTAGAAGGAAAGGAGTAGAGGTTGAGGGGAGTTTCTAAGAAAACTTTGGTGTCCACAGTGCATTCAAGCTGTCTACCTTTTAGGCATCTAAAAGCAATCCACTGTCTGGCTTGTACATCTCTCTCTCCACTTTATTCCAATCTTAAATCAATTCCCTCACACATAAATGAATTTTAAAAGGTAAACTACTTCTTTCGTGTCTGAAGTTTTAGACGTCCTATCTACTTGGTCCTTATATTTTTAATTTGTGTTTAAATGGTCCCTCAATTTTGAACGTCGTGTCAAATTATTAGGTCTCACGTTTTCAATTTGTGTTGATTTTGGCCAAAGAAGCTGACAAAATCTATTTTCTTTTCACCAAAACAATCTCGAACATTTGGCTGGGAATAAATGAAATCGACAAGTACATATTGAATAATTCAGCAAATGATGATATTATTTAAAAGAATTGGTTAAATTATTTTACTGTTTAATTTCTCTATACAAAAGACTATGGCTTTCTCTTCTGCAAAGCCCCTCTCCGAGCTTGGGGACAAGACCCCGTCTCCTTCCAAAGTGAGGGCAAATTTAGGAATATCTTAAAAGTTATCAACCAAGGCGACTTAAAAGTTGTACATAGTTAACATAAACATATCTCAACTGATTAGTTAATTACTTTCTTCTTTTGACTTCTCCTTCCTCTAATTTAGACATAATAGAGGGGTGTTTAAAAATATTTTTAAAGTGTAAGAGTATGATTTAATAATAATCTTAAAGTACAAAGATATATTTTATAATTAACTCTTTTAAAAAATAGCACTTTGATTATGTAATAAACCACTTTTATTAATTTATTGAAAGTTCTAAAATCATAAAAAATAACTAGACTTGAAAAATCAATAAATTTTAATTTAAAATATCTCAAATTTTATGGTATTATCTTAAATTGGGAGAAGAGAAACTCAAACTTTCGACCTTAAAAGAGAGTAAATATCTAACCAATTGAAATATTGATAATTTAATAATACTAGAGAAAAATTAATGAAAACAAATTCATTAATTTTATAAAATAAATAAAAATTAGAAATGAAGGTTAAGTTTCATTAGGACCCAATTTTCAAGGTCAATTAGGTAAACTTCCCATTGTTTTAAGTGATTATTTATTTCTCACTAAAAAAAAGGTGATTATTTATTTACAAATATTACATCAAAATCTGCTACTAGTGAAATTTACTTACATATCTTGCCCTAATTTATATATACTAGTATATTAACACGTGCATTGCACGTGATATGTTTTTATAGTATCTTATTTTATATTAATGAAATAATATGCTATAAATTCAAACAAACATCTTGAATTTCCAAAACATACCTTAGGAATAATGTAATAATATGCTATAAATTACATTTTAGAAAGAAATATCATAATATGGAATTAATAATTAAAACAACCAAATTAAATTTGAAAAAGTATATAAACATTTGTAAACAATAATAATTTAAATAATAATATTAGTTGATAAAAAAGGGAAGATGATATTTATATTTCTAAAATAATATATTAATTTCATTATTTTTAAATTAATATTTTGTATATAGTTTTAGAAGTTATAGTTCAAAATAATAGTCAACTTCGAGAGAAAAAAGTAAACTATTTTATTAAAAAATATTTTAAATTAATTGTATTAAATAAGAGAATGTAATAATAAAAATTAATAATTAATTGTTAGTGAAAATTAATTATTGTGTGGCATATTTGTAAATTTTATAATTAAAAAGGTGTATAATTGTCTTAAAATGCTTTTAAAACATCCCCACTTAGATATATATATATATATATATATATATATATATATATTTTGCCGTAATCTAAATGGTCATAAGATAGCTATTGAGCGCCGACACAATTTTAGGTTAAGGTTATCAACGAGAGGTAGAATTACACAAACTTCTCCAATTTTCAATTTTAGATTTCTCATTGTTTCATTCCATTCCTTGGCCATTTTGGTTTCTAATTAATATTCCAATTTTTATTTCTTCATAGAAACCAACCAAGAAAAAAGTTGAAGAATATGACCAAAGGAAAAGGAACATCAACGATTGAGTTTATTTCCATTAGGGTTCCATATCTTCCAGAAGAGATCATCTTCAACATTCTCACTCGGAAATCGGCCGAATTCTTACACAATGTCGCAAGGTTAGTTTGCAAATTTTGGGGCATGATAATATTTGGACGACAATTCATAGAGATGAATCTATCTCTTTCGTATCCTAGTCTCTTTTTCAGAGTATCTCATTCGATTACTAGACAATTTTTCAGAGTATCTCATCCGAATACTAGACAATTTTTTAGAGTTTCTACATTCAAGAAACGTCAATTCTACATTCAACTAACAAACTGCGGCGAAAAATTTGGACCCCGACGATTGGAATTTATGAAGAGAGAATTGCAAGGAAAATTAGAGGATTCTTATAGCGGTTTGATGTTATTCGAGTATGATCATGATTTGATGGTCGTAAATCCGGTCACTGGACAAATCTCATATCTCCCTCATCATCCCACAAAGGAAGATATTGGCTCTTATGGGTGCAATATGAATGTTTCATATTTACCTCGTACTAGGCAAGTTAAAATTGTTCATCGTTATAGAAACCCTAACCAACATATTTGGAGTGTTTTCACTATTGGTAGTGATACTTCATGGAGAAGCTTGAAGAATGATAATGTGACTATTTATAAGGATGTTCCATATTTTTATTCATTTTCAGTTGGTGGTTTTGTTATTTATACTTCATTGGAGGAGTGGAAAACTGGGAAGATGTTTTTGGTCATTGACCTTCATGATGAATCTTTTCACTTGGTTCATGGACCACCTCTGATAATTCGACGGCATTCGGAGCTCATTCCAATGGATAAACAACTATATGTTATTTCATTCGAGGAAAATAGAATAACGATATGGAAGATGGTGAATTTTCGACAAAGCGAATGGGTGGAAGTTTTTAATACTGTGCTAGATGGTGAGTTGAAATCAGTTTTGGTAAATAAAATAATTACTACTGTTTCGTGGTTGGAGAATCATAAGATATTGATTTTTGTAATAGACAGGGAGAGGATGATGGCGTTTAACTTCAAATTAAAAAAGAGTTGTTTCATCCGCAAGCCCAAAAGATTTTTCGATAATTATGGTTACTTGCATCACAATCAGAGTCTCATTTCTTGGTAACCCTACGATTTAGCTGTAGAGAAGGAGGACCATTTGTTCACTCAAGGTTTTAAGTGATTTATTATTTTCAACTTTCATTACAAAAATTCAATTGTTATTAGTTATGTTTATGTGACTAGAGATGGGATAATCTTTTATGTGTTTGAACGAACATAGCTCAAGTGGTCAGACATCTATTTTTTTTTTCCTAAGATTATTTTTTCCTCAATTATATTTGTTGTGCTTATATATTGTGTTTTTGGTCCATCAAGGAAAGCACGCTAAATTGTTGTCTTGGCATCTATATTTTTTACAATGTCCACATCATGCATAGCTAAGGTTACTATTAAATTGCTTTTTTTTTCTTTTCTATTAAGATTCTCTACTCCTATTTTGAGGCTTTTGACTAATGGATTCACATATCCTTTGCAGCATCCTAAGAAAGATCAATTGAAACATCTCATCAACAATATTTTATTAGGTTGCAAGGAAGAATTGTGGTAAGTTAGTTTATGATAAAAAAAAAAGTATCCCTTTAAGATGCTTAATTTGAGGGACTCACCAGATTCACTTGAGATGCTAAAAGTTTTCAAAAATATTTAAGAGTATTACCAAATTTCATAATTAAATTGAAAAGGTAAACTGGAAATAAGACCTATGTGTTCTTGGTTAAATACAAACACACTTTTTGTGGTTAACAAATGATAATTTATACTGTTTCGATAGTATACAATTAGATGACTCCCCACTAACTATTAATTAAATAATGTTGAGACCCACTTTTTAATTTTTATTTTCCTCCCTCTTTTCCCTTGACAAACTTAACTTCGTCCTTTTCATGGAGGGAACTCGATCTCTTACGTCTCGCATATTAATGTGGAAATAAAATAAAAAGGTGGATTTTCACTCATGTGAACAAAATACCGCCACAAGAAGGAGTGCTTCATCTAGTTAAGGAGCCAAACTTCTTTATTTTGGCCACATAGGACAAAATTTATTTTTATTTTTTTTAATTATATTATTTTTACCGAAACAATCTCGAACATTTGATTGAGAATAAATGAAATCGACAAGTACATAATGCATCAAATGATGATATGTTCTTGAGCATAGCTCAACTGGTTAGACATATACTCCCTTCCCTTTGAGGTCGAAAGTTCGAGTCTCCGCTCCCATTTTGATGTAATCTCAAAAAAGAAAAAAAAATGATATGTTATTTAAATTTTTTGATCAAATTATACTACTGTCTAATTTCTCTATACAAAACACTATGGCTCTCTATACAAAACACTATATATATACTAGTATATTAACACGTGCATTGCACGTGATATATTTTTATAGTATCTTATTTTATATTAATGAAATAATATGCTATAAATTCAAACAAGCATCTTGAATTTCCAAAACATACCTTAGGAATAATGTAATAATATGTTATAAATTACATTTTAGAAAGAAATATCATAATATGGAATTAATAATTAAAACAACCAAATTAAATTTGAAAAAGTATATAAACATTTGTAAACAATAATAATTTAAATAATAATATTAGTTGATAAAAAAGGGAAGATGATATTTATATTTCTAAAATAATATTAATTTCATTATTTTTAAATTAATATTTTGTATATAGTTTTAGAAGTTATAGTTCAAAATAATAGTAAACTTCGAGAGAAAAAAGTAAACTATTTTATTAAAAAATATTTTAAACTCATTGTATTAAATAAGAGAATGTAATAATAAAAATTAATAATTAATTGTTAGTGAAAATTAATTATTGTGTGACATATTTTGTAAATTTTATAATTAAAAAGGGGTATAATTGTCTTAAAATATATCTAAAACATCCCCACTTTTATATAGTAGAGATTAGAGATAATATATATATATATATATATATATATATATATATATATATATATATTTTGCCCTAATCTAAATGGTCATAAGATAGCTATTGAGCGCCGACACAATTTTAGGTTAAGGTTATCAACGAGAGGTAGAATTACACAAACTTCTCCAGTTTTCAATTTTAGATTTCTCATTGTTTCATTCCATTCCTTGGCCATTTTGGTTTCTAATTAATATTCCAATTTTTATTTCTTCATAGAAACCAACCAAGAAAAAAGTTGAAGAATATGACCAAAGGAAAAGGAACATCAACGATTGAGTTTATTTCCATTAGGGTTCCATATCTTCCAGAAGAGATCATCTTCAACATTCTCACTCGGAAATCGGCCGAATTCTTACACAATGTCGCAAGGTTAGTTTGCAAACTTTGGGGCATGATAATATTTGGACGACAATTCATAGAGATGAATCTATCTCTTTCGTATCCTAGTCTCTTTTTCAGAGTATCTCATTCGAATACTAGACAATTTTTTAGAGTTTCTACATTAAAGAAACGTCAATTCTACATTCAACTAACAAACTACGGCGAAAAATTCCGACCCCGACGATTGGAATTTATGAAGAGAAAATTGCAAGGAAAATTAGAGGATTCTTATAGCGGTTTGATGTTATTCGAGTGTGATCATGATTTGATGGTCGTAAATCCGGTCACTGGACAAATCTCAAAACTCCCTCATCATCCCAGAAAGGAAGATATTGGCCCTTATGGGTGCAATATGAATGTTTCATATTTACCTCGTTCTAGGCAAGTTAAAATTGTTCATCGTTATAGAAACCCTAACCAAATTTTTTGGAGTGTTTTCACTATTGGTAGTGATACTTCATGGAGAAGCTTGAAGAATGATAATGTGACTATTTATAAGGATGTTCCATATTTTTATTCATTTTCAGTTGGTGGTTTTGTTATTTATACTTCATTGGAGGAGTGGAATACTGGGAAGATGTTTTTGGTCATTGACCTTCATGATGAATCTTTTCACTTGGTTCATGGACCACCTCTGATAATTCGACGGCATTCGGAGCTCATTCCAATGGATAAACAACTATATGTTGTTTCATTCGAGAAAAATAGAATAACGATATGGAAGATGGTGAATTTTCGACAAAGCGAATGGGTGCAAGTTTTTAATACTGTGCTAGATAGTGAGTTGAAATCAGTTTTGGTAAATAAAATAATTGCTACTGTTTCGTGGTTGGAGAATCTTAAGATATTGATTTTTATAATAGACGGGAAGAGGATGATGACGTTTAACTTCAAATTAAAAAAGTGTTGTTTCATCCGCAAGCCCAAAAGATTTTTGGATAATTATGGTTACTTGCATCACAATCAGAGTCTCATTTCTTGGTAACCCTACGATTTAGCTGTAGAGAAGGAGGACCATTTGTTCAATTTATTATTTTCAACTTTCATTACAAAAATTCAATTGTTATTAGTTATGTTTATGTGACTAGAGATGGGATAATCTTTTATGTGTTTGAACGTACATAGCTCAAGTGGTCAGACATCTATTTTTTTTTTCCTAAGATTATTTTTTCCTCAATTATATTTGTTGTGCTTATATATTGTGTTTTTGGTCCATCAAGGAAAGCACGCTAAATTGTTGTCTTGGCATCTATATTTTTTACAATGTCCACATCATGCATAGCTAAGGTTACTATTAAATTGCTTTTTTTTTTTTATTAAGATTCTCTACTCCTATTTTGAGGCTTTTTGACTCATGGATTCACATATCCTTTGCAGCATCCTAAGAAAGATCAATTGAACATCTCATCAAAAATATTTTATTAGGTTAGAATTGTGGTAAGTTAGTTTATGATAAAAAAAATATCCCTTTAAGATGCTTAATTCGAGGGACTCACCAGATTCACTTGAGATGCTAAAAGTTTTCAAAAATATTTAAGAGTATTACCAAATTTCATAATTCAATTGAAAAGGTAAATTGCAAATAAGACTTATGTGTTTTTGGTTAAATACAAACACATTTTTTGTGGTTAACAAATGATAATTTATACTGTTTCGATAGTATACAATTAGATGACTCCCCCACTAACATTATTAATTAAATAATGTTGAGACCCACTTTTAATTTTTATTTTCCTCCCTCCTTTCCCTTGACAAAACTTAACTTCGTCCTTTTCATGGAGGGAACTCTCTTACCTCTCGCATATTAATGTGGAAATAAAATAAAAAGGTGGATTTTCACTCATGTGAACAAAATACCTCCACAAGGAGTGCTTCATCTAGTTAAGGAGCCAAACTTCTTTATTTTGGCCACATAGGACAAAATCTATTTTTATTTTTTTTAATTATATTATTTTTACCGAAACAATCTCAAACATTTGGTTGAGAATAAATGAAATCGACAAGTACATAATGCATCAAATGATGATATGTTATTGAAGATAATTTCAACCTGCGTTACATGTACTCATTTCCTTTCGGCTTTGGTCGAAGGTTCGAGTCCCCGCTCCCCACTCGATGTAATAAAAAAAAATGATATGTTATTTAAATTTTTTGATCAAATTATACTACTGTCTAATTTCTCTATACAAAACACTAGGGGTGAAACCGGTTCGGTCCGGTTCGGTTTTCTAATGAAATTGTGAAAACCGGACCGGTCATATAGACAAACCGGTCCGGTTAAAATCGGTTCGGTTTTCTGGTTTTTTTTTTTTTTTAATAATTGATCAGACTATATTGGACTGGGCTGAATTATGTATTGGGCCAGAATGAATGGGATGGGCCAGCCCACTTTTGTTTTATTAAGAATTAAGATATAATTAAAGATGAAAGAAAAAATGCCTTACCTGGGAGTTGAACCTGGGTCTAGGAAGGGGAACAAGTGCATGCTGACCACTTGATCTACAGCCTCAACTTTGAACAAAATATACAATATTTAATATATATATGTTTTCCGGTTTTTGGTTTAAACCGAAACTAAATTATCAAAACCGAAAACCGAACTGGTTCAGTTCGGTTTTCGGTTTCTAGTAAGAAAAAACCGAACGGTTCGGTTCGATTCAGTTTTCCGGTTTTTTCGGTTTTCCGGTTTGAATTTTCACCCCTACAAAACACTATGGCTTTCTCTTCTACAAAGCCCCTCGAGCTTGGGGACAAGACCCATCTCCTTCCAAAGCTAGGGCAAATTTAGGAATACCTTAATCGGTTATCAACCAACATGACTTAAAAGTTGTACATAGTTAACATCCAACATACCTTCAATTGACTAATTAATTACTCTTTTGTTATATTCGAATTCTCCCTCATTTAATTTCAATATAGTGCATAGGTGGTTAATAACATTTATAAAGTATAAAATATGATTTTAACAATAATTTAAAATGCAAAAGTATATTTTACATTTAACTCTTTTAAAAAATAGCACTTGATTGTGTTATAAACAACTTTTACTAATTTATTGAAAGTTCAAAAATCATAAAAAATAACTAGACTTTGAAAAATCAATAAATTTTAATTTAAAACATCACAAATTTTTAGATATTATTTTAAAATGTGGGAGAATGGAGATTCAAAATTTTGATTTAAGAAGAGAGTAAGTATTTAATCAATTAAAATATTGATAATTCAGTAATATAAGAGAAAAGTTTAATAAAAATGAAATCATTAATTTATGAAAGAAATAAATATCATGTTTATAATTTTTTATGTTTTAAAATATCAATTAAAAGTGATAAAAAAATATATATATATCAATTAAAAAAAGTGAAGATTTTTTTTTTGGGTTGCAAATTAACCCATGTAATTTTGGGTATTGCAAATATCACCACCCTTAATCTTTCAATTTTCGCAACCCATTGGTCAAACTGAGAAACCCTCAAAGTTTTATCTTTTTCGGTCATCGCCGACGACGCCATATCATATTTCTTCTTTTCGTTCAGTAAAAGAAAATAATCTGCTTCTTCAGCTTCTCTTTCTTTCTGAACGTATTGATTTCATTCACCCTTTGTTTTTCCCTTTTCCCTGTTTTTAATTTATTAATCGTATTTTTTTATCGAATCACTGGTGCAGATATCTTCTTTCAATTTCCATGGCTGAGGAAAATAAAATTGAATTTCATATTCAGGAAGATGGAACTTCAGAGCCCACTAATGGAATTGAACAAGAGGCTGCTGAACTTGCTCTGACATCAACCAAGGATGAAGATGATGATGGGAAAGGTGAATTAATTAATAAAATTGGTTTTTTTTACTAGGTTTTTATCTTTAGTTAAAGTTGTCCCTGTCGATGGCGATTGGGGTGTGTGTGCCTAAACCCTAAGAAATCAAAGAATATTGGTAAAAATTGGGGGGGGGTGCTTAGAAATCTCCAATACCCAGTTCATCATGCAAAGTGGGTTACTTTTTCTTCAATCTTTCTCAAGTATTTAACCTTCCATTCCATGACATAATGTCCAAATCATGAATTTGACCTTTTTAGGACAATATATTTCCAAGATATTCCTTTGCATGATGTTTGGAAACATAGGTTGAACTGCATTGAGCTCAAGTAAAGCAAACTTTACTGAGATAGTTATTACAATTAGGTAGATGATCGTATGCTTTCATAGAACACGTTATGAATAACAGAGATGATTTTTTTTTTTAACAATCATACAAAAAATGGTAATTAGTTATAAGCTTATTTACTGCAGCACGTAGTAAATGATTAAAATTATGAACTTTCTCATTTTGAGTTTTTAAAAGTACTTTCACATTATGATATGTAAGATGATTATTATATTCTCATTAGGGGTTTGATATTTGATTCTGTACTTCCATTTTATCTGGTTTACTGATGCATGTAATGGGATGATGTTATTCCCCTCATTTTGCAGAAGGGTTAAAGAAAAAGAAGAAGAAAAATAAAAGCAAGTGAGAACCTTTTTCCTTTATATGCACTTCTTATTTTCTTTGTGTGTATGTTTTTTTCTTGTGTGTGGGTGGGTGGGGGGTTGATAGGGGATTGTAAGTTTATCTTGAAGTTTGATATTGTTCTTTCATGAATAGGAAAAAGAACAAAGTGCCTCAACAGACCGATCCACCATCTATTCCCGTCATCGATCTTTTCCCGTCTGGGGATTTTCCGGAAGGTGAAATTCAACAGTACAATGATGAGTGAGTATAGAGACATGATTTAATCTTGTATATTAATTATTTTCTTGTCATTGTTGCTCAATATGAAAATCACATTTGGCTCGATTAAGAAAGCATGCATGATAGATAAAACATGGTATATATACATTTGTAAGTCATCTTTCAAAGATTGAATAACAATATATAGTGATGTATGAAAAAACAACACTACATATATTGTCAAGTTGTTCACGACTTTAGCTTACTTGGCATATTATGTAACTTATGATAAGAAGCGTATATATTGGTCATGAGTAAAAAAGTCTGCCTTTGTGGTGTATATTTTATGACTATACTCCTGCGGTCTTTTTGAAAGAACTTTGCACTTGCATCAATTGAGTCTAAAAGCAAGAAATTTATTTATCTTAAGATAAGAAGCTTGAAACCTTTTTTATTAGCATAAAAAATTTCTCCATTTTGTTATCTTATTGCCTAGTCATACAATCGTTTATTATATTAGAAAAAATAGTAAAAATGTATTGTTTACTGCCTCACCGCACTGACTATTCAAGCTCATTCAGTTCTTACTCAATTTGTAATGTTCTCTTTAATAGTAACCTATGGAGGACCACATCTGAAGAGAAGAGGGAGCTGGAGCGCCTTGAAAAGCCAATGTACAATTCAGTTCGCCGAGCAGCTGAAGTTCATCGCCAGGTCTTGTAAATACTTTATCATATGAGTGTTTGCTTTATTACGTAGTATGAATATATCACACTGTTATTCTGGAACAATCAGAGGAATTAGCCTTGTTTTTTTGTTACTAAAAGGTTAGGAAATACATAAGAAGCATATTGAAGCCAGGGATGTTGATGACTGACCTGTGTGAGACCTTGGAAAACACAGTTAGGAAGCTAATCTCTGAGAATGGTTTGCAAGCAGGCATAGCATTTCCTACTGGATGTTCTTTAAACTGGTATACATCATAAAAGGTGCATTGCAGATTTTTTTTTAAAATTTTCTTGTGTACTTACAAATGCTTGTTGGGTTTTGTTGTTTTCAGGGTTGCTGCTCATTGGACTCCTAATTCTGGAGATAAGACTGTGCTTCAGTACGATGATGTAATGAAATTGGATTTTGGAACACATGTGGATGGTATATCTTTAGATGTGTTTCACTTATTTGTTTTAGAATATTAGTCATTGTGTGCTTTGGATCATACCATATTCCAGGAGTCAGTGGTCTGGTTTATTGTTGGATGCAGGATGCATAGTTGATTGTGCATTTACAGTGGCATTCAATCCTATGTTTGATCCACTACTTGAAGCCTCACGTGAAGCAACTAACACTGGAATCAAGGTAATATGTACTGCTGTTTGCTGACAATGGATGCAATATTTTGATTTACTTTTTTATGGAGTGGAAACACTTTTTCATTCATAACATGAAAAGAGGAAATGCAAAATCTCAGAGCCAGAGTCAGAGTCAGAGTAATAAGACCCTGTAAGGGATAAGGCCCAGAAAGAATCTTCTATGGTTAACTTATACTTTTCAAACTGAGCGGCCAGATGAAGTTCACTTTCTCAGGGCTGACAGACTTCCATATACCCTTAAAAAGTGTGAAAACAGCAGGAGGGGAAGGCTGGTGGACTTCCATATTTCATTAACTTAATGAAATGGGTTTTTGAGCTGCCTTTTAAAAAAAAATATCTTGAGAAAGCACTTAAGCGTAAATATCTAGTTAATATCATTGAATATCTTTCTATAAAAAATATCATTGAATATTCTATTGAAAAATTAATATCAAAGAATATAAAATGAAATGTGTGACCGAGGAAACATGTTAATTTCAAATGCTTTCTTCTATTTGTTTAGGAGTCTGGAATTGATGTACGTCTTTGTGATGTTGGTGCCGCAATCCAAGAGGTCATGGAGTCATATGAGGTTGAAATTAATGGAAAGGTGTGTCAAGGTATGAGTAATTTAGAAGTTTGCACGACCATATTCATTTGTCATTTTTGAAATAGGCTTGTCTTTTTTTCTTTATAAAAATAATTTATAGGAGACTGACTTGTTTTACAGTTAACAAGATCAAACATAATTAAAACTTTCGAAGTGATTAATTTATTGTTCAGGATGCTAGGGATGGTCTACAGGTTTTCTAAGCTAGCAGGAAATTCACTCTTTGTCAGACACCATGCCACCTGATATTCCTTTCCCCTCTTCATTTTCACAATTTTCCCCTTTCCAGTCAGTCTGTCTCTCCCTCTTAATTGTTTTCTCTCAATCTCAAAGCTCTCTAGCCCTCTCAATTGCTCTCTCACTCTCATTCTCTCTACACTCTCTCTCACTCTCAATCGAAATGGAGGGTGTTGTTCAGGACTATTGTTGACCAATGTACGACCTGAATACACTGCGAAAACCAAATCGATATCGACTTTAGTTGGTTCGAGATCGGTTCAGTTCTACATGACTAATTGATTGGGTCAATTTGCATTTCCACGTTCTTTTATTATGTTTGGGTTCCAAACCGATTAGATTGCTCCCCTTCCCTGTCCTAATCGAGAAAACAAGTTGTAGTACCATCCCAAATGAGCCATCAAAATCAAGAAACCCACAAAGCTGTCAGGAGCATATCAATTTAAACTTCATGTAGCATGCTTTTTTCGTCTTTTTCTATGACCATAAAGTAAAAAGACTCTATTTTCCATTTCTGAAATCTGTTCCATCTTCTTACTCAGCACCGATCTTCTGGTCTTGATCTCATATAATCTCCCTCTATCTCATTTAACCCTTGTTTAACCTATTGGGTTTTGTGTAAAATCATTTAAAAAACTTAAAAATAAACTGATTACCTGACCATTCCAGATACTTAAGGAAAATATTTATTAGCAAGAGGAAGAATACAATGCAACAAGGTGGATGATGATCTCCTGAACTCATTTTTCATAATAGTTTCTTTCCTAGATGGAAAAAAATGCCTACAATAATTGCAAATCAGCGCGAGCCTATTTTTGCTATTTTTTACTATGCAGCATATTCAAGTGCATTTCTTTGCCTAGCAATTTTTATTGTTATTAAATTGTAATTTTGATCAAAATCTTGTCCTCATGAATGTTGTCTGTTTTTTCAGTTAAAAGTATTCGAAATTTGAATGGACATAGCATTGGACGTTACCAGATCCATGCTGGTAAATCCGTTCCTATTGTGAAAGGTGGGGAGCAGACCAAAATGGAAGAGGGTGAATTCTTTGCAATTGAAACTTTTGGATCAACTGGTTAGTATATATGCAGCTTGGAAGTAATTGTTATACTTGGATTGTTCTGGTTGATAGCATTGTTTGTCTATGTTTTGTCCAGGGAAAGGATATGTCAGAGAAGATCTTGAATGCAGCCATTACATGAAGAATTTTGAGGTCGGCCATATTCCACTAAGGTTGCCGAGAGCCAAGCAACTATTGGCAACAATTAATAGAGACTTCTCAACATTGGCATTCTGCAGACGATATTTGGACCGCCTGGGAGAGACCAAATATCTCATGGCGTTAAAGAACTTGTGTGATTCCGGCATTGTTCAGGTGCTCCTCTGCTATCCATTGGCTCATATCTTTGATATAATATCGATGCTTGGAGGTTACCTTGTTTCTCTTATGATAATGAGGAATATGTCAATCATCTTATGTCTGTGTGCAGTACCTAATACTATTAGCAGTTTAACTTGAGGACTGTGAAGCCTAAAGCTTCTGATTTCTCAGTAGGGTCATGAGGTTGTCCCGTGAGATTAGTCGTGGTGCTCGTAAGCTGGCCCGAACACTCACCGTATAAAAAAAAATAAAAAAAATTGATACTATTGAACTTGCATCAAATGGATCACTTAGTGATTCGGTTTGATCTCTATCTTATTCCAAGTATCTGAAATCTGGATAATGATGAGAGTTAGGTTTGTTTGACCGTTTTATATGAGAGATACCTCTTATGTGATTTGATATTTTCTAGCTCGGTATTCGTGTCTTATCATTCTGTGTGCAGTAATTATAATGAGCTCGATATTCATGTCTTTGGACTTTGCACATCTTCATGACAAAATTTGATGAAAAGGGGGCTTGCATAAACTGATATTCTTTTCAAAAAATTTTAGAAGATTGATTGTCGAAATCTCATTTAGATCATGAGTTTGCTTCCATTGTGAGAACAATTTGCTAACCAATCTCCACTTTTTTTTTGTAGGCGTATCCTCCTCTATGTGATATGAAGGGCAGCTATGTTTCTCAGTTTGAGCATACCATTTTACTTAGGCCGACGTGCAAAGAAGTCATTTCCCGAGGCGATGACTATTAATGTGGCAGACAAATTTGTCGTTGTCTTAAGTCTTTACATATAAGGTAGACAACTTTTTTGCAGACTTCAGATATTTATCTCCATCTATGTATTTTACATGATTATAAAGTGGATTCTTCCTTGAGGCAATATTTAATGTGCATCTTCGATTCTCTAACAACATTAGGTTAAATATGGTCCGGTATGATAGTGCAATTCTTTTCCATCTCAACCATTTGATAAATGAAGTGCGGTTCACATAATAGACTGATCGCTGCGAGTAAGTTTTATCGTGAAAAACTGGCAAAAAAGTAAGAACCAGCTTTTAAACAATGAGAAGGGCATTCGTTTTTTCTATGACGTGCAAACTGAACTATGAACATATGAAATTACAGAGTGAAGATGTCTAGAAATATAATTGGGAGTTGAGTGAAAGCATTTTTTTAAGTCATAGTTTCTAATTTTGCACAATTTCATCCTTGAAATTTTTGAATTTCTCGATTAGTCAGGTTTTTCCCCGCAAAGATTCCGCCTTCTCCTACTACATTGTGGTCTTGTTGTGGTACTTTATAATGTTAATTTCAATGTGTTTTCTGGTTGATAAGAGGTTAAACCCACAAGCTTTCTTCTCATCACATTCTTTGTGTTTTTTTGCAAAACAAACACGAGAATCCATAATAGATAATGTTGAAAAAACGGTTATTACACAACATAGCTCGTTTGTTGTTTTATGAACATAAATGAGCAAGAGCTAGCTACATTAATATTTCCGATGTGTCGTTGGTTATCAAACTCCACGTTTAAATCGCATTACCTCATTCAGTGCCCATAATTTTGAACAACTGTCCTTGCTCGCATACCATACCACTTTATGATTCTCTCTCTCTAAAAATTAAAAGTGCGAAAGTGATCCCTTTCGGTGTTTGATTGCATTATGAAGAATTCAAATTCAGCGTCAAAGACAGCCATTCTGGATTCGCCGCTTCATGCTATTGGTTTCGAAATCGATGAAATTTCCCCCCACAAAGTTACTGGTCGTCTTCTTGTTTCCCCCAAGAGCTGCCAGGTTTTTTTTTTTTTTTTAATTGTTTAATATTGGTAGTTATAATAAAACGAGGATTTTAGTTCTTTAGAAAACAAATTATTTTAGAATTTGAAAATTGATTTATAATTCATAATTTTGTTTGGATTGAGACGGAATTTTGATGAATTAAAACAGATTTTTTCAGATGAGAACATAAATTGAGATGAATGTGGTTATTTTATTATCATGTTAATTTAATGCGGTTTTTTTTTAAAATAACATTTTTAAGAATTGATATTTTAAGGGAAAGAGAAAATTTTCCAAAAATGTGCCGGTTTTGAAATATTTCAAAATTTTCACTGTTGTTTTAATCACTCATGAAAAAGTGTCATCTATTAGAATTTTGCTATTTGAATAATGAACTGTTTTTAAAAAAAAAGCCGTTTAAGGTATTGCACGGAGGAGTGTCGGCTTTGATAGCAGAGGCGTTGGCAAGCATGGGAGCTCAAATAGCGTCGGGTTTTAAAAGAGTGGCTGGAATCCATCTCATTATTAATCACTTGAAAAGCGCCGAGATCGGTCAACTTGTTCTCGCTCAAGCTACTCCCCTTTATGTTGGCCAAGCAATTCAGGTACATATAAAATTCACAAACTGGGTCGTTTGTTTATAGGGAATCTAAATAACCGACATCTTAAAATGCTTGACATCTCAAATGTGATAAGGAGAGTGATCAGTTTAAATATGATATTTATATTCAATGATTTAATAAGTATTCAATAATTATAAGTAAGAAAATAATGTTGTGTGTAGGTGTGGGAGGTAGAATTGTGGAAGACCACAAGTTCAGGCAGAGTCCTTATCTCCTCCTCAAGGGTGACTCTTCTATGCAATATGGAGGTGCCAAAACATGCCCAAGATTTGGTAGACACTCTCAAAAAGTTTTCCAAATTATGATCTCATTAATGTTGGCAGGATTCACAAATTGGAAAACTCTATATTAACTTAAGAAGCCCATTTTTAATCAATCTTTCAATCCTATCAAGTTGATATAATAAAGTTTTAGATTCCATAGATGAGTATCAATTTCATAAATTTTACTCTTTTTTGTTCCTTATTCTACAATCTTGAGCATTTCTATATTATGTAGCATTTACATTCTAACGGTTGTAGTATGTATAAGTTATTTTCTCATATTGTTGAACAATCAGAGAAGTTGAATTTATGAAATCATAAACTTTATTGATAATAAAATTGTCAATCAAAATATCAACTCGAATTGTAGATAAAGGGTATTTTTTAAACAAATAAAAAGATTGAGGGTAGGATTGAAATTATTGAAACGTTGGGGAAAAATTGAAATCAACCCAATATATAAGGGGTATTTTGTATAATTTAATGAAAAATAAAGTTTAAATCTATGTGCATGGCGAGCTCAAGTTTACAAGCATATTATGAAATCCATCAACACTGGGAATTCCCTCTCGCGATGAACAACCACAACTCGTTTTCAGAGCTTCCTGTCAAGCCCGAGCTCCTTTCTCACACAGGCTCTGCAACATTAGGCGAACATTCTCAATGGCTCCTCAAGGCATAATTGTAAATAAAACTTTGGGACCATTCTAAAAGAAATATAACAAAAACTTTGGGACCATTCTAAAAAAAATATAACAAAATAACGTATTTGATATGTAAAATATCCAAATCACCTTTATTAAACTTAATTAAGAAGGAAAGATGAAAGAGAATTAAGATTTGAAAATGTTTAAATCAAGGAAACATTAAATATTAAAAAATCATAAAAGAAAATCAGAAATTTAAAAAAATCAAAATTAAACAAAAAATAAATCTAACTTTTATAGCTATTTTTTCCAGCGAATCTTCTAAAAATTCTTTCGATGTACATTATATATTGTGGTATTGTATGCACATCCAAATATATTGTATAGTATAATAAATATAGTATATTTTTTTATACAATAAATATATTAAATTACAATAATTAAAATATAAATGAAAGATGAAAGAAATATTATAATATATAGTGTATGTAAAAATGCATTAGACATATAGTTTATATAAAATAAAATAAAATGTCATAAATAATAATATATATTATATACACTACGTGAAAAAATATGCAGCAATAAAGACAATATACCATACATAATATAATATATTTATGTACAATACGAAAAAATGTAATAAAGTAATATAATATAGTCTACATAATATATATATTTATGTACAGTACACGAAAAAAGGTAAAGTATGGTTGGATGAATAAAAAATATGAAAATGTACATTATAAGCTTCGATAATGTACTATACCAAATATGAGTTTCTAAAAAGATCGTCTTATACAATGGATAATGAAGTATGTTTTCTCCAATCATCTGAGTCTTGCATCATGACCTCTGTTTGAGATCCGGCGACGCCCGCAGTTTTTGTTTCCGCTTTTGTTTTTATTCCAGATCCGCCATCAGATCTCAATTTCAAAACTTAGATGCCAGAGAATGAAAAACAAACAACCATTGAAAAAGCAAGAATCCATGAGTTTTGGAAAGAAAACGAAAAAATGACCGAAATAATAAAAAGAAACATAGATGAGGAAGAACAAATGCAAGAAACACTAAAAAAAACTCAAAAACAACAAAAAGAAACGCAAATGAGGAAGACAAAAAGCAAGAAACTCTAAGAAATGAAATTAAAAAAAAACCTGAACAAATGAATTAATAAATAAAAAACCATATAAATTGAATTAAAAAAAAAGAAACATTAAAAATTCCCTACAAATCAAGGGAGATTTGTTTTCAATTATGATAGAGAGAGATCATGGAATCGAAAAATAATAATAATAATAAAAGCAAATGAAGTATAATGAAAACAATAGATTAGATATGAGAAAAAAAAATATTAAAAAAGTATGGGATAAAAAAATATAGAACCTATTTTAATAAAAGAAATACTTAGGTGCTTAACATTAAGCATTTAAGGTTGCTTATAACCAATAAAAAATTATCACATGGATAAAAATTACAATTCTTTTTCTTTTTCTTTCTAATTTTTGTCTATGTGGCAGATTTTTATTAGCCATGCTACTTAATTTTAAACACCTAAGTAATTTCCTTTTAATAATACGGGTCTACGAGTGAGCCCTGGCCCACAAACCATTAATCACCAGCTTCCTTTCATCCTTTTTAGTCTTTCTCATCAGATGAAGGCACGTGGGTAGCTGTAGATTTCAACGTCGCTTTATACGAACATTTAAAAATAAAAATTCCACACGTTTAAGTTAATAATAGTGAAAAAAAAAAAGGTAAGAAATTGGTGAGAAACAGCCAAGTAAGTTCTATATTTCCGTATTTCTTGTAATGTTATCCCATTGGGACGTTGACGTCAAACCCTTCCTCTTTTAATTTACCTACCTTTAATTTCCGAATTGCTCAAAATTCCATATCCATGGAGAATCCTAAATCAAAACCTTCTATGACTGCGGTTCTTGATGCTCCGCTTCACGCCCTCGGCTTTGAGATTGATCACGTTTCCCCTCACAAAGTTACCGGTCGCCTTCTTATCTCTTCACAAAATTGTCAGGTTCTCTCTCGATTTCCATTTTTTTTTTTTTTTTCTGAAAAAAATAAAATAATTATAAAGTTGTGGTTGAAAAAAAGCCGTTCAAGGTATTACACGGAGGCGTGTCCGCATTGATTGCGGAGTCGCTGGCGAGCATGGGAGCTCATATGGCGTCGGGATATAAAAGAGTTGCCGGAATTCATCTCAGTATTAGCCACCTGAAAACCGCCGAAATTGGTGACCTTGTTTTTGCTGAAGCTGCTCCTGTTTCCGTTGGTAAAACTATTCAGGTATGGATATGGTTTCATTCTTGTTCATTCGATTGTTTTTTCAATACTTATCAACGATTGGAAAAATGATAATGGGAATGACGTCATCTTGTCATGATTTAATGGCTGGTTTTTTCTCCACTTTATGACCAACTACGTCATTTAATCCCCTAACTACTAAACTGATTAGTCTAATCTGATTATTGATGAGTAAAATTTGGGTTTATAATTATTCTATCAGTTTATTTATATTATAATGAATAATTAGGTGAAATCTTGTACCGAGAAGGTCGAAACAAAAGAGTTTAAATGAGTTTACTCGTACAAAAATTGAATTGATTTATGCTTGTTCTTAAACTAGTTACTAATTAGGTTTAATTATTGTTAGGGTAACATGTAAATAAGACTATTGTAATTTTTGTTAAATGTATGAACATCTCTTGTGGTTTAAAAATGGTAAATCATACACTTGATGGTTGTAGTTCTAAATTATTCCAATGAGACCATTTTTCTTCAACGCCAATAACTTTCTTTTAGCCATAACTTGTTCGTTTGAACTCCGGATTTGGATGAATCAATGTGTTTAAGGAATTCTCATTTCAGGCTCTACTTTATTGTCAGATCAAAACTTCTGAATCATCAGTAACCATAATTAGAAGCATTAATGGTGTAGATCATACCTACTATTTTGATGATAATAAACTCTTTTATTTATTAATGATTTTGAAGTTTTGAAGTGAACATGACGTAGAGCTCGAAATGAGGATTTCAAAACATCTTGAAATAAGAAGTTATGGCTAAAAGAAAATTTATGACGTTGAACGAGAGAAGTCTCATTGGAATAATTTGAAACTACAGATGTATGATTTATCATTTTCAAATCACATGAAGTGTTCATGCATTTGACAAAAACCACAAAGGTCTTATTTTCATTTTATCCTTATTGTTATGATTTAAGTCTTTTAATTTTAGGAAAATTTCAATAAGCGCTACCTTTTTTATAAGTAATTTATAAAATAACAAATGTTTCGAAATATTTTAAAAAATGGCATTCAGTCCAAGATTAGTGGAATCTCAATTTGAGTAGTACCATTATTAAAACATTTACTATTTTTAAAATTACTTATGCAAAAAATATTATCTATTGAAATTTATCTTTATTCAATTGGATTTATTAACTAATTATGATCCTTTTAAAAAATTATTATAAAAAATAATTACGCTTGATCTAAAGTTTGTTTTAACCTATTACCTACCTAACCCAATGAGGATGACAACTACCGTTAAAAAAAGTGTCTTCGTGCGTGCAAAGCGCAACTAGTTAAAAGCCACATTTTTTAATGCCAGAGTTAACCCGCCCGGGTCAAAAACCTCATCCCCTTAAAAAAGATTTTAAAGTAAAATATTTAAAAAAATAGAAGAGAAATAAAATATATAATTACTTATAGTTAAACTTTCAAAATTTTATATGAAGAGTATATTGCCAATAAATTTATAATTAGCTTTTAATATGTATTATTATAAGGGATGATTATAAATACGATAAATTTATTTATAATATTTATAAAAATATCATGGTTTAAAAATATTAAAAAAATAGTAAATTTTTAACATGATTAATATTGAATTATATAAAAATATATAATTCAATATTAATCATGCTAAAAATTTACTATGAATGCAGCAAAAATTATTATATTTACAAATATCATATCAAATTTTACCACCCAGTGATTATAACTTTTGTTCTAGATTGAATAATTACCATCTGAATTAATTTTTAGATACTAAAACTCATTATTAGTTAATTATTAATTTAATTTTCATAACACACATAGTTTTAATAATTTATATAAAAAAACGATATATTGAGAAATATGTGTAAAAGTATTAATGGAGTAAATTGAAGGTTTGATTAATAAAAATGTATGTGGCACGGTGTAGGTGTGGGAGGTGCAACTGTGGAAGAGCAGAAGGTCTTCAAGCTCGGCGGAGGAGAGTGAGAATAGTCGGGTCCTCATCTCCTCCTCAAGAGTAACTCTTCTTAGCAACATGCCTGTGCCAAAACATGCCCAACGTGCCGCTGACGCTCTCAAAAAGTTTTCTAAATTGTGAATAATATATTCTATAATTGTATCATGTGATCCACACTTGTTAAAAACTACTTAAACAAAAATCTGTCATTAATCTATTACTCATTAATAGTTTTATTCCCTATTAGATTGAAAAATTATCTAGGGCATGTTTGGTAACATTCTCAATTTTTGTCTCTTGTTTCTATTTTTTTTTAAGAAATAAAGTTGTTTGGTAACTCTTATTGTTTCTTTTTTTTTAGAAACACTTCCCAAAATTGTGTATAAATTTTAGTTTCTTATTTCTCTTTCCTGTTTCTAAAATTTAATTTTCAACACATTGATAAATTATTACGTTGTCCCGTTTTGACTTATAAAGTATATTATAAATATCCAAAAATTATATTGATATAATATTTTTAAATGACATCTAAAATTGTAATATTTTCAATTTTTTTAAAATGAGAAATAGAAACAATAAATAGTTACTAAACATATTTTTGTTTCTTTTTTCTTCCAGAAACAAGAGATAAGAAACTGTTAACGGACATGTTTCTGTATTTTTTTTAGTTTCTGTATTTTTTTTTATTTAAAAAAAACAGAAATTAGAAACAAGAAATATAAATAAAAATATAGAAACAAACATTTTATATTGAAAATTAGCCATTCTGTAAGATTCTCAAAATTCTATGCCATATTATCAGCCTTATCACATTATCTCTCATTAATCTAATTTAACTTTTTTAATTAATTAATTTTATTATAGATTGGCTTGGATTGTTATCAATTTTACATAATATTTTTTTGTTTTTTGTTTTTTCCGGATTTATAAAAATTGTACTATTCAAATAATTACATGTTTCCAAAAACTAGACTAATATATCTCTTGCTTGTTTAAACGCTCATTTATTTATTGTTGGGTTGATATTTTGATGAGGGGAGAGAACATTGAGAGGCTAAATAGACCTCAACGTGTTCATTTTTCAGCCAAATTTTGCCCTTCACATATATATTACCAAACTAAAAACAATCACAAAATTTGCCACATAGAATCTGTAAACTGTACTACACTACACCAAGATAACTTAAAACTGTCGATCTATGTCTCCTCCACGACCCTCTTCTTCAGACGTTAATCTCACAAACGCCAAACTTTCTTCTGCCTCTGACTTTACCTACTTCCAACGCTCTATTGTTCATCACCCGAACAACAAAGTAGGTCAGTTTACACGTATCTCGATTAATTTTATAAAACGATAACACGACACTATGTCGGGATGAAATCATAATCCTAATTTATTTCATTCATGTTTATTGAAATTTTATTAATTATGAGTGTATTTGGTAATAGGGATTAAATTAGTTTGATAATGATTTTTTACAGAGGAAAGTGATGAAGAGTTGTTTATGGTTCCGGATGTGGAAGCTGAAGGTGACGTGGCACTCAATTTTCATTCGGATAATAATGAGAATAATAATAATAATAATAATATAAATGATGATCAAAGTCAGATTGATTCTGGGAAGCGACGACGAGAGCGCAACCCTGTCGATAAAGAGTATAGGCGTCTCAAGAGGTAAAAAACATAAAACTGTTTTTACTTCTAACGATTTTGTTTTTTGTTTCTTGTTTTCAAGATTGAACATGTTTTATGAACCTTTTCTTTATTTTATAATCTAGTTTTTATACTTGTTTTTAAAACTTAATTAAGTTCTTTAAAAAAAAAAAATTCGACTGTTAAGTTTGTTTTGATTTGATAAGTATGTTATGAAATTGAAAATCAAAGTAGAGTAATTGGTAGTAAAACGAGTTTAATTTTTATAAAATGTGAATTGTTAATGTTAGAATATAGTAAAGTAACAATTCTGGTTTTGTTTTCTATGTTAATTTAAAAAGTATAATGTAATTACAAAAATTTAAAAAGTAGTCTTAAAAAATAAGTTTGATTTTAATTTTTTTTCTAAATTTCATAAGACGATTTAGAAGGTGTAGAAACAGAGTGGTGAGGTTGTTTTTTATTTTTATTTTTATGGTGGGAGAAGTAATTGTTAAACAAACTTATTTTTTCCAAAAAGATTAAAAAAGAAATTGTCATGTAAATCAATGTAATTTCGAGAATTTTAAGTCTCGTTTGATAACCGTTTCGGTTTATGTTTTCCTCTTTATATTTTTTTAAAACATGGTTGTTTCATGATTAATTCAAATTTTTAGTTTTTTTAAACTTGAAACAAGTTTTTAAATTATCAATAAACCTAAATTAAAAGTTCCGAATTATTTTGTAATTATTTTATTTAAAAAGAAAAATAGAAATCGAAAATAAATATCAAATGTGAACTTTGATAGGTTACTGAGGAATAGGGTGTCTGCACAGCAAGCTCGGGAAAGGAAGAAGATGTATGTGAATGATTTGGAAGAGAGAGCAAAGGAATTACAGGATTATAATTATAAATTGGAGGAGAAGATTTCCACTTTAATCAATGAAAATACTATGCTTCGGAAGGTAAATTTATTATCAAATTAAAAAATATATCATCTGTTTATTTCGATCCCTAGGCCCCGTTTGATTATTCGTTTTTGTTTTCTGTTTTTTTTTTTAAATTTTTGATTCTCTGTTTTTAAAAAAATAAAAACAATACTTTATTATAACTGTTTTTTATTTTAAAAAATAGAGAGCTAAACATGTTTGATAACAATTTGTAGTTTTTTAAAAATATAAATAAAAAATAGAATCAAAATAAGAGCAGAAAATTGTTTTATATGAACTAAATTTTTTGTTTTTAATTATATTAAAATTTTAAAATTATTTGGATAAAATACTATTTTAATCCCTGAATTTTCAGATTGTTTCATTTTTGTCCCTAAACTTTTGAAAATCGTTCCGTTTTAGTCCTTCCCTCCATTAGTATTTTAGACGGAAAAACACAAACGAGAGAACTAAAACGGAACGAATCTTAAATTTCAAGGACGAAAAATATATTTTTTTAAAAAAAAATATTTTTTAAAAGTTTAGCGAAAAATATATTTTACCCTAATTATTTTCTAAAAACTAACTAAAAAACCAATACCAAGAACGGAATAGTTATCAAACGGGCCTGAGTTATCAAGTCCTGAAGAAGAGGAATTGATTGTATTTCCTTGCAGGTTCTTATGAATACTAGGCCTAAAACAGACGAGAGTGAAGATCATGCTACAAAATCATGAAGATAATGGAAGTGTAATTGCCCAGATCTTACTTTGCGATCGTATAGAACATGCGATCTTATGATACATTTGATAAGATCATTTTGATATTCTGTAGACATGTTGCGATTTTGATAGAGAGAATTCCTGACAAAAATGGATGGAGTTGTTGAAAAATATTAATTAATTGCCCTTTGATTAAAAAAAGGAAAAAAGGTTATTGGTTTCTTTTATTATAAAAAAAAAAAGAGAGTAAAATTTAAAATTTTCCTCATTACATTCTACTTTGAGAGTATTGTAAATTTATCCCATAATTTTTTATTCGTCCAGTTTTAACCCCAAATTACAATTAATTAAATGTTAGTGTACATCCTACCCATAACTGTTGGGAATTTGAAGGGGTTGTTGAAACCCTAAACTCCCCTAACACAAGAATGATAAATATTATCACAACAAAGAATATAATAATAAAAATGAGAGAGAAAATAACGACACCAGAGATTTTATACAGGTTCTCACTGCGACGATCGTCTTCTCCGGGACTCAGAGGTTCATTATGAAGTTGAAGATTACATCAATGAGACAAAAAATAAAGAGTGTATAATTGCTCACAATTATACATAACCCCGTGAATCACTCGCAGGCGGTTGCCCTCTCTATTTTCTCTCAATATGAACAAACCCTAATTAACCCAATTGAAAGTCGTCGAATCGACTCTCATAGAATTGACACCACAATTCTCTTGGTGAAGAAGAAACAAAAAAGTCGCCGTTTATTTTTCTTCTCACGCTAGGTTACTATCTTCAACATAACATATATATATATATAATAACACAAGCATTCTGCCGCCTCCAATATGAAACCACCACCGCCACACGTTGCTTGGAGATTTATATATATATAATAACACAAGCATTCTGCCGCCTCCAATATGAAACCACCACCGCCACACCTTGCTTGGAGATTTACATTTGTCAAATCTTGAATTATCTCACGGGCCACTTGCAAGATAACCAAACAATTGGTCAAATTAATTTGACTCTGAAGCAAAGGTAAACTTTGACCTTAATATGTCATTTGGGCTTTAACTAATAATTGGGCTTCGTGATTGGGTTATTGATTTGGCTTCATAAAACCCAACAATAACATCATATGACATAAATCACATTACATGATGAACAATCGAAAAAATTATGGAATGATTTTTCAAAAAATTACGGGTAGTCACTCGCATGAGCGAACGGATCGATCACACGAACGAAACATAATTTGCTCAAATATAGGTAGTTTCCAACCGTTAAACCATTATAAACAAATAATTTTCATCTCAACTTCAAGTTAAATGACTACAACTTTCATCAATCAGCTGGACATATGCCCAGCTGAATATAGACGAAGGCACTATTACAGCATACCAAAAAGGAAGATAAGAAAAGAACAGAAAATTTTAGAACTGAAGGCCGTTTTCACGAGCCGCAGCAGCAAGGGCTTCTACACGTCCGTGATACGGGTATCCACCACGATCAAAAGCAACTTTTGTAATTCCTTTCTCCAGACAAGATTTTGCGATCATTTCGCCCACCTTCCTTGCAACTTCCTGTTACCATATTTAAACATAAGGCCTCTGCTTGGCTGAGGGGGTGAGGTCAATTTTATGCATTATTACTAAGTTAGATGTTCATGTACAGACATTTCACAATTATTTATCTTTCCAACTTGGTTTTTTTTCTTATGTTGTTTATTTTTTGCATTTAGCTGCATAAACAAGTTCTCTCACAATATTAAGGAAGAAAGCTGGATGGAAAATGAAGTGAACTCACAACAGTAGGGCCAGAACTGTAGTTTAACTCCTCAGAGATTGGTTTCTGCATCGTTGAAGCTGAAGCAAGTGTATGCATCTTGGTGTCGTCAATAACCTGGACGTAGAGATGCTTGTTGGAACGGAATACAGCCAACCTTGGCCTCTCGGGTGTTCCTTCAACCTAAGGCACAAGAACATGATTGTAGAAGTGAATTTGTAATATCTATCTGCAGTACATACCATCAAGACTCAATTGAGTAGCCAAGAGGGTATCGGACCTTTTTTTTTTTTTAGGAATTGGGGGGGGGGGGAGTTATTCACATCATGACTGGCTGCATACAAAATGAAGATTGAAGGATTCAAATTAGTTTTCTATGAAACTATGTCCAAATAAATTGAAATAGTGGGAAACTGATCCCGTGATCTCCAAAAATAGACTAATAACCAATAAAGCCCATAAGAAAATGAAAACTAGATTTTTGTTCTACCATTCTCAACATACTCCAAAAAAAGTTGAGCTGGAGACAGATCTATTGCATGAATTGAAAATGCCATCGTCTCAGGACAGAAACTATTTACAATCAATGGACACTCAGCCTCCATAACATCAGGAACTTTTTACCATATTCCCCAGCAAGATTCTGACTTCTAGAAACAGTGAAAACACCATATTGCTAAAATAGTTATATTGGGTTGTGGCTAACAACACATAAGCACCAAACACTTTCATCAGAGGCTTTGACTATCCATTAAAAATGATATGTATATACAAGCTACAATCCCATATCATACAGTTGAAGAGTATGAATAATGATGGTGCATAGAATACAATCTTTTGACACTTTTGGTGGTTCCTAGTGCATCCATCAGGATTTTTTAGATTTTCTATTACAACTTATGTTCGCACTATTTCGCTACAAAGCAAGTCGAAAGTCCAATGACATGAAACAATCAGCACCCTTAGTTGCAACATCTGAATTCAAAGACATAGAAGAGTTCCCAAAGGTTCTAGAAAGGTGATTATTGTAGATTTGTGCCTTTATGACTTTCAATTGGAGCTTTTCTTAATAACATGTTTGCTAACTACTTTACTTTTCTCATCATTGCAAACTCGGGCATGTTTTTGTAACATCTTTGGCTCACAGCTTGAGTGATCAATTCCCATCCATTTCTATCGTATTTGATTGTGACTCAATAAACAAGACTTGTGTCTTTACAGAGAAAAAATATACATTGTGCAGGAATCCTTCTTATTTTGTTTTGGACGTCAACCTCTGATTTTACATTCATCATTTTGCACAAGAGACATCTATAAAAAAAAACTTTGTTTCCTAAAAAAGTGTTTTTTAAAAAGGAAGGCTCAAAAACCCATTTCATCAAGAAAATGAAATAAGAACGGAAGACAGAAAGGGGACAATCAAGCCACCACCGAAGTACGAGTAGGAGGTGGCAAACTTAAAAGCAAAACCACCGCCACCTAATTACAAATATGCAGGCATTGTTTCCTAACAAATGAAAAGATAAAATCTATTTTCCAAGTTATTCGAGAATTGAAGGACGGTGCAACGTAAATTTGCAACACAACTTATCTTGAAAGGAGTTCTAACTTGGAATATTACGACTACAATTTGGTGTGGAAAAGGATAAGCCATTTTTTTGAAGTTTGACTCCACACAGTAACAAAATTCTCCATCCTTTCCTTTCCTTTCCTTCATCTTGGGAAATCTAGGACCGTGGGATTAAGAGCAATTGACTATCTAAATCTCTCAGTTAAGTACAGGATATATCTTACCATAACAATGAATTCATGAGTTATCGAACCAATCCCTTGGGAGTTCATAATCAACAGCTATCCAGGAAAAAAAAAACAATATGCATATGGAATGGAATGGAGTAACTAAAAATCATCTAGTAGATTGATGGTGAATTAAAAAAAGTGACCAGAATTTGCCTATGAGAGCAAATAAGGGAAAATTAACAAAGCTCGTGTTAATTCGACAACGTTTCAGCTTCTTGTTTCTTGTGCTCTCCTTCGGATTGAAAAAAGAAACATACGCGTGTTTGATAACCATTTATTTTTATCGTGTTTTACCATATTCTCAAAAAAAAAAAAAAAACATAAACAGCCCATAAATAATCATCGGCGGAACATCGCAACCTTTAATTGAGGGGAAAAACATAAAAACAGCCCATAAATAATCCCGAAAATAGAATAAGATTATGCTTTGGAAATTAAAGAATTTACAATGAAAAGAAGAATTAACCTTCTTCCTGATGCGAGAATGGCGAGCTGTCCTGTCTTCTCTTTTAGTAGTAGCTTTAGCTTCGACAACAAGAGAACGATGGGCATAACTTGGAGCAGAAGGCAAGAAATTAGAGGGAGGAAAGTTTCGTAGCTTGTTTGAAGAAGAGACAGTAAAAAGGGAACTTCCAAAGGACGATAATGGAGTCGTGGTAGCAGACATTTTCTTCAAACTCTTCACTTCACTTCACTGTAGCCTTCAGAAAGAATATGTCTGCTTTGCGTTGCGTTACCTTATCCTTTTTTGTGCAGTGATTTCAGCGACACTTCAAGCGAGATGGGAGGATCAGACGATGAAGAGGCAAAATCCTTTAATATCAAGGTAAATTTCTTTTAGGAAAATATTTTTATAATTTGTGTGATTTTTTTTCTTTCTTTTTGGCTGAAAATTATACCATCCTCCGAGATTTTACGTTTATATCTATTTAGTCTATGAGTTTTAATCTTAAGTTTTGAACATTCATTACAACAAAAAAATACTAACCACAATTTTTCTTATAAAAACAGATGTTCGACTCTCTCTTTGTATAGACTTTTGCTCTTTAAAAATATAGAATTTATCTCAAATAGCATAAATATGCATACTAGTTTTTTTTAGTTGAATCAATTATTGAACTATAATTATACTAAGTAATTTAAGTATGAAATTTTTTGTCATTTCAGTAATTGTTAAAAAAATATATTTGACGTCACCATTGAAGTATGAAGATAAAAACTTTTTCTCAAAAATATAAAAATGGAAAACAGGTTAAATACTAAACGGTCCCTTAAGAATCAATATTTCAAAATAAAATAACAATAAACCGCAAAACAAAATTGGATAAATTTATTCAAGCCATAGATATTTATCTCAAACCCAGAATGAAATCGCTGACAGTGGTCTGCAAGCAGTGGCAGAGAATGAGGTTTTATCAAAACCATTGCCATTTCCATTAGAAAACAATACAAAAATCCTTCAGCAGCAATGGCCGGAGCTCCAATTCACACTCCTACGAATTTTCTGACCTCTAAATTTCTCGAATCATGCCATTTGATACGCTTTCCCTCACCATCACCATTTCTCTCTGTTCCTAATTCCAAGCTCGGTTTAATTGGTGGCTGTGTAATGACTGGTTCTACTCGTAAACCCATGGAATTTGCTAGACTTAACCAGCTCATTGATGCTACCGTTTCTTCCTCGGATATGGAGTCACAGTATGATGCAGAAGATACGCTTGACGATGAAGGTTCTTCTTTCATCCCTATATTTTTTTGTTGTTTTGCCGCCCGGACTTTATTTTTTGAGATATTACATCAAATTGGGGAAGGGGAGACTCAACCTTTAACTTTCAAGAGAATGGTGTAGATGTCTAGCCACTCGAGTTATGCTCTGATTTTCCGGATATTTTTTTTTTAATTTCATGCAATAACTAAGTGATTAATTATCGAATTAGATATTGATTGATAATAATTATCATTGTATTTTTCGTGTTCAATAATTTACTTTATTTATAATTAGTTTTTTAAAATGTTATAATCAATCCTTCAACCACATGATGATGTTTAGTTAGTTTAGTTTGTAGGTTACTAATCCAATTATTTTGTACGTTTAGTTCATTGCCAATCTTATATTTCAGTTAAATTGGTTATTTGCTTTCATATTTATTCTGTTAAATGTTGTTTATGGTCAGAGAATTACATTCAGGGTGAAATGATCACCCATTAACTCATATCAAATTAGAGAATCTTGTTTAATCCAATTGAATGCTCAAATCGATATTTTCCGGATAAACAGGCATTAAGACTTCAGGAACACGTAACAAGATATCTATCGGAAGTTTTGGAAGATTGAAAACTCAGAAGGTTAAGGCTATTGTGGCAAAAGTGTCTACAATGTATAAAGAATCAACTGATGATGATGGCCTATTAACTCTTGGAAATGGGGTTCCTGATAAATTTGATCGTTCACACTCTAAAAATAAATTTCTGTGGGAAAAGAAGAGGGCAAATGCTTTCAAAAATGTGGAAAAAAGTTCAAGATCTTCTGACCTGGAAGATAAATATCCTCTGCGGGAAAAGAAGAGGGTAAATGCTTTCAAAAATGTGGAAAAAAGTTCAAGATCTTCTGACCTGGAAGATAAATATCCTCTGCAGGAAAAGAAGAGAGTAAATGCTTTCAAAAATGTGGAAAAAAGTTCAAGATCTTCTGACCTGGAAGATAAATATCCTCTGCGGGAAAAGAAGAGGGTAAATGCTTTAAAAAATGTGGAAAATTTTTCAAGATCTCCTGACATGGAAGATAAATATCCTCTACGGGAATTGAAGGGGGTAAATGCTTTAAAAACCGTGGAAAAAAGTTCAAGATCTTCTGACCTGGAAGATAAACATCATAGAGCTGCCCCAAATTTCTCTGGATCGGAGCCTTTAGTTTCAGGAGTTTCTGCTGCTCACTTCAGAGGATGGGGCTCTAGAGATTCTTTTAACGATTACGAACCTGAACCTACCAAGTTTATGTCTAAACAACAGAAGTTCTCAGAGAGTGGCTTTTTTAGTCGAAAGTCATTTAAAGATGTGGGATGCAGTGAATATATGATTGAATCATTGAATAAGCAGTCTTTCATACGTCCTTCGCAGATTCAGGTAATAATACTCCTATCGACCATGAGTGGAAAGCTATTTCTTTCATTAGAAGAATTGGTATTGATTGTCATGATACGAGCTAAACGTTCTCGTTGGACCACTTATGGTTGCTACTATTTTCAAACCCGAGGTTTTCTAACCTTCATGAAAAGATGTATTGAAAACTGTGAGCATCTTGTTTTTTTAGTAGCCAAGCTATAGTTTCTGTATACATGCTTCTTTCCTTGATGTTTCTCTTTAAACTTTATTTTAAACCACACTCCTTTTATAAGTTGAGAAAAAGAATTAAAAAAACTGTATATAGCTTGGCCTCGTCCTTGGAAATATCTAAACCGCACCTAGATTTTCATAGTGGTGTTAATGAAAATGTGTTGATTAATTTTTATTACATCTATATATTGGAAGGGGAAAGATGAAGAGAAAAGAGACAATATCCCATAATGGTATTTCAAGAAATATCTTTCTAAACCTAAGAGATGGGTGGCTTGATTACCGGAAATTTCTTGTTGCAAAATTAAGTGTTTTTAAGCAAATGATTGGGGGGACATTCTTGTGATCCTAATGCTTTTGGGCTTCCTTTATTTTTATCTAATATGAAACTTAAAGGTTGTAAACTGTGGTACTCACTCAAATTTAATCAATAGATTTGTTGTGAATTCTTCCCAAAAAAAATTTGTGTTTGGCAATGTGCAAAGGATTCAGTACTTCTCTCGGTGTATGGGACACTAAATTAATATGGTGACCAATGAAGTGCAATTTGCAAACTTGGCTAACTTGAAAAGTAATATCTTACTGGTTTCTGAAAGATTGTTAATTATAATTATATGAAAAGATCGTTTTAGTAACATAATGAATAATTGCAGGCAAAGGCATATGCACGAGTTATTGAAGGAAAAAGTTGTATCATAGCTGATCAAAGTGGATCTGGGAAGACATTAGCATATCTTGCACCATTGATCCAGCGTCTTAGGCAGGAAGAACTTCAAGGACTCAGAAATTCTTCTTCAAAAAACCCCCAAATTGTTATCATTGTGCCAACAGCAGAATTGGCTTCTCAGGTGAGTCATTCTTGTAGCAGTATCTTAAGCGTGTATTTCACTGTTTTACCCAATTGCTCAACTCTTAAAACCATATTTTTAGCTTATGATTATTCCTGTTACTATCTATTTCAGAAAATTCACTAATTTTTATTTTTTATAGAAATAATAAACTTTCATCAATCAAAGGAAATAAAGTATAAAATAAAGAGGTTGAGAAATTCTCGATTCTAAAAAATATAAAGTAAAGTTAAAAGTAAAAACTAAATGAATGAATGAATTTATAGAATATGGATTGTTCATGAAAACTAAGACGAGAAGGATTAACAACTTTTGCCCAACTAAAAATACGGAAAACAATAGAATCCCAAGTAAGCCACCAAGGATTAGCAACGTCATTAAAGGTCCGTGAATTGAACTCTATCCAAACGCTCAAAAGAAAAGAAGAGACTGCGCAGTTCCAGAAAGTTTTCCTCACACTCATGTCTAGGTGCAAGATAACATATTAGCTTAGAAAATAAATTATCTGCCACGATCAGATTCTGCATCAGATTAATTAGTGTTTATCATCAACTTGTCTTAAGAATATTCTGTAGATCCAAATATGGGAGAAGTTTCTTACGTATTTGAAGTGAAGAGCTTTCAAATATATTTTTCTAAGTTTAGGAATGGGAGGAAGAATAATTCTTTCATGGCTATTATTTGATGCATTTGAAGGGAAGGAAATTACAGTATATTCTCAACAATTATGAGCTGTTTTGTGGTTTGCCTTTAAAAGGGAAAGCTTGTGTTTGTGGTTTAATGCTTTTAGAGCTCTCTTTTGGCTCGTATGGTGGGAAAGAAATAAGAGAATTTCCAAGATGTGGTTTTGGACATTCATGATATTTTAGATCTCTTAGTTAGGTTTACTTCTATATGGAGTGCTCGTTCTCAGGCTTTTTGTATCTACTCTCCTTTGATTGCTCCCAATTGGAGGAAGTTTTTGTAATCCTTGAGGTCCTTTTTGTATGCAGATATCAGTGAAAATGTCTCTTATAAAAAAAAGTATATTTAGAAGTAAGGTGGACAAGAAGGCAACCTTTCTATTAATAATATACTGGAAACCTTCCTTAGTGAGAAATGGAATACAGAATAGGGTGATTTTTACATGAATTACAAAAAAAAAAATTGATTTATTGATTTAAAAAGGAATAAATACAAAGAGGGGATGCAAAGTCCTCAATACATTACAAGAAAAACAGAAAGAAGTTCCAAAAAACAAAATTACAAAAAAGAATCCCAATTCAAAATTCAAATACATTGCTGTCATTATAAAAAAAAAAACAAACATTGCTGTCAAACCAAAGTTTAAATGACTAACATTCTTATCCAATAAATAAATAAAATATATGATTTTATCCCAAAGACCATGCAATTCCTGAGCTTTATTATCACTGGAGAGCCTATTATTTATTTCCTTCCAAACAACCCAAAAAAAATCTGCCAAATTGCAAATACAAATATTCTTCTTATTTTTATTTTTTTTAATATTCTTCTTATTTCCAACATGAATAAAGAAGTAACATCCTTTGGAGTAACCCAAACAATATCAAAATGAAGAAGAATCTTAGCCCATTACAGAAGCAGATCATTCACACACCATGAAACCAAATTTGCATGATTTAATGTTTATCTTAATATTTTCTTGATTGGGTGGCTACATTTAATAAACACTTGTGAATTTCACAGGTATTAAGTAATTGCCGATGCATTTCAAAATTTGGGGTGCCATTCAGGTCTATGGTTGTGACAGGTGGTTTTCGGCAGAAAACTCAGCTTGAAAATTTACGGGGAGGTGTGGATGTTCTTATAGCAACTCCTGGTCGTTTGATGATTCTAATAAATGAAGGCTTTTTGCAATTATCAGATCTAAGATGGTAATCCCATTTTCTCTTATTTTCATTAAACTCCATAGTATCATTTACCAATTTTATTGGTGCGTTCTAATACATTTTGACATCATGTGAATGCTCCAATAACTTGATATAATATATTCCTCTTTCATTTCAAGAGTTCAAGTGTCTCGGCACATCACATCTGTTTGAAAAATTATTTTTTTAAAAGAAAGCTCACCAAGGCCATTTCATTGATATAATAAAAGAAAGAGAATAAAACAAAAACAAATAAAGTGGCAAAAAAAATACCAAAAGCCACATAAACAAAAGAACACATATACCCTATACCTCAAGAGCCCAAGACCGCCACCTAATTACAAGTATGTGCGCCAATAATTTTCAATCATTCTTAAAGGATAATTACAAAAGATTTTGGTTGTTGACGCCCAAAGAGCATTTACATGCGCCAACTCACAAACATACTCCCGCGATGTTTTTTGGTCCCTTAATACTCTTCTATTTCTTTCCAACCAAAGCCCCCAAGTGATAGCACAAAAGCCCGCACTCCATAATAATTTCCCCTTCTCTTTGAAAGGAGGGTATAGTATACTAAGGTTTCCTCCAAAGTTTGTCGGAAAGTATTTTCAACCCAAGTCACACCAAAGGTCTGATTTTTTATTTTTTTGGCATATAAGCCTTGAGAACTTGCACTTCCACATGATGTGATTATGGTCTTTAATGTGTTACAAGACAAAAAGCTCCAAAGGTCTGAAAAAATCTGTTTGAAGAATTATTGAAACCAAAAGACTTGTCTTCTTGTTTGAGGTCCTGTAGAACACTCAATCCCGAAGCATTCTGCCACATTTCTTAGATTAGAGAAAGTCTCTTTGGCTACATGAGCCAATTATCATCCAAAATCTCACGAGTTCTCTTATAAGTTTAAGGCATCCCTTTGGAGTTATCTTTCCAAATTTTTTTGTAATTATAATTACTTTTTTATTAATGCCAATTGGAAGACGATCTAGTGGCTCATATTTGTTTAATAAAATAATCCAGTCTTGTGTTCACATACTATAAAGATAAATGAATCATTTGTTGCTTATTCAGTGGAAGATCTTTGTTTCCATATCAATAACACATTTTCATGGTTGTGTCATTATCATGATCAGAGTTATGAATTTCATTACATTTACTACTCTTTTTTTGGTACGAAATCTCTGCCACAATCCGATATTATTTCTGGCTTTCTCCTATGTAAATCAGTTATTTAGAGACGTTTTGCCTATACTCATACTTGAACAACCTTTTGATACAGTGCTGTAATGGACGAGGTAGATATACTTTATAATGATGAGGATTTTGAAGTTGCACTGCAGAGTTTGATGCAATCTTCACCTGTTAACACGCAATATCTATTTGTGACTGCTACTTTACCAGTTGACATATATAATACATTAGTAGAAAACTTTCCTGATTGTGGAGTCATCATGGGACCTGGAATGCACCGTGTAAGCCCTGGTCTCGAGGAGGTTAGTTTTTTTAATCAATATTAGTAATCTCCTTTATATTTTTTGCACGGTGATTAGAAATTGATGGACTAGTTTTCTTTTTTTATTAGTACTGCTTTTTTGTTGCAATCTGCATGCTATGTGAAAAAATGGATCTAGATATTCATGGCTGAACTCTACACTTTTTCTCTGTGCATGTGGAGAGAAATAAGATTGACCGTGCAGTACTGCATTATACCAGTCTATTCAATTTTCAAGGGGTGGGGAGTGTGGGAGGGGAGGGGTCTGTACAACACTGGAAGGGATCTTAATGCAGCAAACCAGTTTCTCTGTACATAGGCTTCTAGGTTTAGGGAGGGGTCTATTCAACAGGAGAGAGATCTTACGGCTGGAGATATCCTTCTCAGTTTAGGTCTTTACCACTTAAGGCGGCACACCAGTTTACAGTATGAGAGCAAGGGAAAGGGAATCTTAGTGAAAGAGAGAGGCCTCTAGGTTTAGGTCTGCAACTTTAGGTGACTCACCAATTTCTCAGCTCTTGTATGGATCTAGCTTATTAATATTTCTATGGATAGAGAAATTGTGATTTGTCCTGTTAAAAATGCATGATTTCTTTTCTTGTCTTTGAAATTACTGAAATATTTTCAGCGTGCTTGACCATGACAATCAAATTGCATATCCAGGTTCTTGTAGATTGTAGTGGTGAAGATGAGCTGAAGAAAACTCCAGATGCTGCTTTCTCGAATAAGAAAGATGCCCTCCTGCAGATTGTAGAAGGAAGTCCGGTCTCAAAAACTATTGTTTTCTGTAACAAGGTACATTAATTTTTGTTTTAGGGTTAGGGATATATTCAAGTACTTGAATTTTGTCCATTTGTATTTTCAACTATTTATCTTCAATTTAAAGAGGAAGGTTAGTTTCTTCCATGGAAGATTTTCCATTTCAAGTATCTTTGAAACATGTTATAATATGTTTATTATTGTTAAGTTATAAGTTAATAGGAGCTAGTCCTATGTTTGTGTGGCTTTTTTGTATTTTTATTTTTCGTAACGAAAGTTGGCCTTGCCATAAAAAAAAATCGTCAAGCTGTCCTCGTTTCTTGGTAAAAATGCTGAAACATTGGACTTAATTCCTTCTTTCGTTAGTTCACTTAGTCATTAGTGGATTGAGTATTTCATGTAATTATTGTTAGAGTGTGAATGAATTTAGTTCTTATTTTCTCTATATAATGAAAGTTTGACCCTCAACACAATTATGTTGAGCCTTTCCATTTCCCATTTTATTTTACTTTTCTCTATTTTCTCTCAAATTGACAATTATTTTTCTTTTTTGAGGATGTTTAATCCTCTTATTTATCAATTCTCACAAGATAAAGTTTTATTTTTTTATCTAGGCGAAAATAAGAAAGAGTAAAATTCACATTTTATATCCTTTTTTTTGGTCTTATATTAGCTTGAATTTTGCAGATTGAGACATGTAGAAGAGTTGAAAATGCGTTGGTGCGTTTTGATAGAAAAGGTAGCATTGTGCAAGTTATTCCATTTCATGCTGCCCTAGCACGAGAGTCACGGCTTGCAAATATGGAGGCATTCACCAATTCCCATTCTAACCAAGTATCCAAGTTTTTGGTTTGCACTGATAGGTACTTCCTACACTTAAAAAATACACCATACAATAATTATAGAATAACAATTAATAAGAACTCTCCTTATTTGTCCTTAAACATTGACAGGGCATCACGTGGAATTGATTTTTCAAATGTGGATCACGTTATACTCTTCGACTTCCCACGTGATCCTAGCGAATACGTGCGGCGTGTTGGAAGAACTGCTAGAGGTGCCGGGGGGAAAGGAAAGGCATTTATCTTTGTGGTTGGCAAGCAGGTTTCCCTTGCACGGAGGATAATTGAAAGAAACAGGAAAGGTCACCCGTTGCACGATGTACCATCTGCTTATGAGCTAACAAACTAAAGAATTGCTTGCTTAAAAGTAAACAGACGAAATTACTGGCAGACTTTGCTGGTTTTTCTCAAGTTGGAAACTAGACTCAAATATACTAATGGAATGCAATTGTCTCCTCTGCTATCAGATAATGAGGTTTTATTCTCTCACACTATAATCTCTGTGAATGTGTAGAGCGTTTAGTGAATTCAATAATGTAAATTTAATTGAAATTTCACAATATTGTTTCCAGGAGTAGCTGTTTAATAGATAAAAGTTAGTTGATTTTAACTTTCTATTTAGAGTTTAAATCCTCTGACCTTTACTTCTAGTTTTTGTTTTAGAAAAAAAAATTGATGGTTGATAATTTTGTTAATTGATCTTGTCAGTAATAGATCTTTCAAATGATATCAGAATTTTAATTCATTTACCATGATGTTCTATGAACGAATATCGAAATCAATCATTGAATAGGTATATCTTATTATTGTATATCAAAATCAATTAATAATTTATCAAAATCAATTTGTGATGGATTTGTTTTAAAAAAATGATATTTTTAAACCTAACATGTAAGTAAATAATATATAAATGTTTTACTAACCGTGAAAATTTTCAAAGTAATAACTATTATTTGGCCAGAAAAACCTAGAGCCCAAAAGGAAATTCAAAACCAATCTTCAATCAGGCAGATAAAAAGCTCTAGTTCTAAATGTCATCATGGTCCCACTCCCACATAATTAGTGAAATATTTTTGTAATACAAAAACATTAACGTGAGAAAATTGAAAAGTCAGTGTTAATAACAAAGAAAAAAAGATTGTAAAATTGAAATGTAAAGATTCACCACTTTAATTACATTATCATAACTAGTAACAATTGACAAAAAATGATGAAAGCTTCGAAGTAGTGAATAATACATTTTGATCTCTCCTCTAACAAATTATTAAAACGGCACAGGAAGCCTTTTTTTTCTCTTTACCATGAAACAAGACTTTTAGTGTGATATAAGAAATTGTGAAAATTCACTGCCCTTGGAGGCTTGGGGATGTAGTAGCTTTTATTAAATTTGAAGTCATAAGCCATCATCCTCTGCGCGAATGTTATATAAATCAATATCTTATAATTCTCCAACCATGCAACTAAAAAAAGCATGTTATTTATCCCAACCGAATCTAACTCTTCATCTATCTCAACCTTGAAAACTTCCACCCATTTGCTTTGTCGAAAATCTATCATTTTCCATACTATTATCCCACTTTCTTGACATAAATTATTAGGCGATTTCGTTAGAATAACATATAATTCTCTTTCCATTGGAATGAGAGACAAAACTTGATTACCACTTTTAATCAAAGGTCCATGAACCAAGTGAAAAGATTCATCACAAAGATCTATGACTGAAAAAATCCTCTTCCTAGACCAATTATCATATGACCAACTAATAACTAAACCCCCTACTGAAAATGAGTATGAGCAATATGATAGATCTTCATTTGGAAGAAAATTCTCAAGATTAGTCTGATTATTCATCAATATTCTCCATGAAGTATCATTTCCAATAGTGAAAACAGCCCAAAAATATTCCTTAGTTTGTGGAGTAAAATAACGGCGAATAACTTTAACTTTCCTAATTAGAGGTAAGTATGAAACATTCAATTTGCTACGTCTACAACCTTTAATTATGGGGCTATGAGGGAGTTTTGAGATTTGTCCAGTGATAGAATTCACGACAGTCATGTCATGTTCATTTTCATATAACATCAAACCAATATAAGTATCCACTAATCTTCCTTCCCATTTTTTATTGAAATTGAATCTTCGGGGTCGGAATTTTTCGCACTTGATAAGTTCAATGTAGAAGTGACGTTCATCAGGTTTAAAATCGTTGAAAAAGAGACAAGGATATGAATGAGATAGATTCAGCTCTATAAATTGTCGTCCGGATATTATCATAGCCCAAAATTTGCAAACTAACCTCGCGACATCGTGTAAGAATTCGGCTGATTTCCGAGTGAGAATGTTGAAGATGATCTCTTCTGGAAGATATGGAATTTTAGTAATACATTCACTCGTTGATGTTCTTTTTCTTTTGGTCATCTTCAACCATTTCTTGTAACTTAATGAATGAATATATACAAATTTCTAATATGGGGAATGAATGAAGCAATGAGAAATTTTAAGCAGATTTGAAAACGTGACAAGTTTGTGTAAATTGGCTTTCTATTTATGTTTTGACGGTTTGTGTAACGGAAACCAGTTTTTAAGCATAATGAGACGGAATGAAGTTAACGGACATTACGGAAATTTGACTGAGAAATTTGACTAATTCTTTTAACCTTTTACGCTTATTTCCTTATCCAATTTATATTTAATTTTGGGTTAATTTTTAAATAATTGTAGTTTTAAAAACTCATTTCCGTCAATTGATACAAATAAAAAATATCAATAATTCAATATTTCTATATAATTTTTAAATTTTATATCAAATTTATTAAGTATTCTAATAAAAATACACTTACTTGAATATTAGAATTTCAAATTTTAGTAAATAATCTTTATATATTAATGGTTTACATAAAAAACAATAAGCCATTTTAACCCCTCAAGCCCAAAATAAAAACCCAACCCTATAACCCCACCACTTTCACTTTTACATCAAAGAAATCCTAATTTTACCAAAAAAAAATAGCTCGCCTCCCTCTCTTTCTTTACCCTCTGTTTGGATCCAAGAAAGTATGAGAAATGATTTTAAATTCCGTGATTTGAAATATTTGAAATGATTTTAAATTCTTAATTGTGTTTGGAATCAGTAGGAATTGAAACGAAATTAATTTCTATTTTGTGTTTGGATGTTTGTAGGAAATGAAAAGAAAGTAAGGATATTACTAATTTAACCTTTTTGTTTCTAAATAGTTACTTGGAGGTTAATGGAAGAGGGGTTAGAGAGGTAATTTACTTTGAAATCATTTGAAATCCTGTAAAATCCTACCATTTTACTCTTTTCTCTGTCTTTTTTCTCAGATCTATCTTTTTCTCTCCATCTAACTAAGAAACGAGGAAAAATCATTCAAATTTCAATCAACATGTTGACTATTCCGATATTTTTATCCCTGGATGGCATACTACTTCGTCGAATTTTTTTGGGTAGGGTCCTAGGGATGAGAAGCAATAATATCAATGTGGAGGGTAACTTATGAAGAACCAGGTGTGAAAATGAGGAATATTAAAAAAAAAAAAAAAAAAAATTACTCTTGATAAACTAAAAAAAAAGTATTTTCCCTTTAAAATTTGAACCGTACAGACCCGAGGCATTGTTCTTTAATGATGTGTGAAGAAATAAATTATGGTATCGACAAGTGCGCAGTTTAGTGACCAAGGCCTCCTCAGTCGAACCATCCTCTCACAAAAAAAAGATACTCGTTGTTTTGAAGACCCTACACCACCCCTACTACCATTGTAAATATGTAAACACAAAAGAATGTTGTCGCACTCTAATGTCATCAAACTCAGATAGACATTGCTAGGATAATGCTTACATTTAGCTAAAGTAGAAAGAAAATCAGAAGCCACAAGAAAATATTTAAAACAAATAATCAAATGGGGACAAATCCAGTACCACAACAGGGCAACCAGCTTTGGGGATGCTATCCATACGTTGGCCTCCAAAAGGATTTAAAACAGCATGTTCAACAAGTATGCAAGCATCTATTCCAATTGCTTTATAAAATTCTCCAACCTATAGAGAGGGAGGAAGAGAACAGGTTGCACTATCATTTTACCGTAGAGAAACACATAACAAGAGTTTAAAAATAATAACAAAGCTCTATATAAAAGTTAAAACAAACATCAAAATCGGCTGTCGGATGGATAAAGACCATGACACAATGGGGAAATAGCATACTCTGCAGAGCAAAACTTCTCGGGGAAACTTAGCCTTGAATTGTAACATTTTCCCAGTTTAGAATTCCTTCTTTGAGACTGCAAAAGGTTAGCTTAGTTGTTAATGAACCAACTAGTATCTCCGTATGTTCATAAAAAGGAAAAGAAGTAGAAATACAGTTCTCAAGATGCACAGGTCACAAATAAGATAATACCACCTCCCATTTTTCAAGTTAGTATCCACGCCAAGAAAATTGGAAAAGACGGTTGATGGCCTCCACCTTCTGAAAAATATACCATTATACACAGCACCACAAATTATCAACAAGAATTTATGTCAAAATGATTAAAAAAACAATTTTAAAATTGTAGGTTAGCTCACCTCTTTCCACCACGCAATGTGAGTGAGAAACTTATCATCTTGGACATTATTAAAACAATTTTAAAGTTATCTTAGTTGCTTTGATGCCTCCTCTCGAATATTTCCCGCCTTTTATAAACTTTAACTTTTCGCGCTGTTCACTGTTTTTGTTTGAAAAAATTTCATCCCATTAGGTTTTAACCAAGGTAGAATATACTCACATTGATCTACATCTTCCAAACTAAATGAAACAATAATTTCAAACATAAAACACATCAAATTCATCGAATATGCAAAAACCATCATAACATATTTCTCAAACTTTTCAGAATGTCTAAAAAAGCTATAGAAATATTTCTTTAATAAACACAGAACAACAACAGGTATGATAATTAAAAAAAAAATGTAAATTTCTCAGTAAACGACAGCAGCAGACAAAGGTCATCAGTCAAAAACAACAATCAAAACAAACAGAAAAAATAAAAGTTAACAGAAACAAAGAGAAAGAAATGGATTACAGAAACACGGGCGAGTGAGAAAATGAACTATATTTGAGAGGAGGAAATCCATAACCAACGAATAGACCCAAAAAACGCCATCGAGGAAAAGAGACAGCTTGTCGCTGCCGACCAGTACATGGCGGTCGGAGAATATCTCGTAGTTTCCAAAGTTCGAGGTTTTGAAGCCAAAACAAAAACTCTGGTTTACGACACTACTTCCCGCCACACCAACGGAACCGAGACATGTCTTAATATATTAAATAATTAATAATTCCCACGAACCTCTTATTATAAATATTCAAATTTTGTAGGACTAAATTGCAAAAAAGAACATATTTTGAGAAAGTCAACATAAAACGTGCTTCTTTTTTGTCATCTCAGGTTTTAAGAATGTTCGAATGGGGTTTTCGTTTTACTTGCAAAGCCAGATTGTGAATTTAACGGCAAATATTAGGGTTGTCGGAATCGGAACAGAACAAACGCGTTTGATTGAAAGAGATCATCGGAAGGAGGAGAGAAGGAAAGGGTAAAGGGCTCTTGTTGATAACGGCGGAGATTAGGGTTATCGGAATCGGAACAGAACAGAAACGTTAGATTGAGAGAGATAGGAGAAAGGAAAGGGGAAGGGCTTTTGTTGATAACGGCGGAGATTAGGGTTATCGGAATCGGAACAGAACAAAAACGTTTGATTGAAAGAAATGATCGGAAAGAGGAGAAAAGGAACAGAACAAAAGAAATGATTGTGTTATCGGATCAACGCCGGTGAGGGATTATAAGTACGGCAAGATGGTTTTGAGACAGTAGGGTTACAGCTGTTTTCTTATGTGTATCCGTACAGTCAACATGGTCAAATGTGGTTATGTGACCGTTTCACTTTTTTTTTCTTTTTCTTTTTGCTAATTATAAGATTTATTAGTAATGAAGGTTTATTTTATTTTATTTTTATCATTTTTGTAATGAAAATTACAAATGTTGTATATAATGTATTCTTAATTTTTAAAATTATATTTTTATAAATAACACCTTTTATTATAATTTTTTATTGAAAAAATACAAGTTAAATTATAACAAAATCAAAATGACATTTATAATGGTAAATTTCAGAAGTAATAAAAGTTTTGACATTAAAATAATTAGAACTTTCGTTATTTATGAAAGTTATAAAATCATAAAAACTATACAAATTTAAAAAATTATTGATTTTTAATTTAAAGTGTCTCAATTAAAAACATAAAATATTATAGTAATATTGATCATTAAACAATACATGAGAAAAGATTAATTGAAAAATAATTTTCATTGATTTAATGAAACTATTCATTAAACTAGTGAGAGAAAGTCTTAAAAAAAACATTATTGAAATTTTTCAATTTTTTTTGCTATTTTTCAAAAACATAAATTCAAAAGGTAGCATGTGGTGAAATTTCTTCCTTATTTTAAAAAGTGCTATTTTTTTCCATTAATTAAACAATGAATAAAAATAAATCATAGTAGTATGACTTATATATTTATTTTACATTAATACGCTTTATTCAATAAAATTTTGACAAGTATGAAAGTCGGGATGGTGAGTAGGTAATTACTTTCTTTTGAGGACATATAAAGTTAAGAGAAATATTACTTACCTCCTCACCAATGAGTATGAGTATCACTACAAGAAAAATGCATATTTGCGACCAGATGAGTGGGTAGCCGTTTTGCGACGCTCTAAGTCGCAATACTAAGCATTGACTTAGGGCTACGGTGGGGTCGCAAATTTTACGACCTAAACAAACAAATTAGCGTAAAAAAAATAGCGCGAACTAATGGCGCGAATACTGCGACTCTGGGGTCGCAGTAAAGCGACCCTCCACATTTCCAGTCACTAAATTTTGACGGGAACTTTTGGCTGGCAATTTGCCACCAAATTGCGACCATGGGGTCGCAAAACTTGGCGGGGATATTTCTTACCTTCCCGCTAATATTTATGACGACTTGGTCGCAAAATGACAAATTCACCCCTATATAAACTGCCCCTCCAAATATTGTTTGTCAACATAAAAAAAACAGAGAGAGTGGATGTATATTAGTTTAATAGAGGGTTTTTTGAACGATGAATTTTTTGCTGGGGTTCAGCAATTTGTTGAGTTTTGCATGACAACCGTGTATTACGAAAAATATGGTAAAAAACTACGATGTCCATGCAGAAAATGCGACAACAGAAAAATCATACCGGTTCCTGATATGAAGAACCATCTTTATAGTCGGGGTTTTGTGCCAAATTATTATCACTGGGTGTACCAGGGTGAAACGAAGGAAATGTTCGACGCTGAATTAAAGGAATCTCGATAGTACGAAGGAGGCAGCTTGAATGTTGATGTTGCAATCCATAATGAAGAACACTATTTCGGTCGCTTTTCTAGTCGCAATTTGTCAAATGCCGGTCGCAATTATGCAGTTTTTTTGTAGTGTATTATTCGACTTCAATATAACATCTTACACAAATTATTTGCATTTAACATTTGTCACTTATGGTGAATAATAAAAAAAACAATTGTTGTAAAATAGGAATGATAAATGTATTTGCGGAAGCAATAGTAGTCACTCAAAGTTTTGTAAAACAATGAGAGATAAATTGGAAAAATACGAGAGAGAGATTTAGAGTTAAAAGATGATCTTCAATTACAATTGAGATATTTTTAACATCGTAGGCTTACACTTATATAGGACATGAATGAAGTCCTATTAAACATTAATTAAAGTTAAAAACTTAAAAAGTAATTAAGAAACTATTAATTGAAGAGTTATTTATACCGAAGTTAAACAAAGTTGAAAGTTTAACTTCGGTTGCAATGAACAACATAAATGAAAAAAAAACTGAAAATTTAAAAGCAACTTAATTAAAGAAAAAAACTCATTTAATCTCAACACTCCTCCTTGAGATTTTTCTTTGTCAAACCCAATTTACTGCGCAAAAGTTCAAATTGTCCATATGGCAAAGCTTTTGTCGAATGTCGCCAAGTTGCATTTACGTACTACAATGATTGAGTTTGATCTCACCGCTTTTTCCGTTTCCCTCAACAAATGAAACTTGACTTTAATGTGTTTTGTTCTACCATCTTGCACAGGATTTGAGGCAATAGCAATAGCGAGACTTGTTATCACAAAACAATTCAGTAGGTTTTTCTTGTGTAAATCCCAAATCATCAAGTAATTTGCGAAGCCATATTGCTTGATTAGCGGACCAATCTTGCTGAAATATATTCAACTTGTGATTGATTGAGCCACAACTTCTTGTTTCTTTGAATTCCAAGAAAAAACTCCAGTACCAAGAGAAAAACGAATCTGGAAGTGCTTTTAGAATCATCAACACAACCAAGCCCAATCACTATCGGTATATCCAATCAAATTCGAATCACCAATGGACTCAAACCAAATTCCAAAATCAAGAGTACCCTTCAAGTATCTAAGTACCCTTTTAGCAATGCCAAAATGAACTTCACTAGGAGAGTTCATGTATCTTGAAAGCATACTTGCGCGAACATTAAGTCCGGCCTAGTTGCGGTTAGATATAGCAAACTTCCTATCAAACTTCTATAATTTGTAGGATTAGAAAGTTTCTCACCATCATTCTTAGAGACTTTTAAATTCAATGCTAGTGGGGTAGACACACTTTTACATGTGTCCATCTTGAATTTCTTCAAAATTTCTTGGGCATATTTTTTTTGAGAAATAAAAATACCATTTTCTTCTTGATCAATCTCCATGCCAAGAAAATAGTGCATGTAACCAAGATCAGACATCTCAAACATTTTTTCCATCTCAACCTTAAATTTTTGTAGCATTTGATCATCATTTCCAGTTACAAGCATGTCATCAACATAAAGAGAAAGGATGAGTTGTTTAGAATTATCACCAACCTTGACATATAGAGTAGATTCACTCATACTCCTCCTGAATCCTTGATGAAGCAAATAAGAATCAATTTTGCTATACCAAGCACGTGGTGCTTGCTTTAGTCCATAGAGAGCCTTTTTCAGATGATACACTTTGTCTTCTTTACCTTCTTCTATGAACCCTTCAGGTTGACTTACATAGATCTCCTCCTCAAGATCTCCATTCAAAAATGCTGATTTGACATCTAAATGAAATATTTTCCACCCCAACTGTGCAGCTAAAGCAATAATCAACCTTATAGTGTCATGTCGTGCAACTGGCGCAAATGTATCTCCATAATCAACTCCAGGTTGTTGTGCATAACCTTTTACTACTAATCTTGCTTTATATTTGTTGATCGAGCCATCAGAATTAGTCTTCACTCTGAACACCCATTTAACACCTAAGATGTTCTTTCCCTGAGGTTGCTCTACAAGCTTCCATGTATTATTTTTGTTAATCATATCCATTTCAAGCTTCCATGGCAAGAACCCAATCACCAAATTTTGAAGCTTCATAATAGCTATTTGGTTCAACAATAACAAGATTACATCTTTCAGTAGACATCGCCAAGTGATCTTACCTTATAATTAGAACCATCTCCAGTTGCTTCAACTAAGTCATCATCCTCCAAGGGAATGTCTTGACTATCCACATCAATAGCATCAATTGAATTGGAAGAAGATTCAATTAATTTTGGATCTTCAATGTTGGTGGGGAGTCTCTCACAATTTCTTGCTTCTCAAAATCCCAATGAGAATCTTCATCAATGACGACATCGCGACTTGAGATAATTTCTTCAGTGTTCAAATTAAAAATTCTATACCCTTTTGAGTTAGGAGCATAACCAAGAAATATTCCCTTAATTGCCTTCTCATCAAGTTTTGATCTTTTTATTGAAGGAACGAAAAAATAACAAATAGATCCAAAAATCTTCAAATTTTTAATGGAAGGTTTTCTACCTGACCAAGCTTCATAAGGTGTCATGCTCTCTACTGCCCTTGTGGGTAGTCTATTGAGTAAGTAGACAGCGGTACAAACAGCTTCTGCCCAAAATTTCTTTGGTAGTTTTTTTCCAAAGAGTAAACATCTTGCCATCTCCATCACAGTCCTATTCTTCCTTTCAGATACACCATTTTGTTGTGGTGTATATACAATGGACGATTGATGTTGAATTCCCAAATCTTCACAAAATTTGTTAAATTGTTTGGAAGTATATTCTTTCCCATTATCTGTTCTCAAAGTTTTGAGCTTGGAACCACTTTGAGTTTCAACCAAATTCACAAACTTCTTAAAAATTTCAAAAACTTGAGACTTTTCGGTCAAAAAATAAACCCAAGTCAATCTTGTTAAATCATCAATAAAAAGAATGAAATATTTATTGTTACCCAAAGATGCGGTGTGCATAGGGCCGCAAACATCACTATGCACCAACTCAAGCTTCTCCTTGGCTCTAAAACTACCTTCTTTTGGAAAAGGTAACTTATGCATCTTCCCTTCTTGGCAAATGTCACAAATCTGGTCGAATGAAACAAAACCAGGAAAAATCTTCGACCATGTTAAAAGAGTGCAAAATTTTCAAAGCTTTTTCGTTGTAGTGTCCTGGGCGATGATGCCATTTTTTGCTTTCTTCCACTTTAACATTTAGAGCATGATGATATAGAGAATCACCGTTTAAAAAGAAAGCATTTCCAACCATATTGACCCTAGCGATCTCAGCTCCATGTGGATCATAAATAACACAAGAAAGATCTTTGAATATCACAGAAAATTTGCTATGCAACAATTGAGGAATACTAAGCAAGTTTTGAGATAATCTTGGAACAAATAAAACATTTGATATTTTCTTTTCACCTTGCTTTGTATGCATGATGAGCCAGACCTTTGCCTTGGCTTGAATCGTCTCTCCATGTCCAAGGACCACTTTTGACATTGAGGATTTATCAATGTCACTAAAAAGATTTAAATCTTTAGCCATGTGGTTGGTGCAACCGCTATCAATAAGCCATGAGTTTGATTTTTTTTCATCAACATGAGAAGCCATAAATAAAAAAGCCGTCTCTTGATTAGTCTCATCCGCACAATTTGCTTGTTGAGAGGATTTGAAGCCTTGTTTTGTTTGATACGACAAAACTTCTCCTGGTGTGACCATCTTTTTTACAATAATCACAATGATAAACTTGTTTGTTTTTTAACCAACAATTTTTTTCTGCATGGTTGTTTTTTTTTACAAAAACGACAAGGAGGAAAATTTTCCTTCTTCGACTCTCCTCCTTTTCCTTTACTCCCATGGTCATCGACTCTTTTTTTATAATCCTTTGTCATAGATTTCTTTCCTTTGAACTTGACCATAAAAGCACCTTCAACATGCTCCTCGTTACGCATGGTCTCTCTTTGTTCCTGGGCTTGTAATTTGCTAATTAGCTCAGCTATAGAAAGAGTAGTCAAATCGCAGGACTCCTCTATGGCTGAGATCTTTGACTCAAATCTACTAGGAACACTAACCATTATTTTTTCCACGACCCTTTGATCAGAAAAATTTTCACCTGCAAGTCTGATTTGATTCACGACAGTCATTACTTTTGTTGTATAGTCCCTCACAGAGTCAGAATCCTTCATTTTCAACATCTCAAACTCTCTTTTGAGAGTTAATAATTTGACAGCCTTCACCCTTGTGCTTCCTTCAAATTCCTCCTTTAATTTGTCCCAAGCTTCCTTTGCCGTCTTACAATCAATAATCCTTGCAAAAATAGGATCTGATAAAGAGGCATGAATAATAGATAAAGCCTTGGGCCTTTTTAACTTCTCCTCCTCATGTTGTCTTATTTGATTCAATGTTGGATTTGCTCTTATTTGTGGAGGATCAGCATCATTCAAAACATATTCCCAAACACCAAGTGCTTCGAGATAGGATTGCATTTTAACAACCCAAAATTGGTAGTTTTCACCATTAAATTGTGGAGGACTGGAAACACCAAAATTGGAAGACATGTTGTAAATGTGAAATTGAAATTCTCCTCTCTAAAATAAAATCACAGCCCTTTAAATCTAAGGCTCTGATACCACTGTTGTAAAATAGGAATGATAAATGTATTTGCGGAAGCAATAGTAGTCACTCAAAGTTTTGTAAAACAATGAGAGATAAATTGGAAAAATACGAGAGAGAGATTTAGAGTTAAAAGATGATCTTCAATTACAATTGAGATATTTTTAACATCGTAGGCTTACACTTATATAGGACATGAATGAAGTCCTATTAAACATTAATTAAAGTTAAAAACTTAAAAAGTAATTAAGAAACTATTAATTGAAGAGTTATTTATACCGAAGTTAAACAAAGTTGAAAGTTTAACTTCGGTTGCAATGAACAACATAAATGAAAAAAAAACTGAAAATTTAAAAGCAACTTAATTAAAGAAAAAAACTCATTTAATCTCAACAACAATCTGAACAAAATCAGAATTCTTCAACCATGATTTATCAGGTTGAACGGACAAATACAAAAATACTTGTTTCTTTCTGTTTTTCTCCTCTCACGAGCATACAGTTAAATTGTTTTAAATGATCGAATATCTTTTATCGCAGAGAGGGGATTAGAGAGGCGAGACAAAGAGAGTGGGAAGAGAGAATATTTTAACTCAAGTTGAGTAAATAATATCCTTATCATTAATATATAAAATGTGGGATTTTTAATAAATATTTTTGGATCATTATATCCCCGTTTGATTTTTAAATATTATAAAATATATCATTATTGATATAACACTTACCTTTATTAAACCTATAATTTACAAAATATGTCATTACCATTTAATTACCACTTATGTATTAGTTATGTAGATTTTTTTTTTAAAAAAATAATGATTAATTTATCAATAATTCATTAATTCAATATCTTATTATCATTCAAATAACATATTATATTCAATGTACATATACACTGTTGATATTAATTTGAATTTTCATGTATATTAAAGGTCAATAAATTAAAAACATGTTCAAACTTTATAAATATAATTAAAAGCTATATTTGAATATAGTTATTTACCAAATTTTTATGAATATTTATTTTTATTTTGTAATAATTCAACATGTTCAAAAATCCATATATTACTATTTGTTTTTCAATTAAACAAATATTTTGTTTTAAGTAAAAATAAAATAAAATAATTTTCAATTTTTTTTTAATTAGGAAACATTTGTAGTTTGCCGTTTAATTTTTTTTTTATAACAAAACAAACAAAGAACAAAACTAAAAGCAAGTAAAAGAAGAAGGAAAAACAAAATTAAAATTATGAATATAATGAGGACAATTCTTTAAATTTGTTGTTAGATTAAAGTAATTTATACAATATATTTAATTAATTATAATTTTTTATTTAAATTAAATAAAGTTAAAAATATGATTAATTTTTCTAAGAAATTAAATATATTCTAAATAATTTCATAAATGTTGGGAAAATAAATTAAAACTCCATACATTCATTTAAATTTTGATAAATTGAAATGAAATACACGTTCAACGCAAATGGTATGAATCTAGTAATATTAAAATGGTTCATATAAAAAAATATATAATATTAAAATAGTTAAAAAAATAATTTAAAAAAATCATCACCGTTGATTTTGGCTGGAATTTATAACATATTTTAGTTTTTAATTTCTTTCAAATAAATAGTGTAAGGTTGGAAAAACTTTATAAGTGTATAGATCTTTCCGGTGCTTAACTCTAATATTATTGAGAAATTTTAATAGATGATACTTATTTTATGAGTAATCTAAAAATAATTAATGTTTTGAAATCTTTTGAGTGAATCTCAGTTTTATAAAGGTCATTGTATTTTTATTTTTTCCTATTTTTGAAAACATTTAATTTTCGAAAAAACCATAATTAGTAGTTGAGTAAAGATTGGGTTATTTGGTGGATAGCTTTGTAAAAAAAAACTATCATCCATGGCGGTGGCGGGTTCCACCCGGTTCTACAGGTGGGAATGCTTCATCTAATACTCCACCCAAAATTCTAAGTTTGTTTATTTTTCTTAAAAAAAAATAGAATGATAATATTTATTTTGTTTCTTTATATTGTTTTGTATTTGAATATTATTTTTATGAAATATTGTGATTAAATTAAACATAACTTATAAATCAGTTATAAAATAAATCAAACGTGTTTTCATTTTAATTTAAAATCATAATTAATATATATTTAATTTTAAATTAAAATTAAAAAAAATATATGGTTTATTAATAATAATAATGACGTTACAAAATAGTTAAGTATTCTTAAAATCAATTTACTAAACATTATATAGATATTCATGATCTCAAAATATTTTTAAAAGTTGAATTTACCAAACACTAAATTTTTGCATAAGTTGAATTTACCAAACACTAATTTGATTCTTGATACAGCTGATTTTTTCTACGGCACAACTGACAACGATTATTTCAAAAGCTATAGCAATGTCAAACTAGCTCTAAATCCTCTGACCTCCACTTCTAGTTTTTGTTTTAGAAAAAAAATTGATGGTTGATAATTTTATTTACCGATCTTGTCAGTAATAGATCTTTCAAACGATAACTGAAGTTTAATTATAATTTACCACGATGTACTATTAATGAATATCGAAATCAATCACTGAATAGGTAAATCTATCAAAATCAATTTGTGATTGATTTGTTTTAAAAAAGTTATATATTTATAAATACTTTTTAAGCATGGCATGTAAGTAAATAATATATAAATTTTTTATTAACCATGAAATGTTTTCAAGAAATAATTATTGTTTGGCCAGAAAACCTAGAGCCCAAAGGAAATTCAAAACTAATCTTCAAGCAAGCAGATAAAAAGCTCTAAACATCATTAACGTCCCACTCCCACATAATTAGTTGAACAAGTTTTTTTTTCTCGAGATGTTACTGTAGAAGGAGAAAATTTGTAAAATTATAAATTGCCACATAATAATTCAAGCAAATGATAAAATTACATGTCATTAAATGAAGACCAATCATAAATTGACACATGTCTTTAAATTAAATTAAAAGACATTAAATTGGCAAATCAAATGATGCCATGTGTCTTTTTCTTGGCCATTGGATGACATAAATTAGTCCAATGAAAATATGTCACGTGGCAATTGGGCTCAAATCAAATAAAGCCCATATCCACCAAAGGCCCATAGAAAACTCTATAAATAGAGTAGGCCATTCATCATTTGAAGAGATCGACAACAGAGAAGATTCAGAGAAAAAAGACTGAAGACTTTGAAGATCAAAGACCTCGAAGAAGAACGGAGAAAATCGAGATTAAAGAGTTTGACGATCAAAGACTCGAAGATCGAAGACTTCCCAAAGACCAAATATTCTTTGAAGATCGAAGATCACCTCAAGATCGAGATTGAAGACTTTAAAGAACGAAGACCTCGAAATCGAGATTGAAGACTTTAAAAAACGAAGCCTTGAAGATCGAAGACTTCTTAGACTAAAGACTTTTTCAAGACCAAATACTCTTCAAAGACCAAAGACTCTTTGAAGACTTCTTGAAAACCGGAGATCTCGAAGATCGAAGACCCTAAACGTTGACGACTTCGAAAACTTTAAAGCTTCTCATGAAAACCACCTTGAAGACAAACTATTGAAGACTAAATTCTCGCAAGTTCCAAAGACTTTAGTGTTCAAGCTTCAAGACCGCAACAAATTGAAATTGACTCTTCACAAGCCCAAAAGCCGAAGATTCAGTCCAACGATCCGAGAAATACGCCAACCAGCCCTCGCATCGAAGTTTATATTTTAGAGAAAGAATCAGAGGATAAATTCATTAGAGATTGTAACATTCAATTCATCAAATACAAATTATATTTATTCCGCATTTAATTTATTTACTTAGAAATTTCTTTGTGTGAACAGTTACATCAAAGTTGGAGAGAGGAGACTCGAACTTTCGATCTAAAAGAAGAGAGTAGCTGCCTAAGCAGTTAAGTTATGCTCATGTTAACTAATTGAATAAAGTTAACCTTTGAAAATAAATGTGAAATATTTTTGTAATACAAAAACATCAACGTGAGAACATTTCATCTGAAAAGTCGGTGTTATATATAGACAAAGAGAAAAAAAAAGTGTAAAATTGAAATGTAAAGATTCAGCACTTTAATTACATTATCATAACTAGTAACAATTGACGAAATTTGATGAAAGCTTCGGTAATACATTTTGATCTCTCCTCTAACAAATTATTAAAACGGCACAATATTGGAAGCTTTTTTTTTTCCTTTACCATGAAACAAGACTTTTAGTGTGATGTAAGAAATTGTGAAGACCCACAGCTCTTCGAGGCTTGGAGATGTAGTAACTTTTATTACATTTGAAGTCATAAGCCATCATCCTTTGATCGAATGACATATAGATCAATATCTTATAATTCTCCAACCATGCAACTAAAAAATTCATGTTACTTATCAAAACTGAATCCAACTCCTTATTTATCTCAACCCTGAAAACTTCGACCCATTTGCTTTGTCGAAAATCAATCATTTTCCATATCCTTATCCTACTTTCTTGACTAGTAAATAAATTACAATTCCATTTCTTTAAAATAACATAAAGTTCTTTTTCCATTGGAACAAGAGACAAAGCTTGATTATTACTTATAATCAAAGATGGCCCATGAACCAAGTGAAAAGATTCATCACGAAGATCTATGACTAAAAAACTCCTCTTCCTAGACCAATTATTATATGACCAACTAATAACTAAACCCCCAACTGAAAATGAGCATAATTTAAATGATTTATCTCCAATTGGAAGAGCATTCTCAAGATTAGTGTGATTATTCATCAATATTCTCCATGAAATATCATTTCCAATAGTGAAAACACCCCAAAAATACCGATTAGTTTGTGGATTAAAATAATGACGAATGACTTTAACTTCCCTAATAAGAGGTAAGTATGAAACATTCAATTTGCTACGTCTACAACCTTTAATTATGGGGCTATGAGGGAGTTTTGAGATTTGTCCAGTGATGAAATTCACGACAGTCAAGTCATGTTCATTTTCATATAACATCAAACCAATATAAGTATCCACTAATCTTCCTTCCCATTTTTTGTCGAAATTGAATCTTCGGGGTCGGAATTTTTCGGCCTTCGTGAGTTCAATGTAGAAGTGAAGTACATCGGATTTGAAATCGTTGAAAAAGAGACAAGGATATGAATGAGATAGATTCAGCTCTATAAATTGTCGTCCGAATATTATCGTAGCCCAAGATTTGCAAACTAACCTCGCGACATTGTGTAAGAATTCGGCAGATTTACGAGCTAGAATGTTGAAGATGATCTCTTCTGGAAGATATGGAATTCTAGTAATAAATTCACTCGTTGATGTTCTTTTTCTTTTGGTCATCTTCAACCATTTCTCGTAACTTAATGAATGAATATATACAAATTTCTAATATGGGGAATGAGACAGTGAGAAATTTTAAGCAGATTTGAAATGACAAGTTTGTGTAAATGGGCCTTCTATTTATGTTTTGACGGTTTGTGTAACGGAAGCCAGTTTTTACGCATAATGAGACGGAATGAAGTTGACGGACATTTCGGAAAGTTGACTGAAGGAATTTGATTAATTCTTTTAACTTTTTATCCGATTTATATTTAATTTTGGGTTAATTTAATTTCTTTCTTTTGGATATAATTTTTGAATTTTTTTTCTTCTTTTCTCTAACTTTTGAGTATTTTTGAAAAAAAAAAAAACTTTTAAGTATTTGTTTATTGTTTTCTTGGCCAGAAATTTAAAAAAAAACCATGATTAGTCCTAAATACCATAAATTTTCCTGTTTTATATATGATTTTAAGGAAATTTACCTCATTGACCTTTAAATTTTCCTTATAAGGTTAATAGACCCTCCCCACTCTTATTATTTTATTGACCTCATGACATCATTCCTATTTTGTGAAAATACAAACATACTCTTACTTTATTTTCACCCGAAACTCTCATCTCCCTCCCTTACTTTTTTCCCCTCACTAAACTCATCTTTCTCATCTCTCATCATCCTCATTTATTAATCTCAAAAAACTTTTTTTCTCTACAAACTTTTCGATCATATTGTTTCAAGGGGTTCGCATCTAAATCAAATATTGAATTCATCTTTCGCTCTTGCTAATAAAGCAATACAAATATAAATGTTTTATCATGTAAAAATTAATCTAAGTGATTTAAAAAAATCTAGAATTTTGGACCAAGATAGAAGATCGAGATGAGAATTTTTGACCAAGATGGTTCTCATCTCGGTCTATCTTGGTCCATCTTAGGCCGAGATGAGAACCATTTGGATCGAGATGGACCAAGATGGTTTTCATCTCGGTCTATCTTGGTCCATCTTAGACCAAGATGAGATGAGATGAGACCCATCTTAGTCTAAGATTCTCATCTCGGTCTAAGAAGGACCAAGATGAGAACCATCTCGGTCCTCTATCTTGGTCTAAATTTCCCATCTCGGTTAGGGATGGCAATGGGGCGGGGTCGGGGATACATTTCTCATCCTCTAACCCGCGTGGATTTTTAATCCCCATACCCTACCATATCCCCTATTTAAAAAACCTGGGGCGGGTTCGGGGATTCCCCGTTCAGGGATAGGGTTACCCGCAGGGAAAATTCCCCGTTTTATATTTTTATTATTATTATTTTAAAAGAATATAAAAATGAAATATATATTTAAAATATACATTTTAAGACAAAACGAAAGCATGATACTAAACATTTTATAATTTATTAGTTAACATAACCATATTATATAAAAAAATTCAATAAATAAAAATAAAAGTAGACAAAATACATAAGATGTTATTAAAATATCGAGTTCGGGTTCGGGGGAATGTATTCCCATCCCCGTACCCTAAAAGAAATCGGGGGAAATTTCCCCCCTAACCCTAATAAAACGTGGATTCCCCACCCCTATAGGGTTGGGGCCCGCGGAAAATTTTGTCATCCCTAATCTCGGTCTTCCATTTTGGTCCAAAATTCCAGTTTTTTTTTTTTTTTTTTTTTTTTTTTTTTTTTGTAAATCACTTAAATCTAGATAAATTTTTATAGGATAAAACATTTATATTTTTATTACTTTTTTTAGCAAGAGCAAAAGATTTAATATTTGATTTAGATGTAAACCCCTTGAAGTAATATGATTGAAAAGTTTGTAGAGAAAGAAAGTTTTTTGAGATTAATAAATGAGAAAGATGTAAAGTGAGAAAGATGAGTTTAGTTGGAGGAAAATAAAGGGAGGGAGGGAGATGAGATTTTTTTAGGCGGAAAATAAAGTAATGGGAGAGAGCTGAGAGTTTTTTTTGGGGGGGGGGAATACAGTAAGGGTATGTTTGTATTTTCATTAGGTAGTGATGATATCATAAAATCAATAAAATGATAAGAGAGTGAGGGAGGGTTTATTAACTTTATGAGGGAAATTTGAATATCAATGGGGCAAATTTCCATTTTATAAAGGTCATTGTATTTTAATTTTTTTCCTTTTTTTGAAAATATTTAATTTTTGAAAAAACCATAATTAGTAGTTGAGTAAAGATTTAGGGGTGGGTAATTTGGTGGATTGCTTTGTAAAAAAAAAAAAAACAAAAGAAGTATCATCCATGGCTGGTTCTACAGGTGGGAATGCTTCCGCTAATACTCCGCCCAAAATCCTACTGGCAAAGCCCGGTTTAGTTTCAGGTGGAACAATTACCAGTAAGATCGGACGCGGTATCGGCGTCGGTGTTGAGGATGAATCTTCATCAATTCGATCTCGTATCCCTTCTATTGGTTCCCTTAATCTTCTTTCTGATTCCTGGGATTTCCACATTGACCGATTCCTTCCTGTAATTACACTTTCATTCTCCTCTGTTTCCCTTGCAAATTGTAGAATAATTAAGATAATATTGGTTGGTTTAGGGTTTATAATCACTTTTTTTCCATCACTAGTTTTTGACTGAGAATACGGAGTTCATGGTGGTTGGAATAATTGGTCCACCAGGGGTTGGTAAATCCACGATCATGAATGACATTTATGGCTATGATGGAACTTCTCCAGGTGACTTATATTATATTATCTTATCTGTGATTTGTTTTTTTTTTTATATTATGCATTTGATGATGTTCATATTCTTGCTGATTATATTATTTGTATGCATATTTTGCTTGCAGGTATGCTACCACCATTTCCTATACAATCTGAAGAAATTAGAGCAATGGCTAGGCATTGTACTGTGGGTATTGAACCCAGAATTTCTTCGGAGAGAATCATACTTCTCGATACTCAGGTGTTCTTTTTTTTTTTTTTTAATTGTTGAAAATGTTACTTTTCCAATTGTTGAAGCCTGGAATGGAAACACTCTGTCAACTTGTTCGTTTATGCCGATGGGGGGATTCGTATCTTTGTTAGCATCCCTCCTTGCATAAATAAAACAATCCATAATTTGCAGGTCAATCTTATAATTCTTAAACATCTCCACGTTGCTGGTCGGCCTTATAAAGTACACCATGCATTTGGGAGGTTATTTGGTATCTACCCCACTCTAGGTTGGCTTAAAGTTAACACCGATGAAGCATCATTGGGAGGCCTAGTCTTGCTGGTTGTGGGAGTTTTTTTGTATTTAACAGGGTTTTGCTAGTCTTTTTGGTGTTGTTATGCTTTTGAAGCAGAATTAGCTGCTACTATTCATTCAATTAATATTGCTTGGTTTGGTAAGCGTCATTTATGGTTGGAAAGCGATTATGCTTATCTTGTAGCCATTCTCGATTCACAATTGAATTGAGTTTCTTGGCTTTGGCGTCCAGCCTAGATCAGATGCTCAAGTGTGCTTTCTCAAATGGAGTTTGTAGTCACTCACATATTTCGAACTCTTGTTGCTGATTGTTTGCCTTCTTTTAGTTCTAGCATTGCATCTCCTACTTGGTGGTGGACTCCACTGGAATTTTGTGATTCTTTCATTTTTTATGATACTTATTGGTATGTTTTAGAGGTTTTGTTGAGTTAGGTAGATGACGAGGGTGCTAAGGTTGTGTTAACCTAGTTGGGATGATCTAATGCATCTATTGATTCCGTATACGATTTTTTTAAAAAAAAAAATGCAAGTTATGTACTTTTATGTTTGGTGTTGTTTCTTGTGTTTTTTCATGACAACTTGTTACTTGCAGCCTCTGTTTAGCCCATCTGTTCTGGCTGAGATTATGAGACCAGATGGTTCATCCACCGTCTCAATTATAAGTGGTGAATCTCTATCTGCTGAATTGGCTCATGAACTCATGAGTATCCAGGTAACTTACTAGATGGATTTTTCCCCCTATTTTTTGGGAGGGGTGGGTTGGGAGTCTGAATTGAATTGGTTTAGAGTTTCACTAGACATAATATTATTATTTTTTTTTATAATAAACAAGGCTAAATCATTGATGAGATGAAAAGCCAAAACGGCCGAAGGTTACAAAAACGCCTTCCAATTTGAGGCAATAGTAGAAGTATTGTAGCTACAAAAATATTTACAACTTGCACTCCAAGAGGAAGCATTTAGAACACTAGTGTCCCAAATATCAATACAAGATCTACTACTATCCAAAAAAATTCTCCTATTATGCTCCAACCAAATGTTCCACAAAATAGATCTCACCGCATTAGCCCAAAGAGTCTTACCCTTATCTTGAAGACGAGAGCCTCCCAAAAGAGAGATGACATTTTCTTTCGGATCTTTATGAAACACCCACCTCATACTAAAAGTCTCCGGGAAAGAAATCCAAATTGAATGTGAAAACACACAATCAAAAAGGATATGACTAGTAGACTCCGAGCACACCCTGCGCAGAACACACCAATTCGGCTGTAGGACACACCAAGGCTTTCTCGATTGAAGTTTTTGATTGGAGTTGAGGCCATCATTCAAAACAGTCCATATAAACACTTTGATCTTCTTCGGGTAGGAACCTTTCCAGATTAGAGAATTTGTATTATCCCCTTCCATACTACTAGTCTTCCACATGAGGTCTAGAGCAGATTTGCAAGAAAACCCACTGTTTTTGTCATGAATCCACACCCTCGTATCCTCTATATCACTGATTTTGAAGGGCACCAACAAAGCCATCAACTCCATCCAGTTCTCAATTTCACAATCCTTTAAATTCCTCCTGAACTCCAAATGCCAGAAACTCCCCTCTTCAACCCAGGGATCAGCAATAAGGTGAGACTTCGAAGTTGTAAGAGAATACAAATTGGGGAACAAAGAGGCTAAAGGAGTGGAGCCTAACCAGGAATGCTCCCAAAACAGGACAGAGTTGCCTTTACCCACCAAGAAATTGCTATTCTCCTTCAAAAGGTACTTGAGTTTGAAGATGTGCGTCCAAGGACTTCTATTAATGCTCTTTGAGTTGATTTTAGGATACCAACCCAAATCTTCCACCCCATGAATGCCAAAAATCACTTTGTGCCAAAAAAGCTCTTTTTCATTCGGTAATCTCCATAACCATTTTAGAAGGACATCATTTCTTTTTCTCACACCACCAAAGGCCAAACCCCCATAACATAACGGAGGTGGGATCTTGTCCCAACTCACAAGCTGAGAGCCACCACCTCCATCAGCCCCTTCCCAAAAAAAATCTCTAAGGAGTTTGTCAATTGACTTGGTAACAAGGACAGGAGCTTTGAAAACAGAGAAGTAATAAGTTGGGAGGTTATTGAGAATTGATTGCACAAGAGTGAGTCTACCACCTCTAGAGATCATCATCTTCTTCCATCTTGAAATTCTCTTCTGAATTTTATCTAACACCGGGTCCCAAAACACCTTAGAGGAAGGATTACCACCCAAGGGGAGACCAAGATAAACCGTAGGGAAGGAGCAGACAGGGAAATTAAAAATGTCAGCCACTTCTTGGATTTCCTCCTCATCTAAATTGATGCCCAACACCGAGGACTTGGACTGATTAACCATAAGACCCGAGCCTTGTTCAAAATCAGTAATAGTGTTTGCAAGATTGGATATAATACTCAACTCAAAATGAGAGAACAGTAAGGTATCATCTGCAAATTGGAGGTGAGAGACTTCTAAGTTGCCAGCCATAAAACCTCTGATGTTAAGTTGGGATTGATTTCTTATCAATAATCTGCTACAACTGTCAGCCACAAGGAGAAAAAGAAAAGGGGAAATAGGGTCCCCTTGCCTAATTCCTCTATTAGCTTTGAACTTGCATTTAGCCTTGCCATTAATAATGATGGAAAAGTTGGCACTCTCAAGGCAGCCTTTTAATCCACTTGCACCAAGTGGTATTAAAACCCTTCTTTTTAAGGATATCCATCAGGAAAGTCCAATCAACACAATCATAGGCTTTCTCTAGATCCAACTTAACAACCACCCCTTTCTTCTTGCTTCTTCTACACTCCTCAACAAGCTCATTAGCTACCAAGATTGAGTCCACAATCTGTCTACCACCAATGAATGCATTCTGAAAAATGGAGATAGTCCCAGGGAGCACTCTTTTCAATCTATCAGCAAGTACTTTGGCAAGAATTCTGTACAACCCAGTCGTGAGACTAATAGGGCGATAGTCTTTGACAGCCACAGCTTCAATTTTCTTTGGAATGAGTGTTATGTAGGTCTCATTAACACTAGCATTAACAATGCCTTTCTTAAAAAATTCTTGGAACACCTTCATAATATCAAACTTGATGATGTTCCAAGAATTTTTAAAGAATTCCGAGGTAAAACCATCGGGGCCAGGAGTTTTATTAATATCAAGGTTAGAGATGGCTCCAAACACTTCCTCCTCTGTAAAAGGTGCAATCAACACATCATTATCAGCTTGGGAGATGGGATCCCATTCTATATCACTCCAAAGAAAACGATTTCCAGGCTTGGCAGTGAAGAGTTGAGAGTAAAAGCTAACAAATTCCCCCTCAACTTCCTTCTCATTTAGGAGAAGCTCCCCTGTTCTAGCAACAATTTGACTGATGAAGCTCTTTTTTCTCCTTCCTTTCACAAAATTATGAAACAACTTAAGAGTTTTCATCACCACCCTTCAACCACAAGCTTTTACTTCTTTGTCTCCAATAAGTATTCTCCTTGACAACAAGGTCCAGAAGTTTGCATTTCAAACTGAACCTTTTAAGTTTCACTAGACATAATATGATATGTGGCGTTTGATTACTGTGTGAATTCTTTTTTCTTCATGGCCTATGAGCATCCAAATTATATCTTATGAACTTCTTTTCATTATTCTGCAAGGATTTCTTTTAGCTGGGTATTCTTCTAGAATCCATTTGTCACGTTGTCCTTGTGGTATCAGAGGGAGTTCATGATGTGAATATGTGGCGTTTGATGCTAACTGTAAGTAGTTACCCCTTATCTCAATATCTTGTTTTTAACAATATTTAGTAAAAATGCTTCCTATATTAATGCAGTCTCTTTATCATTTGGTTTTTTATTACAGAAATTATAATTTATTGAACTATACATATTTCAATAATTTATTGAACTGAAAGCAGTGCTCTTTTGGTAATTTTTTGAAAGTCATGCTATATAAGTAATTACATATTTTTCCCCTTCTATTTTGGTAATTCCCCCTCTTTATTGTGGGTGGTTGTTTTTTACAATTGACATTGTTCACAATTATTTATCTCTACAGGTTGACTTGCTCAAACATGGCTTGCCTGATCCGTCTTCCCCTATTTTTTCTCATCCTCAAAATTCTAGTATAGGACCTGAAAAGGAATACAAAGATAAACCTTCTATCGGCGAAGAATATATGGCAACTCCGATTTTTGTTCATACAAAGTGAGTGAAATCTTTTTAAAGCTTTTACAACATCTTTTTTATTAGAATCGATATATTTAAATAATAAAGATCGAGATACAAAGTGTAGCTTATGTGATAAGCTTGCCTATTAACTAAAAATTATTAACAATCACACGGGAGACCCCCCCCTACATTGTAAAGGAGCAGCAAGGTTATATTCTTTGCCCAAAAAAACTGAAAAATATTTTGTCTCAAATGTAAGAAAGTTGGATCTTCTGGACTTTATCCTTTAAAAAACTTTTTGCCTCTCCAACCGCTGAACTTGAAACGACAAAATCTTAGCTCTGTTTGATAATGATTTGTTTTTAGTTGAATTTTAAAAATTAGAACTTGTTCACAAACATGTTCTTTATATTGATTTTTCACTTTTTAAAACTATTTTGAAATCTTAACCAAATTTCAAAAATGAAAAAGCCGGTTTTTGAAAACTAATTTTTGTATATAATATGACTTGAGATTTTAATTTTAAGATTGGACTACAAAGCACAGAAATGATTAATAAATAAGGTTAATTCTAAAAACTGAAAGAAAGAGAGAGAAAAACCAAATTCCTTCAAACGTGCACTAAAGGAACACTTACTAGATTAGGAGAATAATTAGTTGAGAAATAGAAATAAGATTACGAGGCAATGGTCCATTAGAACCAAAAATCTGAAGTTTCCAGTCTCCTTCAGAACTATTGTTTACTATTAAATATTTGTCTTCAGAGTGCACGATCAAGATCTTGTTCCACACAATATCTTGCAAATTAAGAATGCGTTTGTGCGCTATTTTAGAAATTCTTCATTTATGGAGGACAAATCTGAAAAAGTTCACAATGAGCAACTACTTCCCTCTCTGGTTCCTGGCAGTAGAAATTTTGATCTCAATGATGACCAAAGGTTGTACATTATCCCATATCGAAACAAGGATGAATCTACTAAAAATCAATATGACAGTTTTAATGTGGCTCTGTGGAAGCTGCGGGATCAGGTATCTCGCTCTCTTTGACCTTATTTATGATTGTTATCTAAGCACATTTAACAAATCCGAGTCTTTGAAAACAAAAATAAAACTTGAAAAGCATCTTCATATTTTAATATTTGTTTTCTTACATTCAGGTTTTATCCATGAATAATGCATCCTTTTCGAGAACTCTCTCTGAACGTGATTGGTTAAAAAGTTCTGCGAAGACATGGGAATTAGTGAAAAACTCTCCAATTGTACTGGAATATGCCAGAACACTTCAATCTTCTGGTATGTTTAGGAGATAGCTTAAATGGCATATATATCTGGGACAGTATCCGATCTCCAAATGACCTGAGGTGTTATAGTTGATTTCAAAGTCGGGGCCTCTCTTATGTACATTGTGCAAGATCCGAAGCCGCGGGAGTGTATGCTGGTTCTAAAACTGTTTTCCTCAAGTTCAGTAGCCCCAAGAGGGAATAAAGGGAAAAGGATCTAAGTAATGCGGGATAAAACGGTGTCAAATCTAGGGTGAGTAGTTCTCTGGGTTTTTTATTTTTAGTATCTGAATCTCTATGAATTATCTGAGTAATGAAGTACCTGTTGGCCTCTATTTAAACTGTTATTTTGTTTTTAACGTAAGAAACTGCTACCTTTTCAAAGTTATATGATGGTTATTTCAACTTTGGAAAATAAATTTGTGAGTGTTATATGAGGGGATTTTAATGAACTACCCGATTTGAATAGCACTTTCATATGCCTCCACCCGACCCCATTAATTAATTTTTCCTAGTAATATTATGAATAAGTTTTTTTTGGCAACGCATTAATTAAGGAAGGTGGCAATTTTCATTTTTTAACGAATGTAGTATTTATAATTATATCATTGTATAAACTATTTGTAAATATAATGTTTTTTATTATATTAATAATAAGTGATTGAACTATTATATTTATAAAACAAATTATTTTTATAAATATTACTGAAAATGTTTTTAAATTGTAATCATCTCACTTTTAAAAAGACAATCACACTAATAAGTTTAGTTCTTTTAACATCACGTCAGTACATTCATATATTTATTTAAAGAATGTCTCAAACGTTCTAAGTCTCTAATTTCAAAGTATACATTGAAACAGCTAATAGATTATTGATTCTAGTAGAGAAATTCTTCTTAGGTATAATGGATTTAATTTTTGAAACATTTTTATAAAGTTTGCATTCTTTATCACTTTTAGTTAAAAAAAAATCTAAATTGTTTATGTTAATTAAAGGTATAGCAACCAAAATAAAACAAATAAAAATACAGGAATCGAAACGTTTAATATGTGATAAAAATACAAAGACCTAGAATAATAATAATTCAATTTAGATATATATATATATAGTGAAACATCTCTTTATTATTGTAAGAACAATATATTATTTATTTATTGAAAATACAAAAATAAGATACAATTCCCTTACAAAGAAACAATAACATATATTCATAAACTTATTTAATATATAAACTTTTCTTTGGAAAAAAAACAGTCATTTAAGAGAGAGAATAGAACAAACAGTTTGAATGAAAGTAAGGATGAGAAGAATAGAAGCAACAATGACAGAAATAGTTGACCAAGGGGTATTGAAGTAATTTTGTTGCAAATTTGCCTTCCATTTATGCCATGAAACTTTGCAATAATCATCCAATTCTTTGCAAAGATGAACAAAATCTGAATCAGTATAATCAACTGTGACTTCATCAGCTAGCTTTGTAATGAAAGAGAACACATCATTCATGTCTCCCAATGAATTTTCGATTATTCCATTCTCGACAAGCAATTCAAGATCTTTAGTACTTCCAACAAATCCTTTTATTACTACAAAGTAATTTGTTACCGTAAATTTGGAGCAATTACACTGCTCGAAAGCGATTATGTTTCGGAGGAAAATCTCGGTGTGATCGTTTATTGATAGCTTTGGAATTTCTAGAACTCCCTTTTCAAATTTGATCTTGAATATGTTCTTTGGCGATCCCACCTTCAACCTTTTCAAAATTAATAGTTTAGTATGTTAGTACTCGTTTGATAACGATTTTTGTTTTTGTTTTTTAAAATAAAAGCTTGTTGATTAATAATTTAATGGTTTTGTAATCCTATATTTAAAAACGTCACTAAATTATGAATTAAGTTATAAAAACTAAATATGATAGTTTTATTATCAACGAGCATAACTCAAATGGTTAAAAAAAATAGTTTTATTTTAAATTTTGATTAAGAATTTAAGAGGGTTTTTAATTCATAAAAAATAAATATCAACAAACTTTATTTATAAAAATACAAAATCTAACTTCTACTAAAAAGGGTCTTCATTTAGCATAAGTTAAGACATTTTTTTATAATTAGCAATTTTCTTTCCTAACTTACTTTTTACAAAATAAAAATTACAATATTAGTTATATTTTAAAAACCAAATAGATAGAGTTTAAAGTAAACATTTTTTTATTATTTAAGAAATTTAGTTAAAATTTTCAAATTTTTTGGAATATGAAAAACAAAACAAAGGAATATATATATATATATATATATATATATATATATGAGAGAGAGAGAGAGAGAGAGAGAGAGAGAGAGAGAGAGAGAGAGAGAGAGAGAGAGAGAGAGAGAGAGAGAGAGAGAGAGAGAGAGATATTTTATCCGAGTGAAAAAAAAAAAGAAAAAAGAGAATTAAAAAATGGATATAGAAAAAAAAATGAAGGGAAAAAATAAACTAACTTGACTCCTGAGCAGTGTAAGTTTGTAATAGTGGGTACGTTGATATTTTGGAGTGATAGTCCTTCCTTGCCCTTGGGATCTCCTCTTAAGTTTGTAATAGTTGACGGAGAAAATCTCCTCGCTGAGACTGGCCTGCCAAAGTAAATTGTTTTAACATTAATCAAATTTGAAAAACAATAAAATTTCAATTTAAAAACATTACAATTATAAATATTAAAGAAATATGTAAAATGTATTTGACACCCCTGTAATTTTGATCAAATGTATGAATACTTTCTTGTAGTTTAAAAATGGCAAATCACATCATTAAAGTTTCAAATTATGTCAATTAAACCCCTCACCTTCAACACAGTCAACGTTCTTTTAATAACTTTTTTTTTCATTTGGACTCCGATTTGGATGATTCAACTCATTTCTAACTCTATATTACGATCATTTAGAAACATTAAAATCGTCAATAAATAAAAGAATTTATGATTATTTTGCTTGAAAGATATTAAACCTTTTGTTTATCCAAATAAGAAAGGGATAATAATAGTTACATACTCATTTTCATACGTGTTATGTTTTTATTAGATAAACAACTCAAATATTAAATTTTATATTATCATGTTTGGTCTAATAAAAATATTGGGTATATAAATACTAAAACGATTAATTTAATAGCGGAATAACTAAAAAACTGACCTTTGTCCATCCTGATTTAACCTACGAGCATCAAAATGTTGTTTCCCTACAGCCTGAACGAACTCAGGCGGAATCACCGGCAAATCTACCTTCTCCGTCTTCGGCAAATCTTCTTCATCTTCTACATAAACTTTCCTTCCCAAATCCACAAAATGCAATATTTCTTTTATCTCCTTCACTTCTTCATTTTCATTATTTTCCACAAACCCAACATTATATTTGAAGAATTTTTGGCAAAGCTTTTTAATTGAAATCTCCTGAAGAGATTGCCATTGGAAACTTAATCTTTGGGCTACCTCAAAAATCTTTTCTACGATAAAGAATGGAATTTGATTTTCCAACAATTGCAAATCCGGAACTATTTGCTGAATGATCCATGGTTTGTAGTAAATTCGATCATTTGCATCGTCGAAATCCTTTGAATAAAACCTCAATAGAATCTCTATTATGAACACCGCATCTAACATGATTAACATCACGAATGACTCGCTCGAATACGCGATCGAATCGGCGTAAAATTCACGGATCCTTTTTTCGCTTTCCTTTACGATTGCGATGCAGTGTTGAATGTTTAATTCGTTGGTTTCAATGAAGTGTTGAAGGTACCTCCATTTATATTCTTCCATGTCTCTCAAAGATATGTTTCCGTGGTGGATCGGACCGATAGCGACGACTTGAGGAGTGTAGGCCTTTTCGTTGACGTTTCGAAGTCGGTTCGGTACTTTGTAAATGCAACATTCGGAGGAGAATGGACATAAGGTTGAAGTTACAGATGAATATAGGCTTGCTATATCAAGGGTAACCTGGGAATTGCTTGTTCCATCAATATTCGACATTATTGGAGGGTTGAGTTGAGACAAGAAATGGAATGTGCAGCTGAAATTAGAGTAAAAAAAAATGGAAAAAACAAAACTTATTTTTTTTAGATATATTATAATATATTGGGAGAGGAGAGACTCTAATCTTCTACCTTATAGGAAGAATTATTCCCGGAAATATTCAAAATACCAAAAATATTACTACCCTGTTATAACATATTAAATTATGAGGGGATTAAGTAGTTATTTTAAAAAAGATATTGCCCTACAAGACACTTTTTAGAGAAATTTTAAAAAAATGATCAAAAGTTCTGAATTTTATTTTTTTTTTAAAATGACTTATAAATCATGTGAGAGGGTTGGGCTTCATGCTTGCTTTGAGCCAACAAAGAATTATTCTTGAAATTTTTTTTAAAACTTAACTTGAGCTTTTTTGAAAATAGTATTTCAGAAAAATGTTATTTTTTAAAGGAAAAAAAAACTAGTTTAAATGGTTAGTTTTATGAGTGTATGCTAGAATTTATTGGTGTATTAAAAGAAAGAATCAGAGAATGATATTATTTAAGTATGAAAAGAGGAAAACAAGCAAAAATTTCACCTTACATTGTCTTTTTATATTGTATTTTTTTTTTAAATGTCAATTTCTTTTAAAATAGTTAAAGCTATTAAATAAAAAAAAAATGTTAATAAAGTAAAGAAGTCATGGATTCCATTGACCAGTAAACAATAACATAAATCACAAGAATTAAAGAGATGATTATCATATCATATTATATATATATATATATATGGTACCTGCTACTAATTTTGAGAAGAGCTTCGATTTGTTGAGAAATGGATGATACTTTGAGAGTCTATACCGTACGGTTTATGGAAAGTATGGTAATAGTGTTTAAATGGCGCTATTACATGTTATATTATGGGAAACATTATTCTTTTCTTCTTCTTTTTCTCATTTTAAAATATGCCATCCTTCACTTTATTCCCACAGCTAATAAATCACTTACATTCGACAAGTGTGAATATAACAAAAGTAGAAAGAGAGATTACTCATTATTTCATATCATAACCCGGGGAAGATAGATGGGAAATTGGGGAAAGGATCCATTTATATCCCTTCAACTTTGAACTTTTATAAGTAATGTATTTTAATGGAAACTTACATTTAACATTTGGTGATTTTTTTTAAGCTTTTCAAAAATGACATTTTTGAAATATTTGCTATTTTTCATAAAAAAATATCATCATGTGAATTTCTCTTCTTAGTTTGTATTTTCAATCATTTTTACTTTGGTTTCAATAAATTATCAAATGATAAATTTGTTTATTATCTAACTGAAAAAACAAAAAGTAATGATATAAATGAAAATATAAATCTAAAATATGTTTTTTAGACCCTTTGTGTACAAATAATATTATATGCCACACATTAATAAATCCAACGACATCGTCAAAAGAAATATTGGAAGTGAATGAATTGAACGAACTTGTGCAAACTCAGATGTCAAACGGCAATATCTTGACAAAAAGTCAATTGAGAAATTTTAACTGGTGACAGAATTTTATTTAGTATTGATAAATTGTTTGAAACTACAAATTTATTACTATGATGATCAATAATCAACAATGATTGTTTTATATGCCGGTGGTTAACTTCTTATATAAATATGGAATTCAATACGAATTCAAAAAAAAAATATGGAATTCAATACTAATTATTGATTGACCCTATCAAAATGCGTTGTCATTGGTTAGTCAATTTAATCTAGATCTAAATACACTTTTAATCAGCAATTCAGCATATGAAATTAAAAGAGCATTTACATGTCAATAAAAATCAAGAAAAGGAAACAAGAGATTATATTCCTGCAAAACTACCATATTAGCAGTGTATCCCATAATACAGGGCAACATAATATTACATCAGAAGTACGAACATTGAAACACGTAAAAACACAAAACTGTCCAACATCATCATCTACTATTCTACCATGGCATTGCCCGATGGTGCCGAACCTAAATTGGAAGAAGAGTTTCCTTTATTCTTCTTGCCTGCACATTAGAAAAGTATAAAACACGTTTAATGCGAATTCATTGGGAAAGTGTGAATTACAAGAAGCAATATATGAAATGGTTAAGGCTTGCCTTTTTTGCTCCTTAATTGTCTGAGTTTTACACTCTTCTTCATATGGAACTTGGTTGACGTTCTGTTGGAGTTTTTAAGTCCTACACACCACAAAAGTGATAAAATGATTGACTATCAAAGTTCTGGAAAAGATAATAATATATAACTGGAACTTCAAACTATGATGCTTTTAATGCCAACAAGAGTTAATTCAATACAGATTACAGCATGAATACTCATTAACTTTCATATAAACAAATGATATCTAAGATTCTCAGCTACAGATTTATTCATTTTTTTTTATAAATGAAACAATAATTCATTTCATTAAGAAAAAGGAGAGAGTGAAAATATGGGAGATGATAAATCAACCAAGACAAAAGGTTACCAAAAAAATATCCAATTGGCGTAAAAAAGGAAATCATAACTACAAAAGGTTTAAGATATAAAGGTCAGGTCATCAAAGACACTTTGAAGTGAATCAGATTTCAACTGTCCATCACGTCAGGGGCATTGTTGTGAAAGAGGCTATCACTTCTTTCCAACAAGATCTCCCAGGAAATAACTTTGACTAAAATCTCGCACAGAAATTGTGTTGTTCTTACCAGGGTGTCCCAACAGCAGGGCATTATTCAATTTTTACGAACCAAAAACCGAATGCAGGTCTTCCAAACTAAGAGCTTTTTAACTAGAGTTTAATACATTGTTGACGGAGTTATTTTGCCTAAGAAATAAAAATATTTCGTGCATACCTAGAGTGAAATAAATTAGGCACAAAATGTGAAACCTATTTGAAGTTGTAAGCACCAAATTACATAGCAGATTTCAAATTTTTCTTAAACCAAAAGACATTTCCCTCAAAGTGAAAAATTGGGTGCAAAAATGTACGCTGGAAATCATTTATAGAAAAAATAACATAGCCAATCGTCAACTTCTATTTGGTTACTCTCCCATCAATAGGATGCAAGCAAAATAGTGAATACGCTAAATTAAACAAATGATTCACGAAAATTTGTAAAAAGTGGAATATATGCCATATGTGGTCCAAAATGTTGTGAACCAGACAGAAAAAGCTACACAGAAACCACAAGAACTACTAGCTGCACAAAGCAATATACAAAATCATCTTTACACGTATTAGTTTCAATGTTCAGTTTGAGAAATTGAGGAATGTCCCGGGAATCAAAATAAATAAAAGACCACAAGAAGCGCCATTTGGTCTCAATATTCCCATCCTTGTCATCTAATGTCCCCTTTAAACCGAATCTCCAACATGATGAACATTGAAAGACCAGCACTACAAATCTTTGTCTTTTGCCTTTTGGCACAAAACATTGAAAAATATATCTTCGAAATCTTTAACAAATGTTTCATTAATCAACAGAATATCAATTCTTTATTATAATATGTCCTGAGAGCTTCATTATCTAGGGCATTCCTAAATTTCTAAAAAAAAACAAAAATTGACTCTATGTTCTAGGGCATTCGTAAATTTCTCTCCTAAATACTCCCTAGAGTTACTAACTTGATACTTAGGAATGAGAATAAATTCGAATAAAGTTCTCCAATGGCTCCATAAAATAACTAAAAAAAAAGAGATTTTTTTTATAAACGAGAGTAAAAATAGACATTTGAGCATTTGATTGATATAAGTACCTTCAGCAACAGCCATTTCAACATCTTCCATGCTCGCAAGACCCATCTGTAAAGCTTCCTTTGCTTCCTGCAATTAGCAAGTGAATGAAGAACAAAACGATTATGATTTTTTTTTAATCTCAGACCTTTTTCCTTGAATTATACAAAATCAAAGACAAAGCAATCATACCCTGTTCTGTTTCTTCATTAACTTGCGCTTACGCTTGGCAGAAACGTAAGTGGGCTGTTGCTTAATCTTGAGTTTCTTCGTTAATGGATCTCCATGAGAGGCTCTCTTTGACTGGGCTATATGAGCTCGTCTCTGTTTCTGAACCACATTGAATTTCGCCATTTTCTTCAACCTTCTGCTTCGTTTCACCACCAAACCCTAAATTGAGGTATCTATTTATCGCGCTATTCAAGTTCGTACTTGGCTACAAGGAAGGGCATACACGTCATTTTATAAAACAATTTGGTTTCTTTGAGTTGATTACTAATTTGGTCTCTAGGGTTTAGGGTTTATTTCAATTTAACCCTTATAATTTTAAAAGTTTCAATTTGTTTGTTATGGAAGAGTTGTGTCAATTTTAGTCTCACTAGAATTTAGTACGTGCCTTCCACGTGATTAATTTATGTAATACCCATTTTTGTCCTTCTCCTCTCCTTAATCTATAGAATAACTTAATGAAATAATTGTAAATATATATAATATTAAGTTATATTTTAATTAGGCCTCATCATATGGATAAAGCCTGTGGGCCGGCCCACGCCCAGCCCGGGCCCGGCTCGTAGGTCAACGGTTGACGGGCCAGGCCCGGCCCGGCCTATAAATCAATGGGCTGGATATGGATCATGCATTTGAGCCCAAGTCGTCCCGCGGGCTTTATCCATAGGGCCCCCATCAGGCCCGGCCCGAGGCCCGGCCCTAAGCCCAATTCAAAGCCCGTTCAAAAATTATTTAAAATATATATAAATATATTTTATATTTGATAAAAATGCACATGATTTATGCATATAAGTAGGTGTCAACCTAGTTGGGATGTATTTACATTGCAATGATGCAAATTATTTTTCGAAAAAACAATTATGTAAATCTTATTTCTTGGTGAAATCATTATACTTCATTATTATTATTTATCCATTTTAGTTTGTCTCTTTTTAAGTTAAATTAAAAAAAATATATATAGTCAAATTAAGATAAAAGAATAATAAATAAATTTAATTTAAAAAGTTTAATTTCATATAAAATAAAGTATAAATAAAAAATATATATAATAACAAAATAATAAATTAACTTCATCACTTTATAGTTAAATTTAAGTTTAATTAACATATAGGAACAAATATAAATAAATAATTTAATAGTAAAAATTTAAATTAACTTTTTTTATCATTTTAGAGTTAAATTTAAGTTTAAAAAGTTAAAAATAATTTTTTAAAAATACAACTAATAATTTAATGGAAATTTAATTAAATGCATAAAATTTTTAATGTATAACAACTTTTAAATGAAAAAAATTTAAATATGGATGATGTTAACTCTCAAATTCTTCATTTTATATTTGTAGGAAACAATGTAACCATTTCAATATTTAAAGTAGGGGTGAAAGAAAAAACCGAAAAACCGGAAACCGAAAAATTAAACCGGACTGAAACTATAAATAATAGAAGCGTTCCGGTTTCTATTATTTAAAAACCGAATCGAACCGAACCAGCTAAAACCAGAATCGAACCGGCTTCTAAAAAACAAGTGAAAATCCCATAGCCCTTCCATATTTCCCCCTAATTTTTTATTTTTATTTTTATTTTATATATTTATTTATCACTTTATTTTAATTTATATTTATTAATCTAATTTTTTCAATTAAGTTTTTGTTAAGTTTGATTTTGTTTTCTTTCATCCTTCCATGTTGGAGGATTTTTTTTTTAAAACTAAATGCAAATGTCCTATATTAGAAAAACCAGAATAACCGAAAACTGAACCGGTAAAAACAGGACCGATTTCTATTATAAACCGAACCAGTCCGGTTTTTAAAATTAGTTGAAAAGCTTGACCTAACTGAACCAGTTTCACCCCTAATTTAAAGATTACCTACAAAGTAAAAAATATATTGATGGCTGTCAAAACCAGCAAAAATAATATACTCGCTTCCTAAGATTAACTTATAGCAGTGGTAAGCAAGGTCGATTCCACAGGGACTGGAGAATTAACTTATCTTTATTGACTAATTAAAAATGGGGTTTTTTGAGATTTCTAAACTAAGAAAACTAAGAATATTTAAAATATAAAGATTGATATGAGAGAAATTCCAACTAGAGGTATCATCTCCGTTATGGTTTGTTCGATTCGATCATAGACAAAAACATACATTCAAATTCTTTTCTAGATTGACATGAGTCATTAAAGCCTAATTAACAACTTTTGTGTTCTTCCTTAATTTGTCGATAGTCAAGATACGATCTAATGACTAATTCCCTAATTGAGAGACAACCCTAAAATACGATAATAGGATTTAACCTTGCAAAATCATTAAGAAAAGAAGAACTATCAATCCTAGCCAATAAACACAGTACGACCGATTTATTTAGACTAGATCAAGACTTCTAACAATATGAATCAAATAGTTTCCTAAATTAATTCATACCATTCGTCACTTAGATTAGAACGATTCAAACAATTACGGATTCAAATGTTCTAATTGACTAATTATCAAAATAAAACCTGGGCAAAGGATCCTATTTGCACAAACATCAATTCAATAATAGAGAAGCAAAGAGAAATCAAGAATAGAAACCAAATTGAAATCTAAATTAATGAATAGGTCTCATGAATTCAAACAAACCAAACGTCGAATCAATCTCTAGTTAGAAGGATGAAATTAGCTAGACATGGCCTGAAAAACACTAAGCAAAAGTCTAAAGTCGGAAAAAGAAGAAGAAGACCTAAAAAATTCTAAACTAAATATATATATATATATATATATATATATATATATATATATATATATATGAAAAATCACACTGCCGCCGCGGCGGTGAGCGAGATAACAAAAAAATCACGATTTTTTGAATCCGTCACTGCGGCGGTGGCACGTAGGCGCCGCGGCGCCCACTCTCGGGAAATTTGGCTTGAAAATTGTGATCAGACTCATCGCCGCGGAGGTGAGCTCCTGGGCGCCGAGGCGGTAGGCCAATTTTTCAACATATGTTGTTTTTCATCATTTTTCGTCTCATTTTGCCTCGTTTTGCCTCGTATGACTTGGATTAACCTTAAATAGAGAAAACAAGTGAATTCATATTAGAAACTTTATGCAAAAAGCAATAAATGGGGATTTAAACATGAAAGAATAATGATAAAAATCAACATATCATATGTATAATTAAATTAAAGAAGACAATAAAAAGATAAAGAAGAAGATAGTTTGAGAATAAGAGAATAAGAATCTTGAAGATGAAGGTAAATTTAATAGGTATCTCATTTTTAACAATTTCTTTAATCAACAATCATGGAAAAACCAAACATAACTTTCTAAATTCTTGTACCCCTATTATCTATTCTCATTGAATTGAATTATGTGCAAAATTTATTAGAAATGGTGAGAATGTTAGGAATGGTATCCTAGAACTTGTAATTATTTAATTATAATAATTTATTTCGAATAAATTAAATAAATAAACATAAGTTCTTTATATTATCTAGATTGATTCAATTGACGATATTAGGAATATATGGAAATATATTAATATCGAACATTCAAATAGTAAAACCTTAAGTCACTCTCATGAAATCACGACTTAGTATGTGAGTCATACGAGAGGATTAAAGTCGAGATGAGTAACTTAAAAGTGTCTACAGTAAATGGATAACATTTGGGAACCTTATCCTGGTAACTGTGTTGATAGCTTCGCATTTTATTTATAGACAAATGATCTAATCCTGATCATTCATGTGGGAGACATGAAATGGAAGTATCATATGCAATGTTGATTGTCTAAGATAGGACCACGATGTTCGATCAAATTTCTCATTAGTCCGTTTTACAGAAATGATCGAATATCAAACTAAGTTTATCAACCGTGATAGATCTCAATCCTGAGTGAAATGCGGACTCCTATTTATGGAGTTATGTTCTTTGATTCACATGGTTGAGAGCAATACACTTCTGTTTTGGGAACATGACTAGATAAGTAGCTGGGAACTCATTTTCACGAGATGGAATTCATAACTTTCCTATATATTAACGGTATCGGTGCGATACCTAAACATTTTAGGAACTTTAGGAAACTCCCTTGATGTACTGATTTGAGACATGAACAAGTGGCGCCACGACTTCTATTGATCCCAGAAGTATATTATCTCTAGTTCGACTAAAGATAAAGTTCATTGGAAAATCAGCGGGTGTGATGACCCGACTCTTTTTAAATAATTTAAAGTCAGATTGACAGCGGAAGACTTTAAATTTAATAAAAATTTTGCATGGATATGTTTAAAACTCAGATTATCCATAACCTATTTACAATTTAAATTCCAAAATCTAAAACACAAGGAAACTCAAGTTCCTATTCAGGAGTTTAAAGAGATTTATAATCATAAAAGTGAAATGAAAAGCTCTTAAGAGCTTATAACAAATTTACATCTCAAAGACCGAAAACAAAACAAAATAAAATAAGGTAAGATAAGCCCCGGGACTTTTAAATGACATTTAGTCCATCTCTTCATCATCATCACCTCGATCAAGCCGCACCAGCTCCTCTCTCATGACCCGAATACCTGAAAATGTTTGTCATATCATGAGCTAACAACAAAGCCCAGTGAGAATAAACAAAATAAAAAGTAAAGTTAGACTTCAAACCCGCATCCGGATTTGTGTCCAAGTAAACTCACATTCTCTTACCTTTTAACCACCAAAATGGTTTTACATCAATGTTTCACTTTTACTTACCAATACTCCTAAATAATTGAGGAAATATCTTTCAACCATTAGGGTGATGTGTTTCATAACACACCAAACATTTATAATTCATTATCTTAAGTACCTTATACTATCCTTAAGGTTTTACATCAAGTCTTAATCTCCAATTTGGGATCTTCTAATTAAAAGAGAATCTAGTTCTCTTGATAAATATACAAGGTTCAATATACACTTGTATTCTATTGTTATACAATTCCATTTCATTACTCTTTCCTATAGCACTCGGCTATACATCATATTACATTTCTTTTCTCTATAGAAATGTATGCCAAACAAAATGTTTCATCTCTTTTCTCTATAGCAACTCGGGCTATGAAAAGATTACATTTTCTTACCAACACTTTCAAAACTCGAGAATAATAACTCCCAACGTTTAGAAGTAAGTAATCCTAGCACAAATTCTCTCTCATATACCTTATTCTTAACAACTCTTAAGAAATATAAGGTTTATGCCCATTGATCCTTAATAACTTATGCTAAGTTCTCTCGGTCTTAACATATTTAATAAACACACTTTGTGATGAATGACAATAATAATAGCTCTCGCAGGCTATGTGTAAGCTCCCACAGGCTTTGTGATAGCTCCCGCAGGCTATGTGATAGCTCCCGCAGACTATGTGTAAGCTCCCACAGGTTTTGTGAAATGATATGAATATACTTTCAAGTGAAAGTAAATAAATATAAACATTCAACATAAACGAAAGGGCATAAAAGTAAATAGATCAAAGATGTCCTTATGCATAAAGTAATTAAATAGGAATTCGGAAGAACAATAAGTAAATCAAACTTCCGATACTTTAATAAAAGTAAGCTCTTATCTTAAACAATAATCTTCTCTTTCAAGGATTCTAAACTCCCAAATAAAATCCAAGGTTCTATTTTCAAGTTCCTTTAACCATTCTATCTAAAAGTTTGGATTCTTTAACTTCCAATGATCCATTCTAATCTCCGAAACGATTCTAACTTAGAACTTTCAAAAGTTCAATATTTCCATCGAGAAACTCCAAAAGTTCTCACTCAAAGAACTAGCTCCTCATCCTAAGGTCACTAGCTCACTTTTCTTTACTCTTAGATTCGAATCTTAATCTCAACTTCCGATCCTACAAACCGTTCAACTTATTCGGTTTCTAAATCTACTTTAAATCCTATTTATTCTCACCTTAGCCAAAGTAGTTTCTCTCCAAATCTCCGATAGCACGATCAATCAATGATCCAAAACACCTACAATTTAAAAGTATATCTAACAGTCATTAATAAACCAAACATTGATCAATTAACATCTAAAAGCTCAAACGACGAACAACCCCGGAAAAACCCCAAGGGTGCTCTCAGCCCCTCTAAGGAAAAATAGGTTTCGGGTTCGGTTTTCCTGCTTTTAGGCACTTTAGAGGTGTTTCGAGTTGGTTTCAAGTAGTTTCAAAGTTTCCGATTTCAATGGGTATCGATGATTCGGGTTTTTGAACAATAATTGATTTCCTGAATTTAATTACAATAAACAATATATCAATAAAAATAAATCCCAAAACAACCCCCACGATGTAAATTTTAAATGGGAAGGGTTTCGACTAAAACTCGGTTTTAGGGTTTAGGGAAAGTTTCCAAAATCAATAAAAACAACTCCCGTAATTAAAATCATCGAGTTCCTCGGCAAGAAATCGAAGAATCAAAATGAAAACTCCATTAAAACACTATTTGGAGCTTAGGGTTTGAACTTTAACTTACCGAGGAGTCCTTATAACACGGATGGAAAGCACGATAGCTAGGTGGAGAAGAATCCTAGGACCAAAGGCTTTCCGATGCAACCGAAATCGAGCCGATCGGTCGAGAAACGAGCAAAAACCCAAAAAATTTCCCCCACACCATGAGAGCCACGGTTTTGAAGAGGAAAGAATGAGAGGAATGGTCAACTTTTTGGTCAAAATAGCATTTTAAAGATGAATGAATAGTAAATGGATATTTTAAGAAATTTGGAAATGATGGTTGCGTCCTTTAATGACTTTTGACTTATAAATCGAAACCCGAAGCTCTTAAAATAATCTAAAAGTGATTAATAATTATTAATTGACCTATTAATAATTATTAATGTCACCGAAGCGAATTTAAAGTATTAAAACGTTTAAAAGAATTTCGGGCGAAATTAACTACTAAATTCTAAATTACAAAAATAACAATTAAACTAAATACTTAAATTGAAATAAATAAATAAATAATAACATTAAATAAACTAATAATAAAAAATTCACTTCAAAATTAAAGGGACGTTACAGCGGGAACACAAGGATAAAGCGGTAATTATACGGGCAAAATGGTAAATTTATCCGCCTGTAATTATGAGGGTTCCACGTGAAGGATATATTACAGATATAAATAAAGATAAACTAAATGGACATAACTCGTCTATAGTGAGGGGAGTTCAGGTATGAATTTATAGTGGAATTATTCATAGTTAGATAATAAGTAATTAACTGATTATGAGTTAATCACTTAATTGACTAATTATTAAGCCCATGAACTATAGGTTCATTGGGTCCCTATATTAGCCCAAATATCGTAGTCGCGAAATCAAGTAGAAGAAATGGAAAGTTTAAGTAAAGTGAATTACTTAAATAGGCAATATTAATTGTTTAAATATTGAGTATATTTAAACGGTAATTAATATAAACATTATTAATTGTTTAAATAATGAGTTTATTTAAACAGAAAATTAATAATGAAATATTATTAATTAGACATTATTAATTATTTAAATATTGAGTATATTTAAATGGTGATTAATAATTTGAAATTAATTGACAATTATTAATTGTTTAAATAATTAATTTTATTTGAACGGAAATTAATTAATTAATAATAAAATATTATCAATAAAATTATTAATTAAATAATGAGTTTATGGAAATTAATAATTAAAATATTTATTATCAATTGTTTAAATAATGGAAATTAATAATTAAATATAATTTGATAATATTTAGTCGGGAGAAAATATTAATATTATAAATTATTTAAATAAAATATTTTATTTAAATGGTATTAATAAATAAATTAATTAAGTTGAACTTATTAATTTAAGAGAGAGTTTCAAGCCCAATTGGATTAATGAACCCAATTGAAATTGGCCCAAAATAATTAATTAAATAAATTTGATTTATTAATTATTTATTATTAATTTTGGCCATCATAGATAATTTGTAGGAGATAATTATTTGATTTATATCCTATAATAATTATATAGATTTATTTACCCAAGATAAATAAAATAAAGAAAAGAAAATATTCTCTTATTTATCTATGGCATTTTAGAAATACCAAGATAAAAGAAAAAGATAATTCTTTTTTCTTTTTGTATTTATCTCCATGGATTAATCTTAAGAAATTTTTACAGTCTAACCCAAATCGCAGATGCTAATTACAAAAATATTGATGTGGTTTAGTTAATTACAAAAGTATCTATTTTAGGCCGCATGCGGTGGTGTTTTGTTTTTTTTATGTCGATTATACCCCCTTAGTTAATTCGTCTACCTCTCTCTTTCCATAACCGTATTTTTACAGTTTTTAAAATTTGATTTTGTTTTTCTTTTTAAAAAATTGTACTACGATTCAGTTTTTTAAATTATTGTTCCCTTTTTTCTCATTTCAAATTCGTTAGAACCAGTGGTTTTCCAAATATATTTTTATCAAGAGCGTGAATTTTGTCTTCTCATTCTTTCTGTTCATTCTCACGACACACATTTTTCAATTCATTGATCTTAACAGTTCTCAAATATTCCATTGTTTCTTCCCAGTTCCTCTTTTTTTTTCTTCATTTTTTTCATTTTTCAGGATGGGTCGTGCTGTTGAAACTTCCATTTATCACAGTAAGAAGAAGTGTTCACGTTGTGGAGTGAACGGTCATAACAGACTAGACGTTTAAAGTTACAAATGTTTAATAAAATTAAATAGTTATAAATATTTATCTATATTTTTTGGTTGGCTTTGATGCCTTTATGATCATTATTAAATATTTAATAAAAATAAACATTTTGTATTTTTTTTAAGTTTTTGATAAATTTATATTTTATAAATGTATATTATCAGTATACTATAAACATTTAGAATTAATAAATAACTTACTTATAAAGCTCTCATAGGGAGAATGTTGTGATATTCGTATTCTTAATAATCAGATCATCACTTTAAACCAAGAAATTAAATATCATAAGATTCAAAACGAAACTACGTTAATTAAGTACTCTCATAAGATACAAAATAAAAGTTATTAGACTAGACGTTTAAAGTTACAAATGTTTAATAAAATTAAATAGTTATAAATATTTATCTATATTTTTTGGTTGGCTTTGATGGCTTTATGATCATTATTAAATATTTAATAAAACTAAACATTGTTTTTTTTTAAGATGTTTGATAAATTTATAAATGCATATTACCAGTATACTATAAACATTTAGAATTAATAAATAACTTACTTATAAAGCCCTCATGGGGAGAATGTTGTGATATTCATTCTTAATAATCATATCATCACTTTAAACCAAGAAATTAAATCTCATAAGATTCAAAACGAAACTACGTTGATTAAGTACTCTCATAAGATACAAAATAAAACAACTTTAACAAGTACTACTTCAATCCCAAAAACAATTTAAAAACCCACATAATCAAATTCTTCAACAACACATAAGTTTTCTGCTTCAGTTATTTAATGCATCGGGCTGAACAAGTTAAAGTGAGACTGAGAATCTTGGTTTTGAGAGCTCCGGGTGTTGCTCTTTTCTCTCCTGAACCAAATTCTTCAGTATATGGGGCTGATTTTGTTTTACTTGCTTTTCGAATTCTTTCTGATTTGGCCTAACAGGTTGTAGCTGTGATGGTACAAATATTTAGTTTTTCATAAAGCGTTAATTGATACAATATAAAAATTATTTTTTTTCAAACCTTTTCAATTCTTCTTCTTGTTCTTTTTTTTCAAAATGATTTCCTCGGCCTCATTTGCTTCATTTTCATTTTCAATTTGTCTGCAATATATTTTCTTCATTATTCTCATCCTTTCCCAAATCTTCATCCATCTGTCACCATATTTTACATGGAATACAAATGTTACCCAAAATTTAACAAAAAAATAGTAATGTATTTCAATTGTTTACCTCTATGTTATCAAGATGTGAGTTGTCTCAATTTTTTCTTTCTCTTGCTAATATCTTCCTCCTCACTATGTAGTTCTGTCTCAGAATCCTGTTTGAGATTTGAAATTTCATTAAGTTATTTTTTAAATATTCAATGTTTACAAATTTTAAATGTTTTCTATTATTTTTCAAAAATGATGATATATGATTTTTTACCTCAAAAGTCCCTTTCTTTTTCATCATCGTCTTCATCCGATTCTTCTTCACCATTATTTTCCATTCCAGTTTCTTTATTACAGGTTTTATTTCCAGAAATCTCAATATACTCCACTCCACCCTTTCATTTCGAAGTCAGATTCTTACTTGTTTGGCCAGATCTAGTATTCTGTTCATGATTAAGATTGTTATTTGTTTAAAAAAAAAGATTCAATATTAAAAAGGAACAAATAAATTTCAAGAACATACATTTTCTTTTCTTGTTCTAAGAAAATCTTCGATCTCATCGTCGTCAATTTCTTCTTCTATTTGATTTGTTTCATCAATGTCCTTGATGTTCCTCATGTTATTCATCTCCACCAAGATTTGGTTTTTGGTTCTCATCTTATCGCTTTTTCTTTTCTTCTCTTCGCAAAATCCCTTTTTTTTCTCTGTTTTGATTTTGTGTTTCTGGGATTAAAATGTCGATCTTGGAAATTTTTGATTCCCTCTTCTATTTTGAAATTCCTTATTTTCCGCCTTAATTTTTGTTTTTTTACACGTTTTTCAAATGACGGCGCTATCATTTCTAATGTCAGTTGAGGGTATTTTTGTCCTTTAAATTCCATATGCGGTGGTGGTAGTCCAAATCTGTATTTTTTTTTGTTTTCCCATTAATCATGTAAATATAAGGGGTCAATTGATTATACATGAAATTACCCCTAATCTTAATGTGATTAGGATTCCTATTTTCCTATAAATAGGAGGCTTGGGTCATTCATAAATCACACAATTCAATTCTTTAGAAATTTAGAATCCTTTCTTCCTTCTCCCTCCCCCCATTGCCGATTTCCTTAGTGACTGGGAAGAAAATATTTTTTTTCTTCTTCCCAATTTCTTCTAAAGTTTGATCCCACAATCGGGTTTCGTTTGATCGATCAGGATATAGCGTAGAAGATCCGGTGTTGCTGAGGATTTGATGTTGTAAAGAAACCTCCAACCAATTCTCCATATTTTACTCAATGTAAGTAAAGGTTTTAATTTTTTGAAATTTAAAGCATGAATCTACATGTTTTTATCACAAATTGCATGATGTTAATAGATCCGTAATTAAATGTTAATTAGTTTACTAAATAAAATTCCGCTAATTTAGTAAATCATCCCTTCAGAGAATATACAATGTAATAACCAATAACCATTCAACCTTTTCTTAGATCAAACAAACAGATTAATAACATAATTTCAACATTAGTTTAAATTTAAATTAATGATTTTAAAAAATATAATTATGAGATTAATATCATACCTTAAGAAAAACGTATTTAGCTCGATCGACAAATCTGCAAGTTTGGGTAATTTAACTTAATCTAAATATAAAACATCAAACAAATAAATTAATATTAATATCATAATATATATAGAGAATAATAGAAGGAAATAACGACGTGTATAAAAAATTAACTTTATAAAATATATCATTTGAGTTCATGTCCCATAAAAATGGACTTTTTTGCAACTTAGCCCTTATTTTTGAAGTATTAAAGTATATGTCCAAACGTTTGAAGTAAATAGGAAAATGTCCTTTTTTTTAGAAGTCGGGGATTCAAAACCCGTTTTCATCTTGCTGGCTGGAAAATTAAAGTAGAAGTCGGGTCTTGAAGTACCGACTTCAAATTTTATTTTTTGTCAAATTTTTTTTGCCTGAAGACAGGTTTTCAAGACCCGTCTTCAGTTATCGTCTTCTTTTTTTTTAATTATAAAAAATGAGTTATCGAGTTATGCTTATGGACGGTTTTATTCATTCAATTTTTAAAACGTCCTAATCGTATTTCCATTTCATTTTAAAGGAAATCAAATCTAGTTTTGTGACGTTATGAAAATTTTAAGCCAAAAAAATTCTAATTGTCTGAACTTTTGTAGTAACTAGTGAAAATACTAGTAATGGAAAAGTCAAAGGTGACACCTTAATTGTAGAAATATTTTTAGGTAGGGAAAAGAAACAGGAAATGAAGTCACTGCTTAGGTAGCTTTTTAATGTGTTTTTTAATGTTTATCAAAAACATTTTATTTATTTAGTAACAATTTTAAACACTTTCAAAAGTTATCTCATACGAGCACTTAGATATAAACTATTTACTTAATTGGGCATTACTTCTTTTTTTTGGGGCAATCAATGCGATGTAATATGAAATGTGCTTCTGAAATGAAAATGGATTTCTGAGGCGGTATAATAACTAGATTAATTTTATGTCTGTGAATTCTCAGTCTCGCATCGTATGCGAGGTTAATTAATATAATACAATTGGATGGATAAAATATATATTGTGCAGTGTGATTATTTTTCCATACCAAGTTCTTCTATTTTTTTAATTTAATTTTGTCATTGATTATCAGCAACTTTCTGTTTAGGATATGGTCTGTAGCTACCGCTTAAGAATTTACCCAGTTTTATCTTCTGATTGCTTATCAAAAAATTCTGAACTCTTTACAGATGCTGGATTACAATGTGCCAGGAGGTGGGAAACAAACACTTGAAAGATTATTTTGTGGTTGAACATATATTTAATTCAACATATCAAAATATAAAATGTTCTAAAGTCATTTTTTATAATTTAAAAAAAAAAAAAGACAACATAACCCGTCTTCAGGCAAAAAAAATTTGACAAAAAATAAAATTTGAAGTCGGGACTTCAAGACCCGACTTCTACTTTAATTTTCCACTTTTCCGATTTACTTAACCATGTGTCAGTGACACGTCAGACTCGGGACTTGAACAGTGACACGTCAGACTCGGGACTTGAACACCGGATTTCAAGTTTCCAGCAAGATGAAAACGGGTTTTGAACCCCCGACTTCTAAAAAAGGACATTTCCCTAATTACTTCAAACGTTTGGACATATACTTTAATACTTCAAAAATAAGGGTTAAGTTGCAAAAATGTCCCATAAAAATATGTCAAGGACATAAGATATCACATAACCATTTGAAATAAAAAGGTCCTATTTTAATTTTGCACCATTTAACATGAACACCATCTTCTTTTACACAATTGCATAATATTAATTAACAATCCAAATTAATGGGAAAAAAAACCCTAACATTTTGAGACTTTGTTTGGTCTGCCGCAGAGGATCAGTTCAAGGCTTGTTGGCGTAGTGGTTTTGATTTCTCAAATGTGATTATGAATATTAAAATAGGTTAATTAAAGGATTAAATGACATTCATCACCTATTGAGGAAAATTTCATTCTTTCAATAATCAGAAGTCTTCCCTTATTTTAGAGTGAGATCACGAACTGGGAATGATTCATTTATTTAAATAAATAATAAGAATAGAATGAGTGAAGGGGTGATCGCTCCTTAATTACGATGGCAGTATAAGTAAAACGATGTCTTTAATGAAAATATAAAAGGTGGAGGAGATTTGAAAAATTAATCAAGTAATTTTGTTTGATCCAAATAAGAAGCCCTCACCCACAAATCTACCATTATTTGAACAATAGCTCCCTCAACTGTAGGTCTATGGTTTTATTGTAGACCTTCTCATGTGTAAACAAAAATGAAAATTAATCATCTTTGGGTGAGCCTCCAGCTTTTTTGAAAGCAATTGGGTTCTTATGATTGAGAATAAGACACAATACGAAAACAACCTAAAATAAATAAGTGACTCGGCCGGACTCGAACGAATATGATCATGATTTATTTATGATTCCATCTGACTCTGATCATATTGGTCATGACTCATTCTAGCTAAATTTTATAATTATGAAATCTATTATTTTTCTTATTTACCTATTATTCGATATAATTTTGAGTCAAATAATTATATCTATCTTGATGCTCTTCGACTCAATGGTCGATCCCGTGATTCAAAGGCACGGTTATGTCCAAATTTTATTGATGAATTTACTTATTCCATTTTTTTATGGTTGTATAATGGAAAAAAAATCATTGCCTCGTCCTCAGTCGTACCCGTCGCTCGTCATTCGTCAGGCAGTTGGAGAAATGACATCACATGTAGAGAAATATTCATGAAAATGAAATAAATACTAAAATGAGAAATAAATAAATAAAAATGTTTATGTTTCATTTCAAAGGCCAATTCTATAATTCCAATTTCCAAGCCAAGGGAGGGAACGTGTCTTATTAAGTAATTCATTGGAAACAACGGACTCGGAATAATCAAATCATGCTCCCGACTTTTTGCTACCAAAACGCTTCAACTTATTTATTTATTGTTTTCAAACCTATATTCGTTCGTAACTTCAAAATTAATTTATAATTTATTTTATTTATTTTTTTATCCGGTCTAAAAATCACTAATATATATTAATTAGTAAATAGACGACTAGATAATCTCATAACTTCTTTATTTTTATTATTTATATCTTAATTGTCAACTCAAATATAACTCAATGGATCCAATAGATATTTCCCTCCTCTTAATAAACATAAATTTTGATCTCAAAACCATCGGTAATAAGAGTACTAACTTTATAGATTATAAACATTGTGAGGTCAAGTGGCGAGTCCCCAAATTTTTTTTGAAATTTTAGTTTATTATATATAATTTTATTTAAATTTTCAATTCCCCGAAACAAAAATTTATGTTTGGTCCCTCAATTTTTTTTGGCCTCGCCATTGGTTAGGTCTCTTGATGTGGAATACTTAATATACCCCTCAAGATGGTGACTCTTTTAGACGTACCTTTCTTGGACATCGGGAGTTTATTTGAGTAAGTTGGGCTCTGATACCATCTTAATAACTATGTGTTTCCATCTCAAAACTAATTGATAATAAAAGGAGTGACCCCCAAACGTTATAAATATTGTTGGTCTTTTTTATCTTTTTGAATGTGGGATCTTTAATATTTTCAATAGGGTCAAGTGTTCGACTCTCTCCAAAATTGCTATAAAATCTATGGTCTTATCTCAATATCTTCCTTTTTTTTGCTTTCATTGAATAAATATTTTTTTACCATTTATTCTTATAATTTAAATATGAATTACATTCCGTTAATCTAGCAACAGATTTAAACCATCTCTTGAAAAATATCATGAATTAAAAGGAAAAAGTATCAATGTTGTATAAAATTGGTTTTAAATCCTTTTTTTTAAATAATTAAAATTTCTATTTATTAATAAATATATTTCACAACCACAAATCGAAGCGAAGCGTTACGATATAGCATCCAAATTCCAAAGTCAAAGATCAATATGCCACACTAAATAATCTACCGTAACTAAAACATTTGGTTTTTAGATGCTTTAAGGGGCATGTAACATGATATCTAGATTGCAGAGAATATAAGATTACAACGTTCATTTTGCAGTAATTAAAAATGAGAATCTAAAAGATTACATTGTTTATTAGGTTGTATTTAAGGAATGAAATTTAATGAGTTAATAATTCTTCCAATAATATCCTTGTTTTATGCTTCTCGTTAATAAATTTTATATGTGAATTTAATTAATATTTTTTGATAGATTAATATACCTATACTATTTTTATAATTTAATTAGTTTATAACTTATTTATTTAAATATTTAATTAACATAAAAGTTTAAATTTAATTTTATATACTTATTTCATACTGATGAATTTATTAAAGTATCAAAATTATTGTAACGAAAAAATTATTTATATTTCTAAATTTAGTTATTGATGAGAAAATAAATTATCTTATGTATTTATATGTAAAAAGAAAAATAACTTTTTATAATATTGAAGGACAAAAAAATAAGAAACAGAATACATTCGTAATGTAATCTTAAAAACCCACTGGTGGAGAGTGTATTCTAAAATGACCAGATATCATATATTCTTTGATTACATGTAATATAAGATATCTTTATATCTTTAAATACAGTAAAATGAACAATGTTATCTGAATACACATCCCTCCGTAATCTTAAATAACATTGAAATGAACGGCCCCTAAATGGGAAGTAAGTTATTTTTCAAGTTTTTTTATTCTTTATTTTTTTAATGTTTTCAATAATTTAATATTTTTTCTTTCATTAACAATTTTAAATTAATAAATGTAAAAAAAAAATGTTAATATTGAAAATTTTGAAAACCTCTACTGTTTTTTAAATTCCCCTTCAAAATATGAAGATTTGTCAAGGAAGATATTACCATGTCCATTTATGTTTATGTCTTTATTATTGGGTTAAATTATATTTGATTATTTGTCTCCCTTATCAAAATATGTGGCTTCACCCCTAATCTCTAGTTTAATAAAGGTTGAAGGGTCAACTTCATGCTAGAAAGATCTTTGAGATATTGTTTTTTATTTTAAATACCAATTGGAAGGAGTCTTATAAGGATAATTCTACCCACAAAAATTAATTGATTTAATGTATAATCATGGATTTGAATCTCCCACCCCACCTTAATTACTTAATTAAAAAATTATGAAATGGTAATTATACCCCTAAAAATGCAAGTTTTGGTTTTACGGTATTATTTCTCAAAACCATCATCAGAGTAATCACGTTAAAAATTGACTTGATATTCATGTCTATGTTTCAATTTTGAATTCAAACTATAAAATATATTTTAATTTTATATTTAAACTATATATGATTTTATAATCTGGTCCTTGAAGCGTAGAATTATCATTTACAAAAAAACGTGTAAAGGAATATTTTGAAACTATTAAAAAGTCCAAGCAAAATTTATTTGAAACTTTTAAAAGACTAAATATAGAATTGAAAGTTCATATATGGTTTAGAGGCACCTATAAACGTAGCCTTAAATTCATTCATTGTTCTTGCTCTTTAAGTTCCATAAATTTTGATATTCTAAAATTAGGTATTAATTTTTATTGCCATTATTATTAAGGGGAATTACCAAAATTGTAAAAAAAACCAAAAACTTATATAATATAATTTTTTAATTTTAAATAGTTGATTTTTATTTTAGGTTGAATAATTATTATTTAAATAAGTTTTTATAACTCTTATTTTATTATAAATTAATTTTTATTTTTATTTTGAATAATTTATTACTTTGATTTGAATTAAATATACTATTAAAGTATAAAAGAAAGAAATACATAACTAGACAAAATAACTAGTAAAATTAAAGTTATATAAAATATTAAGATTCATTATCAATCAGTAAGAATTTCGTTTAAGATTTGTGATTGTTTTTTTTTTCTTTTTAATTTTTACCCAATACGTGGAAAAGAGATTCTACTCTAGATATGAAATTAATATTATATAGAGTGTACGGTACGGACTATACTTTCACATTTTATTCAATACTTACGTGAAATATTAAAAAATTATCTCCTCCTTCCATTCCTTTACATTCCCCACTTGCCTTCTTGACTATTCCTCTTTCTCTCTCTTGAAAATCTCTACATTTCGCCTTCTTCTTCAACCCTCCTATTTTGACTATATTTACAACAACAACCAAATCCCCTTCTTCTTCTTCTTTCTATTCAGTTTACATGCATCTCGATTAATTTCTCGGGACAATTACGTTACGAGACAGCTATATAACCTCCGCTTCTTCCCCTTTTATCAGAAAAATCCTTTCTTTTTTTAAGTTTTCGAATGATTTCTCTCTGTTTTCGTCTAAGCTAAAATGTCTAATATACCCTATTCTCTTTCCGAAATTTATCTCTCCTTCTTCCGCCTTACCATGTCCACCGCTGATCCTTGGCCCTTTTCCTAAACCCTCACCACCAAAACCCGTCTCGTTTTTTTTTTTGTTTTACAATAATTTAACGATGAGAAAAAACAGAGGCTTTGGCTTGAAGCTTGGTAAACGCATACGCTGGATCTCCAATTGGATTTTCAGAACGCGAACCCGACCCGGATATCACATTTTAAACTCATCAAAGCCAAAACCCATCTCCAAACTCATCAGCTGGGGCCGGAAATTGAAGAACGGAGCTAAATCAATCTGTTTAACGAGAAGGAGAAAGAGATTGAATTACGAGCCGTTGGTTGAAGAAAAAGCTCCGTCGGTTCCGAAAGGTTATTTAGCGGTTTACGTGGGTGAAAACGACGACGATTTTCACAGAGTAATGGTTCCAATCATTTATTTTAATCATCCGCTTTTTGGGGAGCTTTTGAAAGAGGCTGAGAAAGAATATGGATTCCAACATGAAGGTGGGATTACGATTCCTTGTCCTTATTCCCGGTTTGAGAATGTCCAGACCCGGATTAAATCCGGGTCGGGTTTGTTTGGTCGGCAACCGGTGTGGAAGCTCAACTCCAATGGCCGACGTTTAATGTAATGTTGACGATGACGATAACGACGCTTAGACTTTCTTGTTTTTTTTTTAATATTGTTGTGTGGTAGATTGATTTTAGTCCATTGTGTCGTTTTGTAAAGATTTTTGTTTTTCCTATCGTGATTGTTGGTTTAAAAAATACATACAATTAAATTTAAATCAATTTTGTTTTTTATGTGATGGGAAAGTTAAAATTGTTCATTTGATAGTTTTTTTTCCTTTCCTTTTTTAAAAATTAAAATTTTGTTATCAATTTTTTTAATCTTTTTTTTAGTTTTAAAAAATAACTATCAAATTTTATTCAAATTTGAAAAATATAAATTAGTTTTTGAACATCATTTTTTTAGTTTTTAAATTTTGAATAAGATTAAAAAATTTGTTAAAAATGGATTATAACATTAAAGAACTTGCAAATAGAAAAGTTTATTTTTTTAATATAAAGACTAGTAATAGTAAATGACTTTTTGAATCTTTTTATATGAGTATAAGTTGTTAGTGTTTTCTCTTTTGTAGCTTTGATTCTTTTTCCTCCCTGTTTAACTATAATATATTTTAAAAATATTTTAAATTTTATTAAGATTAGAAAAACAAAACATGTGAAGCATTTCATATAAAAAAATGAATACTAGATATAATGTAATAAGTTCACCCCAAGATTATGAAAATTCAATTTAAATAATGGTTCACCAATAAATTTTAATTCAATTTCTAATAAAATATATAGTCCAAATAAATTTAATACAGATATATCGGTAGAAAAAAAGGTAGATATGGATATCAGCATCTTTGAAAACTTTGTCCAAAAGAAAAAAAGAAATACTTTCATAATAAATAAAGATGATAGAATATTATTCCATTCAATGAAATAAAATTTCCAAGAAGGAAAGATGATAATTTTGCCTTCCTTTATGTTTATTATAGCCATAAAGGTCTCATTCAAAATAAAATATAGTAGTGGAAAATCTACAAAATCACTATCGAAACATTTGATTGGCTCCATCTTTAGTGCCGTTGTTATACTGATTGTGGTGCTCGCCACACATTTGCCATTTGTTCCTCTATCAATTGGTTCACGGAAAATTTATAGTGCTGCGTGGAAGTAATTAAAAATGAGAGACTTTATTATTTATTTATTATTGATAATAAATATACGTGATATAGAATTATGAAAAATCTTTAGTACACCACTAGTACTATAAACTGATGATTTATTGATGGTAGGTCTCATCTTCTGTCAAATTTAATATGGAGCCAATTAGTGTGGGTACGTAGACTTAGGGATGGTAAAATTCCCCGCGGGTTAGGGGCCCCGACCCTATAGGGGCTGGGAATCCCCGTTTTATAGGGTTAGGGTTAGGGTGAGAAATTCCTCCCCGATTTATTATAGGGTAAGGGTATGGGGATACATCCCCCGTCCCCGACCCCGAACCCGATTTTTAAACAATATCTTATATATTTTGTCTACTTTTATCTTTATTTATTGAAAAATATATGTGAAATATGATTATATTAATTAATACAATATAAATGATTAGTAATATGTTTTTTTTTTACTTAAAAATATATATTTTAAATGTATATTACATTTTTATATTTCATTTTTAAATAAGAATTAAAATGTAAAACGAGGAATTTTCCCCTCGGGGAACCCGATCCCCTAATGGGGAATCCCCGAACCCGACCCCGATTTTTTGATTAGGGGATAGGGTAGGGTATGGGGATTAAAAATCCCCGCGGGTTAGGGGATCGGAAATGCATCCCAGACCCCGCCCCGCCCCGTTGCTATCCCTACGTAGACTTACTATGCTTAAGGTAAATATACATGTTTTTGTTTTTGAAATTAGAGAGATGTATGAAGAAAAGAAGTAAACTTAAAACTTTAATTGTTTGATTCTGAGTTCTAACACGAAATTGAAATTGAGATCTTATATGTAATAAAATAATGTGTCATTTTTCTTTTATTAAAAAATCGTAAGAATTGTTTCATTATCTTATTTTAATTTAAAACCTATTTTGGTCCTTAAACTTTCAAAAGTTCTATTTTAGTCTTTAAACTTTGCATGACATCATGTTTAAACACTCTTTTCCATTTACTTGTGGGTAGAAGACATTATCATAATCACCTTTATTTTTTACTTTCAGAAACTCTTTTCCATTCTCTCATATTCAAGAGAATTGTTGGCTATCATTTTGAACATTTCAGAAGTGAAGGCTCGTGTTTGACACAGTTCTATGTAATTAGTAAAATTTGAATATACAGTTTATTCAATCCATGGTTACTTTACTTGGATACCTATCTCTTATTCCTCCATTTATCATTATTATAATTTCTACTTTTGGCATGTATGAAATCCAAATCTCTTCCTCATTGACTTTGCCTAATTGCCTTTTCAGCTTGGATGTGGTCACGGTCTTCCTGGTATCTATGCTGTACATTTCCAGGATTTCAATGCCGAAGTACTAAGATGTCTTACCATTCCCAATATGACTGCAAATCTTTCCAACAAGTCGAAAGATTTCTCGACTAATGCAAGAGAATCCAAGGCTCGATCTGAAATTCGTTACTTTGCTGGTGATTGGAGTGAAATGACTAAAATTCTTCCCTTTGTACCTGACACCGTGAAGGAGCAAAATCAAAGTTGTGGCCACCATCGAGTTTCTGGTTATGACATTATCTTAAATTAATTCAAAATTTTGAATTCAAGAAACGCCGAAATATGTTAATCCCAGATTTTGAGTTTGCCAAACCAAGTATAAAACAGGGATGAAACTTTAAACCTTCCAAACCAAGAATGCTTTTATATTTAAATCAATCAAGAGTGCCTAATAGTTCTTAACAAGTATTAGGGGAAGCCTTCCCTTCCCTTCGCATCAACATCTTCCATGTGTTCTTCAATCTTCTTTCTTTTTTTCTTGACCCGATGAACTAAAGAATCTGTTCATTTAATTGAAAAAAGGAACAAGAACAATGAGAAACAAAACCATAAAAAGTAGCAATTTATGCTTTAATTAAAAAAAAAATGTATAAATCATTTACAAGACTCAAGAAACAGAAACAAATAATAGGCACAAGAAAGTTAAACCAACTATCAAGGAAACAACTTGAATACCTTGTTCTATAATTTTCTGACATTGTTCTTCAGCTCTTCCTTTTTCTAACCTCCCATCATCTTCCGCCCTCATAGTTACCCTATCAACGAGATGAGATCAATGACTATTTATGTGGGTATATGTGAGATTTTCCATTACAAGCAAATTTGTGGTGAACAAATGAAATAACCAAAGAGTAGGAGAGTGAGGGCTTACGATTCATATTCATTCTGTTCAGAAGTAGCGATATTTACCCACTCCACATCCTTCCACAGAAAACAAACTATTGTCACACAATAATTTAAAATTTTGAAAAATATGAATATATTAATTAAATGCTTACATAACATTTGAAGATTCCCATGGTTTTCTCAGCTTCTTCAACAGTACTCATAGTCCCAACCCCGTAACCACATCTCTGATCACGTTCCCGGTAAGAATTAACCTGCAATCCTCATAAATAAACATATTAAAAAGCTTAAACAACCTATAATCCTCACAATAATTTAAAATTTTAAAAAAATCTTAACATTAAAAGCTTACCCAACGGTTGAAGATATCCACGGATTCTTCCTCACCGTCTCCCAATTCAGCATCACTCACTTCACTTATGGAATCCTCGCAGCCAATTTCCCAATCGGAACTAATGGATTCAGTGTCACCGTCTGAAGATTCTTCATCTTCATTTGGTTCATCGTTAGTTATCGTAACTCATGATTTGTTAATTGTTAGTAACAATAAGTTCATAGTTTATTTGCTTACTCATTACTCTATAAATAGATGTAAAGAACTCTTGATCATTTAGAGAAGAATCAAATTCATTGTGATCATTCTTAAACTTGTATAGGACATAACAAGCACATGTAATATAAAAATATCAAGGGCAAAGGAAACACAACTTCAATACCTTGTTCTATTATTTTGTGACATTGATCTTCAGCTCTTCCTCTTTCTAACCTCTCTTCATCTTGCTCCCTCATAGTTACCCTATCAACAATGTAGTGATGATCAGATCATTGACTGAATAAGAGATTTTCCAATTAAAAAGCGAGTTTAGAGAGAGAGTTTCATACCGTGCCGTACAATCGATTACGTTCCCTTCAATACAATAGGTTTGATGAGAAACGACATCGGCATGAAATACCGGTTTATGAGTTTCATCGGTACTCGAAGTGGAAACTCTACAAATAACAAACTTGGTGCAATGAACGTCAGTAAAATATACACCACGATTCTGACTCGGCTCCCACCATACAATAGCCAATTTATTGTGATTGACTTTAAACAATAAATTATTATTGTAAAGCGGGGTGGGGGGGAAAGCCTTCTCATACTGGTTGTTGCCGGTGAAGAAGATATCTGGAAGAAAATGACATTGTTCCAAATCATAGACATAAAGAGAGAGAATTTTTGTTTTATTATCAACCCCATATAAAAACAAATAGGACTCAAAAAGCACCACACCCTCAGACCAAAAACCATCGAAGGAATTCTTGTCAAACACGCGCCATTTCCACTCTTCCAAATCAAAGCAAACCCCACATGTACGCCTTGAAGTTTTAAAGTCCATAACCCATAAAATGCGGGTGTCTGTAACAGCCAGTAATCTTGCAGTTTTGAATGAGAGATGTAGTTTTCTAGGAAGTTTGGGTAAATTTTCCCACCCAGAGCTTAGAGATCTCAACCATAGAGGTCGGTAATGGGAAAACTGAGTATCGGCTCCCATGATGACAATCGAACCGTTGTTAGAAGCAGCGGCTTGCACGAAGGTTCCAGGAGAGTTAGAGCAAGGGCCAATCTGCCAAACCCAATCGTTCTTGAGATGGGAATTGAGATCACAGAATCTAACAACGCTATGAGGTGGTGGCTCAAGTTTACGGTGATGATGAGTTCCACCCAACAAGAAAAGGCAAGAGTTGAAGACTAAAAGATGGGTGGTATCGATAGCTGAGAGAGACGGAAGACTAAGAGATTGAATACGATCAGTTTCAATTCCATTTGAATGGAGCAATTGACATTTTCCCTTGTTTGTCAATTTGTTGTTAATTACAGGAGTAGGAGTAGTCCCTTGTTCAATGTTCCTATTGTCTTCAATTAGGTAACAGAATGTATAAAACTGCTCATACGGAAATCTGTAGGACGAGCATAGAATGTAGATGGGTTCATCTTCCTTCTTTTCGCTTACACTTTCTAGCTTCTGCATGAAAAATAATAATAATAATATCAATTAGAACACAGAACAAAACTAGGTTGGTTGCAGCAAAGTTACACTGTTTCCTAGAAAAGGCGGATTAAGAGGTTATAGTCATATTATAATCCAATCACCTTTTTTATTGCTTTTCCAGAAACAGAATTCCTTTTTTCCTGCGATCCAATGTCGTGCCTAACAGATTGCTTCAATGTCTTAGTTTGCAAATTGGATCTTCTTCTAACTGATTGGAAGGTGTATCCAATTCGCATAGGCCTTGATGAACACGGAACACCGTTCATCTCGGTGATAGCACGGGTTTGTTCACTCTCATCTATGAACATTACAAAACCATAACCTTTGCATTGGCCAGAGATGGTATCAATGGCAACATTTCCACCCTTTACGGATATGTAAAGGGCCCTAAATGTCTCTAGTAGAATATCACGAGTTACATCATCAGACAAATTCCCTACATAAATTTTAAAAGTAGGAGCGTTAGCAGCCCACTGCTTCAACTGAGTTTTACGTGCCTCTTCAACTGCCTGTGCCGAAGCCCAGTTCAATGTAAATTCCTGTTTCGACAACGGCATCAGGGCGCCGTTATATTTTTTTAGAAATCTTTCTGCACCTGAACGTGTTAAAAACTTCAGAAAACCGTAACCCTTAAGTGAACCAGTTTTCTTGGAAACAATTACTTTCATCGATGAAATCTGCAATATCATATCAATCAATAATAAATAATTTGATTAACAAATCAAAATTTTAAACCAGGTTTCGTTCGTACCTCGTCATAGTTATCAGCAAAAATTTCATCAAAAGATATGTCGCCCCAAGAACACAGATTTCCAATCCAGAGCGTACGTTCCTCATCACCAGCACCAGATCCAGGCATCGTATCAGAGTCTACCGTGTGAAAGAGAGATGGAATATTAAACAAAACAAAATCTCAATCGTCAGAGAATGTTCTTTTCGTTTTCTATTTAAAGGAAACCTAAACCATTTATTAAAAAAATGTTCCAAAGGACACTTTTGTAAATACTAGTAACGTGCACGTTAATAATTTCTCTATGATTTAAAAAAATATAAAAATTGTTTATGTTACACTACCAAATCAAGTTAATGAACCTTTTGTTCCAACTATCTATAAATTTTTTTTAGTCACAATTTGCTTATTTCTAAATTATTTATTCTAGTTTGAATTATAAATCCAGAAATTATATTTTGTTGAAATGGTGGTATCAACTATCTATAATTTTTTTTTAGTCAATTTATTTATTTCTAAACTATTTATTCTAGTTTGAATTATAATTCCATAAATTATATTTTGTTGAAATAGTGGTGTATATGTGCTTTGTCATTGAAGTTTTCTGTTTTTTTTTTAAATTTCTCTATAAAAATAATTGTATTAAATATTATTAAATAATATACCCTTACTAAGTCAAGAAATTATGTTTTGTTCTGATTTTTTTTTCACTTTTTTTATATTACAAATTGTGTTTTATTTTTTAGTTATTTTTTGAAATTAAATTATAATATGCTATTAATAAATCATTTATTTGAAGTATTACTATTGTCGATCAATAAACATTACTGATGAATTTATTTTCATAACATTTATTTATTTTTAAACATTAAAAGTATGGAATGATATTTTTTATAATTTAAAGAAAACAAAAAGACAAAAAGCCTAAAAATGGAGAAGTAACACAATCAATTTATAATATTTTATTTGTAGTAATCTTCTTAAATTGGTTTTAAATATTAAAGTCATGAGTGAAATGTTTTGTAATTTTAAGGATAATATGAAGGATGAAAAAAGTTTAAAAACATTTTTTTTCCCAAAATTATTAAGATATTAACTTCTCAAGGTCTATAAATTAATATTTGCATTTCAAATAGTCTACTTCCTTCACTTTTTTAGTGAACTGTAATGGATTTAAGTTGAATAAAGATATTATTTTTAATAAATAATATTTTATAAATTTACAAAATGTTATTAATTTTGTATATATAATTTTAGTTTATCCACTTATTTAAAATATAGTTTCGATTAACATGAATTTAAAAATAAAATATCCATTTATTATTTTTAATGAAAGTATTATAATTGTACCTAATAAAAATAAAGCATTTTATTGATTTTTTTTAATTATTAAAAAGGTATAATTGTCTAAAAAATATAAATGCTCATTAAATAGAAAGTGGAATATAAATATGTAATGACATATTTAGTAATTAAGACATTTGAAAAGGGTATATATAGTGGTAGGTTAGTAATTTGAAGATTTTAAAAAGGGAATTATAGTCCAAAAATATTTCTCAAAGTTCCCTCCTTTTATATATTAAGGATAAGGATTAAGGATATAATTTCATTTTTGGGCTAAATAATTACATACTATTTTTTACATGTCTCGTCTCATATCAAATTTTAATAATATATTATTTTTTTTACAGAAAAAGTTTAATTTACCAAATAAAATTTATTTGTTACAAAATTAAAATTTATTATATTATATTTAATGACTAATTACGTGCAAATGCACCTTTTTTAAATGTTTTAAAAGTAAATATTTTACAATAATCTTTAAGTATTTATTTCTAAAGATGTTAAATGATTAAGAGATTTTAATTAGTTCTAGCATTAAAATAAGGATAAAACTAATTTGAAAGTTTAAAATAATTGCTTCAATTGGACAAAAATTGAATTTAAACTTATTTACTTATAAGAACGTTTAAAATATGTTCTTTACTAAAAGGATCTAGATTCATCATACACTAGTCATAACTAAATTCATGCACTAATAATTTTTAAAAAAAAATATAACATTCAGCAGTATGGTATTTCAAAATTTAAAATATGATATTTCATTCATTTTTTTAAACAAAAAAAACATTAGACAAAAGATATAATTCAAGAATCTCATATAAAAAGTTAATTTCTAAAAAAAAAACCGACTTACCAATTGATTAATAATGATTTTTTTTATAACAATTAATAATAATTTTTTTAACATATATTAGGTCAAGATCCAATTATCTTATGTTATTTTTGAAATTACTAATAGAAAATTTGTCATATGTTGAAATTTATTTAAAATATTAAAATATTGATTAAAAGAACTCACATAATTAATAATTTCAAGTTAGGGCTAAAAAGATAGGTTTTCAAAGATGGAGTGAATAAAATAGTCATTTTTTTTTATAACTAAAATAGTCAATTTTAAAACTATAGTATTTGTACAAATCTCATTCATTGGATAGGTAGCCAAAGCCAACCCTATGTTATTTAGTAAAATTTGCCCAAAAGAATAGGCATTTCCCCCAACATCAATTTCAACTCGGACTGGAACTCTGTTTCGCCGGAGGAACTCTCAGGCGAGCATCCATAGATGGCGGCGGTAAGCTGAAAAACCATTCATTTCTCTCACATACTTTACTTACTTATGAATCTAACTTCGTTTCCTTTGAGAAAATGGTTTGTATTTCTCTCACCATTTACGAAACTTCAGATTCCATCTTCCAATAACTTTCGGTTATTCTCGTCATCGGAAGATGAGAAGCCCAATCGAGGTCTAGGTTTAAGTTTTCTCGAGACTGAACAGGCTCCTCTTCCGCCTCCACCTCCATGCCTTGAAGTTCTTTCTTCAGAGGTACATCATTTATCCTTTCTTAAGTTTGAATTTAAGTTACTTTTCTTGCAATTCACGATGTATAATTTGGAAAATATCAAGTAGAAATTAAACTGATGATTTATTGTTGGTAGGTCTCATCTTCTGTCAAATTCAATATGGAGCCAATTAGTGTGGGTAGACTTACTATGCTTAAGGTAAACATTCATGTTTTTGTTTTTTGTTTTAGAAATTAAAAACAAGTATGAAGAAAATGAGTAAACTCAAAACTTTAATTGTTGGATTCTGAGTTCTAACACGAAATTGAAATTGAGATCTTATATGTAATCAGTAATAATGTGGCCTTTTAGTTGTAAGAATTGTTTCATTATTTTGTTTTGGTTTAAAACCTATTCTGGTCCCTAAACTTTCAAACGTTTTATTTTAGGCTTTAAACTTTGCATAACATCATGTTTAAACCCATCTCGTATGACACTCTTTTCCATATACTTGTGAGTAGAAGACATTATCATAACCATTTCATCCCTTCATTTTTTACTTTCAGAAACTCTTATCTCTCATTGTTTTCCTCATTCTCCTTTCAATCGAATGAGGATAGTTGTTCAAACCCTTAGAGCTGCACTTTCCTCCATATTTTATTCATTTCCTTTGCAAAATAAAAAAGAATGAGGATAGTTATTTCCACCGTTTTACCATTTGGTTCAAATGTGGGTCATATTCTACTATCTAACTACAAACTCATCCCATTTACTTAATATTATATATTGAAAAATTGTGTCATGGGTTTTCAATTAAAAATAGACAATGAGATATATAGAGAGAGATTGAAATATGCAAGTCTTAAGGACTAAAGTTAAACTTTTGAAACATCAGGGATCAAAGTAGGAAAAATGCCAAAGTTTGGGGACCAAAATAGGTTCAAACCTTTTATATAGCTTTTCTATCTCTTATATTTTCTACTTAACGTGTGGGAATGCACTTATGTTATTTTACTTTTTACAGGGACGAGTCAGCACTCAAGAGGTTTTCTCCTTGTCCAACTCTGACTTAGTTCCTGGTAAATATGAAGGTGTGTGTCTAGTTCCCTGGTTCACCTTTCAATCTGTGTTCTCTGTCTCTTATTCATTGGTTTTCATGCTGAAAAAGCATCTCTGAATTATGACAATGTTCAAGATTATGGATCCATGTACTTCGTGGGCTGTAGGGGGGCTTAAGTTATGGGAAGGCGCACTAGATCTTGTTAAAGCTCTTTGTGGTGAAGTGGAAAATGGCTATCTGTCGTTTGCTGGAAAGCAAGTTTTAGAGGTGGGCATCTTGATATTCAGGTGATTCTATAGTGTCCCAAAATTATAGGCAAACATATCTGCATGCTAGTTAGATGTTCTATGAGCATTTTGATCATTTATGTGTGGATAGGCTGAATAAAGATTTCTTTCTAATCATTACTTAAGCATAAACACTGTTCTTCGAATATGGCCATTTCTTAATGTAGTTTTGCTCCTACTGATGGTGTTTAATTATGTACTATGATTGGTTAGTTGATAAAACTTTATTTTACATTTTTAACTTCAGAAATTTGCTTCTATTGTGAAGCCAGACATTTCTAATTGTTTTCATTATGTCGAATCATCACTTAAGACAGGTTGATCTCGATGACAAGCAACAATTTACATTTGTTACTATATGCAAATAACATTTAAAATTATAGATAGAAGAAAATTATTATACACAAAATTACATTTACTTGATTTGTGGCATACTTGCAATTAATTCAGCTTTAGTTGCTTATTACGGAAATCTCATATTCAAGAGAATCATTGTCTATCATTTTGAACAGTTCAGAAGTTAAGGCTCGTGTTTGACACACAGTTCTATGTAATTAGTAAAATTTGAATATACAATTTGCTGATGAAATATTTCTACACTAGAGCAGTGTTCAAAGTCTAATTATTTTCTTCTTATACCCTTCAATTTTTACAATTAATCAGTTTCTCAAATGCAAAGAACTGGGTTTGTTATGTTTTTTATGTTACATATCTTTTCCTAGTGTACTAGTATGAGAACATTATTCTTTTTTATGTATATTGAAAGGATACTTGGATACCAATCTTTGGATCCAGTTTATTCAATCCATGGTTACTTGGATACCTATCTCTTATTCCTCCGTTTACCATTATTATTATTTCTACCTTTGGCATGTATGAATTATGAAATCCAAATCTCTTCCTCTTTGACTTTGCCTTTTCAGCTTGGATGTGGTCACGGTCTTCCTGGTATCTATGCATGCCTTGAGGTAAATATGTTCTTTAGTTTTGTTTAGTTTCATCATGTTTGCAGATTACAAGCGCGGAGTGTATGGTTCTTAGTACCACTTCCTTCTGTCTCTCGTTAGGATGCAGCTGCTGTACATTTCCAGGATTTCAATGCCGAAGTACTAAGATGTCTTACCATTCCCAATGTGACTGCAAATCTTTCCAACAAGTTGAAAGATTTCTCGATTAATGCAAGAGAATCCAAGGCTCGATCTGAAATTCGTTACTTTGCTGGTGATTGGAATGAAATGACTAAAATCCTTCCCTTTGTACCTGACACCGTGAAGGAGGAAAATCAAAGTTGTGACCACCCTCGAGTTTCTGGTTATGACATTATCTTAATGGCAGAGACGGTTTATTCAATTACCACACTTAAAACTCTGTATGTGCTTATCACACAGGTAAAGGCAAAGCTTATTCAGATGACCATCCTATGTTGTATTACCATATTTCATCATTATCTTGGTAACTGTCTATTTATTGCTCATGACTAATGAGCTTCTGGTTAATAAAAATAATTTTATTAACGGAATTATTAATGCCATCATTGTTTTGTGGTCGACAGAAACAGTTTAGCTACTGCTTTTCTTAATTTTTTTTAAATAAATATCTTAATAGTGCTTGAGCCGTCCTCATGGCATCGTATACTTGGCTGGAAAGAAGCACTACTTTGGAGTAGGAGGGGGAACTCGACGCTTCCTTTCCGTGTTAGAAAAAGAAGGTGAGTTACTATGCCACAATTCCTGTAAAAATTATGCTGAACTTCATACTTTTCCCTGACCTAACACAGCCGGGCCAGAAGCATCTAAGCTTCATGAAACACCGTATGCTTGCTTGAGCCATCTATTTGGTGGATATCTGTTATGAAATCGTTACACATACTGGATGAGTCAAAATAAATGATATTAGAAATTATTGGAACATGATCATGACAATTTGGACTTTTCTTGTGAGTTTATATTTGGAGAACTTCAATTCTTTAGGAACCTTTTACTCGATGCCTGTAATTTTTTGTCTTTCCTCGATTTAGGTGGCGAGTTTTTATTTTTTTTCGCTCTTCTTTCATTATCTGAATGAAATGGGCTTTTAAGACGAAAAAAAAAGAAAAAGAATTCGTACGACTCATGCTGCACTCTTATTCGTCATCTATAGTTATCATTTTAATCTTAATAATTCTCGTTTTCTTGAATTCGGGCTGATTCGTCTATTCTCTGTTCAGTTTTTAGAGTAACGTTATTTCTTTAATCGACTGTTTTCTCTTCTGTCCTTTCACAGGTGAAATGGTTTCCAAACTGATTGCAGAAGTTGCCGACGGCTCCTCTAACGTTCGAGAAGTGTGGAAGCTTTCGTGGAAATCTTAATTTGTCGTCTAAGAATGAATAGTTTTTCTCTAGTGTAAGGGCATGATGTGAGCAATTTCACAAATTTGATGCAAACATGATATCAACTTCTTCTATTTAAAATTACTACATTTTAAACGTGACTAGCTTCTTTTCATTTTTTTCCCATATTACAAGGGTGGTTCACAAACTCAGTAAAAAACTAATTTAATTTTTTTAATCTTCTAGGTCTAGCAATTAGTATAGAAGTTTGAGTATAAAAATCGAATATAAATGAAGGGGAAAGTTCAATTTATATCTCTGAATTTAGGAGGTGTATCAATTTAAATTTAAACTTATGAAATTATTCAAAAACCGACTAATAAATAATAAAAAAGCAAACTACAAAAACACTCCATTTCAAACAAGAAAGAAACTGTAAAACTCACCTATCAATCAATATTTAGATCCACCATAGATTATATGAATTATTGATAATATTATTATTTATCAAACAGAATCTATGATTTATTCTCTTCTTTAGAAAAAAAAATATCTTTTACAATTACTTTTTAAATTTACTTTATTAATTTTTTTTTTAATAAATAAAAGTGAAATTTCCCTTATGAAAATTGGATAGTGGGGATTGATTGGAATAATTTTTTAAAAATAAATCTGTACACGATGCAAAGAAATGAGATTAGGTAGTTTTCGTTCTCAAATCTTCACTTTACATTCTGGAGATCATAATATCCAACGAATCATTATTTTCTTATCTTTTATTGGACCAAACAAACAGAAAATTGGAAAAAAGAAAATCCCATCAGCCATTGGATTGAAAAAAAAAAAAAAAACCCAGACAGAAATCTATAAGCCAAACTTGGATATTAAAATATTTTTGATAACTATTAAAAACACTTTTAAAAATTATTTCAAACATGCCCGATTACACGGATCATGTATCGGACCTGCAACGATAAATTTTAGAGCAGCCTCTATTATAAGGATTAGATGGAGAAGAGGCACAGATTCCAGTTTTTGTATAGGCTTGTCCACTGCCTCCTTCACAAGCTGTTTGGTCTCTTCTTATAGCTCTATATGATATGTATTTTCCCTTTTGTTGTGCAAGAAACCTCCTACTTGTCTCTGATTCCATCAGTGTCTCCCTCTCGCTTTCGCACTCCGCTATCGAACCGTTGCATGGGTGGTTTTTCGATGAAGCGAGACTCGAGAGACACAGAAATAGAAGGAGAAAGAAGCAAGATCTCAAAGGCATTATTGGAAGCTTGCTTGAGCTGATTCTCTCCATATTTTCTTCTTCTCACTTTGATGACCTTTTGGCTTTCATGTCCCGATAAGAGAAACTTTATAGATATTTTATCCAATGTTTGTTTGTATCAACGGAAAATAAAAAATAAAATTTGTCAACCTCACTAATGAAGAAGAATTCACACCCAATTTATATACGTGTCACATCTTTATTAGTTAATATTTTTTATAGTCAATAAATATGTAAGATTTATTTAGAATAAAATGTAAATGACACCCCTATGGTTTTTACCAAATACATTAACAGTCCATGTGGTTTTGTTTTGGATTTTACATTTCAGGCTCGATCATCTCAAAACTTCTAAATCATTAATAACCAAAAGAGTTAATGACTTCAATCATACATGATATTTTGATGATAATAAATTATTTTGTTTAGTGACGATTTCATAGTTTCGAAGTGACCGTAATATAGAGTTCAAAATGAAGATTCCAAAACATATATTTAAATTGAAAATATGACATATATTATCTAATAAAGATGTGACACGTATGTAAATTGGATGAATTCTTCCTCAAAACTCTAGAGGGCAAATTTTATTGGAAAAATAAAAAGAGAGAAAAAACAAGCAATAATGGAAGCAGCATTAATGAAAAATAGACCGGGACCCATTTCTTCAAAGCTACTCGATTACTTTTGAATATATTTGTTTTCATTGGGAAATTTGCCCCAACTTTAAATTAATGGGAACATTAGTGATCCAAAACCAACGGGGTAGTTGAATTTGATATTTCCTTATAATAATATTTTAAATTAAAAAAATTGTATTTAAACATCTTTTACATACTATAGTCTACTATCTTTTACTATAGGCAAGAGATATAATTTATTATATTCATACATTTTTTTATAACTAAAAGAGGATTAGTATAGATAGGTCAAGTTCTATTTCTTGCCAATTAAAACATCTAAAACAAGTACCAAATATAGCCATCAAGCAAGGATCTCAGATTATAACTAGTATATGATAGTCATATACATTAATTAGTCATGTATTGTATTGTATTGTATTGTAGATATAATTGACTATTTCTCTTAAAAATACCTACATACTCACTGATAGAATTATAAATTGGAAATACTTACATACTCACGGATAGAATTATAAATTCATACATATTTTATTATATCTCTAATTTTTTTTGGATTAAATATAAAAGTGTGGGTCTCACTAATAAATATAAATTTAATTAATATATTTAATTTAATAAAAATATGATACGAATAAAAGTAAATACGAGTATGAAAGTATTTTCTTTTTTCCTCAAATACAATACATATTGGGATGAGGGATTTGAGGGATCAAACCCAATTGGTGGCAACATTATTAAGTTTGACGGTAATGGAATCCAATTAGATTAAACATATACAATAACAAGAACCAGTTTTTATATATATATATATATATGTTTTAAAAATCTAAAAGTGTGGGCGGGTCATGAGTCCACAATTGGATGAATTATGATTGAGTAAGAGCAAAGAATTCTATGGGGACCATTATGCCACATTAACTTGTCATGCGATTTTAAACAATAATTATTTCTTAGACAAGTATAAATATATACAGGTATCATACTGTGTTTACCAGTTACACTTGATTTTACATGTGAGTGATAAATTAATTGGTTTAAAACAGTTATTTTAGATTTAAAATGATCAAATTCTGTTTTTTAGCTATTATGTTAAATATTGGGAGAGAATTTTTGACCTTATAAAAGGGAACAAAGTTCATAATCTCTCTGATGTTCATAAACTTCTCCTATCATTTGGTTGCCAGGTTTAGATTATTATTGTTAAGTAGGGAGTTGTTAATAATGTGTTTAGTTAGTACAAAACAGTGAGTTTGTTAAGTGTAAAATGTGCTGAAATAATGAAAATTAATAGATGAGTTTGTTAAAAGGGAGTTAACAAACTCATCAAACATTGGTTAGGGTTGTGTAACCCCCAACTCACTACCCAAACCTGATAACCAAACGACCCCATAATGACTAGCCTAATATACTGTTACATAGTTAATAAGATTTTAATTGATCTAAATTAGGCTTCCATCCTTGTTCTTTTTTTAAATAATCATTTGTATGTATGAGTATTGGGTGTGTTCTTTATTTTAGGTTAAAGTCATATTGATTTTTGTTTACATCTTAGAATGCAACAGATCTATTTGTAAACAAGATCGTTAAGTGTGTACAAATTTTTTCAAATTTATTTAAAATAATGGAATTTATTACAGGGTCCTAAATTTAAATCGGGCTTGAGAGCTTTTAATCCCTACGGGAATAAAAGAAATAAAGTATTCGCTTCAGAATGTCACACTTGGGAACTTGCATGATCCATAACCTGTCAATAAAATTATACAATAAATTCAATATGGTAATTAAAAAAAAAAAAAAATTGATTCTTGTTGATGAATTAGTTTCGTATTATATTTAACATAAATCTTGAGTTACCTATTTCTAAATTTGATATTAAAATTAATTCAAATGCAAATTAATGTTTTATATATGTCATACAAAATTTTGAATATTTCCAAGACTAAAACAAACTTTTAAACAAAATTCAAAGATCGAAAATGCCAAATAAGAAAATTTGGAACAAATACAAAATTTAAATTGTTTTAAAGATTTTTTTTTATAATTATGCTTGAAACAAGAGAAATTATATTGGATAGTCTAATACAAATTTATATTAAGAAAATAGTAATTTATATAAGTTTTTGAAGAATCACATATCACAAAATATTTAAATTTGATCATTTTCATAATTTTATGAGTACTTAATATTTTCTTAATTGCTTTTACCTCAAAAATAATATTTCTTTATCATCCTTTTAAACTACCAATTTAAATATAGTTCAATATTCATTTATATAAAATCACACATTCAAGTCTCTTCCAATTCGATATAATATCTATAAAAAAAACACGAGAGAGAATCGAACTCACTTGGATCAGTAGTTGTCTGTTGAGCAAGTCCATTAAAAGAGCAAGTAGCTCCTTGACTCCTAAACTTAGACCAATAAGAACTAAAAACATAACTAGCATGCCATATAACCGAAACCGGTTCATAACATTCCCTTCCCGGCAATATTGCATCACATGTCCCATTCCCATTTCCTTCATCACCACACACAAATCTCACCGCCGCTCCTAGCTCCATCAAATCCACCCCTCTCACCGCCACACACCACACTTTCCCCGTAAACCCGCCCGCACCGTTATTTTCGACTACCGGTAGCGGTTCATAATCCTCTAACCCTTTCTTACCTGTCAAATCTATTTCATAATTTGGTGTTCCATCTGGATTCAATAGTCCCCAATGCCTCTCTGTTTCTGGCCCTGGTTTTTGGTTTTCGTCGAATAGTGAGAATATGAATGTCGGTATTACTACTCCCGGTCTTGCTGGAGTTCCGATTGTTGGTTTTGAAGTTATCTTATTTACTAGGTTTCGATTGTATGTTGCGGCATTGGCGATATTAGCTCCCGGTTCTTCGACGCCTCCGGCTGTTGGCCAGCCTGTTTCGGAGATTAGAAGACGGATATCGGGGTAACCGAGTTTCGACATTGCGAAGATTAGGGAATCTAGCATTTGGTCTAGAAGGTTTGTGTAAACTAGCCCGGTGGCTCGATCGATTTGTTCGAAATTTGCGGTGAAAAGTGCGTAGTCAAGGCTGATATCTGTGGGGTTTACAGACCAAGGGAAATATGGATATACGTCTATGCAGAAGAAGGAATTGGTTTGGTTTAAGAATTGCAGCATTGGGGATATAATGGATTGTCGAATATCGGATCGAAAAAGGCCATTTGAAGGCGGGAAAGATGATTCCATAACATCCATAGCTAAAGGAGTACTGACTTTGATGTTTTTGATGTTTTGGTTTTTGAGGGAACGAGCTATTCTTTTCATTGCTGGCACAAGATGGTACCAAATTTGCCTGTCTTGTTCAGAATTATAGCTCAAAACTTCGTTTCCGACGAGAATAAATCGAATCATTGTGTTCGGGTAAAACGGAAGCACATTGTTTTGAATCCATTCATCTGCATTGGTTTGCTCAGTCGAAATGTCGTAAATTTCGTCATTCGGTATCATAATCGACACTTGAAGATTCGTTCCCGAGAGGAGATTCAAGATTTCATGGTTGGCATTGTAGAGTTTGACTCTGCCAACTTTCATTGATTTGATTATTTCAATCGTCTGATTTGGAGATGGTAAGTTGTTCCCCAGCAGGCCATAGTTTATCCCAATTTTGCTAGAAATTTCTGCATCTGTTTTAAATAACAATATTGGAATATAGTTAATAATCTAATAAAAAAAAGCCCGAATAAAACTTATACCGATGAGTATAGTTCAAGAGGTTAGAATATCCGAGTCTCTTCTCTCCCAATTTAATATAATAGTTAAAATAAAAAGAAGGAAGAAAGTTGTCGCTTACCGGAAAAGACGAGAAGAGAGCAGAGAACGATGAGAATAAGAGTAGAAGTTACCATATCTCTATAATTTTGTTTCTTAGGTAAAGGAGAAATCTGGTAAGATGTGAAGTGATTGTTTTCTTCATTTGGATTTTGGGTCCTTTTAAAAGGGAAAGGATAGAGAATATATGTATTGACCAACGAAACGATCTTTGAGAGAGAAGGAATGAGAAAGTAAAGTGATAATTATTTTGGGATTAAGAAATCTTAAGTAAATAATGTGGATCAAAATGGCAAAATGAATGAAGTTAGAAGATAGATTATGAAAATGCAGAGATAGGGAATGAAGGTGAGGGGCTCTCTTTTGCTGTTTGATTCATTTTGTCTGTTTTCTAATTTAAACCAATGTAGGAAAAATTGGTCCCTTCGTTTCGTTTAAATAAATGAAAAGAAGAATTATTTTAGTAAATGTTCTAACTTGATATAATTAAACCGGTTTTTTTTTTTTTTATACAAAATGTTGGAGGTGGAAATTAAACTACTCTCTTGGGTGAACCACGTAACAATATTGTTTTTTTTATAGATATTACATCAAATTGGGAGAGAGAAGACTTGAACCTTCGATATGAAAAGTAAGCAGATACCTAACCATTTGAGATATACCGGTGATGGCAATTAAGGGATAGCCTTGATTAGCCAATTAAACCGATTAAAATTGATTTTGGCCTTAATAAAAGGAATTTATTCAAACATTGACCAAAAGCCCAATTATTTCTTCATTGTAGTGCATTGACCGTTGACCATGGCGGACAAACAATTCATTCTCGTTACACACAATGCAACCAGCCATTTAAACCCAACCCTTCTCTTCGCTAACAGACTCATTTCCAACGCCACTGAAGCAACAATCCTCATCACCATCTCTACCCGTCGCCGCGTTGATAGATCCAATTCACCGCCGGTCTCAATTTTGAAACTTTCTCCGATGGCTACGACGACGGAGCAGTCAATTTCAGTGAAATCGAACAGTATTTAGCCGAGTTCCGCCGCCGGGGTTCTCTCGCTCTTCGCGATCTATTGTCTTCTCGTGCAAAAGAAGGCCGCCCCTTCACTTGCGTTATCCACACGCTCCTTCACCCTTGGGTTATTACGGTGGCGCGTGACTCTCACGTTCCGACAGCGGTCTTATGGATTCAATCAGCAACTGTTTTCAACATTCTCTACCCTTAGGCCTCGTTTACTCAGCAGGAATGGGAATGAGAAAGAATAGAAATGAAAATCAATTGGAATGAAAAATTATGGAATGAAAATAAAATTCCTTTGATTATGATTACTTAAAAAAAATTGGAATTGGAATCGGAATGAAAAGAATTAGATGTTGTTTACTAAAGTTTGGAATGAGAGTAAATGATTAAATTATGTGAGACCCAGAAAAAATAGAGATAAAAGAAAACTAATAAAATAAAAAAGATAGTGGGACCCACAATATAAAGAATGTGAATGAGATTAATGGGGTTTAATGAGAATGAAATTGTTTGAAAATTGTGAATGAGATTGTCAAATTGTGTGGGTCTCACACTCCCATTCTCATGCCAAACTTTAGGTAAACAACAATGGGAATGGAAGAATTTCATTCTCATTCCTTATAAGTAAACATGGCCTTACTTCAATAGGTATGTTAACGTAGGGGTGAAACCGGTTCGGTTTTTTAATCAAAGTGTGAAAACCGAATCGGTTTTTAAGAAATGGGAACCAAACCGAACTGACCATATAGGCTATCCGGTTCGGTTTTTTCGGTTTCCCCTTTTTTTAAGAATTGGTCAGATTATATTGGATTGGACTGAAATGGAATGGATGGGGCCGGGCCGACTTTCATCTTATTAAGCAATAATTTAAATGGAAAGAAAAAATGCCTCACATGCGGTTTGATCCTGCGTCTGGGGTGAAAATTTCGCATGATCCAAGCCATTACGTTTGGACATTATATTGATTAATTAAATTATATACGTTTCCCGGTTTTTGGTTTTAAACTGAACCAAAATTATTAAAACTGAACTGATTTTTACGGTTCGGTTCAGTTTTCAGTTTCTAATAAGAAAAAACCGAACGGTTCGGTTTTTTACGATTCGATTCGATATTTCAGTTTAAATTTTCACCCGTGTTAACGTATTCCTAATTTATAGCTTATCTACAACTGTATAAAATACGTTAACATGGTATGACGACATTATTAAAAACGGTTTTCCTTTTTCCGGTATTCAGTTTCCTAGATTGCCATTACTTACTGATCTAGACATTCCAAGCTTCTTAACATCTGATGTTCACGGTTTTGTTAACTCAATATGTTAATGGGTTGACAGAGAAATGTTGAAATTAAATCGCCGCGAATATTCAATAGACCCAAATCATGTGAGAGTTAGTTTAACGATTGCATTCTTGATATTGAACATGTTGATGCATTGGAACACGATTCAATAAGCTCGATTCTTGAATCTTAATTTGATTCACGATCAAACCACATTTGGCCCTTTGATGATTTAACATATTCAATATTTGTTCTCAAAGAATTTGAAGAGAAATTTGAAATTATCGCGTGAGAGTTATTTAACGATTCTTCTTGACACATTTGATGCATTGGAACACGATTCAATAAGCACGATTCTGAATCTTAATTTGATTCCGATCGGACCCTTGGCTTTCTTTGCTGAATCTGATCAGGCTCGAGATGATCTCAGCCTAACGAATTGGATGAATTCGAAACTGCCTTTGGAAGTATATGCAAATTGTCAAAGAAACAAATGGAGGAAATTGCAAAAGGGTTATTAGAATTTGGAAATCCATTCCTTTGGGTAATCCTTCAATCAAACGAAAATGGAGATGGAGAAAAATTGAGTTGTTTGGATGAGTTGGAAGAGGAAGGGAAGACTGTGACATGGTGTTCACAAGTGGAGGTCTTGTGCCACAGCTCATTGGGTTGTTTTGTTACTCATTGTGGATGGAATTCAACGGTCGAGAGTATCGTCACGGGTGTGCCGGTCGTGGCGTTTCCGCAATGAAGAAGGGCAATGAGGAAGGAATTGTGGAAGGGAAGGAAATTGTGGAATGCATGAATGTGGTGATGAGGGAGGATAAAAGGGGAAAGAAAATGATGGAGAATGCCAAGAAATGGAGACGTTTAGCGATTGAAGATGCAATTGGTTCCTCGGATTTGAATCTCAAGTCATGTTAATCAGTTTTGTTGAGGGCAGAAAAAATGAAGCCTTGGAAATTTGTAGGGTAGATTGTAAATAAGACCCGTAGTTTGAGTCAAATTCGTGAAAAGCTCATGTAGTTTAAAAATAGTAAATCACGCCTCTCTAGTTTCAAATTATGACAATAAGACCTCTCTCTTCCAACGTTGTAAACATTCTTTTAATCATAAGTTCTTCGTTTAAATTATAATTTGAATGATTCAAGATGCTTTGGAATCCTTATTTCGGGCTTTACGTTATGGTCACTTCAAAACTTTGAAATGGTCAATAAATAAAAGAGTTTATTATCATCAAAATATTAGGTATGATTAAATTCATTAACCTCTTTGTTTATTGATGATTTAGAAAATTTCAGGTGGCCACAACGTAGAATTCGAAATGGAGATTCCAAAACATCTTGAATCATTCAAATCGGAGATCGAACGAAGATGTTATGGCTAGAAAAAAGTTAACAAATTTGGAGGGGTGAGTCTTGTTGACATAATTTGGAACTACAGGAGTGTGATTTGTCATTTTTAAACTACCGAGTCTATTCATGAATTTGATCAAAACTACATGGTGTTATTTGCAATTTACCTAAATTTGTATTGAAGATTGTTACAGGACTTCATGTTATAATAGATTGATCCATGCAATCTATGTAATTTCAGGGATAGTTGCAAATCTAGCAATAATTTTACTAATATTTATAAAAAAAATTAGCTCTAAAAAATATTTATAAATATAACAAATTTTGATCGGATGAATCACTAATAAATATTGAACTACATATCGCTACCCAATGAAATTTCTCTAATTTCAATTATCATGGTAATTTTTTTTTGTATAGATTATAAGTAATAATTTTTTTTTAAATAGGACATATATACGAAACGTTACAAAAAATAAATTAATTAAATTTTCTCATAAAATAAATTAAATTAGAATTAGAATAAAAATGAATTTATCAAATGAATGTATTATTTCTTTTTTTTCTAAAATTTAAATATTTTATTAACATAAATTAATTTATACAAATAAAAATATAAAAAAAGTATGGTTGATGTAAATAAATAAATTTAGAATTAGAATATAATATAATTATAATGTATTCTCTTACACAATTATCCAAATATTACTAAACATCACCTAAATTTTTACTGCAAAACAAATACAAGTTACTAAACATCTTAACATGCTGGTTATCTGGATTTCCTGCAAATAAACAGTTCTAAAAAGTTTTTATTGGAGATCCGGAAGCCAACCGAACTCAAAAAATACTTTTAGATTTTAAAAGAAAGAAAGTAATTCGTTCATGGTTCCCACCACTTTGGTGTATTCGAATTGTTGACTTTTAAACATTAAAAAACAGAGTTGACTGAGATATTTCAAGCTAAAAACTCCATGGGCGATGAAAAAAACTAACATCTTTGCGTATAGATCAAAAGGAAAAAGAAAAAGATGGCTGAATTTCTTTGGACATTTGCCGTACAAGAAATCCTGAAGAAATCAGTACTACTCGCAGCTGAGCAAATCAGTCTATCATGGAGTTTTAAGAAGGAGATTTCCAAGCTCCATAGCTCATTACTTCTCGTTGAAGCCATATTACGTGATATTCATAGTGCAAAAGCAAATCGAGAATCAGTTAAAATCTGGGTTTCAAAGCTTCAAGATTTAGCTTTTGAGGCTGAAGTTTTAATGGACGAGCTTTCTTACGAGAATCTTAGATTCAAAGTGGAAATTCATGGAAATCACAAGAAAAAGGTACGTGATTTCTTTTCATTATCTAATCCCTTTATTTTTCGTCTAAAAATGGCTAATAGAATCAAAACCATAACCCGAGTTTTGAATGATATTAAAGGGGAAGCTAGTTCTGTTGGGGTTGTTTCTGAAGTTGTGAATGAGGAAATGAAGTTTGATAAGGGCTTGATTCCTGAGACTGAGACTGATTCTTTTCTTGATGAATTTGAAGTTAAAGGAAGAAGAGGTGATATTTCAAAGATTTTGAAGATTATAATTGATAGTATTGATCAGGAAAGGATCTGTGTGATTCCTATTTTGGGGATGGGTGGTCTTGGAAAGACGACTTTGGCGAAATCGGTTTTCAATCATGAGTTAGTCAAGACACATTTTGATGTAACTATTTGGGTTTGTGTGACTACAACTTTTGATGACAAGAAGATTTTGAGGGCGATTTTGGAATCGATAACGGATGTTCCAAGTGGTTTGGATAGTAAGGATGCTATACTCAAAAGGCTACAGAAAGAGTTAGAAGGAAAAAGATATTTTCTCGTGCTTGATGATGTGTGGAATGAAAACGCTAAGCTATGGAATAATTTGAAAAGCCATTTGTTAAAAATTACGTCAAGTTCTGGGAATAAAGTTCTTGTGACAACGAGGAGTGAGGAGGCTGCGAAAATCATGGAGACTTTTCCCATTTATCACTTGGGAAAATTATCAGATGATGAATGCTGGTCGATATTCAAGGAAAGAGCGTCTGCAAATGGACTACCGGTGACTCCAGAATTAGATATTATTAAGAATGTGCTTGCCGATCAATTTGGAGGCATACCATTAGTTGCAAAAGTTTTGGGAGGGGCTGTACAATTTAAAATAAGAAAAGAGACATGGTTGATGTCAACATTGGAGACTCTTATTATGAATCCATTACAAAATGAAAATGATGTTCTGTCCATTTTGAGATTAAGTGTGGATCATCTACCTAACTCGTCTTTGAAGCAATGCTTCGCTTATTTTTCGAATTTCCCCAAGGGCTTTAACTTTGAAAAGGAACAATTGATTAATATTTGGATGGCAGAAGGGTTCATTCAACCTTCTCAAGTACACACTGAATCAATGGAAGATATAGGAGACAAATACTTCAATATCTTGCTTGCTCGCTCCTTCTTTCAAGATATCGTTAAAGATCAGAATGGTAAAATTACTCACTGTAAGATGCATCATCTTCTACACGACCTTGCACATTCTGTTTCAAAATCTGAATCGTTGAGTTTGGATCATGCTGGTCTAGTTGATAATGTTCCTAAAATTCGACAATTATCATTGATTGGCTGTGAGCAAAATGTACCTTTGCTTCCTGCAAAGAATCTGAGGAAGCTGCGTTCTTTGTTTTTGGATAGAGATGTATTTGGCCACAAAATTGTAAATTTCACGTGTTTGCGTGTTCTAAACATGTCTCAATGTGAAATTCAAAGCTTGCCATCTTCGATTGGTGGGTTAAAGCATCTAAGATATCTGGACATTTCAGATACTATGATAAAGGAACTTCCAAAATCCATCGTTAAGCTTTACAAGTTGCAGACATTGAGACTTGGTTGTTTTCATGGAGAACTTCCTAAAAAATTCAGGAAACTAATCAGCTTGAGAAATTTCTATATGAATATTAAAAGACCAACAGTTAGACATATGCCTTCTCATTTAGGTAGGTTGATTGAACTTCGAACATTGCCATTTTTCGTTGTTGGCACTGTGTGGGGTTCTCAGATAGAAGAACTTGGACACTTGAGCCATCTCAAAGGTAAATTGAAGATCTACAATCTTGAATTAATAACAAAAAAGGAGGAATCCATGAGGTCGGAGTTGGTGAAAAAGAAAGACGTGTACAAATTAAGACTGGTATGGAGTGATGAAAGAGAAGTTAATGATAACAATGACAGTGACGTTTTGGAAGGACTTCAACCACACAGAAATCTTCAAAGCCTTACAGTTAAAAACTTCATGGGAAGTCTTTTTCCAACTCTTACTTTTGTTGACGGTTTAGTGAACATTTCTCTGAAAAATTGTATCAGATGTAATACCATCCCAACACTTGGAAAGTTGCCGAATCTTAAGGTTCTTGAAATTTGTGGATTACACAACATAAAAAGTATAGGGACCGAATTCTATGGGAATGAACATGGCGAGAGAGGTTTGTTTCCAAAACTAAAAAGATTTAATCTCTTGAACATGGAGAACCTAGGACATTGGGATGAGGCGGCAGTTCCATCAGAAGTTCCGGTTTTTCCTTGTCTTCAAGAGTTGAAAATTCTCGACTGTCCCAAACTAGAGGTTGCTCCTGATTATTTCTCTACTCTTCGGCGTTTAGAAATCGATGATGTAAATACCCCAATTTCACAAACAACTCTTCAGACATTTAGGCTACTTGGCGTCATACACTCTGGCAATCTAAGTGGTCTGCCTGAGCAACTAGGTGCTAATCTATCATCTCTTGAGGAGTTTAAGGTTTCCTATTACCTTCACTTGAAGTCTTTTCCAACCATCGAATGGCTCGTTGATCTTCTGAAATACAAGATTGGATATGATACAAAATGGACAAATATTCAATCTCATGGTTTAGAATCCCACTCTTCCATCAATCAATTGTCTATTGTTGGCTGCCCTGATCTATCCTCAACCCCAGATCTACGATCATTTTGTAATCTTTCATCTTTAACCTTAACTGGCTTAGAGAACTTCCCAAAGGGATTGCACTGCCTCACTTGCCTCAAAAGCTTATCAATTGGTGGATCCATGGAAGGGTATGATTTTAGGCCTCTCATACAACTAGAATCTCTTGAAGATCTCGCATTGCTCGACTTTGGAAGTACACCAACCGCACTTCCAGACCAACTACAGCACCTAGCTGGCTTAAAATACTTGAAAATTGTGAGCTTTCAAGGCATTGAAACTCTACCAGAATGGTTAGGAAACCTTTCCTCTTTGGTATGTCTGCATCTTGAAAATTGCAGAAACTTGAGAGAGCTTCCAGAATCCATGGGACGCCTTGTCAAATTGGAGGAACTGCGCAGTTTCAATTGCCAAGAGCTGAGACTTCGCCAAGAAGACCCAGAATGGGCCAAGATTTCACACATTCCAACATTTATATCTTTCAATTACTGGGTCGACGAGTAAGTAACTCATGATAAAATTATATCATTTACAAAGAATTTTAAGCTGATTATATATATGTATATAATGTATGTAAGCAAAATCTGACATGCTGCTTTGACAATAGGAACAAACAGAGGATTCAATTCGGAGTCTGCCGAAATGCTAGCTAACGACTAACGTCAGGACCGACAATAATGTGCAAGGAAGTTCAGATTGCAATGTTGCTTAATGCTCATCTTTGCTGTTTTTTTGTTCTGCAAGATATAGAGTTTGTTCGATCCTAGCCACGGTTGGTTCTTAACATTCCAGGAGAAATTTCTTGATCGGATTAGAGATATATAGGAAACTTTCAAGAGATTGACATTTTCAAATTTTCGTTTACTGCAGACTTCGAAATTTTTATATACACTACTTTTTGAAGTTCTCGAAGACTACGGCATGTCAAGTTCGCTGCAAACAACATCCAAGATTCTTAGTTTTTACGTCATTTTTTTTGTCTGTACTAGAGGAGATACAGGAATATATAAGGAAAATATGAATGTTTCTTAATGACATATCCTCAAATCACAAATGTATAAATCCAAATTAAATTTGTGTTTTTCTTTAATATATATTTGTATATTGCATTCAATTACATAAATATTCCTGAAAAACGTAATCTTAACTGGGTATTGGTGCTATGAACTTAGTGTATGGAGGTGTAATTAGTAATTTATATTTCAAAAGTGATTAAATCATATGGAATGTAGGTGTTAAAATTTTTAGTATATTAAAAGTATTCATAATAGTCATTAACCCACACGAAGACAACTTACGTATGTCAATTGAGAGTTCAAAGGTTGTTTGTGAAGAAAGTAAAATCTAATAATATATACAGGAGAAGTACTGACTAATTAATTAAACTCTTTAATTAATATAATATATGTCTAAACCAATCGACTGTGTTATAGTTGACGAGCGGACTTTTCATTAAAACAATAGAAAGTTATTTTATTTTTAAGGGTTGCAAATCCAAAAACATCTCTATCGATTGGGGTGTGGTTGGTGAGATTTGTCAAAGTTTTGATAACTAAAAAAGACATTAAATTTAGTTAACGAAAATCAATAAAATAGCAATGTCTCTGTCTTCTCTTTTTGTTGGGACCTTGGGAACGCCTAACGCCACTTCGTCCTTTGAGTTTGATTGGACACATCGCTAAAGATAAAACCTTTTATTTTCCTCTGCCTTTATTCATAATTATATTTATAACGCATCTGAATTATTTGGGGTATTTTCAAAAATTATATTTTTTATTTTTATTTTTTTATTGAGTGTCTAGGTCAGTTTACGCGCACCACGACTAATCTCACGGGACAACCTCATGACCCTACAACACTTGACGTTGGTCTAATTGTAGGATAAACTTTTTATTTGAATTTATTAAAATAATACTTTTATTATATAATGAATTCATTAAAATTATAAAAACTAATTAATTAATCCCAATTAGAAACATAAAAAACAATAATAATATTGATCATTCAATCCTATAAGAGAAAAAATTATTGAAAATAACTACTTAATTTAATCAAAATAATTCATTAACTAATAAAAGTAAAAAATGCCATTTTTATATTAAAAATCATATTTAAAAATAACCTAGAAAAGGTGCTACGCTGTATTTTTTTTTTAAATAAAAAACATTGTGTGATAATTTTTTAAATTAATATATTTATGAATATTGATTTTAAATATATAAATATTAAATTGTCTAAAAGTTGTTTTATACAATGAATTTCTTTTATTATTTAATAAACGTTAAAAAATATAATATATATATATATATATATTTTGCTTTGTTTTAGAACACCATTTTTAAAAACAGTCATGAAAACAAAGACCAAACTTTATGTAATTAGTGAAGTGTTAAAAAAAAACTTTCATTTTCTAATTGAAAAGTAACTCTTCAACATTTTATAAATGATAAGATTGTAAATCATTTGGAATGAGTATAAACAAATTTATGATTTTAAACTAAAATATCTTTAAAAAAAAAAGACAAAATTTCATTAAATTATTATGATAATATAAAAAATAATTAAAATTAAAAAGCTTGTCTTAAATGGGGGAAGTGGTCGAGTTAATTAGTGTAATTACCCTATTACTAATTGCTCACTTTGATTTGATCTTATCTTTATTTGATTTGGAGCAATCTGTGACACGTCTTATTATCACATGGAATTGTACGGAAAGTCGCACACGTACGGTTGTACTTGCTTGTCAAACAAACCAACCAATTCCAAAAGACGTTCTTATCTTACATTCCATGAGATTGATTGTAGATGATACTTTCTCATTGGAATCCAATTTATCAGAATCTTAAAGACAAAGTCTAAACCCACCTATTATATAAAAAAATTCAATATTCAACTTATTTAATTTTAATAATATAAAGCAATTTTTTAAGTAAAAATTATTAGTAAATTTATACCATTACTTGATTTAAAAATTCTATAATAAATTAATTATATAAAAAACTAGACCGTATATATTATGCATCTCTTCGTGTTTATCAAATACATCTTCCTATTTTTTGATATTAGATTACAAACCCGGCATCACATTTTCATTCAATCCCGGCAATTATGTGTGTGTTTGGTTTAGTGAGTTTAACTTAAGTGTAAAATATGTTGAAGCGTGAAAATGAATAGATTTGTTAAAAGGGGTTAACAAACCCCCGTGAACCCAACTGATTAGGAAACTTTGGAAATAAAAAGTAGGACTCAATCAAAATTTTGGAAATAAAAGTAGGAAAGAAGGGCACATGGGGGGGGGAATACTGTGGGTCTTTCTCACTGTTTCCGCACGGACCGCAACCTTGTCAATCACCCCACTTTGGACTTTTATCCCTTTTTCTTCCCTTTTTTATTTTTCTTCCTTTTACTTGTTCCTTCATTTTACTCCACTCCCTCCCTAACTCCATAATTACTCCTTTTTTCTCGCTATTTGTGTGTGCCATTTCCATACTGAAACTCTTCGCTTTCTCTCTTCTTTTCAGTAATGGAACATCGAGATCAAAGTAAGCTTCACTCTTCATTTTCTACTTTTATCCCCTCTCTCTCTCTCTCTCTCTCTTTGTATCTTTGTGTCGTCTGTGTATTTGTGTGTGTTCATCTTTTTTGAATCTTGATTTGTTTTTTCATGATCTTTTTCTTAATTGGACTTAATCTTTCATCTGGGGTTTGGAAAATATATATTGGGTTTTGTTTTTTTGTTGTTGGTGATAGTAGTTTTCTTGGGGTTTTTATTTTTTATTTTTCCCCAGAGCATGAGAATCATGGAGTTCATGTTTGCAATAAATGTGGATGGCCTTTTCCAAACCCACATCCAAGTGCTAGACATAGGCGTTCTCATAAGAAGGTTTGTGGTCAAATTGAAGGATACAAATCCTTTCAGTCTGAAGCCAGCACCCATTTGACCGTTTCAGATGATGATGATGATGATGATCACAGAAACTCCAGTGAGTGAGAAAGAAACTTACTAATTTGTTAGGGTTTTTTTTCAATTTTTTTTAACAAGTTATTTAGGGTTTTTGTCATAGTATAACTTTCTCTGTTTTTCTTTTTTAAGGTGTTTTTAATTCATGTTAGTGAATGATTCATAGGTCCAAGAGTCTTGGGGAGAAATTGTGATGACAAGGTTATTGATGGAATTGGGAAAAAATTAAAGGAATCTGAAGATGAAGTGTTTTCAGATGCTGCAGCAGAGTTTTCAGAGAGTGTACTTGGTGTTGGAACTAATAAACCCGTGGGAGATACTTCGGATTCGGTTACTACAATGAAAATGGTTGCAAAGGATGGGCTGATTGGCTCCCCAACTTCCAAAGACAGAGAAATTGATGGTATGTTTATAATGTTGGGGTAGCCTATCCTTCATATCTTTACGATTTTGAGGGCTGGATTATTTTTTAGGTATGTGTTATCTTGTTAAGGATCCCACATCGGAAAGATAAAATGAGCTAACAACATTTATAAAGTCTAAGGGCCACTCCTCTCATTAACAATTGGTTTTGAGATGGATGTCCACATTATTAATATATCTCAATTATGGGTGATAAAGAAAAATGGCATGAGTTTTGAGAAACAATGGGCTGGTGGGCTTTTAATCATTTAGATGTCTTGGTAACTAGATAAGTTTGTATGTCATTACCGAGGCATGTAGGTCATTTGGATTTAAAGGCAGATACAAAGAATTTTTTTTCTTAAAATATGGTGTTATCTTGGACTGCCATTGCCTTTATTGCATTGAAAATTTCAGCACTTGGGGAATCTTTTATGGGTGCAATATTGTTAATTAGAAAGGAATTACTGAAAAAAGAAGAGAATCACTGAAGAAGGACTGAAAGAAACAAATAGATTAGAAACTCATCTTTCATGGATAAATGCACTGCTAAATTTCTTCTATTGTAATTGCACTTGCAGCAGATGAGACTTTAATTTCTGGTATGATCAAATTTCTTGGGCCTGAATTTACTGTTATTTTATTTATTTTTCTTTGAAAAGTCCAGCTTTACTTCATGTTCTTTGAATTTTGTTTCTAGATGTTTTAAACTCAGACCGTGTTCCATCATCAAGCTCTTCAACTGAAAACAGAAAAGCGGATAACACTGAAGCTGCAAAAATTTCAACTGATCAGTCAGGATCAGGAAGTGAGATAGAAAGTAAATCTAATCAAGAATCTGTGACTCTTGAGACTGATTTTAAAACTGGGGAATCGGCAATTTTTCTTGGTGATCATATGAGTGTTAATTCAAGTGACTTGTACCCTGTTGAACCTGAAACAGTAATAGCTGCTTCACAGCAAGAGAGGTACAATAATAGTGTTGAAAATGTTCCTCGATGCTCCTTAACATCTCCTGATGGAAGATACAATGAAGAGAAAAATGAGCTCTCCAGCTTAGATAGCAACTTAGAAATTACAGTGTCCTCTGGAATTGATAATGATAAATATAAGGTAGTACCAAAGATTGAAGAACCAATTAAAATGCCTACAGAGCCTACCATACCTGATGTGACTCTTTTATTGACGGCTGACAATGACATATCCATCCATTCAGAAATGACCGAAAGTGATGTTGCCTCAGATGTTAAATCCTTTGACCTGAATAATATCACATCAGATGCTGGAAAAGAAATACAGTCTTCCGGTTCTAACAATCTACTAGGAACTAATAAAATAGAAGGGATTGAAAATGTACATTTGCATTGTTTATCGGCGTCGGGTGACTTAAATGTTGTAGACGATCCTGAGGTTTTTGTTAAAGATTTTATGGACCATGAAGTTAAATCAACTGATTTGGAACCTTGTAAAGGGGTCAGTGGTCAGGAAGACAATGTCAAGGATCCTATTCCTGAGGAGAGATATTCTACTTTTCAGGCAAAGCCGTTTAATCAAGCCATTGAAGTAGCTTCCATTGACATGCAAGCAGTGGACAATAGGAAAAAGCTGGAAAGTGCAGGCAAAAAAGTGCCTTTTGATGGTGAGGTTGATTGGTCTAAGAATAGTGTTCAGGAAGTTAATGAAACTCCTGTTCAAGAAGTGGATGCTATGACTGAGGGCATACTATGTGAGAACGAAAAGAAGGATAACAGTCAAACCTTAGGTGATGCTGCAACATCTTTGATTGATAGTGTCCAGTCAGTCTGCTTTTCCCCAGAAGTTGTTACAATTGCACCTTCTCAGAATTCATCTCTTGATAATTTTACAAAAAATGTCACAGAAGTCTTGTGCGATGAAAATTCTAGAGCTACGCCAATAGGTAATCAAATGACTGTAAATGACAATGAAGTTGGGACAGCAGGGGGTTGTTTAACTGAAGATGACAACAAGGCAGGTGCATGTGGAAGTAATTTGGAGGACTCCGTGCAAGTTCATCTTCCAACTGATGTATGTTTTAACGATATCAGTGTATGTGAAAAAGATAAATTTGATAATCCTGATATAGCTCAAGTTGAATGCAAAAAGGATTCTTTAGAGGAAACTAATCCAATAGAGGTTTATTCCATACCTGAATCTACCACAAATAGTTTACAGAATAGATGTCATACTGTTGCAGAAGGGATAGTAGATAGAACTTCTAGGAGGTCATCTGGGACTGTAAGCACGGACTTGGGAACATTTGACATCAATTTGAGCGGTGTAGATACTCAGCAGACTGTGAAAGTAGATGATTGTGATAGCGCTGTGCATGGGGATTGCATTAGTGAAGTTAATGATGATGATCAGTTGTACCATGTTAGAGACTTTAATTCAGATCAAAAGACTTCTGAAGACCATGTCAACAAAGAAGCAAATTTGGTTTCTGTCAATAATGAATCTGGTATTGAAAGAACTGCCATTTTTCCGGATAGTAATGTGAGGCAGTTTGTTGGAGATGCAGTTAGAATTAGTTCTGAAACTTCGCATGAAGAAGGTGGGAAAGACAACATCAAACAACCACAGCTCATATCATCCCTGATTGATGTTTCAGTTGATTCTTTTAGCCAAACCGACAGTCTTGAAGGCAACTGGGGGTCTGTCTCAGGTATTCTTGTACTTGCCATTGAGTGTTTCACTGATAAAAAAATGTTTTTCCACTTGGTGTAGCTGAATTATATCATGTTTCTTCCATTGTGAGTTTTTTTCTTCCTTCACATTGTGTATATTTGAGTTATAACTGATATTTCTTTTTTTTCTTCATCAGAAACATCTAGTTGTCCATTTGAAACTGAATAGTGTGTGTGCACTTATGTACAAATATTAGATCTGGGGTTTCGGAAACGGGCACAACTAGAGTTGAAACATAAATCATATTAATTTTTTTGTAGTGATTTTAAAATAGTGAATAGTGTTCACCAGCAGATAATATTGTCTTAGAAGTAAATGAATGTTCCAAGTTCATAATGAATTTATTTTCTTGGTCATGAGGAACAGTGCTCTCAACTCAGTCAGATTTACCAGCCATTGTCGATGCTGAAGTAATACCACCACATGCAACACCTGAGGCAGAGGAAACCAACTTGAAGAAAGCAGAAGCTGCATTTGAGAGTCAACGTTCTGACAAATCTGACAAATCCGACTTGTTTGAGCCACCATCTTTCATGACATTGGTTGAACCAGGTGGTGGTTCCATCAAGGATTCGGCTCCTTTAGAGATTGAAACTGCCCAAAATCTGCAACAGCCGAATCCTGCATATCTGCAAGCTGCTTGGTTTCCATCTTATACTCATGTTACAAATGATTCACCAGGGAGAAAGAAGAATGAAGCGATTATTGCCAAGGTGACAAACTGGAGCACAACGAAGCCACACACAGCTTTGAAGAACCTTTTAGATGATGCTGCACTTGAAAACAAGCAGAAGCAAAAGCAACCAAATCCAAAAGAGATTCTAGCTTCTGTGATTCAAAAAGATGAAATAATGGCAAATAATGGTTCAGTTGCCACAACAGTTGACTCTGTTATTCGGCGAACATCGCCCGGAAACAGAGAAATTGCAAGAGAGTGGAATTCTCCTGCAAGGTATCCATCAGATATCAAGAGAGAAAAGAGAAAAGGGAAACCATATTGGGCACAATTTGTATGTTGTTCATCAGTGCATTAGCAGATTCTTGCAAGGTTGGGTGATGCCTGATCAGAATTAGTTTGTATGTTATTTAGCTATCATTTTCTACTTCTATAGATTACAATATAGATTACCTTCACTGTCCCATTTGATCAACTATCAGCTATTTCGTATATAGATTTTCAGGGTACTTTGGTTTTTGAGGTAAATTTGGGTGTTTTTCTTTTAACTCGTATATTGAATTATTATTGCTTCAATTTGCATCATGTGTTTTTTTTCCGTCCGTCCTTTGTAAATTTAGAACTGGAATATATAATTTAATTATAGTGAACAATTTCATGTTATATAGTTCACTCAGATGGTTAGAACTGGAATGTAAATTTAAATTATTTATCAGAAAATTTTCCTTAAAAATTTAAACAAAAAATAAAAAGAATCAACTGCCGATGTGACATATTGTAGGCCACAGTAATAATTAGGGAATCTTACTTATTGACAAGTTTTAAGTATAACATTTTTAAAAGGTGTCTATAAATGTCAAAGTAAACCATTCAATTGTGATTAATGATATGCATAATCATTTCACGTAATAATTATTGATTTGTATTTAAATAGTGATTGATATTAATAATGATAAATCATCGAGATTGATATGTAGGAAGTATGTGTTTTTGTAACAAGTTTCAAACACTGGTTTGAATAGAAGAATGATGACAATGAGGCTCATCTCTTTCGAATATGCAATCTTTCTTATTCTTATCGTGCTTTAAGATGATGAAATCACCTACAAACACTGACGAAAATTAGGGACTAATTAAACCAATTTTCTAAAATTCAAGAATTAAATTGTCATTTTTGAAAACTTGAGAATCAAATAAATGGTGAAAATTAAAGATAAAAACGTTATTTTTTTTTTCCGATTTTCCATAGTGATAAAGAATTGTACACTTGTAAGTAACCACACGTACACAAGAGAATCATTTTCAAATTTATTCATTCTTTTAATAGGAAATTTTCAAAAAACAATTGCTATATTAGATAATATCAATTCAAAAGGTAGAAATTTCTCTAAAACATAATATGTACACATGAGAAGGATAACAACTTTGACGATAATAGATTAAAGTGAAAAAAACAAGCAGGAGATCCTTTTACAAAGAGAATCAAACACCAAAAGGATCTTAAGAAAAGAAGATGAATTTGTAAGTATTAATGTGATGAAAACATCAAAAAACCATGAGGGGAGGAAAAGTTTTATCACCCTACCAATTACCATTTAAATAATTAATAAACAGTAACTCTTCAAAAAGGAAAGAATTTTTCAAACTTTTAAAACAACACAAACTTAATGACTAGAACCTCCCTTCCCTTCTTCCATATAACTTACTTTTGGATAACTCAAAACAAAAATACTTGTGATCTAACTCAATACAAAATAACAAATTGAAAAACAAAAATCTAAAGGAACAATCTTCCCAAATGTCTAATAAGCTGTCAAAGGATTCCTCTAAATTACATTCCCATCCAACCTTTCTTTCCCTTCGAATCGAAGCTCAAATGACCTCTTTCACCATTATTCATTCAACTACAATGCCTCCCCCTCCCAAGAATGTCCCCCCCAAAAAGAATTACCAATGTTTTCTTATTCTTCAAATGATGCAGGTTGTGTGATGTTGGCTTCTCAATTTCAGCAACAATGGAAAGAACGGAAAAGAAGTCGATAAGACAGAAGATTCATTACCCTCAGAAAATAAGATTTCCCCAGCGCAAGACCATTAAGAGTAACTCCATGTTTGAAAGCCTCCTATCCTCAAGATTGCACAGCCAACCTCTGAAGATGCTCAAAGAAAACTTGAAGGCTAACATCATCAGTGAATATCACATCCGATCCGGCAGCTATTTCTTGAGCATTGTTGTATGTAGCTGATGGATTCAACTTCGCCAGTAAGAATCTAGCCTGCTCGGAGCATCAAGATAAACTAATGAAAAGGGAGCCTAAAGTAACAACAGCACCAGAAGCATAAGATAATTCAAGCATTATAGGATTTCCATGCTCATAGGAGGCAAGTGAAAATGAAAGGGAGAGCCCAGGATATGCTAAAAACTACAATTTAAAGAATGCCAAAACTATATAATGAACTTTATAGTTGATGCAACCCAAAGTTGCAGATTAAGAAAATAACCTGGGAACCATGCTGATCACAAACAACCAAACGAGGTACCGGGAAACGCTCCTGAATAATACCTTGGGCGTCATCATGAGGAGCTCGCAATAATTGTGCAAATGCCTGTAGAAAGAATATTAGGTCGATTAGATGTGATAATTGGCAGATATAATATACCAACATAAAACTATCAAGGGACAGAATTTTAAAAAACACCAACTTCATTTTCACACCTATTTTGTCAATAAGCAAAAACATGCACAAATGGATACAAGAAAGCCATGAATGGCGGAAGTTTGCTCGATGTGTGATTATAAAATTATTTCTTCAAAAAACTGGTAAGATTCAACTATCAGTAGTAGTAAATAACGACTTAAAACAAGCACAAACTTGGTGTTCTGGCTGATTCTGGTATCCCATATTACGCCACTGAGCTATTGTCATTCCATGAAATATGACAACACTGAAATATGAATCTAGCAGGAGAATGCGATCAGCTGCAATGGAAGCAACATCTAACAATGCTGGTGCAGGCAGTGAATTAAATGAATACGATATCAGTGATGGTTGGATCATCACGGCAGTATTTGTAATGTTCTCCCGATTTAACAGCATACGGAAATATGCAGTTTCATCCGGACTGTTGTTAAAAACCTGCACATTGAATCACAAGGATTCGACCAAAAGAATGTAGACTATATTTTCACTTGATCATAATGTATACATCAAGAATTTATAAGATTTATAACATCAAGAATAGGACCATAAACGATGTATATACCTGTACAAATTGTGAACGCCGCAAATTAAACATGAACTGAGGATACAAAGAAAAGCAAGGGTTTAGGGTGAAGGACGATGGATCATCCTTCCGGTAATCACCAAACTTAGAACAGAGACGAATGAGGGATCGATCCAGCCACCTTATAGCATCAAACCCTTCCTGATAAAAAGAAAATCCCACATCAGGTCACTTTTTTTTTAATTTTGGAGATCCAAGTAAAACAAATTAAATTACTAACTGAACTAGCAAGCAATAAAATTTATAGAAGGGTACAATTTCAGCCTCCTGTAATATTTGTGAACAGAGTGCAATATAGGTACTTAAAGAAAAGTTCAGAGACTTGGGAGATATTAAAAATGGCTTATCATTCAGGTTTGAATTTTGAAATTGTTGAAATTTGATGTTCATGCTATCGTATTATGTAATTGAAATGCCCACCCTCCTACCCTTGAGTAATGACAGTTAATCTTTCAATAAAAAAAAATCAAGTAATTGAAATACTTCTCCACATTTCTTTTAACTTCTTGTGTTAAGACCACCCTCATGATCCTCCGTACTTTTAGTTATTAATACAAACTTTCTTGTCTTATGACTATCAAAAAGGTGAAGTTGACCATACGGCAAGGAAAAAAAACATTATGCCTATGAGTTAAATGCAACAAAACTTGCCTAGTCATTTAGCTAAGCACACTACCTTTTTAACAGTTTTGCAAATCACAATACTTTACTAGGTTGAGCATGTAGTCTACATTTTTCTAATAATTTTAATTTTCATTAAAATGAAATTGATTCTTACACACAAAAATACCTCGTGTGAGAATTGAGATACCTTAATCTACAAAAAGTAATTTTCTCATGGTCCTACAGACAAATCTCCAACTTCCCTACACTACAACACTAGCATCTGAAGCCATGCAAAGATAATGAATTCTTAAATCACCAGTTAATCTAACTTAAGGTTCAAAATTCATCCTAATTCCTCAACGGACCAAACAGGTTGGGTTTTTGAAAAAAAGCAGATGGTCTGCTTAAAGGGATATGTTTAAATAGATAAAGAACGCAAAATACCTCCATCTCCATTTTCAAAGAAGTTAATCTTGCCACAACAACTGCAGCAGTCTCTTGATCAAATCCTTGTACCAGTTCCTGAAATAAATGCCTTTAAGGTTTAAACTTTCATCATTGCAATAAGATAGAAAAGAAGAACCAATATAAAGAATGCAAACAAACAAATATCACAACACATCAAGAAGAAACATGCTGCTCCATATCAAATGTACACAAAAGCCTAGTAGTCGACCGTTATACGATAAGAAAACCATACCAACCATGACACAAAAACTCTTTATTAGGAATTTGATTAGGAACATCATTTTCTTATACAGGTTGATTGACGAACACTTTCCATGAATTGAAATGGTGATATTCATTTGGCAAACAAATCGAAATCGCGTTACAATTCACTAATTGGGGATAATCAAACAAAAAGAGTAACGTTTTTTGACATTCACCTATAAACTACAACATTTTCTGCCTTCCCATAAATTCTAAACTTTATTGGTTTAATCATCTTCTGTGAACCAATCTCCGCAATATATCCATTAGATTGTCAAGCTAACCATAAATGACATATTGCCATTACTTCAAAACTAGTGCCAGATTTAGGGCACATTTGGTTGGAATAACTTTTAGGAGGGCCTAAAAATGTTTTTGGGCTAAAAAACATACGGATTTTTTTTGCACAAAAACACTTATGGAATCCTCCTAAAAGATATTCCATACAGGCACTCAATGTGTTTGCCATAATCATTTTCAGAAATAAAGAATTCAGTTTCCTTCAAACGTTCATTTCACTTAACCAGGCACAAAAGAAATACATTGTGAAGATTCTAAATCTAAGATCCCAGCTTCAAATATGAAAATTAAAGTTATCAGTTTGCTGTAACAAATTCTCAAAAATACAAACACTTACATGGTCCTCACCTCATTATTTTTGTATTGACTTTTCCCCAATAAAATGTCGGTTACTAATTAGTTTTCAGCATCCTAGAAATAATTTATGAGCATGAAAGTTTCAAACAGTAAAAGAAGAAACCTCTGAGCTAACAGCAGTGTCTATCCATCTTCTAGTGACAGTTGTGACCCGAAGCATTGACTGGCCTTCAGGATCTTGATAACTGCAACCATCATAATTACATGTCCCCAACTATATGATACACAATATAGACTCTTCATTACCAGATGATAATAGATCATTGCAATTGATAGCTTACCTCGTAAGAAACTGCAAATACAACTGTGGATTCACAGTTCCTGGAGTACTTGATCTATCACTTGATGAAAGATCAAAAAACACAGTCAAACAAGTGCTCTTGTCAAGGCCACACATTTTCCACACGGTTGTATTGCCCTCACCAATAACGGAATCAGCAACAGAAGGACCTTTCTGAAAGATATGCACCACTAGTCAGTTCAATACAGCCTAATATATATGGGGCAGTCAAGTACATGGCAAAAATAATGTCAATGATTAAACGAGAGCAACAAACCTTCTCCAAAGATGTGCAAGGTCCAATTATCCCCTGAATTTTAATGTCCTTTGAACAATTGATCTCGAGAGTACCACTGAAACATAAAAGTAGGTACCACCAAGTAACATGAAATGTCACACTTTAATGGGCTCTAAAGGAGACGACCAAAATTTATACAATAAAAAGATGCATGGGTTTCCAACATGTTATACTAATCTAAAGTAGATGCAGAAGATGTAGACATACCAGATGAAGTGACAGGTAAAAAAAAGTTCACAGTACTTAATTTTTTTAACATTGCCAGCTCAGGTACGTTTTTTATTGACAATTATTGCCCATTACCCCTATGTTGAAGGCTCAAAAGCCCATTTCATAAAGATAATAATAGATAAAGACAATCATGCATATCTGAACATCAAAAATGGGCACATAAAAATAGAAGAACAAGATGCACAGCATTTTAAAAAACCACGCACTCACTTAAAGCAAAGACCAAGAGAGTGTTCCCCTTCTTCAAATACACGCTTGAAAGAGTCCTTAAACACCGAATGTCCAAAACTTTCAGCAAGAACAACAAGGCCACCAGTTTTTTCAACTGCAACTTTCATTTCGGCAACACCAACCTGTATGATAAAATTCCAATGAACGAGGCAGTATAAGCCAATATTTACAGAAAACTGCAATGTTAGGTGATTATAAGAAAGTAATAAAATTATAATTTTTTTTTCTTTAGAGGATAGCTCAAAAGCCCATTCATTGAAACCAAATTATGATTATTAAGATCTCCTTTGGAACAATAGCGATTTCTTCCTCAAAATTTGGATATGGAAGAGCTTAAGCATGGTCCCAATATGAATAATTATATTGACGTATCAACAGAAAAGGTACATAATTAACACACACAACTCTACACTCCACAAACACAAATGTTCCTAAAAGACATTCATGGAAATGGTAGCCTGTGCCTAACAGAAAATTAGAAACTACGAAGGCCATCAAATTTTTATGTATTCAATTAATACCCCGGAACTTAACAGGTTATGTCAATTTAAACTTGAACTTTTAATTTCATCAATTTAAACTCTAAACTTTAATGTGGTGCAATTATTGTGACGATAAAAGAAATTAAAGGTTAAAACTAAAAAAAATTAAAGGAAACAGATTTATAAATTAAGACAATATAATCATATATTCACTGGATAGTTTCATTTAGAGCTTGTTTAAATAAAATAAAATTAAATGTCCCATATTCATTGCACACGTTAATATTCAAATGCTAAAAAAACGAACACTTCCAAATCAAAAGAAGGGAAAAGAGGCATGAAGAATTACTAGGCATTATTTTACGATAAAAGGGCTCAAAAGAGGATAGAAAAATGTCACAGGCAATTCAACCTAAGTCTACAGCTACAAGTACAACCTACAGTTAAAAAAATAAAATAAATTAAATAATGCCCAGTAGTTTGATTTCAGTAATTTTTTATCATAAACTAAAATCATGTTGGATTGTTGTAAATAGCAGCAGAATTTAGATTTTTATAAGGAAATGGAGATTTCATTTCAAGCTCATGAATATACACCAACCTGATCAAGTGCTGATGCAAAAAGATCCAAGACATGGCCTTGCGTAACCAGCTGTTTTGCAAGATTTTCATAGAATTTGACAGCCTTTTTAAAGTAAGGAGCAGCATCCTTATCAAGGTCTTTATGCGAGCGCACCGGATCTGATAGATCTTTAGACACAATCTGCAAATGTTAAATATAATCAATATATCTATCAAAACATCAGCAATTATAGGAACGAACAAAACAAGAAAGATGCTAATCAAATTTCATTTCCCAACTCTAGTTATTCTATTGTGCTAATGGATATTGCATCTAAAACAAAGTCCAAGCAAAAGATATCAGTTCCCGCCATTACCTGCAAAAATTTGTTTGATCATAAACAAGTTTTTTCATTGATGTATGAAAGAGCCAAAAAGGCTAAAATTACAAAAGGCCTTCCAATTAGAGGCAATGGTGGAGGGGTTGTAATTAAAAAAAGCTTTACAATTTGCACTCCAAGTGAAGGCATTGAGCACACTAGTATCCCAAATGTGATTTGAATGTTTACTACTATAAAAAAAAATTCTCCTATTGCGCTCCAACCAAATACTCCAAAGAATAGATCTCATCGCCATTACTTGCAAAATAACAAGCGACTACATCACTGATTACTTAAATTGCATTGATACAACAATTAATTGTGGAAATAATCACATAAAAGTAAGAAAAATAGTTATGCCTAACCACACGTAATTATTTTTGGGGTTAAACTATACAAAATGCCCCTAACCTATGAGGTTTGTTTCAATTTTGCCCCTGATGTATTAAAATTTTCAATTCTACCATCAATCTTTTAATTTATTTAAAAAATACCCTTTGTGAGCAATTTCCATTGAGTTATATCGAATTGAACCGGTATAGTGACAGAGAATATCTCCTACCAATAAAATACCAAGTTCATCATCAGATACAATGAAACATTAGAAATAAAGAAAAACAAATTATCAAATTTGTGTTTTGTACTTTTATGAATACTATAATATAACAGCCAAAAATCAAGTAATTTTTCCAAAATTATTCTACGCATAAGATTGAATATAGCACAAATCATAGCAAATAACTAAAAAGAATGAATATGGGAGACATAAGTTTGTCTTTTTTTACCGTGCCAGGCCCTTCTGTGCATGGACCACCAACCAAGGCAATAATTCGAGCACCGGTCCCAGGCAAACAAGCTCCAAGCAAACTAGCTGCAACACTCAAAGCCACACCCGTGCACCGTGAAGCCCGATTACCAGGAGAAACAGGCCATTGATCCGTTTGAAGCTCATCCAACAACTAAAATCCGTAACAGATACAAACCCAGTTCAAGAATTTCCGATCAAAATTAAGAAACATATAAAACCAAAAAGAAACCTACCGAATCGAGTGAATATTCACATTCGGAAGCAGGCAGCAAAAATCGCGTGACATCTGAATTGGGGAATCCATTCTGAACCGCTCTTGGATACGCCCCACCAGCAACTCTCCTCCCTCCAACAGAAAGACCCAATTGCTCCAAAACCTGTTCTTTGGAAACCTCCTTCGATCCCCGAAATACATACACCTTAGACATATCAGAGAATCCCAATTCATGAACCTGAACCTGAGTCCCAAACGAAACAAATCCAACAAGAGCATTTTCAGGTAATAATCCGAGCGCTCTTTTAAGCGCAGATTTAACAAACCCCAATTCCTCCTCGATCATACACGTATCGAGTAAAAAAAGGAAAACAGGAGACGGATTCAATTGCTGAGACGAATCCAAATTGGGGTTGGGGTTTGTAGATAACGGAAGAACATATTGAACAGTAGTATACTGAGGATAAAGCTCTCCAGGAAGATTAGTCTCAGAGATCATGCCATAATGAGGAGGAAAATGACATCTTTGATAACAAAAGGGACAGATCCAAATCTTAGCAGTAAAATCAACACGAGAAAAGGGATTAAGAACGGAAGAACAAGATTTGCATCGGAGAGGAGCGTAAGGGAGCGAGGGGATCTCAGGATGAGAACGGATCGGAGAAATTGAAGCGGCGAGTGGAACCACGCACTTGCTAGCTTCGACTTTGGTACGAGGCCAAACATTCCAAGACATTCGAACTCCATCAATTCCTTCAGGATCTGCGTTAGCCATTTCAGACATTTTTTTTCCTTTTGCTTCTTGATTGTTTTTCAGAATTCAATTGAATTGAATTTTGGAATCGAAATTGATTCCCGCTAAAGATGACGTTTTTTTTTCGTTTTCTAGGGTTTGAAGAATTGAAAGATTGAGAAAGAAAGAAATGAAACGGAGAGAGGGAGACCCCTTGAGAAATTGCAGAGAAAGGGGTCACACCGGGAAAGGGAAGGAAGGAAGGATGTGGAGAGAAGTTTCAGGTTGTTGTTGGGTAGGGACTAAAATGGTCAATTACGCTGCCACGTTTACGTAATGCGCCAAAATCACAAGCTAAAACGCTGATTTTATTTTTAATACCATACCAACGAACAACATAAAATAATTAATTTTGTACATCTAAGACCCTCTTTATTTATTGGATCAAAATGGAAAATATTAATGAGAAATTCAATTTTTTTTAGCAATTCGGGTATGGATTATCATTATTATAACCGTTAAAACATTTTACTTATTCTTCCTAAAAAAATACGTATTTTATTTATCAATATTATGAATACAAATAAAACAGGTCATGCGTACAAATTAATAAAATATCATAACTTTTTAAAAATTGCTTAAATAGCATAATTATAGTTCAATAATTTATTGAACCGATACTTGGTTATTTTTCATGGGTATTTTCAATGAATTTATTTGTTTTTTGCTTTTTAAGTTCATGTTCAATAATATATTGAACTATTTGATTGTTTTCATTATTATTTTCAATGAATTTGTTCATTTTTTATTTTATTTTTAGTTTAATAATTTATTGAACTATAATTATACTATTTGAGTAATTTTAAAAAAATTATGACATTTCAAAATTTAGTATGCAAAAATATATTATTTCAATCATTACCCCAATAAAATATATTATAATATTCATTGAGAATTATCGTAAATACTCCTGATTTTTGTAAATATATTAGTTAAATAGAGTAATTCATTGATTTACTATATTTTATATCTTATATATATACTATCAGGGATATAACTCAACCTCATGCTCTTCATCTCCGACAAGCCTTATCAGATTCCGACCAAGCCTCACCAAATTTTGACCCTAGTCTTTCTTAGTGCCACCGTCTATCAGTGATCACCTTCTTCACCGTCTATTGCTCGAAGTTCAAAGCTTTTTTATTTTAGCATTATTAACGGTTTTGGCCATAGCTCATGCATCAAATTCTTATTGCTAGCTCCTACTTCGGTCTCGACTATCAAAAGCTCAATCTTCATCTCAATCTCTAGCTACATCATCATCGTCACCAGCTCCCTCCGACGACTAGTAGGCCAACTTCAGCTCTAGCGCCGTCAACAACTTATAATCTTTCATTAAATGATGATATTTATTTTAGCTTATGGGGAAGCATTTCCTTTCATTTCTAACTTTCATTAAATCACAATACTTTTTTTAGATTTCTTACCGGTGAGTCTATAAAAGCAGTCATTCCATGAAAAATGAAACACGTGTTATGTTAAATTTTCTCATAGATTTCTCTATTTTCTTCGTATTTTCAAACTGCCATGGCTTCTCCTTATTTAGGAGCCAAGTTTTATCCAACTCTTTCTTAGTTTCTTCAAGGCCAGTGTGGTTATTATTCGTCGTTTTATAAAGGTATGTTAATGAGGGTTATTTATGTAAACGAGAGGCAATCAATCGCTGATATACTAAAATGAGTGATTTTAGTACACATACCATGCCATATTTATAATTTAATTGGCTACTTTAACCTTAAAGCCTAAAGGTTGGGTCCATTGATAAATCTATAAGATTAAACTCAAACGTTTAATTTTGGAGGAAAATTGGCTTAAAATTTAATATTGGGCTTTTATGAAAGATCAAAGCCCAAGCCATCCAAATTGGTAGAATAAGCCTTCCACACGGGAAAGAAGAAATATTGTAAACCAAGGCTTTTTATGTACCCAACATTTCTAGCATCCAAAATTAGCTGGCCCGAAAAAGCAATCAAATAAATATTCTCTTGCCTTCAAAAGAGCATACTGTTTACAAACTGAGTTGGTGCATACCATTTTTATCATCTCTCGTATACATCCTTAAAAACTAATTCTAATTCTCGAGCACAATATAGCGTGATTAATCATTCTTTTCGGTATCAATTGAACGAAACTTACGCCCACCTAGGATCTAAAAAATTACAATATGCTCAAAAGTGATTATCATTCAAGTAAAACACATCAAAACTAACAAAATTTATGACTTTTTTTTCCACTTTTCTTGGACAAATGTCCCACTCTTAACACCTAGATAATTTTCAACAAAATTTAAATGACTCATCTTCTTTTCAATTTCTTCGACAATTTCCCGCTCTTGGCACCTTGATAATTTCCATTATCATTGTCATCGTCGTCGTCCCCTACACCTCTCCTCTTCTTCTTGCCACCACTTTCTTTAATTTTCTGCACATGTTCAACAATCAAATTAGTAAAAGAGAATGAAGAGAAGAATGAATGAATGAGAAGTGATGAAAAGCTACAGGACTCATCAACAAGAAGTCTCTGTGGCATATACAAATACATAATTAAGGAACAAAAGTCATGCACATCCTCCACCAAAATGTGGTTGCGAAAACCCTACTTAAATAAGTGGTAAGATTATCACCCTCTTCACGAACCAACAAAAAAGGGACCAATTTTTTACCCAAAAAATCCAACCATCCAACCATCTAAAACAATGTAAATACAAAAACTAAAAGCTCAAACTCAACCATAAAATAGATAAGTAAAAAAAAAACACTCCAACCCAACAATTTCAAAATGTCCAGATCCAGCAAAAAAAATTAACAAACATAAAAATCAGCACCCACAAAAATAGGATTGTGGAGTCACAAGAATATTCACACCTAACCACTTTTCCCTCTATTATTTTATAAGAATGGAAGTAATTATCATATCTATTAAGCAAGTACCATAATAGAGATTCTTTTTGCCTCTGTCACACGCTCTAACATCATCAGAACTTCCTCTTCCTGAGCTGGAAAGAGTGGTAATTTTTTCTCTGATAGATTAAATAAGTCAGTCTACATATTAAAAACATCATTGATGTGTTACTGCACAAAAGTTCTCTACATTCTTACCGATGAGCTTCTCTATCTGTAAATACCACTCCAACTCATACTGATTAACCAATGAAATTGCAACCCCAGAACGACCTGCACGAGCAGTTCTTCCCACTCTATGTATGTAGTCCTGCAGACAAAGCCATCATAGAAAACCAATGGAAGAGATTACGACCTAACGTATCTTATTATTATCTAAGCCAAAGAAATATCACCATCGAGTAACATGTGTTTTGTTTAGCAATTCAATGAAATTATTCTTCAAAAGTTTTTTGCAGTCAACAATATTCATCCTGGATAATATAAATAGTTGGAAGAGTGCTTTGAGCAGCAGATAAAATATTAGAAATTAGTTTTTCGTGAAAATAAAATTAAAGATTGCAAAGAGGTAAGGATGATAATTTTAATCCTTAGCTCGACCTAATAGAGTACAAAAATGCTAATTTCTACAGAAAATTTAAACCCAAATATCAGAAGGTTCAGGAAGGGTGTGATAAAGGCGATAAAAATACATTACCCTTTCCCCAAAGGTCTTTTTCATCACAGTGATCTTATTGACTGATCGAAGGTATTTCCAATAATCCAGAATTCAATATTTAAGATGAGGATATTTGATGATTGGTTTCTCTACCAAATCAGCTCTAAAGATGATGTGGAATGGCTTTGATGGTGGTAGCAAGACTGATATTGCTCTAGTTTGGAAAGGGAAGTCTCCTCTGAAAATCAAGGTGTTTCTTTGGTTGGTTTTGAAGGATGGCATTAATTCTAACCATAAGCTTCAATCCAGAAACCCTTGGATCTCCCTCCAACCCAATTGGTGCAGCCTCTGTATGAAATGCTCAGAGACCACAGGGCATCTCTTGTTTGATTGTAGTTTCTCGCAAGTCATTTGGACCTCCTTTTTGAAGGTTTTCAACATGGAGAGGATTTTCCACAAAGGTCACGAGGCCAACACTATGGCCCTGCTCGGAGGTTCTAGTCCATTTCATAAAAAACAGAGACGAATTCTATGGGATAACGGGGTGAGCTATACTATGGAACTTGTGGCTTGAATGTAATAGGAGGATTTTCGAAGGCAAAGATAGATCTTGGGTTGAGATTTGGGAGACTTGTGTTCTTAATGCCTCCATGTGGAGTGCAAATTGTAATTCTTTTTTAAAGGTTTTTCTATGGATTCTCATCAATGATGGCTTAAATTCTAATCAGAAATGGCAATTGAGGAACCCATGGATAACTCTTCAGCCAAATAGATGCAGTCTTTGTTTAAAGGAAGCCGAAAGTACTAGTCACTTGTTCTTCCATTGTGATTTTTCTAGAGCTATTTGGATTCGTCTTCTAAGCACCTTCCAGTTGAGCTGGGCTTTTGATGATGATTCTAAAAACAACTTATTTGCTCTCCTTGGTGGTTATCCAAATGGGGGGAAAAAGAAAGTGTTGTGGGCTAATGCAGTTAGGTCTACTTGCTGGAATCTTTGGCTTGAAAGAAATAGGAGGATTTTTGTTGATAAGCACAAGAGCTTGAGTGATATTTGGGATTGTATTGTGCTTAATGCCTCTAATTGGAGTGCAAATTGTAAATATTTTACTAGTTATACCCCCTCCATCATTGCCTCTAATTGGCAAGCTTTTTTGTAATTTCTTGTGGGCCGTTTTGGGGCTTTTTTCACTTATCAATGAAATAGTTCAGTTTATTATCAAAAAAAAAATTGTAATTCTTTTTGTAACTATGCTCCCTCTCTTATTGCCTCCAATTGGAAGGCCTTTTTGTAACTCTCTTTCACCTCTTTTTGGCTCTTTCATATATCAATGAAATAGCGTGTTTCTTATAAAAAAAATATTTAAGATGAGGAAATAAGATGTTGGCTCACTCTTGGTGTAAGATAAGGAAATTGATATAAGAACGAGTTCTTCCCATTAACAACAGATTTTGTACGAGATGGCTGCCTTGAGGTAGATTGGGTAGTAGAAGGTGATTTTAATGTAGTAAGATAGAAATCCTCGGGTAGACAGACTACTAGAAGTATGCGAGATTTCAACAAGATCATTGATGACTTGAACCTGATTGACATTCTAATGAGAAATGGAAAGCATACTTGATCCAATTTTTTGTAACTCCCCCTTCTATTATTGCTCCTAATTGGCAAGCCTTCTTGTATTTGCCTTTTTGGGCTTTTTCACTTATCAATGAAATAGTCAGTTTATTATTAAAAAAAAAAAAAACAGATTTTGTACTAGAAGTATCATGGCCTTTGGCAGTTGGAAAGGGGCACGAAGCAGGGACGACTATACCAAAGAATGTTTGATATTATTTCATTTTTACCAGTAATATCACTTGAGTACCTTTTGTTTTACCACTTGTCTTAACTATGAAGTTACCAGTTTCACCATAACATTTAATCATGTAAGTTACTAAAGCCATGTGCCTGCTTAAGAGCCTCACTCTTACCAAAAACTCGGTTGAATTAATAGAATTTGTAATTTTTTCTTACTGGAATAACTTGAAAAAAAAATTGGCATAGCCTAACAGTTTAAACATTTAGCTTTAGTGGTAAATGGTAATTAAACATGATATCAAAACAAAAAATCTTGAGTTCAAACTCCTACTATCTTACATGTCTCATTTTGTATTATTAGTTCAAATATTGGGCCTTTGTTAATAACCCAAGAGTTGAGAATACTTTGAAAAGGTTAAATTTACCTTTAGTCTAACACCTTAAGCTTTTGGGTGCTGATTATTTGGATATGAGTGTTTGGGTTAGAGAAGCCTTGAAGATGGTCATGGGTCAAAGTAGATTATGCCACCATAAGGTCTAGAGCTGGAAGAGCTCAAACCCTTGTTATGTTATCTGCTCCCCATTTTCAAATAACTAGTCTACATGTTGAGTGTTTGTTAATATCCAAACCACCATGTGAGAGTGGTGTTAGAAGGAAAGAAGGTTGCATGTGCTTCATATAAACGATTGTTGACTCCTAAGATATAATCTCACTCTTTGAAGCATACTATTTTCAGAACAAGGTGCACAGTAAGCATGAAATCTGAAAATGCCATTATCGACATAAGTAGTGAGATTAGTGTACTGTGAAGAAAGTAAAATTTGTAGATTCTTCAATTTAAACATAAATAAAAACAAAGGAGTAGCTTGATATTTACAGACTAGGGGAAAAAAAATTCAAAACCTAGTACTCATAATACTACAGAATGCTTGGGGAAATGCTTGTCAGCATACTCTTAGAACTAGATGACATAAAGAACTCTGAAGGAAAAGAAAACTTCTAGATCATACAGAAATTAACACACACAATAGGGCATAAAATCCACATTGATGCATGGCTAGCCTATATATTTTAGGATTGCAGAAAGAAAACCTTGGAGTTTGAAGGGATATCATAATTTATGACCATATCCACAGATGGAATATCAAGTCCTCTGCTAGCCACATCAGTGCAGATTAGAACATTACACTCTCCAGCCTTGAATTTATTTAAGGCTCCCAGTCTCTTTGCCTGTCAAAGACACAGTCCATGCACAGGGTAAAATTTAAACTATTACCCAATTGACTGAGCAAAAAATGGTTTTGCATAACTTTTAAAACATTTTATACCCATAGGAAAAAGTTGTAAACAATCCAGTTATTATTTAAAAATACCTGGCTCATCTGACCACTTATGGGAATGGCTCTTAATCCAAGATTCCGAAGAACCAATGATAAAAGGCGAGTAGCATCACAAGTGCGAGTGAAAACCATCGAGGTGCAACCAGACATCTCAGTCAAGACATAAACAAGATAGCAATCCTGTAAAGAACAACATTTAATTAAGTGACTTGGTACAAACAAATGTTTCCCCGAAAAAAAAAAACCAAATGAATCACCAATGTCGTCTTCCAAGTTCCAACCCCAAAAATTAAGCAAGTACTGCCCAGTACGATCTCCCCCCAATCAAGGAGCCTTTGTAAGAGGACGACAACTTATAGATAGAGTGAAAAAAAGGGAAGGTTTTATTTTTAAGATCGATTTTGAGAAGGTCTACGACAACGTGGATTGGAAATTCTTGGATAAAGTGAAGTGGGGGAAAGGATTTCATTACAAATGGAGGACCTGGATCAGAAATTGCTCAAGGACAGCCAACTTCTCATTTTTTTAATCAATTGTACCTCGTGGGAGGGTGTTCGCAAGTGATGATTTCAGTAAGCAAATTAGATAAACAATGTGTGGTCTTCTTACAATAGAGGAATTAAAAAAAAAAAAAGACAATGACAAAGGTGGAGCAAATACAAGAAAACAAAGAATTAGGATGAAATATTCCCCCCACCCCCCCACCAAGAAAAAGATCAAGTTACTAAAATGCTGCAAAATCAATATAGTTTGACTAACTTAAACAGAGGTAATAAATCAAGTAGTAGGAAAACCTTGTACTTTGCTGGGATAAAACAATATTGCTGCTTTAGTGTATCTACAGTGGAATATTTTGATGCTGCTTCAATCTGAAAGCGTTTAAGATAAAGAAAAAATTAAGACTTGACGAAAAACTCAAGCAACATAAATTGAATATTCAAAAACCCTACTCATACCTTAACGGGATTCCTTAAGCAAGCTCTCTGAAGTTTTTTAACCTGTAGTATTATCTCAACTTGATCAGCAGTTTTAGGACTTAAGAATTACAAAAAAGGGAGGAAGAGGTAACCACTAATTTAGCAAAGTAGTTCAAAAAACAAACACTCTAATAGGCTTGAGTGTAAAAAAAAGTACAGTTACAAAAGTCTCTAATTGGCTTCAATGTTGGAAGTATGATAAGAACATTCCTATCAAAGTATTGTTCCTTTTCAGGGAAGATGAGGCAGAAAATCTTCGAATCTTTTGACATCACTTGGGTACCAAACAAGAAATATTATTCGACGGGGGAAGAAATTGTTCAACACCGCTCTTTCATAGGCAAAGAAATATGTCTATGGCAAGTGGGATTCTTTACAACTTTATGAAGTTTATGGCTTGAATAAAGCTCAAATAAACTTTTAGATGATTATATTATTTGTAGTATATATTTTTTTTTCACGAGGATTCTTTATCTTTGAAATTTTCATTCTTTGTAAATGGACAAAAATTAAATAAAATATTGGTTGTGTACCTTTTTAGTCATAGTAGCGGAAAATAAATATGTTCTCCTTTCACGAGGAATTTCATTCAAAAGTTCATCTATTGATTTCTCAAAGTCTTCGTTCAACAACCTGTCTGCCTCATCAAGGACCTGCTCAACATGTAAGTCATTACAAGATGTTCAAAAACTCAATGTGTGTACTAACATGTAAATGTAAACAACTATATGTAGTAATTATGATCTTCCAAGTTGCAACAGTACAGTGATCAAATTTGTTTCATGTCTTCCATCAACTAGTTAAATACATTTCACCATTTTGCTTTTGCAGAAAACAAGAGTGAGAAAATAGTGCAAAATTTTAATACACAGCATACATCAATGGAAAAAGTTTCATCTACTAAGGCAGCAAAGAAGATAGGAAAATTGAATAGAGAATAGATAATTCCTCTCTAGACCAACAACCAAAAGATTATCATTGGCATTAACAGGATTCATGCTCCCAATACAAGTTTTTTTCATGGAAAAACAAGAATAAGATTAAAAAAACAATATATACATAAACTAGGACAATGGAAAGGAGAAGTTGAAAAGTGGTGGTAAACAAACAATTTTCTTGTCTGTCCTGAGTCAGAGTAATGGGTTATGGTTATCTCTAGGTTTCTTTTTCAAGAATACAAATATTACCAGTAAAGTCCATCAATCTCAAAATCAGCGTCTGATATTCATATTACTTTGACTGAGTAATTGAACTAAGAAAGTTACCCCTCAAGCACCCACAGCGCCTATTATATAGGCTCGTGGTTAAAGCCCCAAATACTTAAAAAAAAAAAGTAATCAGGGCTTTATCCTTGAACCTAACCAAGGCGTCCAGGTTACCCCTCAAGCACCCAACGCCTATTAATATGTTTTTGGCAAAGAACAAAGAAAAAATAAATGTGTACGGCACTCACCAAATATTTTAACGTGCGGAGAGAAAAACCTTTTGTATTGGTTAGATGGTCCATCAGGCGTCCAGGTGTTCCAACCTATAAAGAAAAGAATGAGACCTAAAATAAGCAACCAGATACAACTAAGCGAAGAATGCCAAAAAAACATTACGTCATCATACTTACTCGTGCAGAAGCTAAAAGAAATATTTCACCTTTTTAACAACTTGAATACCATAACACAAATGAATAGTAAAATACATCTAAAAAAATTAACAGAGAACCATGGAAGAGGAGAAGATAATTGCTACAAATGTCAACACTCAAACCAAATACTTTATCATCTGATTCATAAGAAAAGGAAAAATGATGAAGATGCTAGTGGTTGTTGAAAAAGGCTAAGAATCTTCCAAAGCACCACCTTTTCAAAATGTAGGACGAAAATTTAAGAGAAGCCAAAAACGTCACTTACAACAATATGTGGCCGTTTTGCCAACTTAAGGGCCTGTTGCACCATATCTACCCCACCAACAACCTACAGAAGATTAAAATAAAATATTTATCACTAATACAGATCAATGTCTACTAAATTTCATAGCACAATTATAATCCAGAGGTAAAGACTGCAAGAAACAAAAAACTGCACAATTTATAAAAAGAAAATTCAAAGGAAACAAAATTCATTAAATTTAAAAAAATATTTCTTAATTGGGTTATTAACGAATCCGGCTTTTTATAGGCTCAAAACTCTTTCAAAAAATAACCTAAAGTGTTCATTAATAATAGAATAGTGTGAGACATTTGAAATACCGTTCTTAGGCTAAATATAATGAGTCCAGAGTACTACTTTTCCATAATAATACCAAATAAAATTATGTTACTGATGTTGCAAGCAAATGTAATGTGTTTGTGAACAATTTCATTATGTAGAAACAGATTTTTTTTTTAATAAGAAACAATTTCATTGATGAATGAAAAGTACAAAAGGTGCTCCCCTCTGCTAATATCTCTCTAACAAACACCCAGCAGTCTGTCCACGAGATTTCCCACAGATATCCTCTTATGAATAAAAAAAAAATACACATGCAATGGATGATTAAATCATGTGCAGTACATGAATTAGATTTTTATTTAGTTATAAACCAGAGAATCAAATGTCATGCAATATATGAATCTAACACATGTATTACCATTTATGTGTTCATGTATAAAATATCTATAACTTGTAAATGGCATTGCTAGTGAATATAGCATAAGCTAAAAAAACTTACCACTACACATTTAATGCCAATGCCAGATCCTAGAGCTTCAAACTGTTCACCTATCTGAAGTGCAAGCTCCCTGAAGAATGAAAATAGCAACGACAAAAAACGAAATTCAAAGACAGGCTAAAAATACTTTCGACAAAATCTATCTTCATATACACGACCGGTTATGATGTGGCATCAAACCTAGTGGGAGAGAGCACACATGCAAAAAATGCTTGAGGAGCTTCCAAAAGGGCTTGTAAAATCGGAAGAGCGAAAGCTCCAGTTTTCCCGGAACCAGTTTGTGCAAGTCCTATCAAATCTTTGCCTAATAATAACATTCACAAGAATGAAATTTATCAATATTGCAAAGATTACAAACTAGTTAGTTGCTAAAGAACGGAGAAACACCGATGATCGATTCTAAGCTTGCATTCTATAATTTACATATAAATCTAGCTTGTGCTACTATTCATTTCAAAACTCTTAATATTCACGGGTTTCATCTGAAAACCAATTGGCAATGAGCGGAGTAGCCCGGGATTTTATAAAGATTGATTGAAGAGAATAAACAGCAATGAATAAGAATAAATTTCCCATTTTTTTAAAAAAAAAAAAAGAGCAAGAGCAAGTCATATATACAAAACCTAAAAAGAGAAGGAATTGAACGTCTAAGATAGAACCTGCTAGTGCATGAGGAATGGCATCAGCTTGAATTTTAGAAGGGTTTTTCCAGCCTAAACTCTCACAAGCTTCCACCAATTGCTGGCATATGCCCAAGCTCTCAAATGACTTTACTACCTCTTCTTCGTTGTCTTGTTCCATTGCTTCCCGTCGTTCAATCTGGAAACCAAATCAAAACAAAGGCGACGAAAGGAAACTGATAAGGTGACGAAGCGAAGTTCGAAGCGACGATCAGAGAGAGTGATGGAGAGATAGACAGCAGCTGCCGAGCTATGACGGAGTTCTTCTCAACGGTGGTGCTCTTTTCTTCTTTCGCTTCAGACCAGACCACAGGCAACGCTTTTTACGAAATTAAATGAAGCCTCTGCCCTCAAAATTAGGTTTTTTTTTTTTTCTTTTTCCGTTGGTCGGTGCTAGACGATTTGTTTAGCGTAAACCGAACCGATAACCTTCGGTTGGTTTTTCAGTTCCAATTTGCACCCACAAGCTTCATAACTCAAGTATATAAATGTATCTTAAAATAAAATAATAGATGATATTTTTAAAACTGACATTTTTCTTAATGACATGTGTAGTCTTTAGTTTGGGTGAGTGAGAACAAAAAATGTTATTCAAAATTTCAAACTTTTGCTATTTTTAAAAATATTTATTTATAAAATATCATTTTGAAAAAACCCACAAAAAACATTTTAGGAGTAAAACTACATATTATTTTTACGATAGTGTCAATAATATGTGTTATAAAATTAGGAGAAATTTCAATGAGTGACACTTTTTTTATGACCAATTTCAAAAATATCAAATATTTTAAAATATTTCAAAACTGATATTTCTCATATTGAGATTATACCGTTGAGAATGAGATAGGTGAATCTGAGTCTTAAAAAATGACATTTTTGAATTTGTTACTGTTTTTTAAAGTATTTAATACATAAAACGATTATTTTAATAAAAAAAACCAAATCGAGATATCATTAAAATGGCGTTTTAAAAATGTGATATCTCAAAACATACATTGCTTTCAATAATATAACATTCCATTCCACTCCATGAAACCAAAATCTTTTTAGCCATCTTTTCAAACAACCCAATAACGTACCAAACATATACCCTACAAACACTGAATTCCATGAAACCATTTGGAGATGGAGCACCACATTAAGGCGTGAAATCTTGATATTTCAAGAGCTCTAAGCTTCGAGTTTCTTACCGTTGAAGTTGTGGCCTCCCAACAGAAACAACATATTTAAATCAGGGGATGATGTGTATATTTTCCATCAAATTATCTCTCTAACTTTCCACTTAATCCCATCCTACAAGACTAAAAATACATGAACTCTATGCAACGAAAGAATGATGACATCTACCTAGAGATTATATAGAATTTAAATTATAAGTAGAAAATAAATAAGATTTCTACTGAAAGCTATTAATCCATGTTCTTAAACAATGTCTTTGAAACAGAACCAATTAAATGATTTCCATCGTTAATAGAAACTTCATCACCAACCCTACTTCGTCTCCGAAATGAGTGTCACTTTTCGGTAGATGGGGCATCACATACCATGCCACTGTTTTCCCTATTGTGATACTTCCTGTTAGACACCTTTTGAAGATGATGATACATCTTTGATTTCCCTGCATTAGGCTCTTTTGGTGCCCAAACTCTTCGTAAATCTGGAACCTAACTTGAAAAGGATGCAAATCTTCTGGCCTTCTCTCTCTTTTCCTGAGCTTTGATTAATTTGCAAGTGTCATCATTTTTTTAGTCCATTGGCTGTTGTTTCCCAGTAGGAGATTATTTTCGGCTGAAACTCGATCAGTGGAGCTATAATTGTCACCCACTTCACCACTTTATGTGTTCTCTCTCCAAGAATGATTACTATCCTCGCTAAAGTGTAGGTGATTAGGAGGATTCATTCTCATGATCAAACAACAATAAATCCATTTGTTCATACACCCTATGGTATGCACGACATCTCCGAGACTTTCGCAATACCTGAAATTTTAAGCAAAAAAAATTATGTGATGTCTCCTTAATGAAAGCTTGTTTTAGATTAAAAAATAAGAATTTGAACTTTGTATAGGGCATATGAGGTAGATAAAAAAAGAAATTCATCTAATAAAGGCATATTCCAGTGTAGATATTATAATGCCCATAACCGCTAGCAACCACCCCAAAGAAATATTGCATATATATTCGTTCATATATTATGCATGGTCATTAAGGAGCTGTGTTTTGTTGATTGTCGATTTTGCTTGAGCACTCAAGTCAGGTTTACACTTCATAAAAAAAATTCAAAGTTTTCCTAGAACACATAAAAGCTTGCTCCAATATAATTCTATCAGCTCTATTCAACACTATGAAACCCTGTGTTCTAGATTCCAATAATAGAAATGAATAGTAGTCTGACATAATCTTTTAGCCAGTCTATCTCAACAGATAGATGATTTTAATCAACTTTAGTGTAGAAACAAGTACCTGCTTTTTATGATTTTCCCGACATAACCTTCGAGGCGCCACTCCCCAAAAAATCCTCCCTTCAAATGGCACTGAATGGTCTCTAAAAGCAAACAAATATGTTTGACAAACTTTTGTTTCATAAACTCACTAATGCTGAGTCCAATTGCTGATTGTACTATCTCCATTTGGAAGAATATCTGTAAGTCATGTCTGGTGCTTGTTAAGGGAAGTGCATGAAGGAATTATATTCGGTTATTTTCAACTTATCATGTCAAAAGAAGAAGAGAAACAGTAAGCAAGCAAAAATAAATAAATGGAACAAAGGATACTCTCTGACTATATTTTCTGGGGCCGTTCCTACTGATCCCGGACTACATTCCTCAACAGAAAGATCATTATTCTCTGGCTTGGTAGCAACGTTTTTTGGCTCTCTAAGAAAATGTTTATTTAATTTTGCGACAATTTTACAATTGTTTGTAGAATCAGAATTTCAAACATTTGGTTGATTATATGATGTGCCTTGGACTTCATGCTTTTGACTTAACTAGAATATAGTTGAACACACAAGTCGTTCTGCCAAAGCACCCAAGTCAACAACTTCAGATTAAAGTCCTTGATGGATCTTACATGAAAGATTATTGAAATAGTCTTCAGAAGTCTCTGAACGACAATCAATAGTGCTTCAGCCAGTGGTCTAGAGGCCACAGTCAAGGAATTTTCTTTGACCGATGCCATTGCTGATGAGTTGTCGGTTCTTCACTTTCTTGGTGTAACTGTGTCAATCTATCATCTTTTTTAATGAGAATGTCCACTGTAATTACGGCTTTTATGGTAACACCATGCCACATAAAGTGGATTTCTTAACCCCGATTCATCCAATATTTTAAAAAAAATTAACTTCGTTGAGCTATTACAATATCTGTCAAACTAAGCATCTTCAAGTTCAATCTTCAGGTGTTCAAATGTGTTAATATTTTGGAATAAACCACAATGTTATTGAGATGTAAAATCTATAAAATACACTTATATGTTTAATTTTTTCGTTATTTTTAATGGTATTGAAACATATAGCTTGCGAAGGATACGTATGTATCAATATATGTAAATATGACAAATTGTGAGTGTCACATAATGAATAATGGATATTAGTTAGTGTGATTATCATTGATAATAATCAATCAATCAACGATTTAACTATGTAAATCAATGATTTCAGTGTATATCACAAAAATTATCACACGACCTATTAATGAATAATCAAAGTCAATCAACAATTGTCCATATGAGCATAACTCAACCGGTAAATTTTGTTTCCCTCTTGAGATTGAACATTCTGAGTCTCCCTCTCCAATTTTGATATAAAAAATAATAGGGTAAAGTACCCCTTTAGTCCCTGAGTTTTGGAGGTCGTGTCTATTTGGTCCCTGCGTTTTCAATTTGTGTCTAAGTGGTCCCTAAGTTTTGGATGTCGTGTCTATTTGGTCCCTGCGTTTCCAATTTGTGTCTAAGTGGTCCATGAGTTTTGGATACTGTGTCTATTTGGTCCCTAGATTTTCAAGAACTATTAGAAATAAGTTTAATTGATGCTTAATTGAACGTATTCGTTAACTTCTTATCATATTATTGACTTAATGTTGACATAACATGTTTAATTAGTCAAAATACGAAGATAGGAATAAATCTTTCATCAATCTAGGCCCAAAGTTTGACATAATTATTAATCTCATGTCAGTATTTTGATCAATTAAACATCTTATGTCACCGTTAAGTCGATATTATGTTTATGAGTTAACAAATTAAGAAAAAATTAAACTTATTTTTAATAATTTAGGGACTATTTAGACACAAATTGAAATCTCAGGGACCAAATAGACACAAATTGAAACGCAGGGACTGAATAGACGTAATATCCAAAACTTAGGGACCACTTAGACACAAATTGAAAACGTAGGACCAAATAGACATGAGCTTCAAAACTCAAGGACCAAATGAGTACTTTACCAAAAATAATAATAATAATTAATAATAACGAAAAAAAGTAAAAATGGAGAAATAATCAATCAACTATAAAAATAAATATGAAATAATCCAAAAACCCCGTAGGAAGAAATGTTTAGCCACGTGAAGAAGCAACCAGAGATCTTTGGTTCTGGAACCATCCTGATTTTTCTACATTATAGAACTCTCTAGAATTTTTTTCACTCACTTCCAATTATATAATCCAACGCCTATCATTCTGTTGGATTAAATCAAAGATTAAATTTTCCTAGCCGTCAATCATTTTTCTCATTCTCGCTCTCTATCTCTTCATTTTTCCCAGCCATGGATGACGATTTCGAGCTTCCATCTGCGAGCAACATTAACGAGGACGAAGAAATGGGTCTTCCAGAAGACGAAGCAATTAGCCCAGATTTGAAGGTGGGTGAAGATAAGGAGATTGGAAAGAATGGGTTGAAGAAGAAACTCATTAAGGAAGGTGAAGGATGGGAAACTCCTGATACTGGGGATGAAGTTGAAGGTAAAATCTAATGGGAGATTTTTCAATTTCTCGGGGGATTTATTTTTATGTAATGTATAATGAATTTAGGGTTTCGTGTCTGTTTTTTTCAGTGCATTATACTGGAACTCTTCTTGATGGGACTCAGTTTGATTCTAGCCGTGATCGAGGGACTCCTTTCAAGTTTAAGCTCGGTGAAGGTAATTTTTTTTTACATTTTAAGATTAATAATACCGGTTAATGGTTCGAAAGTATTTGCAAATATAGTAGATTTTTAAGAGGGTGATTTATTATGATTGATGTTGAATTTGAATACCATTGTTAATTTGCTAATTACACTTGAACAAATTTGGGACACGTGCTTTTCTATTTTGTTCAATTTGTAGATACCTCATTGTTTTTTTTTTCCAAAAAGATAGACTTTATAAAAGGTTAACGAGAATTACAAGAAGAAAAATGTTCCAAATCGGTTAAACCACGGATATATGAATCCGTTTCTAAATCACAAAAGTTGCTAACTGAATTAACTGGTATTTGTAAATATAGAAAAGGAAAACAAATTCAAGAAAAGAATTTGATTAACAACTTCTTTCAAAATCAGAAAGAGAAAGACAATAGCTGGCAATCACACATCATGCATGAAGACAGCTGGCGCGGAATTGTGGAAAAATTTGACTGAGAAAGTCATTTGACTTCTGATACCATAATGAATGTATAAAATTCTCCATACTTTGTATTAATGATAATGTGAACTATATATACATGAGTAGCATACTTCTAACAACTTCTCAACTTACAAACAATAATATTAACTTCCTAACTAACCCAACTAACCAACTCAAACTAATTACAAGAAGTTCACTCTAATAAAATATAACAAAAAAATAATTTTAGATCAATTGATCTGCATTTCAATCATAGTAATACGACAAGTTCGTAATCTATTAATTTTTTGAATGCTTTTTTACAAACGAGATTGGTTTAGTCTTGGATTATGAGAGAATTGCTAATAAACGAGATTGACTGAGTGTTTAATTTTGTAATTGATCAGGGCAAGTGATAAAAGGATGGGATGAAGGTATAAGAACAATGAAGAAGGGTGAAAATGCAATTTTCACTATACCTCCTGAATTGGCTTACGGGGAATCAGGTTCTCCTCCTACCATTCCACCAAAGGCTACTCTTCAGTTTGATGTGGAGCTTCTCTCTTGGCATAGTGTCAAAGATATCTGCCAAGATGGAGGAATTTACAAGAAAATACTTGTTAAGGGAGATGGATGGGATAAACCCAAGGATCTCGATGAAGTTCTCGGTACATAATCCACGTTTCAGCCCCCTTTTTTTCCCCATATGGTTGATTGTTTTAGTAATGTTTCTCTAACTGTATGATTTTTCCAGTTACTTATGAGGCTCGCCTTGAAGACGGCACACTGATCTCAAAGTCTGATGGGGTTGAATTTACGGTTGAAAATGGTCAGCTTTCATTGTTTGTTAAAACATTTAATTTCACTATGATTTTCTAAATCATTGAAGAGTGTGTTTTTAAATTTTACTTATGTGTTTTGCAGGCTTTTTCTGTCCCGCCTTCGCAATTGCTGTGAAGACGATGAAGAAGGAAGAAAAAGTGGTGTTGACTGTGAGGCCACAATGTGAGTAAAAACTACTCAATTCTTTTTCTTCTCACTTTTTCGTTATGTTTTACTTCAATGGTGATGCTGATTGTTTCTCTCACATTAGATGCATTTGGGGAGTCTGGTAAACCTGCTGCTGGAGATGAAGCCGCTGTGCCCCCAAATGCTACTCTTGAAATATTACTTCAGTTGGTTTCTTGGAAACCTGTTACTGACATTACTAAGGATAAGAAAGTCCTGAAAAAGACCCTGAAGGAAGGAGACGGATATGATCGTCCAAATGATGGAGCAGTGGTTCAAGGTGGATATTTATTTGTGATTTATTGACATATGGCAAATCATTCAATATACTTTATCTTGACTCGGTGTTTGATCTTCTTGCCAGTGAAACTAACCGGTAAGCTGTCCGATGGGACGATTTTTACAAAGAAGGGGGATGATGAGAAGCCTTTTGAGTTCAAAATTGATGAAGGTAAAACTAGAAGTGTGAATAAATGGTTTTTTTAATATGAACTGATTGGGGCCTTGTGTTGATTTGCTAACATATTATCTGCAATGTCAATTTTTTTTTTAAACAGAACAAGTCATTGAAGGACTCGATTTGGCTGTGAAAAATATGAAGAAAGGTGAAGTGGCCCTAGTGACTATCCAGCCAGAATATGCTTTTGGGTCTTCTGACTCATCACAGGAACTAGCTGCAGTTCCTGCGAAATCAACTGTATATTATGAAATCGATTTGGTTTCATTTGTCAAGGTGAAGTTCACCAAGTTCCATTTACACTTGGATATATATATATTTTTTTAAATGAGAAATGTTCTACAAAACTAATATAACTTCTTCCTTTCTGCAGGATAAGGAATCTTGGGATATGAACACCCAGGAGAAAATAGAAGCAGCAGGGAAAAAGAAGGAAGAAGGAAATGCTTTGTTCAAAGCTGGAAAATACGACAGAGCATCAAGAAGATACGAAAAGGTACCACAAAAGAAAAGCATTATACATGTTATTAGCTGGACTAATGATTAACACCGTGCATTTGGCTAACTTAGTTAATCCTTTCGACATTGTGATAGGCTGTAGGTTATATTGAACATGACTCTTCTTTCAATGAGGAGGAGAAGCAGCAAAGTAAGGTGCTGAAAATTTCATGCATTCTTAACAATGCTGCATGTAAGCTGAAAGTTAAAGACTACAAACAAGTCGAAAAACTTTGTACTAAGGTATACTTTGATATTAAAATCTTCAAAATTTTGCATAACTCGTCAGCTTTTACAGCTTAACTGATTGTTTCCAACTTTCAACTAACTATAGGTATTGGAGCTCGACAGCAGAAATGTAAAAGCTCTTTATAGAAGGGCGCAAGCATATATCCAACTTATTGATCTTGATCTTGCTGAGCAGGATATCAAGAAGGCCCTTGAAATTGATCCAGACAACAGGTAATTTTTCTAGCCTGAAGGAAACTGAAACGTGTATAGTTTTAAATATGCACGATTGCTCAGAATTAGAGGTGTTCATCGGTTCAGTTTGATTCGGTTTTTATCTGAATCATCCGAACCAATCAGTTAAGACTTTTTAAAATGAACAGATTGGTTTTAATTTTATACCGTTTGCGTAAAGTTTTAAATCATTCTAATTAGAATTTTGTTTGGACTGTAAATCCAGGGAAGTGAAAATGGAATACCGACACCTGAAGGAGAAGGTGAGGGAATATAACAAGAAGGATGCACAGTTTTATGGCAATATATTTGCTAAAATGAACAAATTGGAGCAAGCTAAATCTACTGTGCCAATGACCATTGATAGCAAGGCCTGATGATCATGCTTAAATGTAGTTTACACTCCATTCGATGTCTCATTAACTGAAGTACAATGAGTGTTGTGTATGATTGAAGAATATACAATTGTATTGGCATCCTTTGCGTACTTGATAAAAACTAGTTTTTCCGATGCGTGTCGTACAATGTATTATCTTTATATTGAAATAGCATAATACTCACCTCCTCACTTTCATATATGCATCTTTTTTTTCAAGTGTTTGGAGTGTAGAACTTGAAAAGACGATCCCAACGTATTTTGAATCACTCAAAATGGAGTTCAAATGCCATTTGAAGTTTTTAATGTTCTTTTTGTTTGCAGTAAAATCGGAATGGACTCATTTCGAGTTTCTCATTATGGTTTTCTAATTTCATGAAGCAACTTCAAAATAGGAAACGTGGAATTGGATATTTGGAAAGAAATTTTTTATCATGCAATAGAATAGCTAGTAATTTCAATTCCTTCATCAGCCTTTGAATTGCTTCATGTGATGTCTTTGTTTTTCCATCGGAGAAACAATATTTTCCTTAGCCCAAACAAATAAAATAAAAATTACGTGGGATCTGAAAAAAATAATAATAAATAAATAACAAAGTAAAAATTATCTATGATAATTACTTTATCAAACTTGGGGATGTTTGAGAAATACTTATCGAGGGATACAAAAATTTTAAAATCAAATTTAATAATGAAGATTGTAAATCTAGTAAATTTTCTTTAATATTTAAAAAATATCACGATTTTTTTTATAAATATAGTAAATTTTGAGTAGGTGAATCAATATGAGTATCGAATTATATATTTTACAATGACTAAATCACTTTTGTTATATTTACAAATAACTTAAGAAATATATATTTATAAATATTACACCAAAATAAAAATAAATATCCTTAAAAATATCAATATTGGCCAAAATTGAAAAAAATTGCGTTATTTTATTCCAATATTTGACTATAAATATCGGAGCCCTCTTTATTTTACTTGACAACTAAACATTGATATCTAAATTTCTTTCTTCATCTTCATAAGCTGACCCTTTTTCTTTGCCGAAAAACAATCATAAAGAAAAGTGGTGGGCATATGAAGATAAAGAACAAAGTTTATGGTTCAATAATACTCATGCTTGGTTAAGTTTCTTGAAAACGGTTTTTGCGCACGATTTCAATTCTATTGTTGTTTTGAAAACTATTTCAGTATTTGTCTTACAAGATTTTAATTAACTTCAAAACCTTAGGATATGTCCAACGAAAACCGCTACGTTAAAAATCGTTTTGATCACAAACTTGTGAAGAAAACTACGGTGTTCATTCATTATTCATATTAAGACTTTTTGTTAATATTAGTTTTGATTTCTTCATATTAATTGATTAAATACAATTATTTAGTATTAAAAATTCAACGGCACGTTTATTGAACTATGACTAAAATATCATATTATCCGTTTTCTCTTAAGATATTAAATCAAATTAAAAGAGGGGAGACTCAAACTTTCAACCTTGTAGAAAGGGAACAGATGCAAAGGCGGAGTCAGAATTATTTCCTGAGAGGGGGGAGGCAAAAAGGTATAGAGTTATGTTTGAGAATTTAAGAAGGCGGCAATATTGACAAAATATATCAAAAATTGAATTTTTTTAATACAAAAAGGTAAACTTTTATATAAGGATTTTGAATTTGTCAAAAAATGAGGGGGCTTGTGAATGGATCCGCCATTCAACAGATGCCTAACCACTTAAATTATACTCGTGTTGACATATTATCAAATATCTTAAGCCATCTTATATAAATAATAATTTAACTTTAAAAAAAGAGGCAATTACTGAAATAACATATTTTTAAATACTAACTTTTCAAAAATTACTCAAATAACATAATTTTAGTTCAATAAATTATTGAACTACATTTTTTTTAATGAATTCATTGAAAATAATAAAAAAAACATGATTAAACAGTTCAATAAATTATTGACCTTGAACTTAAAAAACCAAAAAACAAACAAATTCGTTGAAAATACCTATGAAAAATAGTTCAATAATTAATTGAATTATAGTTTAATAATTTATTGAACTATAATTATGCTATTTGAGTAACTTTTAAAAATTTCAGACATTTTAGTAATAAGTTAGCAGATTTATGCTATTTGAGACCATTATTTTTTCTGGGTGACAAATTGAGACAAATTCTTTTAAAAAAATAGGACATTACAAACAACATGTTTTCCCCTCAAATTCAAATTTCCTCCCTCCACACTTTTCTTTAACGGCTAACTCTCTCTCTAGCTCCAGCTTGTCTCCTCCCTCCTCAAGCCTTCAGCTCTCTCTCTCTTCTTCCATTTCTGATTTTCTGTGAAATTAATTCCTTATCACTTTCTTCCTCTGCGGAATTCTGCAATGAAACAGATTGTGCAGCCAAGAAACACCATTTTGCGTGAGGTTAAAACATTCAAACTGAAACCCTCTCCAATTCGAAACACTAAATTATCGTCCAAGGAAAATGCTCCTCCTTCCGATCCCAATTCAATGGCTGCAGATTCAAAACCCTCGCGACCCAAGTTGAAGATTCCTCTCCCTCCAAGGCCTCCTTCTTCCAATCCACTTAAGCGTAAGCTTCGCATTGAACCGATCCTCGAGAATTCGATTCCCGGGATTTCTGATTCTGGTGTTAAGGTATTATTCTTCATCTTAAACAAGCCCCTCTCTCTCTCTGTTGCTTTCAATTTTTATTTTCATGCTTCTAAAATTATATATCTGTTTTGTTGCTTTACAAAATAAATTGAAGTTTTCAAGTCTAGTGCTGATTTAACATGGTATGGGAGTAGAATGTTATAAGTTCAGACCCGTGTATTGTTGTTTCCTCATTATTTATTAATAGTCATGTGATTGGATCTCATACAAATATCCAAACCCACATGTGGAGAACGTTAGTTTGTATCCCCACTGCACTGTCAAGGGAGGTTACAAGTAAGCTTTCTGATTAGCTAGAATAATGAAGGAGAAAAAATAGAGGAAAAATATTACGACTTTTGATTTTGATCTCCATATAGGGACTAGGAAAAAGCATGAAGGCCGGGGAATAACTTCCTAAGTCATTACGCACATCTTTTAGATTTGTGAGAAAAGCAAATTTAGATGTTAGAGCTAGTGCATAAATATTGCAAGAAACCCAATATTGAGTTGTGGTTCCTAAACACTAGAGTTTTAATTGTAGAACTATTTTAACTTGGACCATGGTTTATAAGTAGCTTGTCTTGTGGAAAGATAATAAACTTTTAATACAAGAAACTTTGTTACTCAACTTTGAGATTAGCAATAGAATGTTTTGACAAGTATGATCTATATTTGCAATTTTCAGGTGATAGTGCGCATGAGGCCACCATACAAGGACGGGGATGAAGGAGAAAATATTGTACACAAAGTTGCTGATGATTCTTTGTCAATTAACGGACAAACCTTCACATTTGATTCTGTCACTAACACAGATGCAACACAGGCATGGACTTTGCTATAGCTAGCTCTTTAATATACTATGAGAGTGAATGATTGACTTTTATCTATTCTATTTTCACAGCTTGATATTTTCGAGCTTTTAGGAGAGCCTCTTGTTGAAAATTGTATGGCAGGTTTCAACAGTTCAATATTTGCATATGGGCAAGTAAGTATGTTTCAATTTCCACCTCCACCCTCCTATTTCCTTACATTTTTATGATGTTTCTAAATTCCTTCATAATCTTATTGACTTAGACTGGAAGTGGAAAGACATATACCATGTGGGGTCCAGCCAATGCTTTGTTAGATAACAATTTATTTAGCAGTCAAAAAGGCATAACTCCCCGTGTATTTGAACGACTCTTTGCTCGTATAGATGAAGTGAGTTAAAAAAATAATTTTAGTTATCAAGCTCTTGAATGTACTAATGCATAATGTCACATTAATTAATATCTAATTAACATTGCAGGAACAAGTTAAGCATACTGACAAGTTACTCAAGTATCAGTGTTGTTGTTCTTTCCTTGAGGTTGGGCAACATATATGCTCCATTTCGTTATCTGTGTATTTAATACTTTAACGTCATTCCAATTAGCTGAAAAACGCTTTGTTGCAGATTTACAATGAGCAAATTACTGATTTATTGGATCCAAATCAGAGAAACCTTCAGGTTATTGATCTTACCTCTATATATATATTTTTTATTTTTTCATAAAAAAACAATAAAACTTCAACATAGAAAATAAAGAATCTTTTTACTTCCAATAAATTGAGAAGCCTATAACCTTTTGTTTTGAATTCATCCCACAGATTAGAGAAGATGTAAAATCTGGTGTTTATATTGAAAATCTAACCGAGAAGTGTGTATCCACAATGGCAGACGTTACTCAGCTTTTGATGAAGGTTTATTATCTTCTCCTTTTTGGTTTTCATCAGGTTTTGGACGTTTAATTGGAGTTCAAGTTTATTTGTTGGGGAGATTGTCATGAAATAATTTTTTGATTAATTAAAATAACAGTTTAGGTAGATCCAGCGGCTTGTGAACTTTTGAAGATGATATGATTTGTACTTCCTAATGCATGAAATCTTGAAGCTTAATAAATATCAAACAGTTCAATTGAAGGCATGCTGACTTTATATTCTTGATTTTGGGGGGATGTAAAGCTAACACTTTTGTATCTCTCTGAATTCTAGATGGAAATCTGAACATCTTGAGGATTATTAACCTAACAATGTATTGGTAATCTTTGAGAGCTAACACTTTTGTTCCACTCTGAATTTTGCAGGGTTTGGCGAACAGGAGGACTGGTGCAACAAGTATTAATTCTGAGAGTTCTCGGTCACATACTGTTTTTACCTGTGTTGTTGAATCTCGATCCAAGGTATTACTTGTAGAATGTAGCTAAGATTCATAATTCGGATCATCGCATTTAAATGGATCACATAGGACAGTGTTTGTTACATAAAAGGGAACTGCTATCATCATTTGATCACTAGATCAACAGCTGTGAGAAAATTCTTTTTGTAATGTAAATGCCAATGAACTTGTAAATTAGATTATAGAGGGACAATTTGGTCAATATGGAAATTAATCTACCTCATATATTCTACATTCAAGTTCTGGAAGTTGTTAAAGTTATGAAAATTATTATTTTACTGCAGAATATGGGAGACGGTTTATGTAGCTTTAAAACAAGTAGAATAAATCTTGTTGATTTAGCTGGATCAGAGAGGCAGAAGCTAGCAGGCACAGCTGGAGAGCGCTTGAAGGAAGCTGGAAATATCAACCGATCGCTCTCACAACTTGGGTACGTAGAACCAATTAAAATTAATGGTGCATATTTCACATCTCATTTGAACAATGATCTTTTATCCTGGGGATTTCTTTTGTAGTTTTTGAATGTTGATCAATTGGTTAATCATTTCATATAGAATGTTGGATGATATTGCCACATGCTTTATTGTTTTATTCCATAATCTTATAGATTTGATTAAATTTTTTATTTTTGGATTCATTCAAAGAGTAAGTGAAGCTCTGCAATTTTTTTTATTTTGGCAAGCCAGAAAGTTAGAGCAGAAGAATCAAATACAGAATATTGGAGTATTAAGCATTAAGTATCAAGTATCTAATATAAAAATATATGGAGATTGCATCAATAATGCATCCTCTTTTTTCAATGAAGCATGGATATCTAAATTTGTAGGAGGAATCTCAATATTTTACAGCATGTTATCAATTGCAGCTTTGAAATAATAATCTTTTGGGAAAACTGGCCTGAATAAGAGGAATAAATGCAGACCTGTGTAATGATTATTTGGTAAATGATGACTGGCATAAACCTTTACTTTAATGATGTGAGTTTACAAGTCTTGAGATGTTCTGTAATAGCTCTGATCAAATTGAACTTCACTACGAAATGTTATTGACTTTTACTTTTGATCACTATTAGCAAATAATTTGGACGAAATATTAAAGATTATTAAAAGTTGTCATTAAAAAATGACGTGCCTAACTTCGGCTCCTATTGCTTGAGGGGGGGTTCCCGGTAAATAGATATTAGGAATATGGTTCCCGGTAATTTTAGAATGTTTGCACAAAATTTAGCCGGATGAAAGTTTCTCTGTTTTTTCTCTTCTAGCAGATCTGAAAAGCTTCCATATATGTTCATTAAACTCAGCAATTTTTTCTAAGGTCAACATTTAGTATATAGTGCATATTAAAACTCGAAAAATACACCTTGAGATGGTTTTTTTCCCTTTTCATTTTGTTCCTATTTTTATTATGGCCGTAATGTGGTGTGCAGGAATCTGATCAATATTCTTGCGGAGATTTCTCAAACTGGAAAACAAAGGCATATCCCTTACAGAGACTCCAGGCTCACTTTTTTATTGCAGGAATCTCTCGGGGGGAATTCGAAATTAGCCATGATCTGTGCCATTTCTCCAGCAAAAAGGTTAATACTGCAGAGTTCCTGTTATCTCAAAGATACTAATTTTTTCCTCCTTGTATTATGAAATGAATATGGGTTGATTATGATGCAGCTGCAAGAGTGAAACTATCAGTACCTTGAGGTTTGCCCAGCGTGCTAAATCTATAAAAAACAAGGCAATTGTTAATGAAGTTACGCAGGATGATGTGAAACACTTGCGTGAAGTGATACGGCAGCTGAGGGTACACTTCTCATTTTTATTAATTAGCAAATTTTCATGTAATTATTTCTACTTTTTGAGTTGTGCTTGTGAATATGGCCAAGACACTGAGTTGAGAAGTTTAACAGGATGAGGTGCATCGACTTAAGTCTAATGGAACCGGCTCAAATGACACAAACGGAGGTCGTTCTACTGCATGGATCCGTAGAAGTTTAAAGGTTCTAAGGTCTAGCATAAGTCGCCGTCCTATCACATTACCTCGTGTGGATGATGATGATGAGGATGAGGAAATGGAAATTGATGAGGAAGCAGTTGAGAACCTCTGTAATCAACTGGACGAGCAATATTCCGGTTTTGGTGCTAGTGAAGCAATAGAACCTAATACTGTTAAATCATCATCAATTGTAGCCTCTGTAGGAAGTGGTTTTTCTGAGTCTTCACTGTGTGCATACGGAAGTGAACGTCCAAAGAAAAACTCTGAGGATATAGATGTGATTATGCTAGAGGACACATGTGTACAAGATGAGGTTATGGTTGTTGGCTCAATACAACATGTGGAGAAAACTCCAGAATGTGCGGGTGTGTTGAAATATCATGACCACAAAGCAGAAAATCAAATTATTACAAACTCAAAAGTTAACTTTCCACAGAAAAAAATTAATGTTGGTATGCACACGTCTTGTGGTGATGAGGAAAACAATGAAAACCCGGTATTCTATATGTGCAGTAGTTGTAAAATAAAAAAGCAGCTGATGCTCAGAGAGCCAAATGATAGTTCAGATCTACAAATAGTACCAGTGGAAGCAGTACGTCTGCCAAGTTGATATTCCTTATTTTTTTACGGCTTCTCAGCATTCGTAATTATATGTTTTCTACTATCTCTTCTGCAGGCAACAGATAAAATTCTTGATGGGGCTTTCGGAAGAGAAACGACACTTGAAGAGTACTGCAACAAGGAAGCATTGGATATCAGTGAACTCGACCATTTGGTATGTTCCTTCTGGATTTGGTTGCATTCATCATTCTTTGCTGATGCTGCCTCTAAATATGGCTCAATTTTGCTTGGCCACTTTTTTTAGGTAAAACAGTACAAGGATGATAAGAGAGAATGTAGAATTATTTTACCAACTGAGGAAGAACATGAGGAGGAGCATATGGTAAAAGTTCCTTTCCTCCAACATTATTTTGTGTTAATTTCTTGGTATTTACTTACTGGTTTGAAATCTTATAGGCAGGAACTGAGATAAAAAGAATTCAAGAAGAATTGGAAGTTTATAGGAATTTCTATGATATGGGTGAGAGAGACATGCTACTGGAAGAGATTCAAAATTTAAAAAGTCAGCTGAAATATCAAAATTCTCTTTTGCAATTTCAGAGTCAACAGAAAGAAGAGTGTTGAAGTCTGAAGAAAAACTTGATTAAATGAGACTATGAAAGTGAAAAATGTGCTGAAGAACTGAAGCTAGTTTATTTGTAAATTGAGAGAATCAAAGTATAGAGAACTGTATTTTAGTTTTGTTCTGCAGTTTTTTTGAGAATTGAGTGAATGAAAAATATAAATATATATATTATTTAAATTAATATTCTTATCTAAGAACAACGATTCGATAATTTATTGAAATAGAAGTAACAAATTATTTTAATAAGATAAATAATATATGGTACCCTTATTAAAACTAGGTTTTTCACACGTGCCATGCACGTGGGGCACGTGGTTTGTCTTTCAAAATTTATAATAAAAATGTCAATATTATTATGAAGTTATTTTCTTAACTAATATTTTGAAAATTCAAATTTTATAATGAAATGGAAGAAATTAACGTAACCCATTTTAAAAAATATCTTTAAGATGAAAAAAACTTAAATTTCATGATTTTATATCATCTTGTTACTCATGATGGATACATGTAGATGACTAAAGATTAATAATGATTTTATATCATCTTGTTACTCATAACTAATATTAATTTCCTTTCCATAACTCCATCCTCAAACATCTAGTTTTTTGTTTTTTAAATTGGTGTGTTAGTTCATCTCTATTTACATGTATATATAAAGTAAATTAAAAGTGAAAATTTCAATAAATTTTTAATTCAATTGGTGCGTTACAAAACTTTTCTACTACTCATTTATTTGGGGTGTTACAAGATGGTATGCTATGTCCCTTGGTTTTGATCTTTTAAAAAATAATCACACTAACGTAATTATATATTTAAATTAGAGAGAGGATTGTCTTAGTGTGTGTTTTCCCCTATTTGAAATATTTATTGAACGAAGACAATTTTAGTTTATTGTATTTAATTAATTTAATAATAAGAAAGTATATTTAGAAATTTTTTGATAGTATAAAATTTGTTTATTGTATTTAATTAAGTGGTAATAAAGGGGCCGTTCATTTCAATGTTATCTAAGATTACGGAGGGAGGTGTATTCAGATAACATTGTTCATTTTACTGTATTTAAAGATATAAAGATATCTTAGATTACATGTAATCAAATAATACATGATATCTGGCCATTTTAGAATACACTCTCCACCGATGGGTTTTTAAGATTACATTACGAATGTATTCTGTTTTTTACTTTTTTGTCCTTCAATATTATAAAAAGTTATTTTTCTTTTTACATATAAATACATAAGATAATTTATTTTCTCATCAATAACTAAATTTAGAAACATAAATAATTTTTTCATTACACTAATTATTGATACTTTAATAAATTCATTAGTATCAAATAAGTATATAAACTTAAAATTAAATTTTATGTTAATTAAATATTTAAATAAATAAGTTATAAACTAATTAAATTATAAAAATAGTATAGGTATATTAATGTATCAAAAAAATATTAATTAAATTCATATATAAAATTTATTAATGAGAAACATAAAACAAGGGTATTATTGGAAAAATTATTAATTCATTAAATTTACTCCATTAAATACAACCTAACAAACAATGTAATCTTTTATACCTATGAGATTCTCATTTTTAATTACTGCAAAATGAACGTTATAATCTTATATTACCTGCAATCCAGATACCATGTATTATAGATATCCAGTAATCTTAGATTACATGGTATTTAAGATAACGGAAAATGAACGGCCCCCAAAATGATTATTAATTTTGAATGATGACATTATAGAAATTTAAATGAATTATAAGAGTAAAGATGAAAATCAAATTTTTTTCCTCTAACCACTTTTTATATAATATAGATATAGATAACCACTTAAACAATATATTTTTTTTGTTTCTTACTTCATTCATCAATATAATCAAATACTAAAAAAGTCGATAATTTTTTTCCTTCATAAAAAGTATAGGTGCTGAAATACTTGCAATATTAACAATTTAAATTCTAACTATTTAAATCTTCAATATCAAATCAAAACAAGATCTGAAAAATAATTATATATATATATATTTAGAAGTTAATGATTGAAAAAAAGACGTTTAAAACGAGAATAGTCCAAGATAGGTTATGGAAAATAAATCGGGTCGATCCGATCCGAGTCCATGAAAAAGATCCAAAAAATCGAACCAAAATTCAAAAAAGGTCTCTCTCTCTCTACCCAATTTCAAATTTCCTCCCTCTCCTTCTAACGGCTAAAACACACACTCTCTCTCTTCTTCGTCTTCTTCCTTCTCTCTCGCTCCCTTGTCTTTCTTTCTCTGTTTCTCCATTTCAGGAATCGATTCAGTTTTCTCTGTGTTAAATTCTCTACAATGAAAAACTTCATGCAGCCAAGAAACACGATCTTGCGTGAGCGTGAAGCTCACATTACTGAATCGCCTTCTTCTTCGCCAAACCCTAGCGGTACTGGAATCAAATCCAAGCCCCCTCGGAAGCCGAAATCGTCTAACGAAAATGTTCCTCCTTCAGATCCGAACTCCAAACCCTCGCCGATCTCTACTACCAAGTTGAAGAGTCCTCTTCCTCCAAGGCCTCCTCCTTCCAATCCACTCAAGCGTAAGCTTAGTATGGAAACGGTTCCCGAGAATTCGGTCCCTGGGATTTCTGATTCTGGTGTTAAGGTATTTTTGTGTCTCTTGCTCTCTATATTTTCTTACAGAAATGAAATGATTTCTCTGTTGGAATTTGAAGCTAAATAACTCTTTTATTATGGCATTCTTGGGTTTTTTTTTCTCTTGATAATATAGATTATAAGAGCAATCAATTTTCTGCCACTAACCAGGTTCATAACAGTGATTGATCCTTTTCTGTTTTAAATTCGAAGTTTGCATAGCAATCTCTACTGCCCTGACTCATCATCATCACTATTATTATTATTTGGATAAGAAATTCTCTATGAACTCAAATTCACCGTCAAACGAGGTTATAAGATTATTTTGTATTAGCTTAAAATATGAAAATTAATTTGAAACAAGAACTCTAGACAAGGAGCTCCATCTAGAGACTTGGAGAAGTGTGAAGTCCTCAATTTTTATTTTTATTTTTCCATTCCTAGACACACCATGAAAACTTTTGTGATTTCTCTCTCATCATATAACCCATACCACAGCCCTAGCTGTAGCCACATTGACCCGAAGGACATCCTTAACTTTATTATATCTTTCTACCAATTTTGTTCTTAATTTTCAATGACTCGTGATAACCTCTCAAATCTTTCTGCTTATTTACGTTGCTTTGAAATTTGGTTTTCTATTTGGTTAAATTCCCTAGAGATAACCAAAAGTTCTATGGAGTTATCAATTAGATTAGCATAACAGACTAAATTTCTAGTTAGCTAGGCCGCTAAATTTTTTTATGTAGTTTAACTAAGGTAAGAGCAAGACTAGAGAAGAACTTCAACATTCCGTTCACTGGTCTTGTGGGTTTGTGAGTGAGAAAATCAATTATAGTTTTCAAAATTCATGCAGAAATGTTGCTTGTTACCTATATATTGAACCGTGTTTCATAAAACAGTGGCTTCATTCTTGATAAGAGCATTTTATTGTGAAGAGAACCATGATAATTTGGACTATGGTTAATTTGTATTTTGTTTTGAGGAGAGAATCCTATACTTCTATGAATCTTGTAAACTCAGATAATGGGTATTGTGTGGATGCTCGTCTTAAGGAATGAATCGAACAATGATGTACTGTCAATTTAAGAGACTTTGATGCCCCTGCTCAACTTTGAGATTGGCTTAAAATCTTTTGATAAATCAATCTATATTTTCAATTTTCAGGTGATAGTGCGCATGAGGCCTCCATGCATAGACCGGGAGGAAGGAGAGAACATAGTGCAGAAAGTTGCTGACAATTCTCTGTCAATTGATGGACAATCCTACATGTTTGATGCTGTTACAGACACGGTGGCAACACAAGTCGATATTTTCCAGCTTGTAGGAGAGCCACTTGTTGAAAACTGTATGGCAGGTTTCAACAGTTCAGTTTTTGCATATGGGCAAGTATGTTCAATTTAAATCTCCACCCTTTGTTTCCTTGCATTTTTTATGTTTATTTTGCATCCCAAGTCTCTACATACTACTTATTTTGATTATTGACTTAGACCGGAAGTGGAAAAACATACACCATGTGGGGTCCAGCCAATGCTTTGTCAGATGACAATTTATCTAGCGATCAAATAGGCTTAACTCCACGTGTTTTAGAACAACTCTTTGCTCGTACAAATGAGGTCAGTTAATAAATTTTAGTTCTCAAACTCTTGAAGGCAGTTATGCATTATGTCTCATTATTAGTCTTTGATTGAAATTTCAGGAACAAGTTAAGCATGCCGACAAGCTACTAAAGTATCAGTTTTACTGTTCTTTTCTCGAGGTTGGGAAACAAATAACTTCCATAGCATGATCTCCATATTTGATCTTTGAATGTCTTTCCAATTCATGAGAAAGGTTTTTTTTTGCAGATTTACAATGAACAAATTACTGATTTATTGGATCCAAATCAAAGAAACCTCCAGGTTTATTGATGTTGCCTTTCTTCCTTTTGTAATAATAATTAAAGTTAAAAAAAAAACTTTTTACTTCCTATAATATGAGAAGTCTAACTTTGTTGACTTCTGTTGAATTCATCTCATAGATTAGAGAAGATGTCAAATCTGGTGTTTATGTTGAAAATCTAACAGAGGAGTGTGTGTCCACAATGGCAGACGTTACTCGGCTATTGATGAAGGTTTATTGTCTTCTCCTTCCTGCTCGTATGTGCACTGAGTGCACCTTCCCTAAATTAATTTTGTTTTTGTTTTATTGAATATTTGAAATTTCAATACTCTGGATAATATTTGTTAATGGCTAATCATAATTTTTTTTATATTAATTTAATTACAATTGAAACACTTTGGTATTATCAGGATTTCTTCACCCAAAATCTCTTTATGATCGTAGTTCCTCTTTACTTTGTGGACTGTAACTTACTTTGAAGTTTCAATTGGTTTAATTTTCCTCTTTTTACATGTTATCCTCATGGTAACATGGCATGCAATTTGATGGTGTAAATAGACAGAGCATATGGTAATCAATTTAGCCAATTGCCAAATACCTTTACTGGGTATAAAAATTCGAATTCAAGAAATTAGGGTCAAGTTGCACTGCTTGAAATATATGGATATAATTTGCACTCTGTCTAGTTGCAAGCTGTTTTGTAGATTGGAAGAATTTAATTTGGTATTATAGTAAAATGTCTTAAATTAACAATTAATTGTCAGGTTTTGAACATTTTTAATTGAAATTCAAGTATACTTGGAAGGGAGATTGCCATGAAATAATTTTGGGACAAATTTTTGTGATTATCTACAGTTTCACTTCAGGAATATCCCATGCCTTGTACTGTCAAAGATACCGTGTTTTGTACTTCCTGAAGCATGAAAAAGTGAAGCTTAACATATATCAATGGGTTTAATTTAAGGCATGCTGACTTTAGATTCTTTATTTTGGGGACACATGAAGTAGGACTTTTGTTTCTCTCCAAATGCAAGGTTAAAATCTGAGCATTTCATGGATTATTAACTTTACATTATATTAATAAACTTACGATTACAAGGTATAGCCAGAGGACGTTCTAAATTTAAGTCCCCCTTCCATTTTATAACAAGAAGGTAGAACAGTAGTTTTTTACATTTAAGACTTGGCATCAATTTTGTAGTATTATGCTAAAAAATTGGCATTAGTAGTTCCCCTTTCACTGTGATTATCCATTCTCATGGTTAACCTCTAAAAGTGACTATGATAGAGTCTTAAACATCACAATTTTGGAATAATTGTGCAGGGTTTGTCGAACAGGAGGACTGGTGCTACAAGTGTAAATTCTGAGAGTTCTCGGTCACATACTGTTTTTACCTGTGTTGTTGAATCTCGATCTAAGGTAATGTTACTAAGATCTCATAATTCGGTGTCCCTATGTTTGAATGAATTATATTGGATGGGGTCTATAATAGGAAAAGCAACTGCTATCATGCTTGATCCTTAGATGAACAACTGTGACATCTGTCCTTTTGTGCTGTGAAAACCAATGAACTGGATTATGAAGTGAAGTGAGACTGAAAGTGACAATTTGTTCAATATTATATTCTACTTCATATTTTTTTTATATATTCAATTATTTCTTTTACAGAGAATGGAAGATGGTTTAAGTAGCTTTAAAACAAGTAGAATAAATCTTGTTGATTTGGCTGGTTCTGAGAGGCAGAAGCTAACAGGCGCAGCTGGGGAGCGCTTGAAGGAAGCAGGAAATATCAACCGATCGCTCTCACAACTTGGGTATGACCAATTAAAATTGGCGGTTCATATTTCATATCTCATATGAGCAATGATCTAGCCAAGGAATTTCTTTCATAGTTTTTGAATGTTAAATCAATTGGCTGTTCACTTCATACAGAATGTTGGATGATCTAGCCACATGTTTTGATACTTAGCTTATAGATCCTATCAACTTTTTTATTTTTTGGTCTATGCATTGAGTAAGTGGAGTACTATAATTTGTTATTTTGGGAAAGTAAAAGTTCAAATACAGGAAATTGGAGCAGATGTATCTAAACATAAAAATGCATTGAGATGGCATAATTAATAATTGCCTTTTTGCAATGAAGATATGAATAGCTAAACTCGAATGAGAAGAAATGAAAATATTATATTACAGTATGTTATCAATTCCAGCTTTCAAATATTGAGCATCTGGAGATGACTGGCCTATGATGGGAATAGATGCAATTTTGACTGATGACGATTTAGTAAATCATGACTGCATAAATCTTGACTTAATACCTTTTTAATCAATTTTAGTTCAGTGATGTGATTTTACAGTTCTGGATAGTTCTTCTGATCAAATTGAACTGCTAACTACAGAATATGATATGGACTTGACTGTTACTTTTGATTCCTACTAGCAAATAATTTGGATAAAATGTTCAAACGTGTTAAAAGTTGATTTAAAGAAATAACGTGCTTAAACCCCCTGTTGTGGTCACTGGTAATGTAAGAGAAGGTTGGCTCAAATTTTAGCTAGTAAAAAATTTCTATGTTGCAGTTTTCTTTTTATAGCAGATCCGAACAGCTTCCATGAGTTCATTAAGTTGAGATATTTTTGTTTTGTCAACATTGATTTAGTACAGTGCAGTGCTTTAAACTTGAAAGATTCCTTGAGATATTTTTTTTGGGTTCATGTGCAGGAATCTGATCAATATTCTTGCCGAGATCTCTCAAACTGGAAAACAAAGGCATGTCCCTTATAGAGACTCCAGACTTACTTTTTTATTGCAGGAATCTCTTGGAGGAAATTCAAAATTAGCAATGGTCTGTGCCATTTCTCCAGCACAAAGGTTAATATTGCAGAGCTCCTGATACGATACCTTAAAGATACTAACTTTTTCCTTCTTGTATTATGAAATGAGAATTTATATGGGTTGATTATGCAGCTGCAAGAGTGAAACTATTAGTACCTTGAGGTTTGCCCAGCGTGCTAAATCTATAAAAAACAAGGCGATTGTTAATGAAGTTACACAGGATGATGTGAAACACTTGCGTGAAGTGATACGGCAGCTGAAGGTACACATCTCATTTTTATAATTAGCAATTTTACATGTAATGATTGTACCTTTTGAGTTGTGAATATGGCTAAGTTTAGAAGTTTACAGGATGAACTACATCGACTAAAATCAAATGAAACGAGCTCAAATGATCCTAATGGAGGTCGTTCTACCACATGGATCCGTAGAAGTTTAAATCTACTAAGGTCTAGCATAAGTCATCGTCCTAACACATTGCCACGTGTGGATGATGATGATGATGAAGAAATGGAAATTGACGAGGAAGCTGTTGAGATTGTTAAAGCAGCTTCATCAATTATAGCCTCTGAAGGAAATCATTTTTCTAAGTTTCAGCTGTCTGCATCTGCAAACAAGTGTCCGGAGGATAATTCTGAAGATATAGATGTGAATATGGAAGAGGAGACATCTGCACAAGATGAGGTTATGACTGTTGGTCCAATAGAGCTGGCTGAAACCACTCCAGCATGTTCCAGTGGGGATGTGTCAAAACATCATGGCTCCGAAGAAGAAAATCAAATGGCAACAAAGTCACTTGACCGAATTTTCCAAGGTGAACCAATTGAGAAGAGTATTCTGAGCTCCTCTATCGAGAGAGTGAAAAACAGAGAACCAAACACTTTTGGCGATGGTCCTTCATGTACACTCATGAACAAGTTAGAGTTAGATACGCTCATCAATTCCTCAAGTGGAATTATTAGTTGTGTTTCTCCTTCAAGCCTCAGCATAGTTCCTTGTGATGTGTCACCAGTTCTTAAATCTCCTACTCTGAGCATTTCACCTAGAATCAGCGAAAGCAGGAAAAGCTTGAAAACTTCAACAATGTTGTCTGCGTCGCAGAAAGATTTTCAGGATGGCAGTAAGCTTGGTTTAGATCATATGCAAAAGTCTCTAGAAAAATCTGTGAAAAGGAGCTCCTCCAATACACTGTCTACTCAAATTAATAATAATGTTGTTACAACAGAACAGTTAGCTGCAAGCATCCGCAATGGACTTGAAATTATTGATAGTTGCCGCCAGAGTTCAGCATTCAGAAGGTCTTCATTCAGATTTTCATATAAGCCTGAACTAATGGTTAGGTTGCCACAAAACAAAATTGATGTTGGTGTGCAAACATCTTGCGGTGATGAGGTGACTGGTGAAAACCGTTTGTGCAGTAGTTGTAAAATTAGAAAGCAGCTGGAGCTCTCAGAGGAGAATGACAGTTCAGATCTACAGTTAGTACTTGTTGATGGTCCGGACTCTGCTGAAAAGTCCAGAAAACGAGTTCCTAAAGTATGTCTGTCAAGTTTAAATACCTTCTTATCAGAGCTTCTTAGTATTCGTATCTATATCTTCCTACTCATTCTTTTGCAGGCAGTAGAGAAAGTTCTTGCTGGTGCTTATAGAAGAGAGATGGCACTTATAGAGTACTGCAACAAACAAGCATCTGATATTAATCAGCTGAACCGTTTGGTATACCTATATTCCTTATGGATTTGGCAGCATTCACCCTTTACTGCTTCTGGCTCCTCTAAATATGGTTTTGACTTTGCTTTGCCACTTTTCATACCATAGGTACAACAGTACAAGCATGAGAGAGAATGCAATGCCGTGCTTGGGCAAGCCAGAGAGGACAAAATACTTCGACTTGAAAGCCTAATGGATGGTGTTTTACCTACTGAGGAGTTCATGGAGGAAGAACTAGTGTCCCTCACCCTGGAACATAAGGTTTAACTTTCTATTTAGAGTTTTTTCCACTGATTTTATTTTGTGTCTAACTTGGTATTTTCAGGTGCTCAAGGAAAAATACGAGAATCACCCTGAAGTCTTGCAGACGCGAATCGAATTGAAAAGAGTTCAAGATGAATTGGAAAGTTATCAGAATTTCTGTGATTTGGGTGAGAGAGAAGTGCTATTGGAAGAGATTCAAGATTTAAGAAGTCAACTGCAATATTATATTGACTCACCCTCCACATCCTCGCGAAAGCAAAACCCTCTTTTGCAATTGACTTATTCAGAGCCTAGTCCCGCTCCACCTTTTGATGCAATTCCAGAATCAACAGAAGTGAGTGCTGAGGAGAAACTTGAACATGAGAGAATTCGTTGGACTGAGGCAGAGAGCAAGTGGATATCTCTTTCAGAGGAACTCAGAAGCGAACTCGAAGCAAGCAGGTTGCTAGCAGAAAAGAGGAAGCGAGAATTTGAAACTGAGAAGAAATGTGCTGAAGAGCTTACGGAAGCTATGAAAATGGCCATGGCTGGCCATGCACGCTTGCTAGAACAGTATGCAGATTTGGAAGAAAAACACATGCAACTCCTTTTAAGGCATAGAAAGATACAGGATGGAATAGGGGATGTAAAAAAAGCAGCTGCTAAAGCTGGAGTTAGGGGTGCAGAGTCCAAGTTCATAAATGCTCTTGCTGGTGAAATTTCAGCACTTAAAGTTGAAAGAGAGAGAGAAAGGCGCTACCTAAGGGATGAGAATAAGGGACTTCAAGCTCAGTTGAGAGATACTGCTGAAGCTGTGCAGGCTGCAGGTGAATTACTCGTGCGGCTGAAAGAAGCAGAAGAAAGTGTTGCTGCCGCTCAGGTCAGTAAAAAAATGATATTGATCGTTTTCATTTTTATAACTCATTGAGTGGTGATCTTTTGAATAGCTTTAGATTTAAATTTCTAAAAATAAAGTCCCAATGATGACACTCACATCTATTCAGATTTCTCTTAGAGCAATATCTTGTCTTTTTTCATTGCGATTAGTTTGCTTTCTTTCGTTCCATATTATATTTATGTACACTTCACTCAATTGTGCCAAGCATTGTTCTAAAGTCGTCGATGTTAACCAACATTGTCCAACTTATAGTTTAAATATAGAAGCTCGGTTGTTATTTATTTAAGATAATGATATTTTAAAATGATTTTAAAAGGTAAAAGGTGCAAAGATCACAATAACCTACACATTATTTAAATCGACATCTTTTGATTTCTTAATCCAAAAACTCCTTTGTTTTTTTGCTAGTCAATGCTGCTGATTTCTGGACAAGTTAAATTACACTTTTTTTTGTTGCTTGTAAGTTTAATAGCAAAACAAGAGTTTTCCAAGATGTTGTTATGGGCGTTCATGATATTTGACAACTTCTAGTTAAGTTTACTTCTTTATGGAGTGTCCGGTTAAAGGCTTTTTGTAATTACTCTCCTTGTATCTTTTTGTAATCTTTAGGTGCTCTTTTTGTATACCTCTCTTTATATATCAATGAAAATGTCTCTTAGACAAAAAAAAAAGTTTATAGCTAAACCTTTGGTGCTAGTGATTATTAAAATGCAAAGTGTTATTATTTGACATCATGATTTTTCTGGCATCACTTATTTGTGTTAAACGACACTTTTTTTAGTAGCTTGGTATAAACTCCTGTACTTGTTGAGTTGTTTCACAAAACTTAAGTATTTTGAATATTATAAATCTTGTCCATTAAGCCACTGAAATTATGTTACTTTGCAAATTTTACTGGCCATCTTCTGCAATGATTTATTACTTTATAACTCCTGCACATTTTTTTCAAATTGGTTTATGTTAAATGAAATGGAAATATTTTTTATGCCTGATTTTATACTTTCTTCTATTCAGTGTATGTCATTTTTGACCCCTTGTGGTATTTTTTGCAGAGGCGAGCACTTGAAGCCGAGCAAGAAGCTGCGAAGGTCTATAAACAGATGAACAAACTGAAGAAAAAGCATGAAAATGAGATTAGCACATTGAATACTCTCATTGCAGATTCACGTTTACCGAAGGAAGCTGTACGGCCTGCTTATGACGATGAGTCTAGTACGGCCAAATATGATGGAGATGAGTCTCATAATGAAGAGTCCCATAATGAGCGTTGGAGAGAAGAATTTGAGCCGTTCTATAACGGTGAAGATGATGGATTACCAAAACTCACTGAACCATCTTGGTACTCTGGATATGATAGATGCAATATATAGGAGAGTTTTTTTTTTTGGTTATATATAGTGATTGAATGTTGTATCTTTGTTGGTGTTCCAATAGTTATCACTGGTCATGAGGAACGGCTATGCCAGTTCCCTTTGTATTCAAAATTCAAATTCAAATTCTTTAAGTTCATAAGAGTTAAAATGAATGGTGGAATTCTCTATCCATCCTATCTACCGTTTTGACCATATTTTCTTGTTTATTACAAACATTATCACATATAGCAAATTCAAGTCCAATATTTATAAAAATAATAACTCAAAAACTTATTTATGAAAATAGTAAAAGAAAAAAACTCAAATTCATGTCTAAAATATTACAAAAATTACCACTAGATTCGCGTAAGTAATCACTGATTTCTACAAAATTAATCACTAATTCCCCAGATAGGTATCATTGATTTCTTAATAAGTGATCACTGATTACCTTACAAGTTATCATTGATTTATTTGATTCACGTGGATGAGAATTTTTAAAAAAACTATTATATTTGCAAATACATTTTAAAAATATTATATTTATAAATATTGAAGAAAATTCTGCCCAATGAAATTTTCCATTTTAGAAACTAATTTCCTGTTTTCATTTTTACATAATTTTGAATAGAATTTTTATTTAAAATTTATAGTTTATGAAATATAAAATAGTTAATATTTTATTTAAAATACCAAGATGATTTTTTTTAGAACCTGATCAAGAAGTTATGAATATATCAACTGATTTTAAATAAAAAACAAGAAATAAAAAGAAAACTTTTCAGGGATATGGATAGTAAAGTTTTTTTTTATGTCTCTTTTTTTAAAGCAAGTCAAATCACTAATTTAAGTGATTATTGAATATCACATCGGTTGATTTACATAATTCAGTGATTAACTAAGAAATTAATTGACATGCTTAATAAAAATAACAAATTTGTTAGTGTTAAAAAAAATTATTAAATTTTTAAAAGTTGTTATATTTTTTTAACATCATAAAAATTGTAAGATTTATAATCACTCAAAATAAAAGACCGTTCCATTACATTGTGAAAGATTCATTATATTTAGTGTCCATTTTCTGACGTTTTCTGAATTTGTTGACAGATTATCAAAAACACATTCACCATTCAATGTTCTGCTCTCCAGTCTCCATTAAGGTGTGGCTGCCATTGACAAAACATAAATCCTAAAATTGTGGTGTTGCAGCTGAATGGATAATGATGGACCCCATCAGTGAATAACCAGAACTTGCATAATTATAATTTTTTTTTATAGAAATTTAAAAAAAAAATAAAAAATCAGAACAGAATCAAAACTAGAATGGGGGAAATCAAATTCACTTGGTGTAATTGCATGGGGTAAAAAAAACAATAATTGGGAATTCAATTTATGTTCCAATTTTGGGTATGATAAAATTACATACTCCATTCCTATTCTTTTATTATTTATTTATATCAACATGAGCATACTTCAATTGGACAGTAATTACTTCATTTTCTTGAACTCTCGAGTCTCTCCTCCCCAACTTGATATAATATTTAAAATAAGAAATTATTTAATATTCCAAATTTGGGAATGGAATGATAAAATTACTTATCCCATTCCCATTCCCATTTCTTTATTATTTATTATTCCTTTCTCAAAATGAAATAAATACATGAAGAAAAATGAAATTGGAGTTTGAAACTGGTTTTCATTAATTAGTTTGGTTTTTCTTGTCAAAAAGATAGGGGGCAATTCTGATAGGGATCAGAGAAAAATGTCTATGGATTATTATGTTATGAGGGTGGCAAAAACAGACAGTTCACACACAAAAAATAAATATGGAAATCCTCTTCCTCATATGAAAGAAGACCCATTTAATTCATTGGAGACCACAAAACAAGAACTTATGGCTTTGTCTTTCTGGGTTGCTGAAATCTAACCATAGGAAGGGAAGAGAAAGAGAAAAAAAAGACCATTTCTACTTCAAAAATAGACCAACTCTACAAGACATAAAAAGAACAAGTAGGCCTCCCAATTGGAACTTATAATTTTTATTTAAATTCACATAAAAAAATATATTTAATGCCCCATCTTCTCTTTTTAGGAGAGTAGGAACAACTGACCCATCATAATTTGATTTTTGAAAAGTGACATTTGGGGACAATACCAGCCATGTGATGGTGAGTGAGAGTGAAAGAGATTAAATTAACTGCTAGAGAGAGAAAACTTAGGTGGGTGAGAGAGAGGAATATTTATAAAAATTAAATGGATCTTTGTTTAATAATTTAATGTTTTAGATCTATTAATATTTTAATATAATATCAGTGTAGAAAGTTTTTGCCTCGTATAAATATTCGAGTTCACACTTTAATGGGAGTATATTGAGGAGGGTATTGAGAATTTTTAAAAATTAAATTTGTCTCAGTCCAATCATTTAAATTTTTATGTTTAATAGTAATTTAACATGATATTATAATACAAGATTTTACTTATATAAATATCTGTGCCCATACGTGAAATGAATGTTAAATTAGTTTTACTGCAATAACTTTCGGATCTAGTCTCGATTTAATATAATATCACAGCAATAGATATAAGTTCAAACTCAGACATTATCATTCTCGGAGCCACACAAGATGGAATATTGAAAATATATTAAAAAAAAGGGGGTGGCAGTTTGGATATCAGAATTCTTAAGAGTACCCCACAAAAGAGAAAAAGAAGTGGAGAGGTTAACGCGTATACTCTTTTCCATGTCTCATTGTCTGTACTCTATTGTTGGATTTTCTCTTAGTGACAGTGCCTTTGAGTAAAAGCAATTAAAAAAAAAAAGAAAAAAAAAAGTGAAAGTAAAATTGGTTCTTTAGATGAAAGAAAAAGGTGTTGTTTGGTGAAAAAAAGGGAGTCTTTACAATCATCATTAGGTGAAGCATTCCAAACATATAATCCCATCAATCTTTCATAATCACACTTTTTTTTAGGCCCCTCTCATTATTATCATAAAAATGAAACATTTTTTTTTTAAATTATTATTTTTATACAACATTTAGAACTGGGGATTCAAATTTATATTCTTGAGAAGGGTGAGTTGATAACTTACTACTGAGGTGATATGCTAACAGGGGCGGAGTTAAAAAAAATTAAAGAGGGTAAAAATTATATGGAGCTAATTTTAAGAAATAAATTAAGACAAAATAGATAATTATACTAAAAATTTAAAAAATTTGACTTTTTTTTCTAAGGGCATAACTTTTGAAAAATATTTTAAAAAAATTTCTTATTTCTTTTTTCGAAAGCTAATTTAACCTTCAGAAGGCGTCAAAATAAGTCCGTCGTGTTGGAAAAAAATTCAATATATGGGACCACACATGTAATTATTAAATGTAAATGCTATCATGAGTTAGCCTAATAAAGTGATGTATTAATGTTTTAAGGTTGGCTTAAGAAAATTACATAATTCCATGGAATTATATAAGCATAGATACCTTTAGTATTTCCAATTTGATGAGGGGCCAAATTGGAAATAATTAAAATGTATAACTGATCATTAGTTATTTGTCAGTTTATAAAAGGGGGTTATGGTCCCCAATCCTGTGCAATTAATTAATAGTTAACCTCTCATTCCTATCAGATGGGTTGCTCTCTGTAACATTACAGAGAATAGTGATTGCAAAAGGATTGGAAGATCCAAACCCGTACGGTAATCGCTTCCGATCATGAAGTAAGGTACGCTTCCGCATTCGGTATTATTTCATTTCTCTTGAATCAGTCATGGGCTAAATATTTAGAAATCTCCCAACACGTCGGAAAAGTTTTTTCAAAGGTTCTTTATTAATGAGAATTATTAAATTATTGTAGATATCTACTAATATTATTCAATAACATCATCATATAAAATAATAAATTAAGCGTTGACGTGTAGTAAAGTAGAATCTTTACATGTTACCATAATACTAGAAAATTTCTCTAAAATAGGCCGCTTGAAATAAAAATTAAAGGTTCTAAAATATCTTTAAAAAAAAAAAATATCACCACACATTAATTTGATGTATATTATATGGATGTGGATAGAATTAGATATTTTGTGACACATCACAACATCACAATTCGCAAGTGTTTTTTATTATATAAATACTATTTGAAAATATATAACTCATAGAGAAATTTTACTACGTATCAAAATTTTATATAATATTTATGAATATATCATTTCAAAAAAAAATATTAATAAAATATTATTTTTAAAATTATTTATAAATATAATAATTTTTTTATTGTGTTAATTAATGATTTACATTGATTACTCATTGAATCAGCGATTAACTTAATTTAAAAATATATAAACCTAAAGTTAATTATTGATTGACGTAAAATGGATATATTTATAAATATTTAAAATACTTGTTAGTTTTGCAATTTTTGTAGAAAATTTTGTTCTAATTCTAATCACCCCTAATTTATATGTATATTGTGTAATTATTTAAAGTAAAATAAAGATCATCATTTAGTTGACTCTAAGCTTATTTTGCCTTTCATGAATTGATTAAATTAATCTTACACTCCTCCGTCTATAAAATAATAATTATATTACCTTTATAAAATGCTTTCGAATATTGAATCCTCTTATGCATAATTGAGGTATTATGATGTTGGATTGAAACTTTTTTCCCCCTTTTATTTTGTGATTATGATGGAGTTTTTTTTATTTTCATTTATGGTTAAGACGTTAGTTTTGTGATTAGATTATAAATGTTTTATCAACTTAATAATTTTGACAATTTACTAATTTTTATTTTAATATATAATTGTTTTGAAGAGATCAAAGTTCAGAGTTCAAGATAATGAAATTAAAATTAAACTTTAAACTTATACCAAACTATATATTATTAGTTTAGGCTTTATTTTATTTTCAACAGGACCTACTTATTAATAACTCTACATGATTTATAACTAGTATGAAAGTACCTAATACTACAATAGTAGCGAGATTTTTTCCCATAATGTAAATCGCAACAAAAGTTTAAAAAAATATTAAAAATTTGTAATTTTTTACTAAGAGATAGTTTAGCACAAAAATTATTTCCATTTTATAATTGTTTAAACATTTAAAAAAAAAATAAGGAAAAATACAACTGGATGCAATCAGCAGAATACATTCAATATCAAACACAATACCTGTGATTGTGAAAACTTATTTTAATTTGTTGAAATGGTTAATCTGTGTCCAATATTATTGAGAATAATAAGAGACAGATCACATCCAATCACTCAAATTCATTATGTTATGTCTAAAAATAATGTGGAAGGTTAGTAGAATCCCAATCCATTTAGCTTTTTGATTTCATGTCATTGTCTGTATGATACTGAAAATCTATCATAAAACCTAACAATATCTTAGGTCAAGTAATTAGAAGCTGCCTTCTTTATTCATTAATTATTATTTTAATCACTTTTGTTTTATTGAAATGACAAATCTTCTCATTTTAACCTCTAATCTCAAAATAATTCTAATGACAAGAATCCATTAGATTTTTTTTTCTTCAAATTGTGGAGGGGAGGTGAGGGAAGACTCGAACCTTTAACCTCATAAGAAGAGAGGGTATGTGTTTAACCACTTGAGATATGATCATGTTCGCAGAATCCATGAGATTTTTAATTTTGTTAGTGCTCGTTTGAGATATTTTTTAAAAATGTTTAAAATTATTTTTAATTTTTTCTTAAAAAAAAGTGTTTTTGATAATCATTAAAAGAAAACATTTTTAAACACTTTGAAAACTTATTCCAAATAGACCCTTAGTTATCTTTTAACTTAATCCAATTTTTGGACCGTTATGATAACACCCATTTTTACTTTTAATTAAAAAGAGAAAAATAAAAGAAAATATAATACAATGGTTTTGGTTAATTTAGTAATGGAAAAATCAACTTTTTGGTGTTGATTTTAAAAGGGGTGTTTGTTTGAGGGTTAGAGAATAAGAAATGAGCGTGATAATGGATTTGTGAAACAATTCTCATGTTTGTTTCACCCTTTCTTTTTATTTGGTATTGACATCATATTCCCAAAATTACTATTGGATTTGACATTTCATTTCAACACACCCACACATTATTTTCACTATCCATTCTCATTTTCATACAATCCAAATACATTCTTTATAAACTCAGGCATCATAAACCCACACTTTCCTTTCCCAGACATTATAAATTCAGACTTCGTTTCCCAAACCCCAACCAAACACCCTGTTTTTATTTTGTACATTGATTTTAAAAAGTTTCAATTCAACTTATATAGTGTTTAAAAAAAAGTTTAAAATGACCCATTGTCAGTTTTCTATTTGTTATCGGAAAGCTGGTCAGACGTGTTGACATTTTGATCGCATTTTATATTATTTCCATACTATTTTTTCTATGAGCGATAAAAAAAATATTATAAAAATGAGGGAAAATCATTTTTACTTCTTGTACTCGATTAGGTGTGCCAATTTTAATTTTAAACTTTTAATTTCACCAACAGTGATTATTAATAAATGATGCAATTAATATCCTATGTTAGTGAAATTATAATTATTTTTAAAAATTTATAGTTAGATGTATGAATTTTTGTAAAGGGGTGAAGTAATTTTTATTAGAGTTTACATCATAAAGCCTGTAATTTGTAAAGATTTAATTATTAATAAAATAAGTATTTCTATCCTAATGCATATCTTTATTATTGCCTATTTGTATATTACAAATATTCGTTCATTTATAAGAGTTAAGGTAATTGGATGTAAATTAAACTGAGTATGTGGTTTACATATAAAAGGAATCAATTCCAATAATAATTAAATAGTATACAATAACGTATATAAAATTTGGTACGTAATTATGATAACACTATTAATACGACCTATTTTGTCATAGTTACATAGAGTCTTATCCGAACTATTTCATAAGTCGATATATAAGTTAGGGTGTATCATACGTAATTAGATTACACGAGCAAATCAAGATATAATTAATATACTCATAAGCCATAACCTAAAATCACTCTACTATAGACTCGAGGTTGCACTCTCGTTATTTTTATAATATAAAGTTGTGTCTGTCCAATAGAGCCCACCACGGATCGAGTCTCTCCTAGGCTCCTCACTTTGTTCGACACCTGAGGATTCTACCCACATGGTTAGGGTCGGGGCATGGCTCTGATACCAATTGTTAGGGGAAAACCGGGCCACCACAACTCCACATTGGTATGATATTGTCCACTTTGAACCTAGGCCTGTATGGCTTTGCTTTTGGTTTCGCCCAAAAGGCCTCATACCAACGGAGATGTACTATTCCCCTTATATACCCATGATCATCCTCTTCCCTAACCGATGTGAGAATTTATTCGCACTCCAACAATTATTGCATGAAATCTGATTCTCCGCAAAACAATTCATAGTTACATATGGGCAAAAACCAATTTGCCCCTAGCTCTTGCATCCTTACTAATCATGTTATGAGTTTTCTCTCATCATCTCATGGTAAGATGAATTTCATCTTGAGGTCAAGTGAGAAAGTGAGACCTTATCAATTAACACTTGAATGAGCACTTAGGCCTCGTTTACTTAGCGGGAATGAGAATGAGAATGAAAAAGAATCTGAATGGGAATAAGATTTCTTTTATTATGTTTACTTAAAAAAATTTGAAATCGGAATGAAAAGAATTACCATTGATGTTGTTTACTACAGTGTTGGAATGAGAATGAGGTATTAATTCTTGTGGGACCCACAAAAAGTAGAGAGAAAAGAAAATTAATAAAATATAAAAGTTGGTGGGACCCACAAAATAAGGAATGTGAATGAGATTGATGAAGTTGCATGAGAGAATGAAATTGTTTGAAAATTGAGAATTAAATTGTCAAATTGTGTGGGTCTCACGCTCTCATTCTCATTCCAAGTTTTAGATAAATAAAAACAATGAGAATGAGAATGAAGTAATCTCATTCTCATTCCCTCTAAATAAACATGACCTTAATTTTCAGTCTTAAACCCTAGCTTTTTCAAGTTTTGAGTTAATTTCCAAATATATCTTGAGTTTATTCCTCAACCCACTTTATTGTATATCTTATTGATTCATGTTTGAAGTTTACCAAATTTTGAAAAGTTTCAAAAAAATTAACCAACAGCACATAATAATCTATTCCTTTTTTACAAATCCCAAGGGAACAACACAACACGAGAAGGTGAAGATATCATGAAAATGTGATTACCAAATTAGTTAGTTAGTTGTCGAGTAGATAGTAAATTGAGTTAGTTATTGTTTGATAGCTAAATTTAGTTACTTGTCAACCTTACATTACATTTACGACCCAACAATATCACTTACCAAATAGTTAGGCTATGTATTTTTAGCCTTAGTATGGCTAAAAAGATAGAGACTGCCATAGAGAAAAAAAAAAGGTTTTTGAGAACTTTTTGTTTTTGGGTTAAGACTTAAGAGAGTTAGTTCAACTTTTTTTTTTTAGTTCTCTCTTGAAATAAGGTCACATTATAGATTTTTATTTCGGAATTGAACCGTGATAAATCATTATTTCTTGTATCGTTCTTCATTTCGGTTTTTTTCATTGTGTTTTGTTTGTGTATTCTTTAATTCAATCACATATATCTTACTAAAAAATTTTGGATAAAGGAAAATAGTATTTTAATTTAAAAAGAAAAAAGAATAAAAATGAAGCTCTTAGTGTGGAAAGGTTATTTATATCTACAACAAAAGGGTATCTATATCTGAACCCCACCATTGCTTTATTCTTCCACTCATCCATTTATATATAATCTTCGAGTGGTCATACTTATAAATCTAGTAAAAACAAATATATATAAATATGTTTTTTTTACTTAACACATCAATTAGTGATACACCATTTATTATTATCAATCAAAAGTAATGGGTTTAAAGGAATTACCATATTTTAAATCAATCAATCATACTGGTCAAATTAATGTTTGACTTGTTTATAAAAAATGGTATATTTACAAATATTTTTTTTAAGGTAAACTCTATATAAAAACCTTGCGGTTTTGGTCAAAACGTACGAAATACCCCTTATAATTAAAAAATGAGCATTAATACCCACGGAGTTTCAAAATTATGCGATGGGACATCTTCCCCCGAATATCATTAAATATTTTAGTTTTATAAAAAAGAATCATTTATATGTTATTTAAAACACAGAAATCTTATTTGCAGTCTAACTTATTTTTTAAAGGTGATAAATTTATAAATATAATAGAAAATTTTTGAAACCCACAAATTTTTTCAAAGAATACATTTCTTTTAGCAAGTGAAGTAGTTAAGGATTGTGAGGGAAAAAACAGCTCTTTGATTCCTCAACAAAGTGAAAACTTTTGATTTAACTACTGCCAACCTGGGCATTGAAAGCTCCTTCCAAAATCAATATCTATATAAGAAAGAAAGAAAGCTCTCTTTAGCTGTCATTTGGTAGATAACAAAATTTCAAAGTGACTTTGGATTCCAGTCAAGAAGAGCACTTTTTTTTTTTTTAATAAATAGTTTTATCATTTATAAGATTATTTAGACTTTTAAAAGAGTCCCATTTGTCCCCACAAAACAGCTGTTTTCAAGTAAGAATCTATTTTCTCCATAATTTACGTGATTTTAACTCAACACATAATAATAATAATAATAATAATAATAATAATAATAATAATAATAATAATAATATCATCCAAATGGGTCCCTTTTATCAAAGTTTTCCAGTTGTACTTGAAAGCTATTGAAAAGGAAAGATCACTGCCCATTAAAACTGTATCTGTTTGGTTGATGAGAAAGTGCAAAAAAGAAAAATAAAGAGAGAATTGGGAATTTTAACAAGTGACTTCTCTTATGGGTGATTCTTTCCTTTCCTTTTTGTTTAATGTTCTATCAAACAATCACCAATAGTCTCATAAGTTTAAGTTATTGCGGAAATTTTGGTATTTTAAATAATCTAAACACTCCCTTTACGTGTGTACGGATATTTACACGAGTCTCAATCATATGAAAAAAACTTAAATTATTCGGTAGATAAATTTAATTTTTTTTATATATTTTCAACAAGGCCGAGGAAGGTAGGGAGAGAGAGTCATTGGAATTCATGAGAAACAATGATAAACATTTATGAACTCAGAGTAATACACAAGGTTGGATTAAATGTCAGAACTTTTCAATCTTCCAACACTACTCTTAACCATTCTATTACCTTAAAAATGTGGTCTAATAAAAATTGATACAATTAGTTCTAGGATTTTACAGAGTGGAATTCTTGTAAGAACTCTCCAAAGAATTAATGGCTGAACATAATTCCAAAAAGGAAAAGAAAAAAAAAGAGAGAATTCTTCTAATTTCTCCAAAAAATGGAACTGGAATCCCTCTCTATGTACAAAAGCCTCTCTCACAGGGGGGGCCACCATGGAATTCAGTAGTTGATTATTGCTGTTATTACAATTCACTTTTCATCTGATTTGCAGCCATGGGACCTGATCCAGAAGATAAATTTAGTATAAAGTTTAGAGAATGAATCAAAGGGAAGAAAAAAAATATCAAATTCTGTTGCTATTTAATATTCTTACCATTATCATTCTGCAGCTGGTTCTGTCCATAACCCATATGAACTAAAGAGTGGAGGTCATTCTCCCAGAATTTTGAAATCTGGAATGATATAAATTTAGAGTTAACATTTAGACTATGCAGAAATGTTAGTTTTAACACTTGAAATTAAAACGAACGAGTTTTTTAGTAATTACATCGATGCCAACTTCGCTGTACCCATTCGGCACTTGCCCGCTTAGATTTCTCTGCATTAAATCAGTTGCTGAAGTAATTGGGAATTGCTTCTCTGTTCCATGAGAAATGTCATTATGAAGAGATGGCATGTGCATGGATTGATATTCATATGGGAACGTTGGCACGGATGAATCCAAAGGGTGAAGCGTGTGCGGTAATGAACCGGGACATTTGAAGATCTGAATATGCAGCAAATAGGAGAGAATTACTTGCAAATTCACAAGAGGAATTTAGAATTGATCAGTAAAAGATGTTTTTACTCACATCCTTAGATAAAAGAGTCTCCATGTTCAAATCCATTCTTGGATTAACAGTAGCTAATTTCATTGAAAGAAACTGCATGAAAAAATCAATCCAACTTAGAAACATGTAAATCACCAAAAAGCAATGTGGTAGATATTATGAACATTCGGCAATTACCTCGACCTGGCGCTGCAAAGATTGTACGTAGTTTATGATTTCATCAAGCATGACGGCCTTCCCCGTTACCTGTAATGGAAATGAAACTCCAATTCAGAACTATGTATTCTTTTCCATCCATATAAATTCAAGCATCATAAATTTCAAATTGACACTAGAGAAATGTCAGCTCCCATCACCTTATTGCAACCAGGAACAAGATCTTGAAGAAACTTCATCCTTTTACTGATTTTCTCTCGTCGAACCTGGCCAAGAAATAATGAAAACAAAAGAATTGTGAGTATTAAATCATATTATTGGGGAGCAAAAGAAGGAAAACAGAGCATTGTTTGAGCTCTTACCCTTTCAGCTAAACTGTGGCTATCTGTAGCTTGACCCCTTCGAGCTCGAACATGGATATAGTCCTTCAGAGGTTCCGGAGGCTTCGAATTATCATTAGTTTGCTTCTGATTTGCATCCTCATCAGTCTTTGTGCCATCTTTTGCAGCATCCATCTCTTTCTTAGGAACTTCATTTGGCTTGATTTTCTTTCCATTTGATTCATTTTTCTCAGTTACTGCAGCCTGAAAAGCAAGAAGATGCATTGTCATTTTCCCAATTAAGTTCACAAACAGATGCAGAATTTTAAAAAACAGGAAATCAACAAAATTGAAAATTACCTTGGTATCTTTTGCTTCGCCAGTGTGAACTGATTTCCTCTTTCTAGTGTTAGCTTTTGAACCCCCCAATTCCCTGCTTGTAATATGCTCAGAAACAGAAGACCCCTCCCTTGAATCACCGGCATTATTTTCGGGTGTCGAAGATCTCGAAAACCGATTCAGCTTCTTGTTAGGAACAGGAATCAAATCACCACCCTTCTCTTGAATTCCCAATTGAGATCCAATTCCAGCAATGCTAAAAGACTTATTACTTGAAACCCTAGACAGCTTACCAGATTCAACTTTACCCAATTCATTCAAACTTGAGAGATTCCTTCCTCCATTACCAAAACAAGAAAGTCTAGCAGCCCTCTCAGCAAATCCAGGGTCAGCAGAAAATGGCGCCAAATTAGAGCCGGAAAGTGATAAATTCCCTCTGATCTGAGACTCCATTACTGAAAGATTAAGCTTTGGAGGAGAATTCAAAGGGGTATTATTATAAGAAGAAGAATTGTTAGTGATGGTTCCAATTTCACCAGAATTACAAATGCTTCCAAGCCTTCCAAGTAATTCTCTCATCATAACATTTTCTCCGCCGCCACCGCCGACGAGGTTTCCGGCGTGGGAATTGACCGGAGAAGACACAATTGAGGTTAAAGTAGAATCAAAGAGATCACCTTGATCCATCATAGAATTATTATTATCCCAATTTGGATTGAAATCTATACCGTAAAAGTTGCTGCATCCGTCGTTAACATAGAATTCCTTTTCCATATTCATGAAAATTTGAAAACCCAGATAGAGATTTTTAGTGAAAGAATGAAAGATGAAATGATTTCTTTGTTAGTATTCTATTTGAGCTCAAAAATGGAAGAGAGAGAGAGAGAGTTGGAGTGAGAAATGTGGGGAAGTGGAGGGGAAGCAACATAGATAAAGGGAACGAAATGTCTCTTTGACTTTTTTTTTTCCCCTACCTTTAAATTAAAAGTACTTTAAAATAAAAAAAAAATATTAAAATAATTTATATTAATTATATATTTGTATAATTTAAGTACAAATGTCTTTTTCACAAAGGTAATTGAGGGTAGGAATTCAAATTTATAATAGATAAGTTAAACCAACTAGTTTTTATCAATTGTCTTGCATATAAATTGTTCTAAAATATACCTTGGCTAACCTTAAAAAATAATCTAATAAAATAAATATATTGTTTATTAATGTGTTAAAAAGTGAAAAACATTATTTATGATTTACAAGAAATAAAAAATAAAAAAAATATCATCAACAAGATTGATTTAAGGCCTATTTGATCTGAATTTTAAAAAATAGATTTTAATAAATTCAAAAGTTCTATTAATGAGATTATTATATCTGAAATTATATTTAATAACAAATTTATAATTTAGAATTGAGATCTATAGTTATAAAATTGTTTTCAATATTTAACTTTTCTACATTCTTTTAATAAAATTTAGATAGAAATATATTTGTATTTTTAAAATAAAAATATCCTAAAATTAACATAAATGTAAATACAATTTCCCTAATAAAAAATCAATAGTTTTATAATACTCTGCCTTATATATGCCTTGGAAATAGAAAAAGTTGCCAATTTATATATTTAGCAAAAAAAAAAAAAAAAAAATTAAAGTGTAGAAGAATGTTTAGGAAATAAAATCTCAAACTTTTGGGAGATATCAAATGGTTGGGCTCTGCAAAACTGAGTTGTTCAACAGCCCAATTGGGGAAGTAGCCACTTGTACAATTTTTTCATAGAGAATCATGACACTTGCCCAAACATTTCGGTCCATAACTTGGTTTTTTCTTTTATTTGGTTCAATTTATCATTATTATTATTATTTTTTTAATATATGAAGAATATTATTTCCAAATTTGACCTTGCACAAAAATATTAATTTTAATTACTGAATATGAAGGTGTGAAATTGAAATAATCCCGTTACTGATATTATTGTCGGTTCATGGTTTAAATCATATTTTCGGTCTTTAACTTTTTACTTTATATATATAATTTCAAATTTTCTATTTAATTCATGTATTTTCATGAATATATTTTGATAGTTATTATCATAAAAAAAAATTGTGTATATTCTGCAAACTCTCCCATAATGTCAACATTTTATCTTTAAAAAATATTTATTAATATATCATTTTTAAAAAAAAAAAAAAATCAATCAATAATTGATTATGATAATGATTGATGAATTGTTATTAACTTAAATATTAATTAATAATATATCATGGTTAATTACCGATTGACGTGTTTCATAAATAATATATATACTTTTCAATGAGATTTGTTAATATTAAAATAAATTTTTCACCCCTCAAATTTTCAAAGAATTTATTTAATTTCTACATGAGTTAACGAATTTTCTATAATTGTATTGAAACCCATTAACTCTTGATAAATTACAAATTCATCGTATTAAACACCCATTTTTAGTTGCAATGGTGAATTAAGCTAATTGTAAGATATCGTAGAATATAAACCTAAAAAGGATTTAGGGACAAAAATGTGAGTTAGGTAAAAATATGGAATAACGTGTTGAAGAATGAAGGTGACTTTGAACAATTGTACAACCCATATTATAAAGAAGATTTTGGTAAGTAAATGGTTTTAAATCGGTGATAAACTATATAATAAATATTAATATAAATGATATCAATAGAATGTCAATAAAAAATGTTGACAATGTGGATTTTTTTTTTAAAAAAATAAAAAAATTACCATACATTGGGGTGGGGGAGGTTTTGCAGAGAGTAGTGTTTGAATCTTCACGATGACCCTTAAATTTTATAACTTTATTAGATAGACTTTGTGCAATTTTTTATTTTTATATATAAAATTTAATTTCTAAACTTTTATTTTCTTAATTTTAGACATGAAAAAAGTCATTCCCATCAACTAGGAGTGAAAGAAAGTTGGAAAGTCGACCAAACCGATGTTGATTTGATTGGTTTAATCAATGGTTTGGTTCAATTCTGGTGAAGTATAAAATTGACTCTGTTAATTTGACGCATGGAAAACCGACAAAGAATTGAACTGGTCATCAAATTAATATAATTTATATATTTTAGAGAGTCTGGTATGATTTATTATCGAATCCGAACAAAAACCAATAAAATCGACCACAAATAAGTTACCAATCCAAAATTAATTCAGAATCAAGAACTTTTAAACCAAACCAATTTCAATTTGATTAAAAAATATGGAACCAATGTAAACTACTATATCAAGATTTTATGTTTTATTTTAATAAAAAAAAAAAAGCAATATATTTGCATGGCAATGGAGAGAGTTCAAGGAAATTCAGCCACTAATGTCAACACAACATCCAACTAACCCTTCCCCGTCTCTCCAGCAGCAGCTCACAGTCGTCGCGTCGCATCCTCTCCACCGCCCACCATTTTTCTCTCTTAAAATACGAAATTCTTTTAAAAACTAATCTCGAGATCTGAAATAGTGTCTGTCGGCAATGTATTTTAAATCTTCAATTATTTTTTTGAAATAGAAAATAAAAATTATTAGAGAGAGAGAGAGAGAGAAAGATCGAGGCTTCTCTTCTGTGATCTTATAACGTGAGCTTCAATCATTGAAAAAAAAAAAAAAAGATATTCACAAGCATCCATTGGTTGCATTTTGACCCACTCTTTTTTCTTTACCAAACGCAAAATAATAATGTAGTTAATTATAATAAATGATGCTTCTATGGTTACGTGGCTCTTTCCTATTGGATCATTGGCACAATTTACAAGATGATTAAAATAGTTGTTTTTTTTTATTTGTCAGTGAATAGAATAGTTTTTATGTAATTATTCTGACAATTTGCGGGGTTTTTATTTTATGTTTTATTGTAAATTATGGAAAATAATTGTTAATTAGGTTGAAAAGTTGGAAAGGAATCATTGAAATGGCAGTGTGGCAGGTACCTTAATCATTACTCCATTCATTTTTCATTCCCTCCTAATAGGAAAGGAGTCCGGTAAGATATTTATTTGACTGTCTCATCTATTATTATTTATCTAAATTATTATTTTTTTTAGAAAGAAATTTTATTAAATCAAGGGTAAAATGCAAATAAGACCCCTGTGGTCTTTTCAAAATGCATGAACACCCCCAGTACTTTGAAAATGGAAAATCGCACCCATGTGGTTCCAATTTTTTTCAATCAGACCCCTCCCCTTCAATGTCAATAATTTTGTTTTAGCCACAACTTCTTCGTTTGAACTCCGATTTGGACGATTCAAGATGTTTTGGAATCCTCATTTTAGGCTCTACATAAATGTCACTTCGAAACTTTGAAATCATTAATAAATAAAAGATTTTATTAACATCGAAACACTAAGTATGATTGACATCATTAACTCCTTTGGTTATTGATAATTTCAAAGTTTCGAAGCGACGATTATGTAAAGCCGGAAATGAAGATTCCAAAACATCTTGAATCATCCAAATCAGAGTTCAAACGAAGAATTTATGGCTAAAAGAAAATTATTGACATTGAAGAGGAGGGGTCTGATTGAAAAAAACTGGAACCACAAGGGTGCAATTTGTCATTTTCAAAATACAGGGGGTGCTTATGCATTTTCAAAAGACCACATGGGTCTTATTTGCATTTTACCCTTAAATCAATGATATGATGAGAACCTGATATCACTCCATCATTGAAACAACTCTTTTTAGTAAAATTTAATTGTGTTGCAGATTTTTATACAATATTTATAAAAATATCAATTCAAAAAAGTATTTGTAAATATAGCGATTTTTATCATGTTTATCAATAATAAACACTGATTTATGTGTTTATTAGTGATAAGCATAGAGTAAAAATATGTAATTCAATGTTAATCATTGATAAACCTGATAAAAAATTGCTATATTTACAAATATTTTTTTGAGCTTTTATTTTCACAAATATTACTAAAAGAATTGCTAGATTTGCAAATGTCCCTTTTTTTTAATAATTTTTTATAGGGAATATCCTTTTTTTTAAGACGTGTTCCTCTCTTTTTACTTTTGAAGGTAAAGAAGGAAGATTTCGAGAGACTCTACTTATCAAATGGGTCATTTATTTGTAGGTTTTGTTTATGAATATAACTCGAACCAAAGAGCCTTGAAAAATTGGAGGTTTAAAAACTGTCAAACTTCATCTTCTTCCACACTTAAAATTCAAATAAGTATATTTAATATATACAATTTTGTTAAACATATGAAAAATGTATTTAACGAATATACCATTTTATGTATACTATTTGTTGATTCTATAATCTTACTGATTTGTGGGTTTGAAAGTATATGTTGATAATTACATATAAAACTAATTTTTGGAAAATATACCAGTTATTTAAGTAATGAAACTGATGGAAGAATAAATGTTAAGGGAGAAAGCTAAATTAGTTATGTCAGGTACCAAATCAGAGAATTGTATATATATCATGAATTTAAATAATAAATGTATTGTTTAATATATTTCAGTGATTATAATTATTGTAGTATATAAATTTTAGTAATTATACTATTTTAGACGAAAAATATATGAGGATTTGGTTGTTAAATTTTTGTTTCAAAATACTTTTGTAATTTGTTTTGGTTTATATGTTGAAGATACACCAAGTATATTTATTGTTTTTTTTTTAATCAATTCAAATGTTCATATTTTGTATAGATTCCTAAAACCCAAGAATGCGCGAATTAAATGATAACATGATTTAAATGCAGAATCATAATCAATCAAATAAATAAGAAATTAAAGGGTCAGTAAAATCAATGACAAATTCGTAAATGATCTATCATATACATAATAAAATAGCACTACTTGCTATCCATGTAGAATTCTCTGATAAATATGACTTAGGTTAAGTAAACTCAACCCAGTCTAATAAACTATCCCTAAAAATCGAAATTGGAAAAAAGTTTTAACGTTAATGATAAATTTATAGGTACTTATCCCAAAGTTTATCATGGGATCCAAAGAAGAGATCATTCATATGGAACCGCCATTTTTTAGAAACTCAACAAAAGCACCAATATAATGATCTTGATGAAGCTTGTAATCTCCAACAATTTCAGCAGCCTCCCTCGCACGTGCTCTAACTCCTTCTCCTTCTTCCATAGCTTTTCTCAATGTCATAGCAATATCTTGTCTAGTAAAAGACCCGTCCAATTCACTTCTTTTAATCTCCAAAGCCAAACCCTTTTCCACAAGAAGCTTAGCATTCAAAGGCTGATCAATAATCAATGGCAACACAATCAAACAATGCCCAAACAACAAAGCTTCGATAGCGGAACCCCATCCCGAATGAAAAAACGAGCCTCCGATCGACGAATGAGCCAGAATCTCCATTTGAGGAGCCCATCCAAAGCTCACAATTCCTTTTTCAGATGTTCTCTCAGAAAACCCAGATGGCAAAATATCATTCTCATCAATTCCCCAACTGGGTTTTCTCAATGACCATAAAAATGGAAGCTTTGAAAGCTCAAGCCCATAAGCAATCTCAAAAACCTGTTCTTTTGTTAGTTTACATTCACTGCCAAATCCAACAAATATCACAGATTTTGGGTTTTGTTTATCAAGCCAGTTGAAGATTGGTAGCTGATGATGATGATGATGGGTTTTTATTGGTTTTTCAGGAGGAAGCAAACCCAATGGAATCACTGGCTTTTTCAGTAATTTTTTGTATAAATTCAAATACTCACCTTCAATTTCTTCACATGTACGAATGATCACAGCTTTACAAGAACCTATAAGCTTGTGAAGCCTCTCAACATCGGTTATCATAGAAGCGTTCTTTCCATATACACCTATGTAGGGGGGAAAAAGCAATCAATTATAAAAATTAAAATTAAGATCAATCAAAATTTTGCATGTGTTTTTTAGGGTTATTTTGATATTATAAGTTAGTTTAATCAAATAGATTAGAAAAAGAAAAAGAAAAATAAAAACTTGGTACAGTTATGTAGAATTTCTCTAACTTTCTTATACGTGTCAAATTTTTATTAGTTAAAACATATTAGTATGATTTATGTATGTACTCATATATTAACACGTGTCTTACACGTGATATGTTTTAATAGTATCTTATTTTATATTAAAATAATCTTTTAATTTTTTTAATATGTATGTTAAATATTGTACTCATGAAAAGTTATAAATCTGATGTGAAATTCGATAATTTGTACCCGTTTATTTTATAAAGAAATGATATTTTTAAAATCAAATTAGATAAAAAAAATATTTTAAATACTTTTTACAGAGTAAAGTTTTGTATGAACTCAAATAAATATTGATACGTTATTTTAAAAAGTAAAAATAGATGTTGACACTATATATTTATTATATTGTAATTTTTTTTAAACTAAATGCACATACATTAAATTTTAATTACAAACAAACATCTTGAATTCTCAAAACATACTTTATGAATAATTCATACTTTATGAATAATGAAATCATATGCTATAAATTACATTTTAGAAAGAAACATCATAATATGAAATTAACAATCAAAACATCTAAAATTAATTTGGGAAAGTATATAAATATATGTAAACAGTAATAACTTAAATAATAATATTAGTTGATAAAAAAAGGAAGATGGTATTCAATATACTAAATATATTTTCAAAATAATTTTCATTTCATTATTTTTAAATTAATATTTAGTCTATAGTTTTGAAGATATAGTTCAAAATAATAGTCATCTTCGATAGAAACAGTAAACTATTTTATTAAAAAATATTTTAAGCTCATTGTATTAAATAAAGAGAATGTAATATAAGAATATAATAATTAATTGTTAGTGGTAATTAATTATTGTGTGGCATATTTTGTAAATTTCATAATTAAAAAGAGGAATAATTGTCCTAAAATGTTTTTAAAACATCCTCACTTTTATATACTATATATATATATATATATATATATATATATATATATATATATATTATAACTTGTCTCCTCACCAATGAGAAGGAGCTTCCTCCTTATTTACATATAGGTATCATATCTCTATTGGATAATTAATACTTAATAGTTTAACCTACATACTTATTAACAATAATATAAATCATCCAATAGGGAGATAACATTTATGTAAATAAGGAGAAGCTCCTCCTCATTAATGTGCCTCATCACTAATATAGAAAGTTACTTCTTACTTTCCATTATGTAATATCTCTATTAGTTCATTTATATTATAGTTAATAAATATGTGAGTTCCATAAATATAAAAAAAATGGAGTCACTTACAATGAAAATAAGGGGGCTTTACTAATGATCAGAAGACAGGTTTTATTCACTTTACTTAAATGTTTTAATCATAACGAGACATGTCGGGACAAGCTCCTCCTTTCCAATCAAGTACCCAAATATCTTTCCATATACATTTAGAATAATAAGTTTGAAGATTTACTAAATAAACCCTTATCATGATCCCAATCCTAGTAGTTATAGAATTTGAATTGATGAAATCACCCGTTAGATATTATGAGGGGATTAGGCCATGATTGGGTGAGGTTGTGCCTTGTCATGTGCCCTCACCTGAGGTAGGAAGTTGTCTCAACTCTTCCTCAAAGAAGAGTTGTGAAACTCTTCAACTAGGTATTAAATGAATATCATATCGGGGTAAACTCGCATCTCACCGAAGTAAGAAACTCATCCTTCCATCCTTATTCGGTATGGGTAGCTGCCCTCATGGGCTCGAGTAAGAAAGTCTTCTAGCGACGAAGTAACACTAACACACCTCACTAAGTTAAATACTTTTTTCAATATTGGGGATTTGAAGGGTTGTTAAATCCCTAAACTCCCTAACGATAAATATTATGCAACAAAAAATAAATAAAAGCAAGAGAGAAACGTCACTTGAGATTTTATACAGGTTCTCAATTGGTACGTCATGTCTTCTGGAAACTTTGCAAGTTACACTATAAAGTTGAAGATTACATTAATGAGTTGAAAAATAGAGAGTGTATAATTGCCCACAATTATACATAGCTTTCAAAAATCTATCCGAACAGTTACCCCCTTTATTTTCTCTCAATAGACCAAATCTTTAAACGATCCCTAATTGCCTCTCATGGTGAGGGGCTAAATTAGCCTCCACACCCACAGTGAAAGAGAACAAGAAGTCGTAGCTATCACTTACTTTTCTTCCCACGGTGAGTTGACCTAAAATAGCTCATATATAAATAAAAAAAACTGCCGCCAATTAAAAGCAAAAGATCACCGCCTCAAATATTCGCAGAAGCAAAAATGCCAAAAACGTTTTTCCTTTTGCATTTCTTTCTTCACACGTGCCCTCCATTCTCATTTATGGTCAAAGTGGCTTTACAATTTATTGATTAATGGACCAATAATACTATTTAGGCTAAAGCATGAAATTGGCTTAAACTTTAATGGGCTTTTATTGTTGGGTTATTAATTGGGCTTCATAAACCTAACTAGGCTAAAGCATGAAATTGGCTTAAACTTTAATGGGCTTTTATTGTTGGGTTATTGATTGGGCTTCATAAACCTAACACAAAATCCTTATAAAATTGAAATTTTATCATAAATACCCCTAAATGAAGTGTGGTTTTCAAAACTACCCTAAGAAAAAAAATAGTTTCTTTTCTACCCTTAATTGGTAGTTTTTATATAGTTAGTTATAGTATCTCACCAATCAATTGTAGTCACTTATCAATTTTAGGGTAGTTTTGAAAAGTTTAAAAACATTATGATACTTTTGATAACTTAAATCATAAAAAGGGTAGTTATGAAAATTACCCTATAAAATTTGACACAGCAACTACTAATTATGTACTTAAAATTAAAATAGAAATTATTCTACAATTTCATTTTTCCATTCAAATTTTGTTTAAGAACCTGAACACGCATTCACAGCATCATGGAACTGATACGCCACGGTGGACGGAAAGTCAACCCACGTAGGCGGCGACGTCAAACTTTCCGGTAATAGTTGTTCTTTTCGTCGAAGATCTACAGCAAGAAATTGTGGAGCCCCAAAGAAAAGAAGAGCCGCAGCAGAAAAACCCATATAGAAAATTATCGGAATTCCAAACTTGTCGGAAATCTCATCAACCCAATGAAAATTGAAATCAACAATAATCCAATCCGGCGACGTTTCCGCGACGAACTTCTCGAAAGGGTGCCGGAGAAGATCGAGGGCTATTTTCAAATACTGAACTTTGTCAGAAGGAAGATCGACGGTCGCCTCTGCATCTTCCGGCGAGAAATTATCCTCGCCGTTCAATTTCGGGAGAGGAATCGAAACAAGAGTAATGAAGGATGATAAATGTGGAGGAATTTGAGGGAGTCTTTGAATATTTTTGGGTGTGGAGACGAAAGAAGTATGGATTTTGGCTTTGGCTAAGGCAATGGCGAGCTGAAAATGAGGGATCATATGACCAAAGGCTGACCATGGGAGCATTACTACGTGAAGATTTTCCGCCATTGTTGCTAATCTTAGAAAAGCTTGTTTAACCCTTTATTTTTTTTTAAAAAAATATATATCTTTTTTTTAGAATAACCTTTTTAATTTTAATTCTCTCTTGAGATATTATTCGGAATGACACGTGGATTAAAATGTAACATGTGTCCTCATTTTTTAAACTGCGAAGCGGTGATTTTCATTTATTTTTTAAATCTCCATGTAAAATGGTTATCGTGATTACAGTCAATTAGTTATCGAGAATAATTTATTGAATCTACTATCATTTATAAACTCTTTAGAAACGACAAAAGTTTCCCTTTAAAAGCTTAATACCTTTCAACCTTGCTATAATTGAGATAATCCAGCATACATATAGCCTCAGCTAAGACTTTTTAGTCAGAGATGACAAAATTCCCCGAGGGTTAGGGCCCCGATCCTTTAGGGGCGGGAAATCCCCGCTTTATAGGGTTAGGACTAGTGGGCAAATTTTCCCAAATTTGTTATAGGGTTAGGGGATGGAAACACATTCCCCGCCCGCCCTCGAACCCGAACGCGATATTTTAATAACATTTTATGTATTTTGTTTACTTTTATCTTTATTTATTAGTAAAAAATATATAAAATATGGTTATATTAGCTTAAAAATTATAAAATGTTTAATATTGTAGTTTCTTTTTATATTAAAATGTATATTTTAAATATATATTCATTTTTTATATTTCTTTTTACATAAGAATCAAAATATAAAAAATGGAATTTTCCCCTCTGGGAACCCGATCCCCGAACGGGGAAACCCCGAACCCGCCCCTATTCTTCGATTAGGGGATAGGGTAGGGTATGGGGATTTAAAATCCCCGCGGGTTAGGGGATGGGAATGGCATTCCGGACCCCGCCCCGCCCCGTTGCCATCCCTATTTTTAGCCTATCAATTTTTTTAATGCTTTCTAGCCTATTTTTAATATGATATTTTATTTTATACCTGATTTGTCCTTTCTCTCTCCAAGATTTGAATGCCCATTATTCTAGTGATTTCTTTTCCTTTTTTATCAATTACAATTAATTTCGGTCCCGGTGTCTTTTCCCCTTTTCTCTTATTTCAAAATTTTGTATTCATATTATTTGATTTCTAGGGTTTGTTCGTTTGCATTTGTTATTTTCTTCGTCTTCATCAATGGTTTTTTCCGGGAGCAATTTTATTTATCTTTCTTGTTCATTTTGTGGTAAGTTTATTTGTTTGTTTTTCTTTTTCTTTTTTTCATTCCCTCTTCTCTCTTTTCTAATTTCATATTCATCTTCTTATTCTCTAGGGATCTACGTTTTTCATTTTCTTTTTCTTCATCTTTTCAATTTTTCATCTTCATTTCCATCATTGTTTTTTGTTCAATCTTTTTTGTCTCTCTCGTTGTACTTCGATCCCAAAATACTTTTATCCATTCCAAGTTTTTTTCAAGCATCGCAGTCGCAAAAAATGGTGTTTTTTCTCTACTTTTTTGCATTATTTTCATTTCTGCACTTTCAGCATTTTCTGCATTTTTCTGTATTCTTCAATTATGTACAGTACATAACGATACATATTGATAAAACGTACAATATTACGACATAGTGTACACAAAATGTGTAGTACATATATTGGTGTATTTTATCAATATGTACAGTAATGTACGAAATATATATACTACTTTAATATCTTTCATTTTTCAATTCCTTTTTCATTTCGGTATATAAATATATTTATTGTATAAACAAATAAACTACATTTTTTATACATATATATTGTACCTCATCACCTACTTTCGTTTCTCTAAAAGTTTTCATTTTATTGTATGATCTTATACTGTACATTATATATTATACGTTTTTTTTGTAAATCGTTTTTCAAATGAAATTAGTGTTTTTTTTAGAAAACTCATAATGTGTACTAATTCTTTTTATTTTTCTTAATCCTAAGTTTTTTTTCCTTTATGTTATTTCAAATCCTCATTCTTTCTCTTTCTTCTCAATTCTCTCTCCTCTTTCCTTCTTAATTAAGTTAGTAAGGGTTGTTTGGGTATTTTACATATCAAGTAGGCCGAAAAACTTTATTATTTATTGATTGGTCAAAAACCTTATTTTAACAAAAAATAGGCTACCTACTAGATTAACCCATAATAATTTGGTGGAAAAATGAACAATTGATGGCCTTACATTTTAGGATCTATTAGGGTTGAAGAAGGCCCAAAAGAGCAATTTTTTATAATGGCCCAATTGGAAGGATGGGCTTTGTCTAGTTTTATGGAGCTTAGGCTTTAAAAACTGACCGTTTTCAATAACTTCCTTCGAGTTCCATGTAAAAGTTATAATATGTTGCAGGTAGAAATGCATTTTTAGGTTCAAACTTTTTAAAAAAAGAAAAAAAAAAGTTTTAACTACTAAATTATAAAAATATTGAATTTACAAAAAATAATGAAAATAGTTTTCCAATTACCATGTGATTAAAAAATAGTCATGAAAATTTACTAACTTTTATAAAACCGCTATTCTTTGAATATATATTTAAAAATTTCTACCTGCGATTATTCTTTTTAATTTAAATTAACTCCTCAAATGAAATACGACATGATAAAATTATGTCATCTTTTAACCATGTGTTAGAGTGGAGTCATCCCATAAAATAGGCTAGAAAATTTTACATAGGAACGTTTGATACTAAAGAAAATGAAAATATATATTTCTTATAAAGTAATCGAAGGGGAATTTCCTTTTTTACTAATTGATAAAGAGGAATGTATTATGTGAGAAGAGGGTGCATTTTTTTTTCATACTGAATGAGGGATTTCAACTTATAGTAGATCAAATCAATTGGTTTTTAGTGGTTGAGCAGTTTGAATGAGTCAAGTTTTAAGAATATAATAATTCAAATTCTAAAACAATAATTATTTAGTAGATGAGATTGAATTGGGTGAGTTTATCTTCCTTAATCAACCCATATATATTTAGGCGTGAGTTTAAATAATATTAACTTTGAATATCTTAAAATATGAGTTGTAAGCTTAAAAAAATAGATGTTTGTTAGAATCTCTAAAACGGGATTTTTTTTCTTTTAATAATTTTACTAATTAATCATTATATAACAGAGACTCCAACTCAACAAAACACTTATTTTATATATATATATATATATATATATATATATATATATATATATATATATATATATATAATTTCATCCATCTAAATACAAGTTTCACAATCTTAAAATTACGCCACATAGATTAATCAAATTCTTCTATCAAACCTCTTAAAAGAAAATAATCGGACCATTATATTTGTATTTAAAAATGAATATTCTAAAAAGAAAATTACAGGTTCACTATTGATTTATGTTCATGGTGAAATAAGGCTCTCTCTTATCCACAAATATTCTTGATTATTGTTGATTGATTGTGAAGCTTTCTTTTATTATAGTGGAAATCCCACGAGAGAAAAGAGAGAAACATAACTAAAGTAGTAAAGTAGGGTTGGTAAAAAAAATTGAAAATATATGTTTCATCTCTATATTTACTATGTATATCAATTTGAACCATAAATAATTATTTATTAATAACCCTTTTAAATTATCTATATACTTTTAAAAAAATTATATATATATTGTTGTTGCGTAAAAATGGATATCTTCCACGTAGGCAACGAACTTAATTTATGGGACGAGTCGGAGGTAATGCGCTGCTTCGACGGCGTGCTACCTAGGTACCTGCACAGGAAAGGAAAAGAGCACGTGTGGTCCAGCCTGCTAACACCCTCCGATGCTTAAGTCGAGCTAGTGTCCGCGAGAGTAGTAGTAGTAGAGATTAGTTACCTAATGAATGAATTTCTTCTCCTATTTATAGGAGATTAGGTTGATGACATCATCGCGCCACGTGTTGCGTCGGGATTGGGCCATGTGTTGCTTCTCAATTACGTGTCGCTTTCGGGTCACGCCACGTGTCATTTTCTTATTGGACACTTGTAATCGGTTTAGATATGTAGGTCTGTGTTGGAGACTGCGTAGCCAGTTCTTTTCAGGTGCATGGACTTTATGCCCAGGTACCACGATCAGACGAGGTGCTTTGGACCAGGTGCTTCGGACCAGGTGCCCAACACCGCGGTCAGACCAGGTGCGTAGACAAATCTTATCAAGTTGTAAAATTCCATGTGATCCAATTTCACCCCACAACAGAGGCCCCCTACTCCCGAGTTGAGTTGAGATGCGAGTTCAATGCTACTTGGGAGTATTCTTTCAAAGTAGAATTTTTCTTCAGTGATATTTCTGAAAATATTCTAAGTGTTGAATTTTGTAGCTTGAATTTTCTACCGTTGCACTCGTCAAAATTTTGATAGTTTGTAGCTTGAATTTTCTCCCTCGGTAACTTGAATTTTCTGTCATTAAAAAACTTGAGAAAATACTAAGTGTTGGAGGGTAGCAGGTTGAATTTTATGTCCCTGGTCGTTTTGGAGTTGAGTTGTATGTCCAAGTTGTCACGCTTAATCATCACGTACTTCGCCCCCTTTGATTTTAAGAGTATAAGTTCTCTTTAAATCAAAATTGTAGATCTTTTCATTTTAATAATGTTGACATAGAATTGGAATGAAACAAAGAAATAAAAAAAAAAAATTGAGAAAAAATTAAATTGATCAAGTATGTGGAATTACATTAAAAAAAAATAATAATTATTATTATTATTTTTTTCTTTTCCAAAGTCAGCAGCTTTTAACTTTTTTTAATTTTTTTTTTTTTAATCTATTAACTTTGCGTCCGGACGCAGCTCTTTTTTCACAATTCTTTGCGCATCATGCAAGTATATATATATATATATTTTTTTTTTTTTCTTCTGCATGTTGCTTTACCCGCGGGTCAAAGCCTGACCCGCGGGTATCCACGCGGGTCAGGTTTTGACCCGCGTGGAATTCAACAAAAACCTCTTTTTTTTCTTTTTTACCTGCTGCTGGTTTTACCCGCGGGTCAAAATCTGACCCGCGGGTTTTTTTTTTTCCCTTCTTCTTCTTCTTCTTTCTTTCTTCTTCTCTCTTCCCCTTTAACAAAGTCAAAGTGCTTTGCACTTTTTTTTTTAGTGGGTAAAAGACAGACCCACATTGCTCCACGGGTCAGCCCCATTGACCCGTTGACCGGTCAACAGTTGACTTTGACTTTGACTTTTTTTTTTAACTCAACTTTGTTTCTAAGAGTTGAAAATTCTCGTTGAGTCTTGATATGGTTTGATTTTTCTTTAAATTTTCTAAGTGTTGCTTTGTAGGTGTAGTAGCCTTACACTCTTAGTAAACTTAGATTTTTCCTCAATTCCTCTACGAGCCCTGCACTCCCTGGTAGACGTAGAATTTTTTTATTTAGCTCTTCCACCGTGGCGGACTTAGAACTTTTTAGTCGTTTTAAATTCTTCTACCAGGTGCGGCTCGTGGGAGCCATGCACTCCCTGGTAGACTTAGAATTTTTTTTTTTTTAATTTAGCTCTTCCACCGTGGCGGATTTAGAACTTTTTAGTCGTTTTAAATTCTTCTACCAGGTGAAGCTCGTGGGAGTCATGCACTCCCTGGTAGACTTAGAATTTTTTTATTTAGCTCTTCCACCGTGGCGGACTTAGAACTTTTAAGTCGTTTTAAATTCTTCTACCAGGTGCGGCTCGTGCGAGCCTTGCACTCCCTGGTAGACTTAGAATTTTTTTATTTTTAATTTAGCTCTTCCACCGTGGCGGATTTAGAACTTTTTAGTCGTTTTAAATTCTTCTACCAGGTGAAGCTCGTGGGAGTCATGCACTCCCTGGTAGACTTAGAATTTTTTTATTTAGCTCTTCCACCGTGGCGGACTTAGAACTTTTAAGTCGTTTTAAATTCTTCTACCAGGTGCGGCTCGTGCGAGCCTTGCACTCCCTGGTAAACTTAGAATTTTTTTATTTAGCTCTTCTACCGTGGCGGACTTAGAACTTTTAAGTCGTTTTAAATTCTTCTACCAGGTGCGGCTCGTGCGAGCCCTGCACTCCCTGGTAGACTTAGAATTTTTTTTATTTAGCTCTTCCACCGTGGCGGACTTAGAACTTTTAAGTCGTTTTAAATTCTTCTACCAGGTGCGGCTCGTGCGAGCCCTGCACTCCCTGGTAGACTTAGAATTTTTTATTTAGCTCTTCCACCGTGGCGGACTTAGAAATTTTTGCTCTTCCACCTTGATGGACTCAGAATATTTTCTTTTTATTCTTTCACCTAGGCGGACTTAGAACTTTTCGCTCTTCCACCTTGATGGACTCAGAACATTTTTATTTTGCTCTTCCACCTTGGTGAACTTAGAACATTTTCTTTTTGTTCTTCCACCTACGCGGACTTAGAACTTTTTGCTCTTCCACCTTGATGGACTCAGAACATTTTTAATTTTGTTGCAGTAGAATCGCATAGTTGGCCCCCACTCGAGTAGAGTTTTATGTCTTGAAGTTTAGCTCGAGTCTAATTTTTCTCGAATGATCTAACTCTCATGAATGCAATAAGTAGAAAAAATATAATTTTATTCAGTTCATTTTCGAACTCTTACAATAGAAGACTTTATTGGAAATGAAAATTGCAATAAATTAAATTGTTGAAATAAAATCTATGTTGCTTGACATCTTCATAGGTATTGTAGAGTCTTTTAGATGAGGCCAATACCTCAGTGACCCAGCATGGTCCTTTTGAAATCTTGGACTCCTTTTCAATAGTCGAGCCCCCGAATATGGTTCCTACTTCTCCAATTGAAAAATTTGATCATCACGGTCCTGATCTTCCTCATCTCTTTTACTTCTTACAAATTCTTTCAAGTACCCTTTTTGAATTAGGGTTTCAATTTCTTCTTTGAGATCGAAGCAATCAGAGGTGGTATGCCCGTGGTCTTTATGGAAGAGACAATACTTGTTTTTGTTCCTCTTATTTGACGCTGCCATCATCCTAGCGGGCCACCTCACTATGTTTTTGTCTTGGATCTCCATGAGTAGTTGTTTAATTAGGACCGTGGTGGGAGTGTATTTTTTAAATTTACTAGGAGGAAGACTCTGTTTATCAAGTTGGTCTCCTGGACCTTTTCCTTTTTTTCATCATCATGACGTTCAAGACTCGGGAAAGGTCTTTCTGCCTCTCTCTCTTTTTGAGCTCGATTGTTTGTTAATACCTCCTTCATCCAGGAGCTTTTCTTGCACTAAGTAATTCTCCAAAGACTCATGTACTTTTGAGCCCTAGCAAGAAGCTCGGTGTACGTGACTGGTGTCTTTTTATCAAGTGACCATAAGAATTTTTCATCTTTTAAGCCTGGCCATCATAACAGTTAGAGCTATGTCATCACCGTAACCTTGCACCTTCAATGCCTCATGTTAAATCTTACTACGTAGTCTCAGGAGGCTTCTCTCGACTTCCGACGATACCAAAAGGTGCGTGGCGGTTTCTTATGATCTTTTCCACCAAGGAACCGAGTTACAAAAGATCGAGTGAGGTCTTTAAATGAAAAGATAGACCTCGGCTTGAGTATGTCTGTACCAACAATGAGCAGGGCCTCCTAATGTAAGGGGGAATGCCCTACACTTGATAGCATCTTGGACTCCCTGGAGCTCCATCCAGGTCCGAAACGTATCGACATGCTCGATTGGATCCTTTGAACCATCATACGTGGTCATAGTTGGCATTTTAAACTTGGTCGGAAGCTCCACCTCCATTATGTCATCACTGAATGGAGGCTCAGTTTGCTCGAGTAGATCTTCTAGTGCAAGAGGGGTCTTTCCTCTATATTCTTTCTTCATATGACCAAGTTGATCTTGGAGTTTTTTCAACTCTGGCGCCCAAGGCTGGGCACTTTTTGCAGTAGACTTCACAACATCTGAATGTTCTTTTCTCTTTTGATTGAGAATTTCTCTAAGGTCGGACTTTCGTTTCTTACTAGGATGCTGGTTGCGAGGAGAGTTATGAGAGGAAGAGGAATTGTCCTGGATATTTAGATTTGACTTCCCCTTTGAACCACCCTTCACATGATTCCGCGATTCACCTATTCGTTCTATAGGTTCTTTGTCTTTTTTAGATTGTACTTCCTGATTATGAGTAGGAGGTTGATGATCAGTTTTCTGTGTAAGAATTTCGAGTACTTTAGCAAGATCTCGATTCACCCCTCGAACTTGCTCTTCTAGAGCATCTACTCTTCCGTCTGGCATTGACACAACTCTTACTACTTCTTGATTTTCATCAGCTTGTTGCTGTTGTCGTTCTCTAGTGCTACGAGTTTGATATCTCGTATTACGAGGGTTACGGTTTTCACCGTGATCTATATCATCACCGTGCTGACTTCTTCGACTCATCCTTGATGGTAGAGCACTTAGTTATATACTCTTTCCCACAGACGGCGCCAAATGTTGTTACCTAAAAATGGATAGCTTCCACGTAGGCAACGAACTTAATTTATGGGACGAGTCGGAGGTAGTGCGCTGCTTCGACGGCGTGCTACGTAGGTACCTGCACAAGAAAGGAAAAGAGCACCGGTGTGATGCCGGCCTAACACCCTCCGATGCTAAAGTCAGAGCAAGCAGAGCTAGTGTGCCAGAGAGTAGTAGTAGAGATTAGTTACCTAATGAATGAATTTCTTCTCCTATTTATAGGAGATTAGGTTGATGACATCATCGTGCCACGTGTCGCTTCGGGATTGGGCCATGTGTTGCTTCTCAATTAAGTGTCGCTTTCGGGTCACGCCACGTGTCATTTTCTGATTGGACACTTGTAGTCGGTTTAGATATGTAGGTCTGTGTTGGAGACTGCGTAGCCAATTCTTTTCAGGTGCATGAACTTTATACCTAGGTACCACGGTCAGACGAGGTGCTTCGGACCAGGTGCTTTACACCAGGTGCTTTACACCAGGTGCTTCGGACCAGGTGCTTCGAACCAGGTGCTTTACACCAGGTGCTTCGGACCAGGTGCTTTACACCAGGTGCTTCGGACCAATTTTGTCAAGTTGTAAAATTCCACGTATAATCCAATTTCACCCCACAACATATATATATATATTATAAATTTTAAATCCTCATTAAATTTATATAATCTATTTGATATATAATATTAATAAAATTCATTCATAGGTACTTTGGATTGACAAAAAAATCAATTTTATGTAATATTATATCAAAGAAAAAAAACTCGAATTTAAAATCACACAAGAGTATTGATGTAGAATCAGTTGAGCTATGATAATCATTATATAAAAAGGGAAAAAATATTTTTATCCCTAAGTTTTTCACTTTACTTCTCATTTGGTCCCTGTGTTTTAAAACCCTATAAATATATTCCTAACTTTTGATTTAACAGTCATTTTGGTTCTTTCTGTCGTTTACCTATTTAAATTACCACATAAAATTAATTTAAAATTACCACATATACACACACAAAGTATTGGGGTGAGGATTAAGGAAAAAAACTTAGCTATTCCTTATTGAGTATGTATTTTTACTCCCTCACTCACAAACAAAAAAATATTTAAAAAAATAAGAGATTAAAAATTTGAAAAAATAATCACAAATGAATATATGGATAAATTACAGTTATGGAATGTACGAAAAGCTACTATTTTAGGAGTTGCTAAATTTTATCTGGAGATTAAGGCTCTGTTTGGTATGCAATCTGAAAAGCAGAATTTGAATTTAGTGGATTCTAATGAATTCAGAGTTGTATTCTGTGAATTTGTTGGTTCAAAGCTGTGTTTGTAATGATTGTAATTTATAATTAAGATTCAGAAATTTGAAATATGTGTTTGGTTGGTTACTCAAAAAAATTTAAAATCAAATTGTGAATCAGAACAGTGTGAAAACAATACTTCCAACTTTAAATCATTCATTTTTAAGTTTGAAAAAACTAATAATTCATAACTTATAAATTGAAAACATCTTTATCCGCATCAACTATAACTATTCTCATTCTTAGGATAAATTTTTCTTTTTAAAAAAATTATAATAAAGATAATAGAAGCATTGCAAGTCTATCAAATAAACTCTTTAGATTAAAACAACTCAGTTTCTTCCAAAAGGAGAACTATACAAGACACAATGAGATCCATTCTAAAATTCATAAGAACCTAGTGCAACCAAAGAGAGAATTTCTCAATAAAAGAGAATCTGAAAAAATATTTTCACACTGAGCAACAACCTCCAAAACATATATATATATATATATATATTTTTTTTTTATATTTTATATTTTATATTTAAATTAATCTTATATATAATTCAAAAAAAAGTATAAATAAAAAATAGGATATAGTGAAAAAATAAATTAACTATTTTTCCATCACTTTAGAATTAAGTTTAAGTTTAAAAAGTTAAAAATCAGCTTAAAAACATGCAATTAAAAATTTAATTAAATAAATAAAAGCTAGAATGGACCGGGTCAACCTCGAAAAACGGGCCCTACCCGACCCAAATCTGGAAAATGGGCCCGACTCGTATTTTTTTCTCATGTGTTCAAACCCGTGGATTAAATTGTGTGGGTGAGGTCAATCTGTGTTTTTCAGTTTTTGAGTTGGATATTTTGAATTCTTGTTTTAGTTGAATTCATTTTTTAGCCTAAAAAAGAAATTGAATTCAAATTGTTTTTTTCTGGATTGTAAACCAAACACAAAACAAAGCAGATTCATTTTATTCATTCAATCCAGATTCATAAAACTGAATATGGATTGCAAACCAAACAGACCCTAAACCATTCTCTTAAGATGAAATTACATGTCTTAATCGGTAGAATTTAACGGGGTTTTAAAAGTCGGGAATGGAATTATTATTATTTAATTATGATGAGAGAAGATGGAGAGTGGGTCACATTTCCAATCGATTAATCTGATTTTTCATTTGATTCATTAACCCGTGAAGTGGGTCGGTCGGAGTGGATTGGGGGTGGTGAGTGATACAGTGGGGGGAGAGAGTTCACGAGATTAAAAAAATACACAGACCTCAATAAAAAGAATAACAGTTGTTGGACCCACTAACTGCTTTTGCCCCTTCTTAGGGGTAGAAACGTAATTTCAGACTCTGCCATGCTTATATATGCTTTCACTTTATCTAAGTGCTTCTTTTCTCTAATTCTCAAATTATTCTTTTATTTTAAATTATTGATGATGGAGGTTTAATTAAACCTTCAATTTTATAAAAAATAATATTAATGTTTAAATTATAGTTGAAAGTTGTTTCGAAAAATATTTTGCTTGTTTTCGGTTTGGAGGACAGTTTTAAATGTATTTTAAATTTTAAAATTAAAAAAAAAATTATGATATCTTCATTGGAGTGCGAATAAATTCTCACATCGATTAGAAGAGAGGATGATCATTGGTGTATAAGGGGAAAGACATTTTCATTGGTATGAGTAGATCTTTTAGGTGAACCAAAAGTAAGTCATGTGGGTCTAGACCTAAAGTGAATAATATCATATCAATGTGGAGGTCCGGTATCCCTTAACAATCTTATATTCTAAATAATGATCTCTAATTTTTATTTCTAACTCTATTTTTTATGTATATAAAACGAGTTGGCTTGGTTGTTGCCTAGGCAACTCTTAATTTATTCCGCTCATCATTGGTTCATAACACTTTTAGAGAATACTAGGAAATAAATGTATATCCTTTGAAAAACAATCGGGGATTAAAAGGTGATTAGATGAAATTTATATTTTAAGATCCCATGAAATTACATTATATTTTATATAATATTTTTATGAAACATTAATGAGAAGGTACAAAAACATGAATACTTAAGAATATGGGTTTCGGTAAGTTTTGTGGAAAGATGACAACATTGAAAGTACTTTTTAATATCACGATTTGTTGGGCAATTATAACTCACATGACCCCCATTTTATGCTATACTTAGAATAATTCCAATGTTCTTTTCAAGGAAAAAAGTGGCTTCAATTTATTTATTTATTTTGAATTAAAATTATGGGTTCAGATCCAATTTACTTTTTTTTTTTTAAATTTATATAATAACTTTTCTAAAATATAGGTTAATTTAAAAAAAAAAATACAATTTTTACAATCAAACTTTTAATGAATATTTTTTAAAAACAGCATCCAAACATACTTTAATTTTTATTTTTACCAAAAAAAAAAAAAAAACTATTTCATTCCATTTATCCAAACAAAACTTGGGGAATTTCATTGGGTAGCAAATTTTGATGCAATATTTATAAAAATAGCAACTCTAATTTTTTTTATAAATATAGCAATTTTTACTATGTTAATCAGTGATTAACAATGATTAAAGTGTGTATTATTGATAATCTTAGTATAAAAATATGTAATTCAATGTTTATGACTGTTCACCCGATCAAAATTTGTCAGATTTATAAATAGTTTTAGAGATTCTATTTTTACAAATATTATCCCAAAAAATGATAGATTTGCAAATGCCCCAACAAACTACCATATATGTGCAGGATGGACCAAATCAACAACTGAATTCCACCTATAAAAACACCTACTCCTTCCCAACCTTCTCACTACACTTAAAAACAATTTCCTTACCCCATTTCCCTTTCCACATGAAAGCTCAAGTAAGGAAAAACTCTCTCCTTTCTCCTCTCCTCTTCTCTTTTTTTGCTTTCATCAACCTCCGCACATTTGTTTTCGTTACGATAACTATTGATTTACATGTCAATTATAATAATCACTGATTGACGTGTTTAATAATTTATTATATTTGTCATCACCTAATAAAACCTTCATATCCACACACCCATATTTCTCCATTGTAAACTTATAATTTTTTTTAACAATGTGGGTATTTTTCAGAAAAAAAAACTAGAAGAGAATATATATATAATTAAAAATTCTTCTGTTTGTTTGATTGTTGTTTGGATTGTTTTGCAGATGATGAAAAGTGTGATTTTTCTTGTTCTTGCTGTGGTATTATTGAGAGAAGTTGAGAGCAGAAAGGCAAAAAAAAGTTATGATGATTTTGAATACAGTGCTATAAGTTGCAGAGCTCACAGTGCTTCTTTGACGGATTACGGAGGCGTGGGCGACGGAAAGACGTCGAATACGAAGGCGTTTCGGGCAGCAATCGATCACCTGAGCCAATTTGCGGGGGATGGTGGAGCTCAGCTGTTTGTCCCTGCCGGAAAATGGCTGACGGGAAGCTTTAATCTCACCAGTCATTTCACTCTTTTTCTTCACAAAGATGCAGTCCTTCTTGCCTCTCAGGTTGGTTGTGGTTTTACCCCACTAATTTTGTTAACAATGATACTAATTTTTCAAACTTAATTTAGAAGCGTTTCTATATCTTTTAATTTCTCACGGTCAATTTCAATTAAATATAATATATTAGATAAAGTATTCGAACCCGTCATATAAAAAAATATTCATATTTCTATTTTTTAAAATTTAACATATGAATCACAGGTTCACCATTTTCGCACCAATAGAAAAATAAAAACTTAATTTAAAGTTTACAAAAGTTATATTTATAAAACTTCCGAAACAAAAATAGGAAATTAGAAAGTACAGAAAAATAAATAAATAAATATGAAAGATCATTAAATAACTTATAATTTTTAATTTTGTAAAAAAATTAATAATCAAAATATTAAAAAGAAGACAAAAGAATGAAAAGAAAAAAGAAAAATGATTTCTGATCCTCCAACAACAACAACCAAATAATTTTTATACCAGATTATTCATAATGTTGGAGTGAAAGGATCCAGTTAAAAATCATTTTGATTGTATTTGTTATATTTTTTTTTTAGATGTTGAAAAAGTTTTGGTTGGAATTATTAGCATTTTGAGTGAAAGAGATAAGAAATCGACAATCATATGGTTGATTTAATCTTTATTTGGTCAAATATATATCAACTCTCTCTCATAATGTAGTTAGTGGGATGAAATTTTTATAATAAAACAGAAAGTACTATAATGGGTAATTAAACAAATTAAAAGATTAAAAATAAAATTGTATTTAAAATATTATCCGTTTTAAAAAAACACCATCCAAGATATATTTCATATTTTGTAGCCTAAATTTTATAAGAATTCTTATTTGTAAATAAAAGTTATAAAATTATTATATTGTAATAAATTCATGAATTAACAAAAAAAGTAAACAAATGTATTATAAATTAATAATAACCTACCTATTACAGAAATTCAGGTAGAAAACCCACAATCCTTTTTACTTGCATTTTATCTAAAAAACAGAAATGCCCAAATCTTCTTTCTCCTTTGAAAATCTTTAATGTGAAGACAAATAAAGTAGTTTGTCTTGTCCATAATATGAGAAATAAGCATGCGTTACTCCCCATAAAAAAAGGCTTTATGCTCTTTAGAAAGTTTGTTTGTCATTATAATTCCAACGAGAAGTCAAATAATTTAGACGGCAACAACTACTAATGCCTTTCTTTTTTTTTTTTTTTTTACTTTTTGAACTACTTTTTTTAGGGTTAATATAAAATATATTATAATATTTTTATTTATGATGGTTTAGTTCCTAGGCTTTTAGATATGTCATGCTTTGGTCTTTAATGTTAAATCGTTTTTTTTTAATTGTATTATAAAGGATGTTGACAGTAGAAAGTTTACTGTTTTCATTTATTTGATTCAATTATCTTATGTAAACTATATTCATATGAGATTTTGAATTAAATTTTTAACCGTATTGATTTAATTGTTATATTTTAAATTATAAAGACAAACATTACAAATAATTGATGAAAAAAAAAACAATACAAATAAAAATAAAAGTATCACAACTTTATAATGGTCAAAATACAAGCACCCTTTTTTTTAAGAGCAAAATGGATGAAAAGGAAAATTAAAGATAAAAAATTAATTTACTTGATAGATTCTCAAATCTATTTATCTCGTTTAAAAAAAGAAACTTTAAAAGTAATAAAAGAAATATTGAATTTTGGGTGGAAAGTTAACAAATTTGGGGACTTAGAATCATCCTACATAATCAAAATGTTCAAAGTCATCAAGGCAAAGACATTGGTATCATTTCATGACTTTGATAAATGGGGAGGGAAAAACAAGTCAAATGTGGGCATAATTTCCTCAACTTTTCTCAATCCTTTACCTAAAATAACTACCAAATGGATAGTGTCTGAAATTCATTGGATCCAAGTAAATTAGGTCCTATATCACTCACTCTCCTATTTTCCAACCCTTGCTATGGTTAGGTCAGCTAGATTTTTATTTTTATTTTATTATTTTTTTATGTTTTTTCGGAAAGCTAGAGTTGTTAAAAGCTAAGAACTATGGATGGTGAACTATAATTATAAGCTCAATAAAAAAAGGCCGACCCAACTTCAGTCCTCATCATATTTTCATATGTGAAATTTTTTCTATACATTGAGTGGAAAAAATAATGTGAAACTCGTAGAGTAAAATAATAAATAATAGCGATAGTAATACCTCATATTGTAATATTGAAAAGTTTATCCTCTCTAGTGTCTAGTCGAATCTTGTATATTATAGATCTTACACCACAGGTCTTTTAAATCAAAAATGTAAAAAATATATAGTTACCAAATAATTCTATTTTTAAAAGGGTAAAAACAAAAAATGAAATGATTTTCAAATAGGACCTTAAATTTTGTGTTTGTGTTTAAAAATATTAAAAAAATAATTGGGTTGAATCTTTCCCACTTTAGTGAAATTAGATAAACCAATCTCCTTCATCCAAATTATTTCATCTGAACTTTATATTTCTTTTACTTGCATAGAACTCAAGCTGTTCAAGTTGATTTCTTCAATAAATATTAGTAGAACTAAATACTCTGGAAAAAGATGCCAATTCATTGATCAAATGAAGTCAATGCTAAAAAAATTATCCCAATCTTCCACATTAACAGGCGTTTATGTTTGTTGACTATATTGCTAGGATATGAATGAATGGCCTGTGATCAAACCTTTGCCATCATATGGTCATGGAAGAGACACTTCAGGTGGAAGGTACATCAGTTTCATATTTGGAACAAACCTCACTGATGTTGTCATTACAGGTGAATCTCTTGCTCTGTTCATCATTTTTCTGAAAATGTAATGTGAAAAATGAGTATAACCCAATTGATATCAGGAAACAATGGCACCATTGATGGTCAGGGTGCACTCTGGTGGCAGCTATTTCACAACAAAAAGCTAAAATACACCCGACCGTACTTGATCGAGATTTTGTATTCCAGCAATGTCCAGATTTCAAATCTAACCCTGCTAAATTCTCCAGCTTGGAATGTTCATCCTGTTTACAGCAGGTAATCAGTTATTTCAGCAGAAAATTTGTGTAAAATTCAACTATTAACAGATGGATTCACTTGCAAAATTATACAGCAATGTTCTAATCCAAGGTATCACAATCATTGCTCCCGTTAAATCCCCAAACACAGATGGTATCAACCCAGGTTTGTCTTAAAGCATTAAAACTTCATAAGGAAGATGGAGTGTTTTTTTTATCCATCATGAAAAATCAATGGCTTATGTACTTCGCAGATTCCTGCACAAACGTTAGAATTGAGGATTGTTACATAGTTTCTGGAGATGATTGTGTGGCTGTCAAGAGTGGTTGGGATGAGTATGGCATAGCATTCGGATGGCCCACTAAACAATTAGTCATCAGACGGCTCTCATGCATCTCGCCAACAAGTGCGGTCATCGCACTGGGAAGTGAGATGTCGGGTGGGATTGAAGATGTCAGAGCTGAAGACATCGTAGCCGTTAATTCTGAATCAGGCGTCAGGATCAAAACTGGCATAGGAAGGGGAGGATATGTAAAAGACATATATGTAAGAAGAATGACAATGCATACCATGAAATGGGCATTTTGGATGACTGGCAACTACGGGTCCCATGCTGATAAAAAGTATGATCCAAAGGCAATGCCTTTAATTCAAGGTATCAATTACAAGGATATAGTAGTGGATAATGCTACAATGGCAGCTAGATTGGAGGGAATTGCAGGTGACCCATTCACAGGCATCTGCATTTCGAATGTGACAATCGGCATGGCAGTGAAGGCAAAGAAACTGCCATGGGCTTGTACAGATGTTCAAGGAATAACAAGCCATGTCACGCCTCAGCCATGTGGTCTGTTACCCGATCAAGGGGAAAAGAAGATCACAACATGCAAGTTTCCAGAGGATAGCCTACCAATTGATTCAGTTCAGTTGAAACAATGCACTTACCGATTGAGCCATGCGTGAAACCCTCCTGCTGTGTACCAGCAAAAGCTATCGAGTCAGTAAATCTGTCACTGTTAACTTAAAAATGGTTGGTAATGTCATGTATTTTTCTTTTCCAGCACAATTATAATTAATATAGAAATAATTACGAATGTACCATGCATCTATTATGTGATGTAGCTAAGGGCCATCAGGACCTGGATGTCTACAACCCATTTAATGGCAGTCTAATTCCTCTTAAAATTAAAGAAAATATGGCCAGATGTTGACAACCAAATATATAGAAAGAAAGTTAACACATTAAACCAATTCTTTGAGCTGATAGAAGTCACGGGAAGTCATCAAGAAGATAGGAAAATGAAAAAGAAAAAGACAATGAAATGAGATAAGAATCCATCCAGTGAGTACCATTCACAAACCCAGCGCTAATATACATGGCCAACTCATTATGCTCTCCCTGATATGACGGAGTTCTAGAATTCTGTTGTGTAGGTAACGCCAGGTTTCTGATTCTTTTCTATCCTTTGCTACATCAGTAAACAAAGATCAAAGATGTGAGATATTAATTGAATGGCTTATAATAATATGTAATACTATCAAAATCTTCAGCACATTGTCTTCCAAGAAGAAAATTTTCCAGAGGTGATATCACCTATTATGACAGTTACTTTTTTTAGAAAAGATAAACAAATAACAAGGTAAACTATGGAGCGGGGCATAAAAAAAATTGATTATAGGGCTACAGGCAGCCATCATTACTCTAGTATACACAACGCTAAAGAGGTTCCTAAGTTCTCAACATAAAAACAATGATGTAGATCTGCTGATGTGGTGTGAACCTTGAAGATGACAAATACTTTCCATTTCATTACCATTGCATAGTACAATATTACATGATCAAGCCAGTAAAACAGTAAGCTAACATTGAGCATTACACAGACTATATTATGACAAGCCAAACTAGATAGTATACATCTGTCAATCAAAAGATAGGAAAATAGAGGATCAAGTTCAACTCCATCACAATCGCCTAGTAGACTTCCCTCCCATTCCCTCATCAGAAAATGTTCCACTTGCCCTAAGGTTTGAAAGCAACGCATCACGTCCAGATAAAACTATGTGGAAAAATTCATCCACTTCTTTTGTAAGACGATCCACACCCTGTGAGAGTTTTTCTGACTTCCTTCTCAAATCCGAAACCAGATTTTGGCATTCTACCACTTTAATGGCATCCAGACTATCTTGGATCATGGGATGCAATTTTTTTACACACTCATCAACTGCCTCAAGATCTCTCAATACCGTAAATCTACCACTAGAATAAGTTTTTTCAATTTCCATATTCACATTTTTCTGTAAATCAGTAAAAGCTTGTGCCCAACTATATGTATCAGCAACATTCAGATAAAACAACTTTTTGGAAGAACCTGAGAAGGCAGTAGAAAAAACACTGAAAATAAATAGAGTTGCCACCTTCACTCCATACATTGCATGCATCAAAACCTTGCCTTTGGATGCTTTCTTTACCTTTGAAAGATCAATTGATTCCTCGAGACCTTCCAAAATCGTGCACTGGTCTTCAACTCTAGGTGTTCTGGAGGAAGTAAGTTGACTCCACCTATCTAAAGAAGAACGAGCTTGAACAAACTGATCTGAAGATGTAGATTCTAGATTGTGCAAGGCACAACGAAGTATCAAATGACCTTGATTCAACTGTGAGAGTTCAGAGCAAAAAGCATTGCAAATGTCAAGCAATTTCACACTGATGCCCAAGTACATGTCTAACCATTTCTCATCCCAGTCAGATACAGGGAGCCCAAGCTCTTTTATAAGGATTTTTACATCATTATGAGTCTCGCAAAGCATATTCATTGCTGATTCCATCCATGAGAAGCTAAGGACGTCATTGTCTGATTTTGGAGTAAGCTTTCGAAACCTCTCTGCCAAGGAATCCTCAAAAGTTCCCAATAGAAAAACAAGTCTAGAAGACAATTTAGAACCCTTGGGTGATGGGGCACGGAAAGGATTTCCGAAGGGAAAGAAGTGTCGGTGCACCTGCAGCTCTTGTGGACGGCTCATTTTATAAGATTCACTACAAAATGCATAAATCCAAGGTTAAGTTTTCATTTGGAAACAAACTCATCATATCCATCAAGCATTCAGTAATCATATTGAATGTCAAGCAAAAATTGTTTAACAATCGCTTTTCAGATACAATGAAGCACAAAGAATCCTCAACAAGGAATCGTAGCATGCCCAACAAACATCTGGATTGAGTTTTCATCCTTAAAAAAAATAGGCCACGAGTGCAAAACACTGGTGAAACAACAGGATACAAAAATAACAGACAGCACCAAACTTCAAAGAAGCCAGCATATGAAATAATTATCCTTGTAAACAAAAACCGGGTTAGGGCGGACTACCCATGATGGGAATAAAAAAAACAAAGCATAAATTGGAAAATGTGCAAGAAATCTCAATATATGAATTGTTTCATCATTCGCTTACAACAAACTGATGGATAAACTCCACCCATGACATGTTACAATGCTTAACATTATTTTAACCCAAAATCCCAGAGAAATCTTGTTTAAAAATTAAAAAAGCAAAATGTCAGATATTTCCCAATCCCAAAAAAAGTAACATGAGTATCGAAAGTTTCAATCCTATCTCCAACACTCTTCACGTTGATCAATTCCTAAACTAGTATCAATGAATTATCCTTAGATCTTCAATATTTGAACCAGCAAAATCACGCAACAGCTCTTCATTCAATTCAAATCTCCAAAATTGTTCCGAGAAACAATTTTTACCAAAAAAAAAAAACCTAAATGATGTACTTAAACTAGCAGATTCGGGTCACATCTAAGAAAACTACAAGTCAACGAACTTGAAAAACATCAAAAACAGAAAAGGAACTTACCAATTCGTAGATCTACGAATATAAAACCATTTAGACCAAATCGAATGAAACAATCTTCATGCGATAGATTCCAAAAAAACTAGAATGAAAAAAAATGAAAGAAAAACCCTAGATAAATCAAGATCTTAACGATCTGCTATTACAGAAATAACAATAGAAATAAAATTGATCGATTCAAAGAAAAAAGAATTGGAATTTCCGTACCAGATTCAGAAACCTAATAAAAGAAATGGAAATTTCCAGGAAATTATCGCAGCCAGCAAAACGTTGAATTTGTGAGGTTTAGGAAAAGATGTGTTTTCTAAATTGGATATAAAGAATGTGATAGTATAACCGAGAAGGTATGTAGAGGAGAGCTCACAGACGAAACGTGGAGAGATATGATTGGAGGTTGATGCAAGGGCGAGGAGATTTTTTGTTCGTGACTGACGTTTGGATTTTTCTTCGGTTTTAGTATTTTGTTTCTTTAGCGGAATGCTAAAATAACAGCGAATTTGCTCACAGACAGAATGCTGGAAACGTGGCGGATTTTGTATGGCCTTTGACTGATGAAGGAAACATCTAAATGTGTCCGTTAAACGTAAACATATTCCACGGATTGATGTTTTTCTTTCAAAAAAATTTTTGATAGACGTTGTGGATTTTCCGTTTATTAAGATAGATTTCAAATTAATTATTTTTCTTTTACGTTGAGTTAGGTTAGGTTAGGATGATTTTTAAAAAAATATTAAATCAAATTAGGTGAGGAGAGACTCAAACATTCTATTAAACAGATTTTGTTAAGTTAGGATTTTAAGAAAAATAATGAGTTAAAAAAAAAACTTAAAATTTCGGCAGCCAAATTATCCTTTTTAAGGGCTTTTCAAAAATATAATTCTGTAGAAGAAAAAAAAATTAAAAATGAAAATTTTCTAGCACAAACCTCTCTTGACTTGCAAGCGTGAAATCCAACACACCTATCTTAAAAAAAAATGTTAGTTTTAAAAATTTAATTGCTATTTTCAAAAAATAGTTATTCAATTTCTCATTTTTTTAAGTGGTCAATGTTTTTAATTTTTTGAAAAGTGTCATATTCTTAGAGTATTGTGTGGGTTGGGTTTCAAATTGGCTTTAGATCAAGTAAGAAAATAAAAAAAAGTTCTTAAAAATTCTTAAAAGTTTTTGTTATTTTTTATAATATCAATTTATAAAATACTATTTTTTTTGAAAAAAAAACTCACTATAACATAACCTTGTATTTATTGACTGAAAAAATACTAGCAAAATTTCGGAAGAGATTAAATTATCACAAATGACATAATAGTTTTTTATTTTAATATTAATATATAACTAGTTAAATATTTGAAATTAGTAAAATTGTATTTTAAACTTGAGAAAGCATTTATATCCTGAAGTAATGATCAATGTGCATTTAGTGCCAACACATGTAGTGGGTGAAGAAATTTAAGAAGCATAGAAACTCTCACTTGTCCCACATTAAGGTGTAGAAGCATGAATATTCTTTCATGAAATAGTCCTTTAAATGCATTGTTTCCCTGGATTTTTTATGATTTTAAATCCAAAAAAATTCATATCATTTCTACTATTTGTTTTTATTAAAAATATTAAATCCAATATTTATTTAAAAAAATTTGCATACCAAAATGGTAGGATTTTGCAGGATTTCAAATTAAATTACCTCTCTTTCATTAACTACTCACTAGCTATTTAGAAACAAAAAGATTAAATTAGTAATATCCATACTTTATTTCATTTCCTACAAACATTCAAACACAAAATGAAAATTAAATTCATTTCAATATTCCAAACAGAATTAAGAATTTAAAATCATTTCTCATATTTTCCTCAATATAAACAGAGGATTACTTTTTTTACTCAGTAATTTAAGGAAAATATCTTTTTTATAAAAATATTTTTCGCTTTAAAATTATTTAATTGCACAATAATTTTTTTTCTCTCATTTTCAAATTAAGTGAAACTTACTTTTTAAATGTAAACAACTCAAACAAGTCCAAGTTTTGGAAATGGACAAGCAAATAATACTTCATAAGTTTGGCCCTACTAGAGCCTCCTCCTCACTTGATTCTATGAGATAAGATATTCTGTGGTAAACAATTAAATATTAAGATCTTGGACCATATTATTTGATAAAAGTAATCTTAGATTGTAACATATAGAATTGAATTCACATTGATCTAGACTCAAATATGTGATGAGATCTATTATTCTTCCAAAAAAAAATTAGAAATTGGATATCGCTTGAATTTGTCGATGAACACGCCACTTCGTGTCCAAAGATCACAATAGATAGCAAAGCTTTTCTATTTATAAATTAAACAAAATTTCTGGAGTTTGATCTGCAAATGGATACAGTTAACCAAAGATCATACACAACTTACTTTACAAATTTGACTGGAAAAAATGGCCGAAATAAATATGAAAAAAGACATAATATCTAAAAAGAATGATATTAGGAAACCTTCTATCTTCAACAAGTTACAAAAGATCTTGGTAAATAATTGCAGACCAAGCTACTCAGCTTTAAGTTTGACAGAGAGAGGCAAGTGATTGAAAGGACTATGTATGGTTACAGATTGCAGACAAACGATAGGATCGCTTCAGAAACATCCAGAGCCAGCTTATAATGAAACTTAAGGCAGCCAAGTGTGCAGATGGACAAAAACATCTTCTGTAATTGACGATGAAGCCAAAATCGGCACCTTTAGTTATTAGCCTTACTGGTCCAATCAGGATAATACAAAAGCACATGAACGATAGCTTGCAAATGAAATTGTTTCCACCAAACTTGCTGGTTGCAAGGACCACGAGCCAGAAACATACAATTTTCAGCTTTGCAATCTTGTTTGTGTTTTCTGGTTAGGTGGTCAACCAAACACTTCAGGGGCGGGTTGGATAAGCTCAGTAATAGAAGGGATAATTCTAGACATAGATGACACAAGAACTATCCTAACCAAACAGAATTATGTGCCCTTAAAACTAAAGGTAGATAGGTTGTCTCTGTGAAGTCTACAACAAAGAAAGCACGTAGAAGCCTTGTTATTTCACAGGCAAGAAAGTAATGATTATTATAGCTTCTGCTAGAATGAGACCTGAATCATTTTCAGAGTGCAAAAGCAACCAAAATAGACATGGGATCCATCTGAAGTGCGGAAATAATCTACTTTTATATAACTCTACAAGTGTCCATTGATATTTCGGATGCCATCATTATGAAAAAAAAGAATTATTTCGGATGCCACCAAGAGTGAGGTAGTAGTAGGAAAGGAAAAGAGGCTCTGCAACTTTGAAGAAATTAAATTGTTAGTCACCTAGCAAGCCAGTGGTGTTATTTCCACCTAGTTGGATTTTGAATGTTTCCACCACTGACACCTTCACTTATATTAGAAGATGTTCCTTCATCCTTCTGTTTGTTAACTTCTCTAGGAACAGCATGGTTTTGATGGTGATGACCTTGAACAGAGTGAGAAGAATCCTTCCCGACCCGGTGCTCCTACAAATCAATAAAGATGGTTGAAGCTGGACAATTATTTAAAAGAAAAAAAGAGTGAATCAGATAGGAAACAAAGCATATAAATGCAAATTCATACATCATGAGACAGCAAATTATCTGCCTCAAGCATGTGGATGACATGTCCCATTTTTGGTCTCTTTGTTGCATCAGGATCTACGCACCGAAGAGCAACAAGCAAAACACGCTTGAGTGCTTTGGAAGGAGGTTTCTCAGGCAACTTGGGGTCAACCACTTCCTCAGATTTTCGGTCTCCAACCATGGCTTTCAACCAATCCACCAGATTGACCTGCAATTATGTCATTGATTTTCAACTAAAAAAGCAGCACTTGAAGAGAAAAGAACATAAGATGACTTTGGAGTATGAATCATATAGTCAAAATATCATGTGCAGAAAAACTGACCTCTCCTTGAGGTCTACTATAATCAACGGGGCTTCTCCCAGAAATTATCTCCATTATCAGTATTCCAAAGCTATAAACATCACTCTTCTCATTCAACATTCCAGTGCAGGCATATTCGGGTGCAACATAGCTATAGAAATCACAACATGACTTTCCATCTTCCGGACCACAAAAAGTAAAATTGATTAAAGAAAGAAACTGACCCAAATGTACCCATTACGCGGGTGGTCACATAACTCCTCTCAGAACAAAGAAGCTTGGCAAGCCCGAAATCAGATACTTTAGAATTCCATTGTCGATCAATTAGTATGTTGCTTGATTTCACATCACGATGGACAACCTTTGGTTCAAGACCTTCATGAAGATACGCTAGTCTAAACAATAGTACAAAAACTTACATGAATGGAACTGCATGCTTCAATATAAACCGGTAGCTAAAACCTCAATAATATAAATACATACCCCTTTGCTGTTCCCAGTATGATGTTCACACGAATTTCCCAAGTCAAGGGGCTGACATTCCCAACATCACCATGAAGCCATTGGTCTAGATTTCCATTGTCAACGTACTCATAAACAAGCATTCTAAAAGATAATGAAAAAAAATCATAAATTTCATTTACAGCAATAAAAACTTACAAGAATTTATAGAAAATGATCATTACCTATATGCACCCTCAACACAATATCCCAGCAACCTGACAAGATTCTTGTGTCTTACTCGTCCAATTGTTTCCACTTCCACCTTGAACTCCCTCTCAGCTTGACCCCTGATAATTAACTGGTCAACTTCCACAGTACGTAATTTTTAAACCAAGAAAACAAGGCAAATCTACAATGCATTTTTTCAAATGTTACATTACAAACTATGATGGGGGGATTTCAACCAACGGCAACAACTAACAGGGAAAGAGCATTAACATCTGACCCCATACGAGCTTCGCTCAACTGGGGAGGTTAGGGAGCACCAACACCTAACCAGTTGAGCTATGCTCAGATCGTCGGCAACCGGATGAACGCATTTCTTTTAAAACCGACTTCCAAAACACTCACCCCTGAGTTTTCTCCATGGCCAAAGAATCATTTTTTAGTAGGAAAGTACAAGATCATAAAAGATTTAAAAAAAAAAAATCAATGATCCAACAAGATTACCTGTTATTCAAGAGATTTTTTACAGCAATTTTGGTACCATCACCTAAAACACCTAAATACACAATCCCATATCCACCTTCTCCAATCACATTCTCTTCACACAATCTATTAGTAGCTGCCTCAAGCTCTCTCAAAGTATACCATCTTCCCCAACCAAGATGAGAAACCTCAGGCCCAACAGTCCCAGATCCAAAAGAAGCTGTTTCACTCACAGTTCCTCTACTTTCTCCACTTGAAGCTCTATCTGAGAAAACTACACGATGCTCCAATTTCCCGATCTCAACATGAATTTCCGGCTGAAGATTCCGGTGATGATCCGGATGAACAATTTCCTGGATCTCTTTGGAAACAGCAGGAGGGGAAAGATTATTGGTGGATTTTGGGAAACGGGTTTGATTCTTATGGCGATTTCGTTTACGAGAAGTGAGGCAAAGAGAGAGGAGGAAAAGGGCAAGAACTATTAGGGCACCAACTAAGATTCCAATTACAACCCATAAACGAAGACCGAAAATGGAGGTTGGTTTTGAAAGTTCTGTATTCACAAATGCAGCATCATAAACTGACATTTTCTCTCTGAAATTGATGGAAAAAAGAGAGTTATTAATGGAATCAAATAAATGGGTTTGAAGGGGAAGGACTCATCGGAAAAAACCCAGATGGCTGAATTTATCCGGCGAATCTGAAAAGAGGAGAAATGGAAATGGAATCGAGGAAGAGTGAAGAAGTAAGAATAAAAAAATGGCAGCTTTTAAGCTTTGAGCTTTAAGAGAGAGAGAGAGAGAGAGTGTATGTTCTAAAAAGGGATTCTGTACTTAACACAATGGAGAGTGGGTGGGGTCCCTTTACTTGCTACTTTACATCTTCTCCCTTTGCTTAGCTGTCCAAACCAATCCAAGAATATTTATATAACTTTTTGAGTTGATTTTTATTTTTTACATACAAAATAATTAATAAGAAGAATTAAAATTCAAAAAATTTGAAGTGAAAAAAAAAAACACCTATTATCTAACTCAAAACTCCTTAAATATGAAATTCTAGTTATTGCACTATATTTCTTTTTTTAGTTTTTTCTTTACAAAGGAAACAAATTCATTGTTGTTTTTTTAGTTTTGTTGGCATAATTTACACTTTTGATTTGCTTCGTCTCTCCTCAACCTTATTGAAATTGAGTATTTTATAATCCTACCATTTAGTTGGTAATTCGTTTTTCTTCAAGACTTTTAGATTATCTACTTCTATATTTTTAGACTACGAGAAATACATATCTCTTATTAGGTCGATAACTACTTTGAGAATAAATAGAATGATCTAGTGAAATACTGTACTCAATAACTTATTGAGAAGGAATTAAAATAATTTTTCTATATACATAATTAAGTTTATGGTATCTTAAATAAGAGAAAATTATATTTTTTAGGTTGAAATTTGAAATTCTCAGGGATATAAAATTACTATGGATATTTATATGAATTTAAATGGTCAGAAACATTTTAGGAAATTAAAGTCGTCTACAACTCAAGTTTTTATTTAACTTTTTCTCATAAATAAAATAAAATAATATTTTATGATAATAAAGGAAAATATCTGCATAAGTTGATGAGATCTAACCTTTATTCATAATTAAACATAAATTTTTGGGATTTTTGGGTTATGATCCAATGATATGAGGTGAATTGTAAAGCATTTGATAAAAGGCAATATTAAGAAGACCCCACCGCCCAAATAAAATGTTGGCTAGTTAGTTAATTAACCAAATGGCCCAAAAATGCCCATTCATAGCTAATTGCTTTACTTAATTGAGTGCATTTTTGACTTCTTGTTGGAAGAAGATAAAATAATGTTTGGAGATTTTCTGTAATGTAATCAAATATCTTAATCATGAACTCGTGGAAAGTAGAGCCCTAACAACATCAATTATTGAAGGGGATTAATAGGAGTTTTATTGTTTAAATATCTTGATTTGGTCAAATTTCATGAACAATTTAACCTAATCGTAGTTCATTAAGAACTTACTTCTAAATATTAAATCTCAAACTTTGATTTTTTTTTTATTCTTTTTAAAAAAAATCAGAGTGAAATTCAAATGAGACACAGTGGTTTTTGTCAGATGCATGAACACCCCTTGTAGTTTGAAAATGACAAATCATACTCATGTATTTCTAAATTATTCCAATGAGACTTCCTCTCTTCAACGTCATTCATTTTCTTTTAGCCATAACTTCTTCGTTTGAACTCTGATTTGGATGATTCAAAATGTTTTGGAATTCTCATTTTGGGTTATACGTTATGGTTAGTTCAAAACTTCTAAATCATCAGTAATCAAAAAGCGTTAGTGGTGTAAATCATAACTAGTATTTTGATGATAATAAACTCTTTTATTTATTAATGATTTTGAAATTTTAAAGTGACCATAACGTAGAACTCGAAACGAAGATTCCAAAATATCTTTAATCATCGAAATCAGAGTTCAAACAAAAAAGTTATGGCTAAAAGAAAATTAATGACATTTGTCTCATTACAATAATTTTGAACTACAGGGTGTGATTTACCATTTTAAAACCACATGCGGTTTTCATGTATATGGCAAAAACCACAAGTGTCTTATTTACATTTTACCTTAAATTTTATTATACCTTTAAAATTTTGTTCGATTTCATTTTTTTTGTGAAAACTTCATCATCCATATTTGGTTCAATTGCACGTCTAAAATGTTTATCTGGACTGGATCAAAGTTTAAATAAGAAAACGATGAAAATAAAAATAAATAAATAGTTAAATCAAACAAAAGGTAAAGTAGTACAGAAAAAAATAGAAAAACAAAATGAAAAGGAAAAAAGAGCAAAAAGTTTTTAACTTTGCCTTTCCTTCACATATTAATTATATCATTCCAAATTGAAGAAAAAAAAGTTAATTTTATGATTTATCATACCCATAGACTAGAGCTGTTAAAATTATTATTTTCTCCAAATAAAAATGAGTCTTCTCTCTTTTAATATGTAATATAAATATCTAAATGTAAAAAAAAATGTCATCACAAAAGGTATAAATTTATATTTTACAATCAATATCTCATAGAATTTAGAAGTAATAATAAAAAGAAATTAATTTTAGAAAAAATTATTTTTACATGTAGTTGTTAGTATAGACATTAAAAAAAATATTGAAACTTAAATAAAAGAACAAGTTAAAATATATATTTCATCCCGATAACGAAATAATACAAGATATATATTATATTCAAAGTTTTGATAAAAGTAGTTAGGAATCTATAGAGTGAATATTTCTTTTATACTACATGAACCCATGATACCCATCTCATAGATTGAAAGATCCACAATTGCTTGCTTTTCTGTCAAAGCAAAAAAATGGATGATGAGAATGTGCAAGTGATTAATAGAATCTTTTTAAGATGATAAAAATGAGTGAATACAAAGGAAACTAAAACTTAATAAAATAACAGTAATAGTGTGCCATAGTGGGAGGGGAAGTCTTGGAGGGGTTGAGTGGACAATTTCTCAATGGGCTGGAATTCTAAGAAGATTTGCTGTTTGGTTTTGGTTTTTATGACAGCTGTATGAGTGACAAAATCATTATATCCTAAATTTCAATCTTATTATTATTTAATATCCTTTTGTTAGAGAATTTTATTGGTCCCAATTCCAATTTGATAGGTTAGAGTTCTATACAAGGTTGGTTTTTTGTTCTGACAAAGTTGTGTTGCAAAAAAGAACCAAGGATTTAAATTCAAGTGAATTGAGAAAAAATTACTTGGTTATTTTGACTTACATCTTTATGAATTTAGTAAAATAATTTGTGTAAAATTGACACTTTTACGGAAAAAATTATTTATATCTATTCGGTTGAGCTATACAGAGAAATAAACACCCATTTTTTTATTTTATTTTTTTGAGATTTAGTAAACACCCAATTATAACTTGGATAATTTTGTTTTACATTGATTCTATTTTTGTATATCTTATCTTAATACAAACATTTAAATTGTTAAACACAACCATAATAAGTATCAAATATGGCCGTCATCTATAAATGCTTCTACTATGTAGTTTTAAACATTTCTATTTAAAAAAAAAGTAAGTTACCATCTTAACCCATGATATGGACTAAAAAAATCTCTCCCCTCTCAAATATATAAAAAGAAATTACTATTTTAATCATTGACTAAAAAAATCTCTCTACTCTTAAATAAAGACAAGAATTCATAGACATAGAAATTGAGTGTAGGAGGATCTCCTCCCAAATCAGGGGGCAAGTATTCTCCAAATTCTAAACAGGCCAACTATTTCATGTTCTAACAGCTCTGGCTTGATCTCCAATTTCCAATGCAATGAATATTCATTTTCTAATTCGTGTCAATATACGTAAGACTAAGAAGAGAATGCCGGAGTTTGAAACAGTCCACACCAAGCATTTGAATTCCTTTGTAAAATAGAAAGGATTGCAGGCTTTTGAAACAAAACAACATAATACGTTAAGAAATATTCAGATTACAACGAAAGTATACTGAAATTCCATCTGTCGGATTACAAACAACCCACCCAGCGCTGCCACTTGCTTAATACGTTAAGAAATATTCAGAAATCAAATCAAAAGAAATATTGGCTATTAAAAAACACTTTTTTTAATTTAAAAACAAAATGCTCATCACACGACAGCGCATCAAGAAAATCTTTACAATAATGGAGGATGATATCATATGCTCAAACTCCAATTTATCGTTTTAAACTTCTTTAATATATATACACATCGGATTATCCGAAAAAAGGACTTTTATGATTAAACCATAAACCATTTATGAGGCTTAAACAAATCAGCCAGCATTTATAAGGTTAAAGTGTTTACATATTAAAAGGCACCCTTGGGACTTTAAAAAAAATTACATAATCTTCCCCTTCCCGCTTCTGTTTTATAATACTTTCAAAACAAACAAACAAGAAAATATATATACAATAGACGGATTAACGTTTTTGAAAATATACTCCAAAAGATTAAAAGGAGATTCAAATCAAAAGCAACATCTTCTCGAGATACCAGAAATTTGAAGGCAATGAGCAATAAATCCAAAAATTGTCGAACAAAACTTGCACTGTACTTTATATATTGAATTACCTCAATTGAAAATTACACTATTCTCCAAGATTGTTGAGCCAAAAAAGAAAAAAAGAGTTTTGATCGGGGTAATAAAAGGCTACAAATATCTAATTCAACTAGTTTACTTCCTTTCTTTTCTCATAACCTTCACAGTGATCAATAACAAGAGAAGGGGAAGAACAGAAAAACCTTTTTTTGAAGAACCGGGACAAACCCCCTTTTCCATCTTCCCAACCCCTTGCCACAGAAAGTCGATAAGGTAGTGTAGGACGTGAAATTATCTGTGCCAAATATAACAAAGTGAACGAGGTCGCACATATTAGTCTTCTTTTTTATCATCTTGGTCAAGTGCAGCCAATCTTTCAACCAGAGGTGGATGAGAATAGTGGTATGCGGAATACCACGGATCAGTATTCATGGCGGACAAATTTTCCTCCTGAAATGAAACTTGTATTAATCCCACTTGCAAATAGCCTTATCATCAAGGTTTAAGAGAGCATAGGAAAAGAAGTTAGATACAGACTTATTATGCATGCATACAATTACAAATAAATACACAACATTACGAATATAAAAACACAAATGCTATGCTAAGTTATTAATTACCCTAATCATCTTATCTGGAAACAAGGGGAAAAGAAAGAAGGAACTCGTGAAATGCTGAAATGGCAGTTGTACAGAAGGGAGATAGATACAGTCAAAAGTCAGATGTTATAGGTCAGGTCCACTACACAATATTGAAAGAGTAGATAAATCACCTGTAGTTTGACGAGACCAGCACGGAGAGCTGAGGTATAACCGAGTTTCTTCGCAAAAGCATCGGCCTGCATTAGCCAAGGAAAGGAAAGGTATTAGAAGAATCCAAACTCCCCTAGTGAATAGTGGTAGCTTAAGATAGTGGAATTGCAGTGTGCAGGTATTTCACAATTACCTGGAACTCAAATGATCGGCTCACAAGGTTAAGACCAAAACTGACTAGGTGCTGGAGAGGTATAACAGTGTGCTGCACATCCAAAAGCAATGTAAAGATAGATAATGCAATTCTCTTCAGGATAAATTCACTCTATTTTTTCACTATTTACAGTATTTTTTGAAACAACCTATTTACACTATTTTAGGTTTTTATACTGCATCGTAATTAGTTTCACACTGCAAAAGAGTTCCCCCCCCCCCCCTTCTTTTTGTGGGGGATGGGGGGTACAGAAATTATTATCATTCATCAGTTCGTAATTGAGCAGAAACACATCATCAGAATTGACTTAAATTTGTACAAATTTGCATGTCACAAGGTCCTAACACGAGTTATGTACATTGATTATAAATGGGGGAGGAAAAGGTAATTGCAAAAAATAGGTGCTCTTAATTCAATAACCCAATTGTAGTAGTCACAATTGAACCATGTATAATAATTTATACAAGAATGATTCACCGCCACACTTCAAAACGAGATAAAAAAAATGGACTACTGGAAGTTGCAGATTTTGTGCAAGAGAAAGAAGAGCTTGTAAAAAAATGCAAGAGAAAGAAAAGAAAAGAAGAAATAAGTTGTTGGTAAAAGCAAGCCTCATTTGTCAAGAAATATCCAATCCCTATTAAATCCCTATTAAAACCCAAAGAAAATGTTCACATTAAAGAAAAAGGAAACAAAAAGAAAAGAAACTAACAATTGCATAAAATGAGGCAATAGTGAAAATCAGGAAAATGTATGAGTGTTATCTTGTGAAGCAAAAAATTAGTCTAAATTTTTTTTGCAATAGACGCATGGATATATAGTAAAAAGGTGAAAATTCTCAATAACAATAGAAGACACTCAGCATGTCAACCTTAGATATATATTTCAACAAACATTCTGTTTTAACAATACCTGAAATATGATGAGTCCAATAAGTACTGGTTGAGTATCAAACCCAAAACTCCGAAACAAATCACCAGAGTTCCTCACCAAGGTATATCCCCCAAATTGCAAAAGTGTAAGAATCTGCTCACAAACATTTAAAAAATGAGCCTCCTCAAACTTAAATAGCATAATGCTATCATTAGAAATAAAAATATTCAAGAGCAGCTTTTTTAATCTGCAATTCCATAACCATAAAGAGAATATAAGATAATACACAATACTAAGCAGCACCACATCTAGCCTTTGATGAGCATAACAAGGAGTTAGCAGCTTGCAGTGCCATGTTTCAATACAATAACATAAAGGAATAGCTATTATCTATCTAATTTATAAGTTATTTCCTCCAAAACGCATGCCAGATTTGACATTATTTTTTACACGGTGTTGTAGAAAAGAGCTCTTGGGATGCAGGATGCTCTAAGCTACAAAGTTAATGATGATGAGATCATGACCACATTTCAATTATATAATGAGAGAAGAAGTGCACCTGCAAAGCAACGAATGAGTACATCGTGTGATTTAGCTTCCAATGCCCCAACTCATGGGCTATAACAGCAACGATTTCCTCATCATTTTTGCACTGGTAATCAGAATGAGCAGAAAATGTAAAGACTATTATGAACGAGACAAATGAAAAAAGGCCAAATAACGATTAAAAAAAAGGCTCAAAAGCCCATTTCATAAAGATAATGAAAGATGTACAAGTACAAAAGCAAAAAGCGAGCCCAAAAGCTCAATTGTTAAGAATAACATAAATAAGTTACAAAAAAAAGGAACAGTTCCCAATTTCGAAAATATTTCCACAACAAAATTTTGACTGACCTGTTGAATCAATGTATCATAGAGAACTATTCTCTTGTTCTTGAAGAAACCATACATGTAGGCCTGCATAAAATGTGACAATGCGATTAAGTTCAAAGCAAATAAAAGGAATGCAACAAACACCGACATGGTATTCATTATTCCCTCACGACCTAGTGACACTAGGAACATATATATCAAATATTTTTAATAAGAAATTGACTTTTCATTGACTTTCCATAAGGCCATCTTAAGTAACAAGAAAAGGAAATACCAAACAAAGGTAATCTATGTAACAACTTCAAAAGCATTATCTGAGTAGAACTCCCAACTTTCAATTAAGAATGCAGGCAAGAAATTGACAGGATTTCAAACCAAATGTAAGAAATAATTTTTTTTTTTTATAAGAGTAATAAATAATAAAAATAGGGTCAAGCTAAAATTTGGTTGTCAAGAGCCTCACATAAAAAAGTTGAAGGGTAAAATAACTTAATCTTCTCTCTCTGACACATTTCCCAAGATCCTCTCTTCCCCCTGTTGGTGTCTCCTACACCGGCGGGGTTTCCCCCTGATTCCTCCATCTCCTACGACGGTTCCCCCCTTCCTCTTGTCTTTGTTTTTTTTCTTCTCACCCTTTCTTCTCTCCTTTTTAACCATGGAACCATTAGTATCTCTGTAAGACTGTCTCAATGGCTTTCAACATAGAAAGTCGAGTTAGAATAGAAAACAAGGTCTTCTTCTTAGGACCTGATAGGGTCAGCAAGAAAGGGCGAGCCTTGTTGAGGGAAAAAAACAGAGACAATTGGCATGCTCTGTCTTTGGAGCCTCAAATGGTGGTCTGGGTACGGGATGCTCTTGATATGATGATCCATAGACCAAATAATCAAAAATTCTTCATGAGAAAGGATTGTGATAATGGAACTTGCTGGATTCAAAAAGTAACTAATAGGAGAGGTACTTTTGCAGACGTCTTTAAGGTAATGAAGAATGGGGAAAAGTCGAATTTGTTTATACCTTCTGGGGTCGACAATGATGGATGGAGAAAGTTCATTCAGCTGATTGAAGGTAAGTTTGAAGCTCCGGAGGTAGTCACATCCAAGAAAAGTGATTCTTTTATTCGAAACTCAACCTCCTTTGTGGAGGTGGTTAAGCAAGCTGACAGCAAGGGGAAAAAGATTTTAAATAATCATGGAAGGGAGCTTTTGTTAAACAAGACCAAGGTGGATGGAGGCTTGTCAGCGCCCTTGGCTTCGCAAAATACAGTAGATGGGCTCAACAGAGTTCTTGAGGACAAGAATCAAGTGATAGAGGAAGAGGTTTGTAGACTTAACCTGAAAATTACGATAGTGGTTCAAAGAAGGTGTTTTCATGATTCCTGGGGGAGAGTCTTGAAACTTATCAAGAATTTTTCGGGGGAAGATTCTTTTGAAATTAATCCTTTTCACCCTGATAAAGCTTTGCTTCTTTGCCCCAACGAAGCTGTTGCTAGCAAGCTGTGTGTTAGTGAGCAGTAGTGCTCTCTGGAAAATGTGTTTATGAAGTTTGAGTTCTGGAATACTGTGAAGCATGGAAAGATGGATTTTTTACCTTCTTATGGGGGTTGGTTAAAGATTCGTAACATCCCCCTTGTCTTCTGGTGTAGTGAAGTCTTTAAGGTGATTGGTGATAAATGTGGGGGGTACATTAAATGTTCTAAGAAGACCCAAAGTAGAATTGGGTGTTTTGAAGCGGTTATACAAGTCAAAAAGAATGTCTGTGGCTTTATCCCAGCAGAGGTGAGGGTTTCTAACTCTGAAGGGCAAGCTTTCATGGCTACTGTGGTTGCTCATCAGGACTGGAAATGGCTTGAAAGAAGATCTCAGAAGATTCATGGTGAAGTGCCCGGAGTTGCAGTGAGGAAGACCGCCGGAGATGAAAGTTTGAGACTTTCTTATCCTTTGGTTATTAACCAGAACGTTGGGTTGTCTGATGGTCAGGATCAAACATGTGACTTTTCTGTCAAAAAGGTGTTTTTGAGCCACCAACTCTGCCAACAGCCCCCATCTTTGCCTGTCACCACATTGCCAAATGTACCTTTACAGAACAGCTTTTCAGGACTGTTCATGGATCAGGAAAGTTCTTTTGAGATAGGTGGCTGTAGCAATGATACTGTTCCTGGTACTGTAGCTGAGGGGATGGATGAGGGGAGCAAAAAGGAAGCTGTTTATTTTTTAAATCAGTCCAGAAGAAGACTTGTTGAACTCAACACCATGCCCTGTCAAAAATAGATCCTGTAGCCCGTTGAAAAATGGGTCAAAAAAGGAAGTCTGGAGAAAAGTGGAAAAAAGAAAAGTGTCCAGTCCTTCAAAAAGCAAAAGCACTAATACGAAGGCCCATATTTCTTCCAAAGAAAAAAATCAAGTTCAGGTTTTTTTTAAAGAAAAAAGCATTAACCACACCACTCCTTTGGACAGTAAGATAGTCTCCGATTCTGATCCGGAGTTTTACAATTCCAGCCCTTGTGAGGATGCCGAGAGTCAGGAGAATGATCATTTTGAGACCCCGGAAATCAGATTTATGCAAAGGGCTGAAGAGGGATCTTTAGCTATTGTTGAAGAGCGTCTGCCTAAGGTGGGAGGAGGTGTTAACCTTTTTTCACAGGATAGCTTTGAGGAGATTTCAGAGAATAATTTCAACAGAGAGATTGTGGTGGTCCCTGAAGCTCAGGATTGTATCCAAGTGGCTTACCCAGACCCTATTTCTATATTAGGGGAAAAGACAAATGTAGAAGGGCAGTTGATGGGAACTTTTATTATTTTTGTGGATAACCTGGGAGAAAAAAGGATGAAACTTGATGATTGGCTCCAAGCAACAGAAGCTTCTATTGCTCCTCTTAGGAAAAAGAAATCTAAGAGTAGAAGGAAAAATCAGCTAGCCATGTACGAGGCTGATGATTCCATGGAAGAAAGATGGGAGGAAAATGAAGGTCGTGCTGGTACTTTCATAGCTGTGGTTGATTGGGGTGGTGAAAGAAGAATGACTTTGGCTAATTGGCTTCGTAGCAAGGTTGCTACAATTGTTCCTCTTAAGAAGAAAGTTTTACTGGATGTCTCCAAGAATCCAAGTAGGAGTGGTAAAGGAAAAAGGGAGCTTGTTAATTTAAGAAGTAATATCAAATACGAGAGATCAAAATACTTGATTCTCCAAAGGGACACAACGGTTGTGGATGAGGATTCTTAGTTGGAATGTTAGAGGTCTCGGGGATGCCTCCAAAAGAAGCACTGTGAGGGAGGTTATTCGTAGTAGTGATCCTGATTTGGTTATTTTGCAAGAGACTAAACTTGCTGCAATTGATAGGAGTATTGTTAAATCCATTTGGAGCAGTAGGTTTGTAGGGTGGGTTTCTCTTGATGCTTCTGGTTCCAGAGGCGGTATTGTTATCATGTGGTCTGATCCGGATTTGAGTATCTCTGAAGCTCATGAAGGTCTCTTTACTCTATCTGTCAAAATTAGTCTTCCTGATCTCTCTGTTTTCTGGGTCTCTGGTGTGTATGGCCCAAACCACAAAAGAGATAGAGCCACTTTCTGGAAGGAGCTTGCTGCCCTTGGAGGGTTGTGTTCGGGTAAGTGGATATTAGCTGGTGATTTCAATGTTATTCGATGGGTGTCAGAGAAGTCTACTGGTGGGAGGATCACTAAAAGTATGTGTGAGTTCAACCGTCTGATTGATGATCTTGCTTTGGAAGATATGCCTATGAGAAATGGGAGGTTCACTTGGTCTGATTTTAGAGGTTTCCCTGTCCACACAAGAATTGATCGTTTTTTTGTTACCAAGGAGTGGTTAAATCTGTTCCCGGATGCTAGGCTTGATAGGCTTAAGAGACTCACTTCTGATCACTTTCCTTTGATGTTGGCTACGGGTAATTTTGAGTGGGGACCTCCTCCCTTTAGATTTGAAAATATGTGGCTTGATCATAAGCTCTTTTTGGGTCAAATGGAGTCATGGTGGTCTTCTTTGAACGATAGGCATTGGCCAGGGCACTCCTTCATGTGTAAATTAAAAGTTTTGAAAGGTAAACTCAAAGCTTGGAACAAGGAGGTCTTTGGTAACTTATTCTCTCAAAAAGACAAATTGAAAAGTGCCATCGAGGAGCTGGATATCAGTGATGAAGCAGGGGTAATGAGCTCCGAACAAAGAGAGGACAGAAGTAGATTGAGAAGGGAGATTATGGATCTTATCAAGCTGGAAAGCGTTTATTGGAGACAGAGAAGCAAGTCTTTATGGCTTAAAGGGGGAGACGAGAACTCTAAAGTCTTCCATAGTTTCATTAAAGGCAGGAGAAAAAAAAACTTCATCAATCAAGTGTTGGCAAGATCCGGTGTGCTTCTCTTGAATGCGGATGCTGTGGAAGGGGAATTTGTTGATTACTTTTCGCAACTCTTCTCCAAAAAGGTGGGCAGTAGGTTTTTATGGGATGAGATCGATTGGAGCCCCATCTCCTCAAGGGACAGAGATTGGCTCACAATTCCCTTCACTGAGGAAGAAGTTCTAAAAGCAATTTCTGATTTAGGGTTGAATAAAACCCCTGGCCCGGATGGTTTCTCCATTGAATTCTTTAAAAAAACATGGAACATCATCAAGTTTGATGTCATGAAGGTGTTCCATGAGTTTTTTGAGAAGGGGATCATCAATGCTAGTGTGAACGAAACTTTCATTACCCTTATTCCTAAGAAAGTTGATGCTCTTGCTGTGAATGATTTTCGGCCAATTAGCCTCACTACCAGCCTCTATAAGATTATAGCTAAAGTGCTTGCGGAAAGAGTTAAAGTTGTTCTTCCAGATACGATATCTATCTTTCAGAATGCTTTTGTGGGAGGAAGGCAGATCATTGATTCTATTTTGGTGGCCAATGAGTTGGTTGAAGATTATAAAAGGAGAAAAGAAAAAGGGGTTATAATTAAGTTGGACCTTGAAAAGGCATATGATAGTGTGGATTGGGAGTTCTTGCTGGACATTTTTGCTCACAAGGGTTTCAATCATAAATGGTGTAGATGGATGAAAGGGTGTCTCCAAAATGCAAATTTTTCTATTCTTATCAATGGTAAGGCCAAAGGAAAGTTTGGTGCTTCTAGAGGAGTGAGACAAGGAGATCCTCTTTCACCATTCCTGTTTCTTTTGGTGGCTGACAGCTTTAGCAGACTTCTCCTTAGAAATCAAGCTAGAGGATCCATTCAAGGCTTCAAGGTTGGTAATCTAGAGGTATCCCATCTCCAATTTGTTGATGACACTTTGTTATTCTCTCATTTTAACAAAGCTAAGATCAGTAACCTCATCAACTCAGTGCATCTTTTTGAGCAAGGGTCAGGGTTAAGTGTTAATTTCCTCAAATCCTCTATTGCTGGGCTTAATCTGGAGTTAGAAGAGGTTCAATGGATTAAGGATAATGGCAGATTTATGGTAGGGGAGTTACCATTTGTTTATCTTGGTCTTCCCCTTGGAGGTAATTCTACTTCTAAACTGTTTTGGGATCCGGTTATTGATAAGATTCACAAACGCATTGCCAAGTGGAAGAATATCATGATTTCTAGGGGTGGAAGACTAACTCTACTTCACTCTATTCTTAATAGTCTTCCCACTTACTATCTTTCGGTCTTCAAAGCTCCCATTGCGGTTACTAAAGACATTGACAAGATCCTAAGATGTTTTTTTCTGGAAAGGGGCCGAGGGTACCCTGGCCGCCATCTTGTTAAATGGGAGAAAATCCCTCCCTCTATTGCTAATGGTGGGTTGGCTTTTGGTGGTTTGCGTCACAAAAATGAAGCCCTTTTGCTTAAATGGTTATGGCGTTTCCCATCCGAGCACAATCTTCTTTGGCACAAGGTAATTAAGGGGATTCATGGGATAGAACCTTTGGGTTGGTGTTCGACCATCAAGAGAAATTGCGATAATAGATCTCCTTGGAAGCAAATTTATAAGCTTAAAGAGACTATGGAGGCTAATTGTGCGTTCTCGGTGGGTAGAGGTACTTGATTTGGTTTTGGGAACAGGTTTGGCTTGGTGAGTCGTCCCTTGCTTCCTGGCTTCCCTAAGCTCTATCGTATTGCTATCCTAAAAAATCATCCGTCTGCAGTTTTTGGAAAGATCACTCAATTCGTGGGTGGTCGAGTTTAGAAGGAATCTTAAAGATGATGAAGTTGCGAGAATGGATCAATCGATTAGTCTCTTGGAGCCTCTTCGGTTAAATGATAGAGAGGATTTACGTGTGTGGATTCAGGATAAAACTTATGGTTTTTCGTGTAAATCAGCCCTCAAAACACCGTGGAATGGCAACCTTATTATCGACATCAAGTTGGTTTGGAAAGGTAATTCCCCATGAAGATTAAAGTTTTTCTTTGGTTGGTGATCAATGATGGTATTAATTCAAATCAGAAATTTCAATCAAGAAATCCTTGGATCTCACTCCAACCTAACTGGTGTAGCCTTTGCATGAACTGCTCGGAGACTACGGAGCATATTTTGTTTGAGTGTAGCTTTACTATTGTCATTTGGAGGACTTTCTTCGAGATCTTCAATATGAAGTGGATTCTTCACAAGGATCACGTCAACAATACTCTTGCTCTTCTAGGAGGCTCGATTATTCTTCACAAAAAAAAGAGTAGACTTCTATGGGATAATGGGGTGAGAGCTATTTTGTGGAATGTTTGGCTTGAGCGTAATAGAAGAATTTTTGAGGGAAAGGCTAGATCTTGGGCTGAGGTTTGGGAAGTTAGTGTGCTTAATGCCTCCATGTGGAGTGCTAATTGTAATTCGTTTGCTAATTATGCTCCTTCTATCATTGCTTCCAATTGGAATGCTTTTCTGTAATTTCCTTTTGCCTTTTTGGGGCTCTTTCATACATCAATGAAATGGCACGTTTATTATCAAAAAAAAAAAAAGAGCCTCACATTGCTATGACTTGATCTCGTGGATCCATCAACAACAAACAACTTCTTCAGTGGAAACTTGAGGGAGGAAGCAAGTTTCTCAATTTTCTCCCGGAGATCACCTTCAGGAAGCTGTTTTCCAGAACATAAAAGTGAGATGACTAAATCCTAGATGACTAAATAAGTGATAAAATTACAAAACTGAATACTTACAGGGGTAAATTTATTAAAAAGAGGGGCTATAAGGATGGGGTAAAGAGTCATCATCACAAGAGATAGAACGAACATAAATGCCCAAAGATAGATGGCAAGGTAAGGACCTCCTTTCTGCACCCGATCAAAGGTTATTATTAGTGTCCAGTATATATTTAAAAAATAAAAATAATACCCACAACAACATGCTTCCACAAAAGTAAAACTATGCACATTACGTAAGCTATAGCTGCCAAAGCTGTCAGATAATTTATAAGCTTGCCTGTACTATTATAATGATTGCAGACACAATTGGTGGGCCAAGTAAAAGAGACAATAAAATCCCTTTAACCATATCCCTGAAGAATAGCCATACTGTTTGCTGTAGAATAGATTAAATTAAGGCATTAGGATAATAACAAGTACATAGAAAAACAATAAAAAAAAATTCTAACTGCTTTTACTGGATTGCCATAGAAAAAAAGTTTCACACTAACAAAACTAGGTAAAAGCCAAAACTTAGTGAGTTAAGAATGTTTGGATGAGACTACAAACCTTATTGAAACCATGACGGGCTTCGATCACAAAAGTGGAATAGAGAGAAAATGGTAGGTCCGTGATCTGCAAACCAGTCCAAACAAATGATCACCATAAACAGATTTCAAATCAAATATATTAAATCTTCAACCCAAAAATAAAAATAATTATAACTTTCAAACCAGGCAGTCTAAACATTTTAAAATAACAATGCAAATGCAACAACTTGCACCACTTTTCCTTATGCAATAATAATACACGACATAAGATAATAAATATAGTATCACCTAACATCTGAAAGACAGCTACTCATATTAATAGAATCATTATTCCCTAAAAAACACTTCCATGTACTGCGCGCGCGCACACAGGACATAACCAAACATACTAACATATATTCATTCACCAAACATACTAACATATATTCATTCATGTGATTAGGATGGGCATGAGAAGGAAATGCAACCATTAAAAGAAAATACGAAACATTAACCCCTTGAACTACTTCCTAATTTGTAATATCGAGTTCTACCGTATGTATTTATTTTTAACAATTACGTAACATGCTCATGCATTCACAAAATATTTTTAAAAAAATATTTGGCTACTGAAAAACTATTGGGCTAGTTAAAATGTAGCGAGTGAAAAAACACATCACACATCACTAAAGTCAAGTGACAAAATGATGCAGGATGTATCTATTCTGAGTGTCTTTTCAGAAACAGTTCCCCACTTCCAGTAAGCCTACCTGTGACCAAATCATGACTCCAGCTAAAAATGCAAGGGTGTGCAGAATTTCATTCTCAGCATTAAGGCCAACAAACACCACAAACTCCCCAGATTTCTGCAGTGATTGCAATAGTGAACAATGTGAGAATATAAAAAAAAATAGTGCTTAAAGAACTCCAATAAATCAATTAGATGATGAATATCAATCACTCACCTTCCAGAACAAAGGCAATATTCCGAAAAATAGTATTGAAGAGTCCATCAGTATGGTAACAAACTCATGAACAAAATGGAAGTAGCTGACAGACAAGAGGTACAAGTTATAAAACAATTCAAATACTGGGCAATAATTTAACGTTATGAAAAGCTAAAACAAAGCTGACGTTTAAATGTAATCACCCCCATTAAAAGAGTCGGACCTTTTCTCAAGACTGTATGCCCGAGATTTTTCAAATTTCTCTTGGCTTATGACTCCTTCTAAAGTTTTAGGAAGAGTTGGCAGTTTCAGAGCAGCATGTTGCCGCATATCCAAAAAAGTCTCAAAGATATACATCAATATCATGAAACCTGAAATCAAAATACATATATACATCAGAAAAGAATCTAATCAATTACTGTTTAAAAACATCTCCAGTTTACATTCAATCAATTCATTCTAATACTTCACTACTTTTACAGAAAGTGACTCTGTTGTGTAAACAAATGATGAGTCACATTAAAATCGAACTTTTCTTCACTATCACTAAACCAACTGACTCTTTTCTAACAACTAATAAAATTTCAAACCTAACTGTGCCAGAGACTCATCAGTTCAAAATCAAGATACCGCAGTCTCGTTCTAAAAAATCAACTGATTCCTAATTCGACCTAAAATATATGTCGCTTCATTCAAAACCATTTCCGACGCCTAAATCCTTAATTAGTAAGAAAAACAAAAAGCCCTAACAAAAAAACATTTCAGACAATCAAAACAGAAGCAAAAATCCATATCAGAGTGAGACGAACAGCTCAGCGGATCTAACAGGAAGCTTAATCGTTAAGGTAACTAAAAGAAATGCAAACAAAAAAAAAACCAACCAAAACTCGAAATCAAAAACAAGAATCTAAAGACGAATATTGAAAGATTACAAAAATGAACGTAAACGATAAGAAGTATGAGAGAGGTAGAGTACCAACGACGGCTTCCATGTACGGAAACGCCATTCTTGAATGCAGAGGATGAGAAAATTTTGCTGTAGAGAAGAAATGGAAGATATTTATAGCAAAATAGTTTTTATCGGGTCTTCGGATACCCGGCCCAGTTAAGGCGTCCGATAGTCTTTCTCTTTCTTTTTCTTTTTTTTTATTATTACGTCCGATCGTCTTTCTCATTGATTTTACGGATATTGTCATACATATATATATATATATAAAATATTTGTTGTAAAAACATTATTTTAGGTAAGCCTCATCCATGAGCCGGCCCGGCCCGGCCCAGCCCTTAAATGAATGGGCTTGGGCCAGGCCGGGCCTGACAGACCTGCTCTATAAATGGCCGGACCTGACTTAAAAGGGTAAGCCCAAATTCAGCCCACGGGCTTAGACCCATGAGATAAAATGGCCCGACTCGTTTTTGAGGGCTTGGCCCAGCCCGTTCAATTTTTTATGTATTTAATTAAATTTCCATTAAATTATTAGTTGTATTTTTAAAAAATTATTTTTAACTTTTTAAACTTAAACTTAACTCTAAAATGATGGAAAAAAAATTAATTTAAATTTTTACTATTAAATTATTTATCTATATTTGTTCCTATATGTTAATTAAACTTAAATTTAACTATAAAGTGATGAAGTTAATTTATTATTTTGTTATTATATATATTTTTTATTTATAATTTATTTTATATGGAATTAAACTTTTTAAATTAAATTTATTTATCATTCTAACTTAATTTGACTATACTAGTCTTTTACCACGTGCATCGCACGTGATATTTTTTCTAACATAGAAAAATATTTAAAAGATCGAAATATTTTTTATTTGATTTTTCTATGGTTTATAAATCTTTTTCGAAATGATTTTATTAACATATTATTATGTTCTATTTAATATTTAAATTATCGTATAGTTAATTATATGCCTTTTTATATAAGACAATTTTTTTAACATCTTTATTTTTAAAATTTATAACACCAAATAAAAAATAAATTTTTTGTTCTATATACATATGTTAGTTAATTTTTGCATTTATAGATTATTTATTTCTAATTTTAATTAAAATTTAAGAAATTATATATTTTTTTCTCTTTGATTTTTAAACTTTTAAATATTTTTAATTAAAAAAATTTAAATTTATTTAAATATTATAAAATATTATACCATTACTAATTCAATAAATTATATTTTGTTGTACTTGTTTTTTTTAATCTTAACTGTTTTTTTTATCAATTTAAGTTTTTTTTTAATATTTTTTAAAATTAAAGCACCGTCACCTTTATTAAATCATTTAATATTTGAATACTTAAATATAATTTATTTTTCAAAAATTGGTGATAAATCTAAACAATCAATTCATTTTAATATCACATTCATTTTCATATGTTGTACTTGTTTTTTCAATTATTTTATAATTTGATGTTGTGATAACAATAAAAAAACCAAGGAATTTGTTTAATAAAATTGACAATTTCTTATCCAATGAAGAGAAATATTTTATTTATAAAAAAAAATATATATATTTTATTAAAAATATAAATAGTCATTTAATAGATAGTGGAGTAAAAATAATAATGACATTTTTAGTAATTTGAAGGTTTTAAAAGGGTATATATAATGGCATGTTAGTAATTTTAAGATTTTAAAAGGGGTATAGTAGTCTAAAAAAGTTTCTTAAACATCACCACTTTTATATATTAAGGATATATTTTTTTAATTTAACTTAAAAAGAGACAAACTAAAATGGATAAATAATAATAATGAAGTATAATGATTTCACCAAGAAATAAGATTTACATAATTGTTTTTTCGATAAATAATTTGCATCATTGCAATGTAAATACATCCCAACTAGGTTGGCACTTACTTATATGCATAAATCATGTGCATTTTCTCAAATATAACATATATTTATATATATTTTATAATTTTTAAAATATATATATATATATATTTTAAATAATTTTTGAATGGGCTTTGAACCGGGAGACCGGGCCTGATGGGGCCCTATGGATAAAGCCCGCGGGGCGGGCTTGGGCTCAAATGCATGATCCATATCCAGCCCATTGATTTATAGGCTGGGCTGGGCCTGGCCCTTCAACCGTTGACTTCTTCATCCGGTCGGGCCTGGGCTTCAAGTGGCTTACATGCTTTATCCATATGATGAGGCCTAACTTTAGGTTAAATTATACAAAAATATCCTAAGTCGGTGGGTTTTATTCAATTTTTCCCCTAATTTTTTTAAAGTTTTGATTATTATATCTTTAATATTTTAATTTGTTGGGGAAATTTATCTTTCCATAATACTTTTTCTATTAAGTTAAACGAAAATTAAAAGATCGAGAATGTTTTTAAAATGATATTTTTTGAAATAAAAAAGTAAGTTCACAACTAATGTACTTTTAAAAGGATCATGCTCTCAATAAAATGTATTTTTTAAATCTATTAAAAAAATTGAGTCTATAGTTAAAAGGGAAATTTCACTGGGTGGCCAGATTTGTATGCAATATTTGTAAAAATATCAACTCAAAAAAATATTTGTAAATATAGCAATTTTTATCATGTTTATCAATTATTAACAGTGATTTATGTGTTTATCAGTGATAAACTTAGTGTAAATTTATATAATTCAATGTTTATCACTGATAAACCCCATCAAAATTTGCTATATTTACAAATATTTTTTTGAGCTCTTAATTTTACAAATATTACTAAAAAAATTGCTAGATTTACAAATGCCCCTAATTAAAACTTAAAAATCATAAATAGGGCAAATTTGAAACGAGTATTTTGTACAATTTGACTTAACCTTTATTATACTGGTTTTTTTAGCACTTGCAACGCACGTGAATATTCTAATATGAAAAACATAAATATATGAACGAGATTAATAAATGGTATATAATTTTATTGTGATATTGGTAGGTGATTTTAAATTTTTAATAAAAAAATATAGCAAGGAATGGTAAAGATTTAAGGCATTCAAATAGAAAAAAAAAACGTTACAATATGGTTCTTTTTAAAGATGGAAAATTAATAAATTCTAAGAAAACGATGAAAGAAAATACAGTAATAAATTTACTCACATGTGTTTGATCTCTTGTTAAATCTTCGATTCTCCCTTTTGTTTGTTAAGTGGCGGTAAGAATTTTTCAAATAAATCTTGTATCCTCCGAGAAGTGCACCCTAATTTATATTTATAATAACAAAAAGAAAAGAAGTTGAAGATTTCTATAAACGAAACGACAATAAAAATTACATCTAACTTAAAAATAAATGTATATCAATTAATGCACTTCACTTAATTAGGAATATCAAAAGGGCATGCAATTAATTGTTTAATGTCTTTTTTTTTCAAGTAACGTGTACGTGTACCCTTTGGAACATAAGGAAAAGAAACTTTGTATTAGGAATACCTGTGCATTTTTTTCAACCTATAGCAAAATAGTTTTCAAAAAACTTTATTATATTTTAAACGAATTCTATCATATTTTTTTCAATAAATGGTCAAATAAATAGTAAAAATCATATTTTTTTTAAATAGAATTTCAATTTCAATTATTTATTATTTGAAAAAAACATTAAACGTATTCTTTCCAAAATTGTCAATAAATAGTAGAATCATAATTTTTAATAGATTTTTACAAACACATTAATTCATAAAAATTATTATTTTTTAATTAAATTGGTAATTTATAATTTATAGTTTACGAATATGATTGAAAATAATAATTTAAAAGGCTTTTTTGTGTGCTAATTATATTTTTTATTTTAATATTAATTAATATTTAAATTTTTATTCGATTTTTTTAATTATTAGTAAAATAGTTATTAATTATGAGTGATGACATTATTGAAATTAAAATGAATTATAAGGGGCTTAAAGGGAAATCAAAAGTTTTTCTCTTCAAGCCACTTTTAAGATAGTATATATAGATTTTTTGCTGGAAAATTCTTGACAGTGATTTTTGTTTTATTTTATATTTTAGTCTCCCATTGAATATTCTCAGTCATGGTGAAATATTAAATGTGACTATAGCTATTTCAATCATAATCTTTAAATATATGTTTTTAGGGGTGTTTGATATAGGGAACCAAGAATCAAAATCTGATGTTAAAAATAGAAAATGAAATGGATAATGAATAAACTTTTTAAAAACCGTGCATCAAGAGCATTAATTTTTATTAATATTTACGTAAATGATTGATTATTATACTTGATAATACAGATATCTTGCTAACTACATCTATCATTTTTTTATATTATAAACACCTGAAGTTAATTCGTGTGATTTATAGTAAAACCAGCCAGTCGTATGATTAAATTTCTATCTATTTTTAATAACAAAACCATGATATCTTAATTCATAAATAAAAAACAAATTTCGATAAACTAGACATCAAATTATATCGTATAACTTATAGTTAGTAAATGTAACAAGTGGATGTTTGTTTAATTATTTACTTAGCCAAATAATTCAACATTTACCGAGTTGCTTTAAATTGTTTCCATTTCCACCACAGCCGACCGAACGAGCTGGTTCACAATTTTGAATCATAAATGTTAGTATCTTAATTCAGATTCAAAGTATTTGAATTTAAACCTGTGTATTCTATGAACCTCCACATACAAACTCATGGTGAAAATTCAAAATAGACTTCTTAATCTCAGATTACATGTTCGCGGTCCTCCCTCTCTTTCTATTTTTTTTTTTCGCGCTTTTTGTCTTTTTAATTCTCAAATAAACGTTCATTTTTCTTAGGTTCCCTCTCATTTTGCAAAACGTTGCCCTGCTGCAAGAATGTAAAACACAAGCACCTAAGCTATGAGCCACGAATACCCACCGGAACTTACTGCCCAGCATCGTGTGGGTGCAAGAACTCCGCCGAAGCAGTGCAATTGGGGATCAACCTTTAGAGTTAAATGGACTAATCACACAAAAGAACTCCCTATAACTCCATCAAATGACATACAACTTAGCTAAATGCCCTCGATCAGGCGAGTGCAGTTTGGTTCTAGTAAAGATACAACAAATAAATTGTCGAAAATGTAAGAAGTCCTGTTTCAGTTGTTTACCTCCGTGCTCTTACCTTTGATTTAGAATCAAAATGGTGAGACTTGAGCTTCTTTTTCCGCAAAACTGTTGTAGAACTGACACTCTCTCTGAAGGGCATCCCCATGAGAGCCAATAGTTTCTGAGCTTCTTGATCTGTTTGAGCTGTCGTTACAATGCAAACGTCCATTCCCCTTGGTTTGCCAAGGGTGTCGAACCTAATTTCGGGGAAAACACCCTGGTCACCGACACCAACGGAATAATTGCCATGTCCATCAAAGCTATATGAGTTCACACCTTGAAAGTCCCTCGTCCTGGGCAATCCTAAGTTGATCAGACGATCCAGGAAGGAGTACATCACCTATGAATTTAGTCAAACAGGCAGGAAACATAAGAAGTGAATCATTCGGATCATTCAAGATCATAAGTAGGTACTGTTTTCAAATTTCAAGACTTAATACATGAATGTTAGCAGCCACACCCACAACTTCTTCCATTTAATAATGCTAGACCACATCTCCCTTCAAATTTTTATATATTTTTATGTTTTTTCTCATCCACTAAGAATTTTGGCAAAAAAAATCGGTACACTTCACGTGTACTTTGATGATAAGTTTGTTGTATCGATATCTTTTGGGCTTTTGCACCCGTTTTATTCAATTATCTCAAAGGATACAATTCCTGATGTCATCATCCAAAAGAACTGCACACACGAATCACGTTAAAGCATATAGAGAATATCAAAGTAATAATCTATTTACAAATATAAGAAAGATGTAATGAAAAAAGAAAACATCTGCATAGTATACAGATATAGAAGAACAGGACCAGAGACCAAAAGATACTGCCCAATTCAAGACATGCCGAGCTAAGCATCACTGAGAACTGGAATAGAACCCAAAAGATCAACAAAAAACATTTACTACTTGAAGTTTTCCAAGATGAACAAACAACACTCACTTTTCCTCGAAGAGTTGCAGCAATCCCAAGTGGTTGACCTTCCCTGATTTTGAAGGTTGCAATGGCCTTCTTTGCGCGTGTCTTCACAGGTCGCTGTCCTGTAACGGCCGCCAGCTCATTCATTGCAGCTTCCAGACCCTTTGAATTTTGTTGGGCATCTCCAATACCACAGTTCACCACAATCTTTTCAATTTTCGGAACCTAACAGAAAAATGTACAAAAAAATGAAGGGAAATCAGCTGCCAAATGTTTGAGAGGGAAAAGAAAAAAAATATATAAAAACCAACATTATTTGAGGTCCATTAATTTGAATCACAACCATAAAATGAAAACTCGAACTTAAATCTAAGAGAAAACAAACAAGTATAGTAACATACTACTGCTCCCTTCAAAAGAAATTCCGGGGTAGAAATTTGAATTCAGTCTGAGTCTGCTCATTACTTAATTCATCAACGTCCTTGTCTTCCATGTGTGTATTAATAATGTGGGCATCCATCTCAAAACCAATTGGTAATGAGAGGAGTGGCCCTTAGAGTTTATAAATGTTATGAGTTTCCTACATCTTTCCGATGTGGGATTCTCAACATGCCCCCTCAAGATGGTGCCTCTTTTGGGCTCACCATTCTTGGGTCGAATCCCATTTTTGGATCGAATGCCCGTTTGGGCTTGTTGGGCTCTGATAACATATTAATAATGTGGGCATCCATCTCAAAACCAATTGGTAATGAGAGGAGTGGCCCTTAGAGTTTATAAATGTTATGAGTTCCCTACATCTTTCCGATGTGGGATTCTCAACAGTGGGTCTAGTTATACAAATATTCCTATACCCTCCATTCAAAAGAACTTAGGGTGTTTGGCAGAAGAGGTGAGTTTGGATCGGTTATGCTTCATTAACTCAGCCCATACTTGTAAGGTAAATTGGATTTTAATACTTACACTCTCGTTACCCTTTTTTTAACTCGTGGATTTAAAACAGTATAAATGGTTACTAATACAAAACCACCCCCAAAAAAATAATTATTCAAAACATAAACTTAAAATACATCAACTCAGATATCCAGACACGAACTACACAAATCCAAACTTTACAATTTACTCAAATTAAAACAGTACAGAGTGTGAGTTTATTAAACTCCCAAGATAATTCACTAATACAACACTCAAACTCAAACTCGCGAACCAAACAAAGCAGGCAACCTCGAGTTTCAAAAACTCATTTCCAAACACATCAACACATGCCTCCGAATTCAAACTAACCAAACCCTCCTACCAAACAACCACTTAGTTAACTAAGGCAATCTATAGTTTCCAATGTCAAATCCCAAAGTTCGAAAGGAAAAAAAAAAACAAAATCAAAACAAGTTCCAATTCTCAAGCAATCAAACCAAACAAAACACATCCAATGCTAAAAAAAATCCCTCATCAATTATGTTCAATAAATTAAATAATCATCTACAAATCTCTTTCGCTACCTGATGGATATTAGTATAGGAAAATTCATCCATAAGCACGGGCACGATTTTCTCAAGGTAATTGGTTTTGAGCCGATGGCTTTTCTCAGACTCGGTCTTCTCCACGAGCACTATAGCACCACCGGCGGAGGCCTTCACTCTCACAGCCGAACCAGCTACATTGTTAGGGTTTCCGTACGAAAATGGAGAAGAAAATTGAGCTGATAAGAGTGAGCGGTGGCCATGAAACGACGACGTTGCTGAGCTTAGCAGCGAAGGAGACGCCATTGGAGTTCGTGGAAATGTAAGGATTGGAAAGACCGGTTTCAGCTGAAGGAGATTGAGCTTTATTATTATTTCTAATGGTCGTATATACCCTTATAATTTAATGTTATTTACCAATGTGCCATAGCTAGAGGTGTTATGTTTTTTTTTTTGTAAAAATGAGAGAGGTTAAGGATAATTTCGTTATTTCTGGTTTCCCGTGAAAGAAATGGGATAAGGAGAGCTCGCCTCGAGGCCTTGTCCATGATATTGACAAACGGATATAACCAAATATTCGCTCAACAAAATATTTATAAATATAAAAATGTTTTATTAGGTGAATTGGTGATAAATACTAAATTACATATTTTTATATTAAGTTTATCATTGATACACATTAATTATTATTAATCATTGATTAACATAATAAAAATTGTCATATTTGTAAATTCTTTTTAGAGTTTATATTTTTATAAATATTGTATCAAAATCTGCTACCCAATAAAATTTTCAACCTATTTGTTTCATTTTTTTAAATAACCCTTGTTTTAACCCAAAATAAAATAAAATCAAAACATTCTATTTTTCTTAAAAATATTGGTGACTGGATTAAAAAAAAGTACTCATCTCAACATATTTTTTTTTTCTCTTTCAAAATCTAAAAATATTGTTAAAAATGTAAAAATATAAACTTCAAAACATATCAAGGTATATCCTAGAACATGACCCACCGTAAAAATTATTTAAAATTAATGGATTATAAAATTTTAGAGGTGACAATCATGAATTATAAAAGTCAAATAATCAAAAATACGATTTCTTTAATATATATATATATAACTCTAAACTATATTTAAAAATGCACACTTAATTATCTGTTTCATGAAATCAAAATCTAAAAATATTGTTAATGTAAAAATATAAACTTCAAAACATATCAAGGTATATCCTAGAACATGACCCACCGTAAAAATTATTTAAAATTAAAGGATTATAAAATCTTAGAGGTGACAATCATGAATTACAAAAGTCAAATAATCAGCGATACGATTTCTTTAATATATATATATATATATATATATAACTCTAAACTATATTTAAAAATGCACACTTAATTATCTGTTTCATGAAAAATATCAATACCAACGAATTGACTTGACTTTGGTGGATAATAGCTATCACATGACTAAAGTTACTTTCACGCTATAAATGACGTTAACCAAGAAAAAATCAGGTAGAATTGATTAGAAGAATAGTTGTGGCAAATTTGGTATCAAAAGTATAATAAACATTTCCAGAGGGATAGCAAGACAACCTTTAAAAAACAAATTCCTACGAATACAAAAAAAAACTTATCCCCGATAACAAAATCATGACTCCCATTAGTTGCTCCATTCGTATTAACTTTAAGAAAATGGTTAATAATACAAATTGTAAAAAAAAAAAACAACTCAAACCACCTTTAAACTACATGAATAGCTATAACTACACAAAAATATTTCAATTAAGCAATTGTATCCCTAATCCTATTTGAGTGAAGGAAAATCAGGCTATTTTATTATAAATATTGACAATTATGTTATATGAATCTCCTAAGTATTCAAAGAAGAAAAATGGGTAGAGTGAACAAGAACAAAATTATAAACCATAAAAAAATTAACAAACACAACTCTTGAAAAATAACCTTATCCAATCACGAAAATATTCACACCCAGTCACGTGTTGCTACTAAATTTATCTCAATGGAAAGATAACGAAAAATTGATGAAAATAGATAGCTTACTTAAGCAAATCAGAGTCCAGATGAGAAAGTTATGGCGAAAATACTCCGTGAGATATTCTTTAGGTGATAATGGGTGAAAATGTCATAAGTAAGGTATGATTTGTGGTTGAACCAAGATCAAAAATATGAATTTAGGGCTGAAACACGATTTTCAATAATGAAAATACTAATAGACTAATTTAATTATGTATAATATATTGAGTTTTTTTAAAAAAAATATTTTTGATTTAAAAAACATGTATATTTTTTTTAATTAAAAAATATTTTTTAATTTTATCTTGTTCACTATAACCTACTAAAATACTCATAATATTTATTTTTTTCTATTAGAAAATACCAAATAGCACAAAATTGGAGAGGGTTTAATTAAATGTCAATGACAAATGCCAATGTTAAATAAAGGGGAGCTTTGGATGAGAATTGAATGCCAATGTCAATGGTAATATAGGTTGAACCAAACAATAGAATGAGAATTAAATTCCCATTCCCATGGCCAATTCCCGCACTTCAAACGCCCCCTAAAGGTTATTAACCTTTTATTTATTTGAAGGTTTCTCCGTTTGATGATATCATTTCCATTTAAAAAGATAAATAAATCCCTTATTTGTCTTATGAAACCCATCTAATAAATGAATGTAATTCCAAAGGTAATTTTTATCTTTTCAAAAACATCTCTTTAACTTCAAGTGATTATTCTAATCTACTACAAAATTCAAATGATTATTCTTAATGTACTATAAACTTTCGAGTTTTGTTATAAATGTAATACACGTTTTCGTTTAATTTCAAATATATCGCTATTAACAAATTCGAGCCATATTTAAGGGGATTTAAAAAAAAACGGATCTTGGACTGATCCTGAATATTGAACTAATCTTGATTCATATTCAAAGCTCGATCCAATCTCGATCCAAAATACATATTTTTTTTATATTTTAAAATCTCTTTAAATCTAGCTTGAATTTGTAAATAGCAGTATATTTGAAACTAAAGAAAACATGTATTACATTTATAACAAGACTAGAAAGTTTATAGTAGATTAGAATAATCACTTGAGGGGTTATTTGGTATAAGGGTTAGGGTTGGGTGGGGTTGGTTTCATTAGTCTATAATGAGTTTGATCTATTAAATTCATGGATTATAAATAGTAGGGTGTGTTTGCTAACCCTCATAAATAATAAAACAACACAAAATTCAATATAAAAACCATCTACCAAACACGTGTTATATAACACAAAAGTTTATGAAACTCATACCTCTACACATCTAAACACGGACTATTTTAACTCAAGCTACCAAAACCCACTCGTAGTAGATTAGAACAGTCACATCTAAAAATTATCAATGAAATGACTATTCAATGAGTTTCATTAGACAAATAAGTTCAAAAGGAAATTATATTATCAAAGGGTAAAGAAACCTTAAAAGTAAATGAAAAGTTAATAACCTTTATTTTGAAAGTCAAAAAACCCGAATTTACAAATATAACCCACATCTAAAGATGACTCGATTCAAATAATCTTATTATAATGAGATTTTTATTATCAACAATTTAACAATTACATTTCTTTAAAAAAAAAAATTCAGGCAAGAACCCGGAGACGGCGTTCTATAAATTTAGAGTTTTGGAGGCTCACATTTATTGGAACCCATTTTTATTATTTTTTTCTATTTAAATAGAAAAAGCAATTTTCCTCCCTCACGCTCCAAATCCACACGTGAAAGCAACGCTCACCCACCACAATACACAGATCTCTAACGCGTCGTTTACACGGAATTAATATGCGCGTGGGATAGTTTTATATTTTGTTTTTTCTTCATCTTTCTTCTACGAAATATGGTTTTAGGTTGATGAACAGAGACCATAAACCAGCATTCTCCATTTTCTCTCTCGTAAGATCGATCGAAAAAAGTTCCTTAGATCAAAACCCTAACCCTAAGTTTCTGAACATCTGTAACGTCGTTTTCTTCGCCGTTCTCTCTATATTAATTTCTGATTCAGATCCAGTTTGTACAAAAACCCTAGCTATTTTGGAGATTGTGATTGAAACAAAACCCTAGATTTTTTGTGTGTTTTACTAACGTTTCCGTTCAAAAGGAAACGAGGAATTTTCAATTGTATAATGGATATAGATCATACGTGATTGTTTCGGATGTGATTCGTGGAAATCGCGATTCTGCGTTATAACCTGTTTCGTATATTTTTTAGTTTTTATAGAGCAAAGTGGTGGATAGGGATAGGGATAGGGATGAGGATTGAAGATTGTTGGATTTTCAGCTGGTGAAGTTGTATGGATGATTTCTTCGTTTTAGGTTTAGGAGTCTTGACTTGAATTAGCTTCGGCTTTGAAATTGAATTCGATGAAGAAGTGAAGGATAGGATAAGAGTAGCATAAGCTTGGCTAATTCTTTTGTTGATAGAAATCTGGGCGTTGTTCTTTAAATTGAATTTGGGGCTGTTGAAGATTCTTGCTTATTGATTGATTACAGTGACGATATTGTTTAGGTTGAGCATCAAATAATGAGCCTTTTGAAGGATGATTTGAATTCGCACGATCAGCCTGCTACAATAAAGCATGAATTACAAAAGTAATTATTATTACCATTAACAGTTAATTACGATAGATTTGGTTGCTCTTCTTATTTTTATTCTTCTCCTTTACTAATGATTTTATTTTCTTGATTATTCAGGAAGTCAAAGATTTCTTATACGAGAGACTTCCTTTTGTCCCTGAGCGAATTGGATATCTGCAAAAAGTTACCCGGGGACGCTGACCAATCAATTTTCAGGTAAGATGATCCGATGTTGTCATTTATTTGTTCTATGTGCAATTGAAGACCATAGTGCAAGAAATATCAACGATAAGTATTGCGGTCGTATTCTTACTTTCATTGTTTCGCCATGTGTAGTGAATTAGAAGATGCTTCCCAAGATAGGCAAAGAACTTCGGGAGGTTTGTCTTTGAATAGTTTTAGGCGTAACGAGTATGGTTCATCTCCACCTAGTAGGGCAGCGATGATTAGTTATGCTCCCCGATTCCATGGAAAGAGGGAAATTCATTCTTCTGGACGAAGTGATATAGACAGTGATTCACAGTCTGATAGGGATTCTGGTAAGGTTTCAGATTACCCCATTTTAAATTCAATATCTACACCATTCAATATAAAGTAATCTGAATATGTACCATTTTCCATCTGACTTGGTTTACTGTTTGGTTCATGCCGTTGATTAAACTCACAATAACACCTAATTTGATTTTTCTACATTGGCCGTTGGATTATTCATTTTACAGTGGATTCTGGGTGGCGTTATGGTGATCAATCTAGGAGGTCTCGTCAAGGTCCTGAACATGATGGACTTCTTGGTAGTGGTTCTTTTCCAAGAACATCAGGATATGCTTCAGGTTTATCGGCACCAAAGGTTCGGGCAAATGATCACTATCAGCTTAACAAAAGCAATGAGCCATATCATCCACCTCGTTCTTATAAGGTTCATTTTCTATTTCATGGTGTCTCTGCAACTACTTGCAATCAAATATTAATAATCTATTATTGGACAATGTTTCTATTCTACATTTAATTATTGTCTTTAAAAATTGTAAATATTCTGAATGATTTTTGTTGACCTAACCAGTGAATTAGTCAAGAAAAATTTGAAATATCGGTGAATAAGCCTGATATATGCTATCCTTTCATGTAACAGGCTTTATCTCACCCACGAAGAGATACAGATGCGTTCAATAATGAAACCTTTGGTTCCTCAGAGGACACAAGTGAGGATAGAGTTGAAGAAGAAAAAAAGAGAAGAGGTAATCATTCTTTTCTCTCCGATGCTTGATGCTCAATACATCATCTGCAGACCCTGTTCATTTTTTTCCCTGACAAATTTCATTACAGCTTCATTTGAGCTGATGAGGAAAGAACAACATAAGGCATTTCAAGAAAGTCAGAAGTTAAACCCCGTGAAAAAGAGAGATGAGTTTTCCATTATGATGCAGTTGGATGAGTCTAAAGATGAGAAGATGTTACTGAATGCAGGCTGTAGTTCAGATGAATCCATCACCTTACCTGCTTCAAAGGATGATCCAGAAACATCTTTTCCATCACAAACAACTGTATCTAGACCGCTTGTGCCTCCTGGATTCACAAACAGTGTGTTGGAGAAAAATTCCGGGACTAAGTCTTTGGTTCATTCTAGTTTACTGGAGGTGATTTTTTATTTTCATATTTTATTGCTATTATGCATTAAAACATCTGAATCTAAAATGTGGTTTTCCATTCTAAAATTTTGTGTTGAATGACTTCAAGCTTCAATAGTAGTTAGGTGCCTATAAATTCAGTTCATGTATTTTTTTTTGGGATAAGAAACAATTTCATTGATAAAATGGAGCCTACAAAAGAGCACCCCAAAGGTTACAAAAAAATTAATCCAATTGGGAGCGATATAGGAAGGCGTAGAATTACCAAAGGCCTTATCAAGAGAGCACCACAAGGAGGCATGGCAAACAACGGAATCCCAAATGGAGAGAAAATCTTTGCTTTCATCATGAAAAGTCCTATTGTTTCTCTCCCACCAACAAAGCCAAAATATAGCTATAACTTCATTTCACCAAGGTTTCTTCCACACAGGAAACATGCTGATGACATAAACTCAGTTCATGTCATCAGCATGTTTCCACTTTTATAGTAGTTACTGATTTCATCTTCCTTCTTATTGATATCTGTTGGGGTTCTCACATAACTATTATTTCAATACCCTTCCTAATGAAGGCACCGCTTCTCAAATAGCAAGTATGTGTCTCTCAGTTTTTCATGATAACTATTGTGATAAGAATGCTAGTATTATTCAATCATAAACTCATATTTTGAAAAAAAAAAGATGACAATTACTAGCATGGGTATTTTTATTTTTTTGGCAAAAGAAAAATATTTAGTAGTTACCCAAGGTAGGAATCAAATTCAGGAGCACCTAGGCTACTAGCATGAGTGTTAGGTAGTGATATATTTCATTTTGGTTGGTTATGTGGTATTGACTAATTTGTTTGTGTACTTTGTGTAATGGTGCTATTGAGTTTACATTGAATGTTTGGCACAAGTAAACTTCCTTTCCCACGATTAACTGCATGTTTGCTATTTCTGTAGATTGGGAAAGATGATGTTGTGGACAAGCGCTTGCAAACCAAAGATGTGCATTTGCGTAACGATGGGATTCCTGAACATTTGATGGGAAAAAATTCAGCGGAACAGATGAGTTGCCTGGAACAGTTTCATGGAAAAACGAGCATTAGTTCTTCTACTAACCACACTAGTGAAAAGATTATTGATCTGTTTTCCGTAGATATGCCTAACAAAATAACTGGAATTAATGTCAAATCCCATGAAAATTCTTTTGAAGCTTCTGAAAATGGTTCAGTTGCTGATAATAAAGCTGAAAAGGTGCTAGTGAATACAGTCATTGGTGAACCAAGTATAGTTCACTCACCTTCAATATTAGAAAAGCTTTTTGGGACTGCTTTGAAGTTAGATGGTGGCACTACTAATTTTATCGAGGTATTCTTGATTTCTATCTGAGCATCTATTCTAAATTCTAAGTTCAATGATTTCCTTTATTGCACAGAATTCAAAATGCAATGATTATTTTAAAAATGAAAATGTTCTGAAATTTTATAGTCCTTTTTAACCAAGTTATTCAATATTCATTTTTTTTTAAAACTTAAGTTCAGTGTTCAACTCTGTAGATCAAAATCTTAGGTATGGTGATATAGACCCCTTAACCAAATTAGATTTCTTGAATGTTATAATTCGTAAGCAGGCCTGAAAGAGTTAGAAATTATGGGAATTAACAGTGTTTGGATATCAATCTGAATCATTTTTGTCATAGGAAAGTCATTGATTTTGTCGACAACCATCAGATCCTAATGAATATGGGAGAAATCTATATGTTCTCTTTCTTATTGCATTCTCTTGTTACTTTCTGCTCAAAGAAATATACATAACTCCTATTCTTTTTGTTGAGTTTTAATCCAAGATTGATTTACTAATGTAATTCAGATTATGCATCAATTGCTGATGCTCTTTTTTTTTGGTCTTATGTAGCATGATAATAGAACAGATGATTCATGTAGCCCTCGAAATGTTCAATCTTCTAAGTTTGCTCATTTGTTTGTGGACAATGGTATGTTGGTACAATTTCTGTGATTTTTTGTTATGATTCATGATACAAGTTGTTTGCACACTGATAAGCTTTGAGCTAAACGCTAGACTCATTTTATCAAACTGCAGATCGTAGACAGAATGATGACCTTTCACCTAAAAGGTCAAATGACTTGCTTACATTAATTGTTGGTGGAGAAAAGGGTGGATATGATGTCTCTGACGTGAAGCATTCTGAGCAATCTCTGCCTACTGTTACCTATCGGGGTTTTGAATCATCAAGTGTTACAAATTCTGAGTCATTTCATGATAAGAGTAGAGCAGAGGCTGTTTCTTCAGTCCTTACATGCGAAGCGGTTGAACAGTCTCTGCTATCTAAAGTTAGTGAAAATGATTCAGCTTTGCATCAGTCATTTCAAGGTTGGAGTCCGTCTGATGCCGATATCAAGCATCCAACTGCAAAAAGCGATGACGATGCATCACAACACCTCCTCTCATTGTTACAGGTGGGTGCTGCCCCATTGACTGTGGGATATGGAGATAATGGTGAATATACGGGCACTGCACTTGACACTACAAAGGAGGAAAATACACGCACCATTTCAAATCCGGGGAATACTTTAACACTTGAAACACTTTTTGGGTCTTCTTTTATGCAGGCTCTTCAATCAGTAGGAGCTCCAGTTTCCATACAAAGAGGTTCGTCTGAGTCTGCCAAAGTTGACGTTTCAGAGTCTCACGAATCGACTCTACCAATCATGGATGATGGTCTCTTGTCTGAAAATGATATTGGACCCAATATTAATCATGATCATGGTGTCATTGCATCAAACCAAAGACAGAAAAACCAACCAAATATACTCCCAAGGCAGTGGTTAAATTTGAATGACCCTCGAGCTGAATTAGATTCATCTCATCCCCAGGCTAGATTAGGGCCTAAGATTGGTGGTTATGATAGGCCAGCTGAAGCATCTCTTCCTGAAGAGGATAGCTTGATCATAAGTGATTCCATGAATTTTCAGAACTTCATGTCTATTGCGAATTCAACTAAAACTCAACCACTATTCCACCACACGCAAGATGATAGTGCTGCAATCTTTAAACCTCTCTTTAAAGATGAAAGGCCAGGCATGGGAGGTCTAGAAGGGAGGCCTTTTTCAGCCAGTCACAATGATAGGAGGGAGGCTGAAATCCCACATAGGAATGTTCATGTTCATTCATCCTTTTCACAGCTTCATCCCTCTCAAACAAACAATGTTAAGCTGTTCCATCACTTAGAATCTCATCCTCCTAACATGAATTCTAAGGTGGAGTTTATGTTGCCAGAGGGAATGGTTCATCGTGATTCACCTTCAAACAATCAATTTGTGGCAAATATGCATCGTCCTCCTTCTAGTGGAGTATCTAGGTTTGATTATTCAATCCCCATGATGCAGCAGATGCAGGCGTCAATCAATCACCCTCAGCATCTGTTACAAGGGTTACCTAGAGGTGCACCTCTACCTATCACTAGCAGAAGTGCGCCTGTACATCCTCATTCTATCAGAGGTAGTGCTGCACCTACCCAACCCAACAATCATACTACTGGTTTTATGCAGGAAGTCAATTCGATGCAAGGTTTTCATATTGGTCAGCATCTTCCTAATTATGGTGGTCCTGGAATACCTTCGCCAGGTATAACTCTCTAAAATTTCAGTTTCCCAATGATTTTTCTTATTTCTGGTTCATCTCTTAAAGCATTTTCCTTTTTCTCACCCTTCTTTTCACCGTCTGTTCTGGATGCACTTCAAGTGGTTTTTTTTTTAACTTTTAAGAATTTTTTTGAGGTACATAATGATTACTTTGTATACAGTGGAAAAGAAAAAACCGAGAGAAGGGGATGGATAGAGAGTACTGATGGGGAGAGAGAGAGGGAGTAAAAGGTGGGGTGTTTTGGGCTAAGATCCAAAGCAGAGAGAGAAAAATAAGGAAAAGAGAGAAAGTAAGAACACTAATCAGGAACTTTAAATCTGAATATAAATCTTTATTAAAAAAAAATCTGAATATAAATCCTGCCTATCGTGCCATTATTTATTTGTCAAATCAATCTGGCATTTAATTAATGAACGGTAATCTATTTCTTTATTGCAAGCAAAATTAAGATTGTTGACTGGCTCATCCGATTGTGCTTCTTTACTTCTCCCATAATTCCCTAGATTGGGATTTTATATAATTGTCTGAGCATGCCTGCTGCAGCATCAACGTAAATGCAGTAACATATATTCATCTGTCGCTTATTTAGTACATTGCTCTTCGTTTTATTTTGGTCTTGTTTAATTTTCATCTCCTGATATAGGTGGGAATATAGGTAATCAACCAGAGGCTATTCAAAGGCATAATATCCAGATGGGACAGAGATCAAATCCAAAGCAAACTCATCCTCTTTCTGCCAGTGGCCACGGTCAGGGGATGTACGGTCATGAGTTGAACATGGGTTATGGGTACAGGTAGTTATGAATGTACTTGCGTATGCGTGTTCAAATCCTCAATTCCGTGAATAGAGAATGGACCATATATGTTCCTTTCGGTAGGATTGAGTTGAGTGAGCAATGTAAGTAATGGATCTTTCCTGTTATCGGGTTTGTTTGGTTGATTGACTTCTTTTTGTCTATCACTCATCTCTCAGTTTAAAATGAAGCTTGAAGTAAACCTGAAAAGGAGAAATCAGCAGGTAAATGGAAGTTGAAAATCTCACTTTTTACATATTAAGAAATAAATTTGTATGTTGATAAATATTAAAGACCGAAGGGGAAAGTATTTGAATCTTCTCACGGGATAGGAGACATGTAGAAACACGAGGCTTGTATGTCAATCAACTTCACACACGAAAGCTATAGATTTTCTCATCCAATTCGTTCTCTCATTTTGATCGCACAAATTTCCGAATCGACTGCGTTGCTGTTTTGGGTGCTACGCAACTTGTGAAACTTAGCCATGTGGAAGTGGTGCTGAATTAGGTATCCCCTCGACATAATAAATTTTCCGCCATCTCTAAATTAAATGCTCCGTCATCAGGCCAATGCAAATTTAATGTAAATAAAAAACCTGCTTTTATTTAAGGTACATAACGAGAAAAAAATGTTAAAACAAGAATGAAAGATTTAACTCCGTTCCAGTTCAACTCCCTACGAACAAATTTGCCATTTCCAGTTAAAGTTCTTAGATATAATATATAACAATCAAGGTCTTGAGAATTATAGGTGAGACTGAATAACATTTTCATAATCCTGGAATTGCACTTTACTTCTCTAGTCCATGCAGTTTTGATAATCCCATCGGCAAATTCATTGCATAGATCAATAAAATAATAAGAGGAACCACTTCATGGTTTCAAGTCAACCATAGATTTAAACCGATTAATGCAATAAATCATACGAAGAATTACAATAATGCGAGCAAATTATGACATACCATATATGTGTTCCAATCCAACCAACCATATATCTCAAACATAAACATCAGTATATCTACACACCCACATATAAATCTAAACCTCTATACATGAGGATATTCAGGAAAAGAATCTCGGAAGATCAATGACACTTCTACTACACTGCTTTCTAATCAACTCCCTATCATGTACGTGAACGCGATAAAAAAAGGGAAACCTGTAGAACCCTGTTACGATCTGAATATATATTACACATATATACAATATATAACAATAGATGTTAAACAGATGTCAGCCTCCTAGTCCTGATCCGACTACCATTTTACCTGAAATTCATCATTGCATTGGTCAGGCATTGTTATATGTAAAGTAAATATCAAGATCAATCAAAACAAGTCGATTCTATTTACCTTATTATTGTCTTAAGCAGATAAAATGGTGTTCTCTGATCTGACACCGCAAATATTGTTTCCGAAGCCACCACCATATTTAGCCTTCTTCAAATCCTCATCATACAACGAAAGCACTCTTCTCTGCATCCGTTTAAAGACAAATCAGTGTTACAACTCTTAACTTCACATTTTCCAGTTTGTGAGCGCCAAGGAGGGTAGAAAAACCAATTTATACACGATGAATATAGACATCATCTATAACCAGAATCTAGGGTACAAGTTTTCCAGCATTTTATAGATGTTAATTAGCATGAACTTATTAAACTGATGTCACCTATCCAAAAATGAATGCAAGTTTCAGCAAGTCATTGTCAAAGAGACATCAGATGACTAACACAGTAACATGGCCGATGCCATCTAACCGAATCAAAATTGTGAAATATTAGGTTGTTAATGGTTCTTCACTCTAAAAAAATCAATCCTGGTTCAGTTTATATTTTTACATAATCGACCAAAAAAAACTACTTTGAGTACTAAGTTTATTTTTTATAGTTGAGAAAACTACTGGTACTATGTTTTTTGGTTGTTTAAGACTTGTGCCTAATTTTACTCCTTCGCTCTCCCCAGACACTCCTTAATAAGACACACTATCTGGTCAACTAAAGCCTCCCTCTTCTCTACTTCAAAATCAGTATCATCTCCTCGCTGTCCCGGCTAATTTTCTCTCCCCCTGTTGATCACAGCTGACTATCTATTGAAACTTCAGGTTCTTCTCTGTATGGGTTTTTCTAGGGAGAAGATGGGGCTCCCCAAAAAAAACACATTTCATTTCCCCTTGGTTTTTTCTATGGAGAAGATGAACCTCAAAATCTTGTAAAAGTAAAACTATGAAGAGAATAAATATGATGGTAAGCAGAGAGAACTAACATGATTCTCAAATTCTGGACTTGTCAAGTTGATGGCGAGATTCTGCATTAAAAGCAGTGCCTGGGAAAGACACATAATTTTCAAACACAAAACTAATATGTAATATGCAAGTTTACTAGTATGGAACTAATAACATGACCATGTAGATCTAGAAATTTAGGCGCTACTGACATACATAATCTTTATATCTACTAAATACATGACTGAGCTTATACAAAAAGAAAAAGAAAGAAAGATTGTCATTCAATGATGTAAAAAATGTTATGATTAAAAAAATGTTACCGTCTCTAAATTTATTGGGTCCATCTGCCTTAGTCTCTGAAGATGATCTGACACACTGGGATCAAATACACTGCCAATGAAGCTGTAGATTTGAGCAAAATCTGGCATTACTGTAGTGAAGTAAAATAATGATGTTAATAATGGGCGTACAATGAATTATAGGAAATAGTCAGTGATATAATATTACTATTTGTTCTGATTAAAAAAAGTACCATTGTATGAACATTATTAATTATTATGCATAGCCAAGTGTTCCACTTCACAATGGTATACTCTCCCTAAGGAATTTTGTAGCTATATTCCTGATATTAATTCTTCTTGAAGTGATCTTTTGTAAGTTCCTTTGGTTGTGGTTTTCGGTGCTCCTTATATAAATCTTTTCATAAACATCACTTAAAAGACTAGTTGTTATCACAAAAAAAAAAGAAGAAGCAAAGCTACCTAAGCACCAAAAAGACAGTAAAAAGCATTTGATTGCTTTGAAGGTATTATATTTGATGAAGCTACTATAGTCAGAGAACATACTAACCAAAAAAGAGGCGGAGGAGAAGAGGAGAGAATAATCAATTGAGATTTACATCCAAGAATTTGTTTAGCAGAGGAATAAAAAACACATAACATAAAAACTTGGCAATAATCATTTTATAACAATCACACCAAAATATCAAAGTCAATGTTCAAAACTGTCAATCGCAAACTGCCCATCATTCACAGTAAATTAAAGACACTAACCTCTGAAAATATTGCTCTGATCTGCTCGAGAAATTTCTCCAGTTTGCCAAGTCTGTGGAGTGCTCACATTATTACTACTGTAGCTATAGTTACGTGCAGTTGTTGATCCAGCGAATTTCACACCATCTAAAAATCACAGTTAGTTTTGAAATATTTATTGAAGTGACACCATAATGATGGGAAGAACAAATAAAAAACTTCTGGAAAAAATTATAGAACAGGGATGATTGAAACCTGTAGGCACTTGTGACCCAGTAACCATTGGCACAGAACTAGAGCTCCAAGAGGAAAGAGTAGCACTAGATTCGGGATGTCCGAATGCTGCTGATGACTCTGGAACGTCAATACATCTTGTCTCAAATGTAGAAGATAAAGGTTGATATAATACAGGCTTTTGAGAGGTCGCTGGAAGCATAAAAAATTACACATTGGGCAGTATAATTTTTTAATAAATGTTCAATTGCCAAATAAAAAAAATACATACTATTTTTAGGAGCTTTTTGTGGGTATGGATGAGATGCTTTCTTCTTTGGTCGAGGAGGTGGTACATGCTCTCTTTTCCCACTCTTTTGAATCTTCAAAAAGTATTTTTGAGCATGACTACGAATCTGCCATGAACATAACTTGCAATTGAGTATCAGCTAAAGAGAGCTTCAGTAAGCACAAAAGCCAGATAACATAGGGTATATTGAACATTGTGCAAATGTTTCTGGGAATCCGAACAATAACAACCAACTCTCCAATTATCACAAGCACTAACAACTTGCAATTTCAAGGAACAGTTCGAAGCCCGGTGATTTTAAATTTTAAGACCTGATACTACTCGTTGACTTTAGAATCCACACTTTTAGGGATCGGCTCAATCAATATTTTAATCAACCTTGAACCTATTTCAACCCCAAAAAAAAGTGTTACAAAATATGAAATGAAAAGGGACTCTACATGATTCAATGGAAACATGAATGCAGCGGGATAGAAATCACATATCAGTATGACCTGGATAACCGTTTTTGAGCCGACAAATGCTTCTATCTTCTTCCAATCGCGATCAAATCTGCAAGAAATTGGGGAAAAATGAATAGAAATTAGGGAATGAGTAGGCAAGGTCAAAAGCAAGTTCTTATAGAAACAAATGACTCAGATTCCGTTGGTAATGTTTGACTCCGTATTCCAATCATATGTTGTGATTTTCACATTTAAGCAGAGAAAGGAGTCCCCAATAAAAATATAGAGAAAAAACTTAAACCAATTTTTTCTTCAAGAAAGATAGCTTATAGGGTGAGGAGGAGATGGGAAGGAGGGATAAAAAGTTTACACATGGCCAGTAACTATTTCTTCCATTCCAAATCCGAGATATAGGCACAAGTTCTGGACCTCATGGAGGTAGACGATTAAACTCATGGATGGGTGTCAGTTGACATATGGTGAAGCTGAACCTGAAGCGTTGCCATTAATGATTCCAAATTTATTAAATTTAAATTAGCCACGGCTCCTGGAAACAGTGCTTGCAAAGAATTTACTCCAGTTCGAGTAATGAAATATCAGTTTACTACTGTTTTAAAATGCAAGATAATATATAAAATAAAATCAGCTAATATGCCAAACGCTAAAGGTGTTTTACGTAATTTGACCGAACTTTCTAGAAAAATCGTGTTGATATTCAATCACACAAAATTTAATCGCATGAAAGATGAAATTAAAAACACCGATCAACTTCAAAAACAAAACTCCTTCTCCAAACGAAAGAACTCTCTCGTTCTATCCAGAATCTTCTCCGCGACGCAAATAAACAGTGTTAAAAAAACATCAACACAATTTACACAAAATCCATTAACAAAAAGGTAAAACTCACAATTGAAGAGCTTCAAGAAACTTATCATGCTCCTGTTCCGTCCAGTTCTCTCGAGAATTAGTAATCGTATACGGTTTCCGAATCTTCTTATTCGAATCCTCCAAAAACGAGGTTGTAGTAGCACAATCAGAGCTCAAAATGGCGGATTGCGGCGGAGGAAGAGATTCAACGATCGGAAGATGATTCAAATTCATGGAATCGAAAGAGTAAAATCCTTGAGAAGGATTTGGATTCATAGACACCATGACGATCTTCAAAAACTTCGAGAAAATATTTAGAAATCAATTTGAATGGATATTAGTTTGAGTTTTTTCGATCCAAATCGCGAATTTAGTTATGGTTTGTTTTTGTTTTTGAGTTTTTGGGGAAATGGAGTTTTTCAGAGTCTAGAGAGAGTGAGAAATGTGGTTTACAATAACGATACCAAATGACAACCGACTTTCGGAATTCGAGACACACAAAAAAGAGGGGGAAATATTTTAATATTAATATTAGGGTAAAGTAAAGTACCTCTTTAGTCCCTGAGTTTTGGAGGTCGTGTCTATTTAGTCCCTGCGTTTTCAATTTGTGTCTAAGTGGTCCTTGAGTTTTAGATTTCGTGTCTATTTGGTCCATGCGTTTCCAATTTGTGTCTAATTGGTCCCTTAGTTTTGGATACTGTGTCTATTTGGTCCCTAGATTTTCAAGAACTATTATAAATAAGTTTAATTGATGCTTAATTTAACGCATTCGTTAACTTCTTATCATATTATTGACTTAATGCTGACATAACATGTTTAATTGGTCAAAATAAGAAAATATGAGAATAAATCTTTCAACAATCTAGGCCTAAAATTTGACATAATTATTAATCTCATGTCAGTATTTTGATCAATTAAACATTTTATAGCACCGTTAAGTCGATATTATGTTAATGAGTTAAAAAATTAAGATATAATTAAATTAATTTCTAATAATTCAGGGACTATTTAGACACAAATTGAAAACTCAGGGACCAAATAGACACAAATTGAAACGCAAGGACCAAATAGACACAATATCCAAAACTCAAGGACCACTTAGACACAAATTGAAAACGTAGGGACCAAATAGACACGAGCTCCAAAACTCAGGGACCAAATAAGTATTTTACCCTTAATATTATTAATAACGTGATTAATTAATGAAGGATCTCGATTGTACACGTGGCGAGCCGAGGTGATTCTATCGGCAACTTTTGTCATCAGCAACGCAGTGATCATTTCGTAGAGATGACGCGAGCGGGGTTTTGCTTTGTAATTTTTTTTTTTAATGTTAAAATCGGAATATGTTTTTTCAGAATAAAATTTAAACATGGTTTTGATCCTTTGTAATTATTTTTATTAATAGGATGATCTTTAATTTTAAAATTTTATGTTTTCATCCTTCATGATATGATAAATATAATTTTAATTGCTAGAATTTGACTTAAGATTAATTGAAAAATTAATACGATTGTTATTTTTTTGTTTTTTTGACAACAACAACGATAGGAAGTAAAAGAAAAAAGAAAAAGCGAAAGACTAAGAGGCTAAAACAGCAAACCAGTCGGGGAAGGAAACTCGCCAACAACTGGAAATTCCTGAGTCCGCAGCCTTCTTAGCCAAAAGATGAGCAAAGAGATTACGATTTCGACAAATAATCTGAAAGGAATAAATCTGATCAAGTAAATACTAATACAATTGTTAATTAGTATTTACGTTATTATTTAAGACATGTAATTTATATTTGTAGTAACATAAACAATATTAATTTTTTTTTATCAAATTTTAATTTTAATGATAATGAGATGACTATATTTGAAACTTGAGACATCCAAAAAAGTCAATAATGGAACTTGATAGAGGCAAAACCAGAAGTCACTTTCTTCCAAAAAAAAAAATTTGGTAGCTCAATTAGATATCATGTTCGGACGAAAATAACTTTATTTTTTCTTTTAATTAAAATATAATTTTAGCATGTAAAACTTATCCCTCATTTTAATAAGTTCCAAAATAATCATGATCGTTAAATTATATTTAATATTTAATGACAATTACTTGACTATTTAGTATTTAATCAAAATACAAAGATAAAAATAAAAATTATAAAAGCTATATTGACAACTAATAAAACACAGAAAAGGAGAGCAAATTAGGTCAAACTTTACCTTTTTTATTCTTAACAAAAATAGAATCAGAGGAGATGAATTAAAACGTGAAGTTTACCATCTAATGCAAAGGAACGTGTTAACTTTATTTCAGTCGGACCAAATCTGGTTTTTATAATAATACTATACATGGTAGCAAACATCCATCACATTTTTTATATCCAAATATTCCCCAAAATCGTTTCATGAGAGAGCACTAAAATTTACAAACATTAGGCTGATGGCCAAATTGTACCTTTGCATCCTCTGGAATGATAGGCAACGAAATTGAAATCGAATTAGAACGTTCTAACACGGTTCCGACCATGATGGCCTTATTTTTGCATATTAGTTTGGTCACAACACAAGCAATAATAGTGCTAGTTAGGTTAGATTGCCATTCAACTTAATCCTACATTCTTTAAGGGTGTTTGATAGGACGGGTGGGTTTGGTCTGATCTATATTATTCATTAGATTTTAATAGTTGAGGTTGTTTTAATATTAAAACAATAAATAAAGCTTAGGTGCTTAACAGTTTGTAGGTTAGGTTCCTACTTACTGTAGTCCCATAAAAAACCACATGTACCGTAAGATGGTTTTTTTATTTTTATTTTTATTTTATTTTTCTTTTGAGTAGGCATGGTTCCCTAGAGAAGTTCTTTCCATAATAAATAGTGTGGGTTTGTTAAATTTTACTAAGAAATTCAATTAACACAAAACTCGAACTCAAATTCACTAATAAAATAAACGTATAATCGTATAAATTAAGATACTTACTTAATAAACTCCGACTTTCTAATTTGAAATAAAACAAGCTTTCCAACTAAACAACCATCGATTATAATGCTAATCATGCTAAAGGCAATTTAATGACATCATCACCAGCAAATGAAAATATGCCACCAAAGATGGAATAATCTGCTGAAACAAGTAAAATCTATGGTAATCGTATGGGAAACCCTTTTTCAAATGGATGGGGCCTAAATTCATGGGAATGCCTTGCCCAACTGATAATTTTATTGATAAAAATATCATAAATAAAATAAAAATTAAATCGAGCCTACTTAAAAAAATTTAATACAAAAAATGGAATCTTTTAAACTAACAAATAAGTAGAAATATGATAAGTCAACTAATGAGGAGGTGTCAAGTAATTTCTATTTTTTTTATACCGTGAATGTCAGTGTTGTGTCAAGTATTATTATTAATTTATTTCCAAAATCAATTTAAAATCAATTTAAAGAGTAGAATTATACTATTACCCACCTTAAGGGCTTTTTAAACCAAACTTAGGCCTTATAAATAATTAAATCAAGAACACGTCTCATTAACCTAATTCAAAACTAACTAGAATCTTTTTTTTCTCTTTTCATGGGAGCTTTTATTCACAAACATAAACAATCATAACTATTTTATGTTTTTTATTTGATTTAAGTAGATGTTTGGAAGACCTAAAATTTAGCTTCAAGGTTTCATATGATGGAAAATACTGACCTTCGACTTGATTAAAGCAAGAAAAAGATTTATATTTAAGCTGATAACTGAAGGGATAGAATGTGTTCAATCTTAAAAAATCACTATAAAGCTCTCTAATACATTACACAGTACACTCATTCATCCACTCAAAGCGTATGATAAAGGTGGGATTAGCTTAAAGCTGGCAAACGAAAACGAAAGAGGAATAAACCGAGCAAAAACGAGGGGAATGGAGAAAAAATGCTCTACAACTTTCAAAGCTTTTAAAGTAATGCAAACCTTGAATCAGTGCGGAAACGGTATGTAGAATTTGAAGATTACTAATCTAGCCAGCGAGTTACTCCATCTTCACCTACAGTTGCCAGGATCTCAATGCGTACATCCAAAAGTGCCTACGATTTACATCAAATTGAGCAATAATAGAGAAATAAGTAGATGAAAAGAGAAGAAAGTTATGAATAGACGTATTACACATTAAAAACTGCAAAATCAACACCGGTAATCTGTGACACTCCATGATCCCAAACTGTGAATATCCAGACTATACATTTTTGCATGATCCAGATAACAAGGTTAATCAGACATTTAATGTCACGAGATCAACTAGTCATGCCATTTCAGATACCTAGACCTCACATATGTTGTTGTACATGGAAAGGCAATACAAACAGGCATCGCTGATTTTATACAAGAAAAGATGAGAGTTTACTATTCAACAAATAGAACATTTACTTGATCAAATCTAACTAAAAAGATATATAAAGCATGAGGGCTACAAGTAAACCAAAAACGTCGTACATAGAAGACTACACTATCCCCCTTCATGTAGAGTGAAGGGGATGGCGAGAGATTTCCAATGAGAACTATACCTTTACTTTGGTAACAAAACAAAACACCACAATCATATTGCTATATGCATGAATTAGAAACAATGGTATGTGACCAAGAAAGCAGCAAGAAAAACAACTTACCGATGGGTTTCTACAGTTAACCAGCCTACATTCCTCCAAAGAACCTTCCAGCATCCAACTCTCCCAAACATCAAAACTGTGGCTAGCAAATACAAACTCTGTTCTTCGATTTATCTGCAATACGAAAATCAAACCTCACCTTAATCTATAGAAACAATAAACTAAAAAAAAAAATACAAGAACATCAAGTTGTCAGGTAGCCAATGTCTGCGCCGCTCAAATGATTCTACTTTTGTGGCTTGTAACCAAGAAACGATAGCCCCAACCTCTAATTAATAACACACTCAAGTTACTTCTCAACAACAGTTTCCACCTCTTAATGAGGAGCAAAAAGAAGATTGATGTTGTCATAAAATGTGTGTGTATTTTTGAGAGAGACAGAACCAGCCAAAATAGGTACATAATTTTATCATACCTGCAATAACTTCCCACCAGCAGATAGTGATCGTAGACCAATTGTGTCCTAAAAAATATAAATATATCAGATGACGATACCAGCTATCCAATAGAAACAATAGTCCAACAAAAAAAAATTGAAACCTTGCTTCTGAAAACAACAAGGAATTGTGCTGCAGGATCTCTTTTTGTCACATCTGTCTTGGTATCCAGGAACCAACCACCACCTTTAACTCTTTGCCGGGATACATGGAGTGCGGGACGATCTCTAGCGTATATGGCCACAACATCACCATCTTTCAACTGGTCAACAGACTTTCTACCTAGTTTCTTGCTTGATTTAAGTGATGGATCAGACGTAGATTCTTGCATGGACTCCATAGGCACTTTTCTATTTCTTGAATCATCGGGGGAAGCAAACCGAGAACTAGAACTCAATACTTGATCCGTGCCACTCATAGCAGTATCATCTTCTCGATGAGATGTACTTTCTTTTTCTAACACCAGTGGATCATCTAATTTTTGTTGTGATTTTTGACGTGTATGCCTCTTTTTCGCCTTCTTACCGGACCTACTGCGTCTTCCATCAGACCGGGTGGCAGTAATTTGAGACAAACTGGAACGCTGGGGCTGACTAGAAGTCCCAGTAGATAGATTCAACCCTTTCTTCTTGGAGCTTTCTGGACTTAAGTGGTTATCATCGGTCAACTGCTCACCAACAGAAACCTGAAGGGGGCCTTCTATGCCTTGACTGTCAGATTGCTCTTTTACCTCACCAACTTCACTTTCGTCTTCATCCTCATCAGATACAGCATTCTCAGGAATTATCCCATCAGCGAAGAATGATTGTAACATGTAGATGCATTTCTCCCTGATCTCCATCCAAACTTCTTCACTGTAATCTGCACTATGTGGAAGTATCAAAACATTTGGCATTTCCTTTACCTGTAGCGAAGTTACGGTTTAAGTTATCAGTTACACTCTTAAGATTTTAAACTTAAATCCTTTTGACTTTTTTCATTTTTAAAATTATCTACTTGTTTTGGAACCATAGACAGGTAAAGTATGCAAGTAACAACGAGTCAAATATAACAATATTCAAAATGCTAAAACTTCTATAGTTATATATCCATGGTTACATACCCATGCTTCCATCCACTGTGGCCCTTCAGCACCATCCAGAGCACAACCAGCCAACGTTCCATCAATCAGAAGATGCTTCACAGCACAGTCATCCAATAATTGGCTGCTACCAGTATTAACAAGAAATGCCCCTGTAAAATGTAATAGTCTCCCATTTAACAGAAAACACACATCGAACAGTAGGTAATGAACTCAAAATCAAGCAAATGAACATACCAGGCTTAATATGCTGCAGGCCTTCAGAATTAATAATCTGAACTGTATCGTTGGTAAGGGCACAGTGAAGTGATATAAGATCACTTGCAGCAAGCAAATCATTAAGAGTTTCCATTCTTCGGGCAGCAGATGGGAACGTTATTGAAGACCTGCTAACTTTCCCCTTTCCCTACAAAGGGCAAAAACAAACGAAATCAATGTAAAAGACAAAAAAAAAATGTCATTGCAGTCAAACATAAATGCAAACAACTAACAAATAGATGAATTTACCCATTATCAGCTTATTAAGTAGCATGAGCAACTTCTCAACACTAAATTGTTAAGCAAGATTATGCATACTAATGAGCTTGTTCAAGTCTAATTTAGAGTAAAATGTGTTTAAATTGTGAAAATGAATGAGTTGGTTAAGGAGGATGAATATAGATAACCTATCATCTGAGATTATAAAACTTGAAACCAAACACGAGTTAGACTTGTGTAACCCAAAACCTTCTAAAACCATCAGCTAAACGAACCCTAAAGCATAAACGACCAAAGTCTACGTGCACCAGGAAACAGACAAGTTTGATAAATTAAATGTCACACATACTCGACTTTTAGTTTCTAATTCACATTGCGCAGTCACTCTAAACCGCAATCAACTAAAAACCTCCCAGATTCAACAAAGAAAAACTCAATTCTAGCTACTTAATCACATCACCTAGAGCTAGAACCAAACACCACTCGAGAGTAAAACAAGGAGGAATTTATGTTAATTCAACAAAAACTTACATCATTAACATCAAAATAGAGCACGCTCATCTTGAAAGCTAAGCTCCTCGTAGCCAAAGCCCTAGCCGAAGAAGATCTGCCAACAATTCCAAGAACCAGACCTCGACAACGCCTCATTCCACGACAAAGCGGCTGAACCGAACCAAGCCATCCAGAAGCCGAAAGAGTATGACGCGAAAGCAAATGAGTACGACGAAGCAATCCAAGGAAAAGCGCCATGACAGAATCAGCAATCTCCTCCGCTCGAGAAGTATCGACATGAACAAGACGAAGACCGAGATCAGAAGCTAAAGCAGAATCAACAGAGCGATCGGCAGAGCCAAGACAGAGAATAAGATGGTAAGGATGAAGACGGCGTTGAGCGGCGCGTGGAAGGTACGCGAGAGAGTGAAGAAGGACAACAGCGGCGGCCTCGATTCTTCCATCAGCTAAGCGACTGAGAGGAACGTGTTCGATAATCGCAACGCCGGAGAAGCAATCTTGTTCGAGAGAACAGTCTTCGATGCAATTGAGAGAAACCACTAAGGGAAGAGGATTAGGGTTTGTTCGATGAGGCATTGAAGATTTGGATTTGGATTTGGATTTGTTGTTCATCGTTGCTTCTTCTTCTTCTTTCTCTTTCAGCTGCTTCTTGAGTTCGTATTGGGGGGAAATGGAAAATCTGGTCTTTAGGGCAAATTATGTAATTTTGGGGATTTTGAAGGGCTAATGTGTAAAAAAAAAAAAAAGAACACTTTCTTTGCAGGATTTTTTTTGCTGTAATGGTTGAAGGCTCCGGCGAGAGGTCGTTTTCCGGAGAAAACTAAAAAAGCTTACAGCCAGTGAGATCTGTCACTGTGTGCCTCTACCTGTTTTTTCACTTGCCCTCGTGATTTTACTTTATTCCATTAACGTCCTCTCTTTTTTTCCCCTAAATTATTGATGCATGGATTTCCCAAACTAATTGCTATAAATTAAGGTAACTTTGCCCTCTACCATAAAATCAAAGATTCAAAGTAACTCCCAATTTTTTTAGATATTATATTAAATAAGAGGAGGAGAGACTTTCACCTTAGATATTGCATAAAAAAGTACATAAACTTAATCAACCAAGTTACGTTTAGGTTGGTTCTCCTCTCACATTTATTTTTTTCTTATCCTAAATCGTTTAAACGTTAATGTGAAAGATGAATTCAACAATTGAGCACGTGATGTCACATGCTATCATTTTGTTGATAGGTTAACTAAAACAAAACAAAAAAAACAATGTGGAACCAGCTAAAAACTCTTTAAACTACGCTTAATCATCTGACTGTGAGTTTATATTGGATCACAATGAACCGCGCATCACAGGTTTCTCGTAAAGGTCGAGCTCTTGGTTGGCGAACATCTTCAACACCTAGTATCCTCGAAACAGATTTTGCCTTCAACAGTTAATAAACCAAATTGGATATACCTTAAGAACCAAACTGTATGTTTTAAGCTACATTTTAAGAACCAAAAGGTTTCTTTTAAGCTAAATTTAAGAACCAAGCATACAGATAAATGAAAAATTCTGTATAAAAGACGAAGAATCAACAAAATTCACCTGGGTAGAAGGAAGCCTTTCGTTTGTTTAAAATAATAGTAAACTATGAACATAATTATTAATCCCAAGCAACCTAAAAACCCATAAAATTGGATGAATATATAAAAATAGGAATACGCAACTCTTTGAGGGTGTCTGGTACCGGATTTAAAGAGTCTGAAATAAGATCAGATAACCCATCAGTGTTAATTCTTACTGTAAATTATGACATTCAAAACTCTATGGTTTCAAAACCCATTTAAATCTGAGAGTTTTCTTGATACCAAAGAAAGGAAAGAGTAATTAAATGAATTTATAACATAAGATTCTCAGACACGTGATTCCTACAAACAAAAAGTCCACTGTTTAAATATGTCGTCTGGTAGTGTCCGAGATTCATCTACTATTATATTTATTATGAAAAATGAAAGATATACAATATACACGCTATAAATATTATATCCATTATTAGTTTGACAATAATTCAAGATATCTATAAATGAACATTGACATCAAAAAAAAAAAAAGAAGAAGAAGAAAGAAAAAGGTTGCTACAAGAAAGTAGATTCCTCTCTACACTTGATGAAAAATCATGCACAAACTCAAACACAGAAAGAAAAAGTAATTTCTACAAGACTGGAAAAAGAGAAGATACTCTTTAAAACGAAAAAGTCACACCTCCCACAACCATAAAGCTCTCATTCTGTCATTGAAAATCAGTGCATATCATTGCTCCCCCTTCCACCAGAAAGCTGCACCAATCAAGAGGATCAAAAGCACTCATCAAATAGATGCTCCTTTTCATCCAAACAAACTTGTTGATGTAACAGATTTCTACTGCCTGAAGGTGCTTCATGCTGAGAAAAAAAGAACCAACAACCAAAGGGAGAGACTGTACAGCTTTCATCCTGTTTACCAAAGCTAAAGCACTACGTCCTTCGAGTAGCTAAATCACTGACTTCAAGATCCTGTCTCAATTTCTAACAACTTATTACTTCCTTGCCAGAAACATGTCATGTCTCGGCTCGACATCAAGAACCTGAAAGGCTCTTCACCTTATTATTTAGTCACAAGAATAACAGATTCCAGATTCACAAGTGAGAATATACCAATTACAAAAACCGCCGCCTAAAATTTCTGGTAGTAGCTTGATATGAACGCATGAGCAGGCCAACCCCAATTCCAACTCCAAGGCAAACTCCTAGACCAATACCAACACCCACTCTAACCCCTGCATTAAACCATGAAAGTTGCCCATCTTCTCCAGTGTACATATCCTCATAGTAATAGCCATTCCCCACTTTAACATCCGGGTCATACTCATCAACTTCAGATTCTGTCAACTGCAGAACCCAAGAAATGAATGAATCAGTACAAAAAGTAAATTAAGTACTTTCTCCCACATTTCAATTATGAAAGCTTCGCAGTACAGTAAAAAAACAGAGGTCAGAATATCAGAACAACAAAGTCATTTCACCGTCAATAACAGGAAAATGAGGTTCAGCAACAGAGATAGATCAAGTGGTTTAAATCCACAGCCATAATTTATATTGAAGAGGAAACACATAGATTTACGATTACATACATTCTCTATCAGCAAAAAATGGTGTGGCTCAGGCAATTTTGGTCTTTTTGACGCAACAGTAAACCACATGTTGGAGCATGAAAAGGTTTTGAATACTTTCTTTGAAATTAAATTTAACATCCAGCTTTTACTGTACAAATTGAGTACCTAAAATAATAAAGGACTACCACTATTACTAGTAATTACATAAAATACACAGAAAAATGATTCTGGAATTCACCCGAAAAAGTTCCAGCAGAGATAATATTATTATGTTATCAGCAATGTTAAACACGTTTGAAAACCTCAAAAAGCCTACGGCGGCCCAAATGATTAAACACCCTTGAGGTAAACACGTCATTGACCCTGCCTTTCGCTACATTACACATAGGCATAGTATCTATATCTTCTGAATACAATTCGCGGAGTGGAGAATTTTGTTGCCCACAAAGTAAATTAAACCATTACATCCACCAGCCAAATACCATGTACCCTTGACAATGCAGGCACATATTATTTCGGAATTTTCTAAGTTCATACAACACTAGGAGGATTGAAAACCAAATACAAGAACAGCATTTTTACCTGCACTTTCTGGTGCCGAATCAACCCATTACAGCTCTTTTCCTCCTTTCCAACTTCCTCGTCCTCCGGAATTGCATCCAGGGCACACTGCCTCAAATTCCTCCGTCTCGGACTAAGCAGAAGAGTTTTTGTCAGAATCACCGGCACACCTGAGCAACACCCGGCGATATAAACCTCAATTGAGGGTGACGAAACACCGAGTTTCGGCTGGAAGAACGCCGAAGAACCCGAACACATTGACGCAGCCATAAAACAATCCATACTCCAACCCGTCTTCGAATTATTCTCCAATCCAACACTCCCATTAACCCAATTAGCCTCCATACGTTCCAAAGACCCACAGAGAATCAGATCCTCATTCTCGTAAACCTCAAATTCGACACCACCAGTAACCCGAATGCTGTCGGTACTAACATAAGTAACCTCTGATGACTCCTTATTAAGCCGATCACGGCGGAGCGTAATAGGAGCGGAGTCCGAAGTCGGAATTCGCGACCCATTGATTTCCAGGGAAACACCGATTTCACGGCGAAGATGACAGAGATTGAGATGATCAGGAACGCTATCAATTACACAAGGGGAAATCCGAACATAGAAAAGCCGAATCTCTAACCAAGAAGAATGACTCAACGAAAGACCATTGATAACAGGATACGAATTCGAGGTCCTTGATATCGTCATGGACGAAGAATCTTTATCTTGAAAGTCCATCAGATTCAGATCCTCGAATTCGAGAAACGAAACCTGATTCAAACAAAACAAGTACGGGGATACAAATCGACGGAATCACTTTTATTTCTCCCGGGAAATCAGATAAATGGAATAGAAATCATCGGAAGAGAAAACAGATCAAGTCTGGACGCGGAAACAAGAAAGTAGTTGCGAAAATTAGGGTTTTGAAAAGGAAATTCAGGAGTTAAATTAGGGTTTTGGGGGAAATTGCTTCGGTTTTTCATGGGGGAAAAGGGGAGAAATTGAAGAAGATTAATGAGTTTTATATTATAATGTGAAGAGTAATGGGAAAGGGAAAGGGAAAGGGAAAGGGAATTGGGGGGAGAGAGATTATGTGATTTCTAATGTACTGTGGTGTGGATTAGATAGATATTTTTTGCTTTTTTTATTTGGTTTTTGTTTTTTGTTTTCTGTTTTTTGTTTTTTGGTATTTGGTTTTTGTGAAGAGCGAAGGCGAAGGTGAAGACGAAGTCAGAGCTGCGAGAGACACGTCGTTCCTCAACGGTTGAAATTCACGTACGGCTTTAAACGTGGACAATCAAAATGCGGTACAGTTTTAGTAGGCCTCAATCTCGGCCTGCTTTATGAGGCCCAATGAGATCGATTTGTATTTTTCTTCTTCTTTAAATTTTAATGTTATCTTAAAAAATATATATACGAAAGGTCTAACTTTCAACCTTAATAGAAGAGATAGTATATCAGTTGATCTACCAGGTTCACTGGTTTAAAATTTGTTTTAGTTTCTAAATTTTTTAGCAACGAAAGTTTATATTGTTCTTTGAATTTTCAAATGTTTTGTTTTAATCCTTGATTTTTGGATGATATTTTTGTTTTAATCTCTCTTACTATATGTCTATCTATTTTTTAATTGAATGTGGAAATGATCAAAAAAGGAAAGAGGGGGAAGTGAGTGTATAGATATTATGAAAGTTGGATGTGAGGGTGAACGGATGATAACTATTTTGTCTCTTGCTCTCAAAAAATAGTATATAGAGAGATGACAAAAGTGACTTAAATAAAATATTGTTGAAACTTCTAAACGATTTGCTAAATAATAGATAAAAGAAGAATTACATATAGAAATACTAAATTAAACAATTACGTAAACATATAAAATTTGCCCTGCATAGGTGCTATTAGGGGTGAACAAATCCAAACCAAACCAAACCGGATTGGTTCGGTTTTTAAACCTTCATTTACCCAAACCAATACAATACATAATATAAGATATATTTGAATTTTTAAATATTAATAAAATGAAACAATAGGAAGAATCTTAAATATTATATATGTTATGGTTGTATAATTATAAAAATATGTTATATATTTTTTATGTTTGTATTTGTAATTGGTGTTTTATTGAAGTTTTAGATTAATTGAAATTAGTCCTACAGTTTTTGGAAGTTATTTTTTGATATTTTGTTACACTTATGCATGCTGCAAATTAAGTATTTATGAATAATTGAGAAAAATAAAAAATGTAAGAACCAAACCGATCCAAACCAAACGAAAATGGTTTGGTTTGGTTTGGTTTTTTCATATTGAACGGTTCTGTTTATATAATCTAAAAATAAAATCCATTCGGATATGAAATTTTAGCAAAATCCAAACCAAACCAATGTTCCCAAGATACAACACTTCTAACCAAAGTTAATAAAGCACTTTACTTACCTTGACAGTCGAACCGAAAAATTGAACCAAAAATCTCCTTGAATTTGAATGTGAAGTGCACCCTGCGACCTTTGTGATGTGCGCATTCGTAGAGGTAGTGCTTCGCATCACCTAGTGATAACCATTGGTCAAACAACCATTGACTTGCCAAAATAGTGAAGAAGTAAGGAGGTTCCTTACTTATATACAAGAAAAACTTTTTGGGTTTTATCAATGTTGGACAACTATTAAAACCATATAAATGGCATTTCATCGTAGGTACTTTGAAGTCTTATTCCAATTAACCTAAACATATTTAAGGTCTAACAAATATTCATATTTAATAACCTTACATTAAATATTAGTTCCCAATTTATTAATTACATTAATTAGTATGGGACCCACAAAATATTATGTCTCAAAGTAAGCCACTTAATATGTTTTTCCAACAAATACTACATAAATTTTGGTAGCTAAAAACATTATGGTTAAAATGTGAAATACCAACATGAAAAGGGTCAAGATTAGGGATCGAAATAAGTTTAAACCATGATTTTTAAAATTGGTCAAGATTTCTTTGATTTTTATATTTTAATTTAACTGTTTGAAATATAATTTTTTATCCTTAAAATTTACCCCGTTTTTAATTAAGTATTCTGAATTTTGTCCTTAAAAAAAGTCTAAATTTAATCTATATTATTTAAAGCTGAGTTTTGCATTAAAAGAATCACGAGCTATGTTTTAAGATTAAACGAAAAAACTTATTTGATTACCAACTAGTATTTATGTTATTGATCAAAATATGAAATTGATGTCTTTAATTAATTGATCAAGACTCGTGTACTTTTTCATTAACTTCTATCTCATAATTTCACAAAGACTTATTAAAATTTATGGATTAAAATAAATATACCAAATTAAAATTAAGTGCAAATGTTAGAGACATGGTTATATTTGAACTATATTTTTTTAAGTGTGTGTTTTTGTTCACTTCACAAAATAACAAATAAAATACATGAACATAATAATCTCTTTTGAATTTTAAAAATGTGATATTTTTCCATCTCTCTCACTGGCTGCTTCATTTAATATCCCTTGCCAATCATCATCCAAATTCAACTTGTAATCCTTGATAGTTGCAAAATAAATTATAAGATCGATAGTTGGGCCGAATATCAATCCGAATAAAAAACATATAATGTGCCAATTAATTCTTGATGGCCCAATAACTTGATTACAATGGGCCTTAAACTTTCGAGTCCATGGTGATAAAACGGTATAAATAGTAAATACGTTAAATTCTCGAGGGAAAAAACTTACCTACCTTCTAAGCACCCCTAATATTTTATGACTATAATTTAACCACATTCGTACTTTTTGATATTTTTTGCAAATTTTTAATATCTTTTTTAGTTAATAATATAATGTTTTCGAGTGTGGAGATAGGGGTACCTATTACTCATGGAACAGGTAAATTTTGTCCGTTCTCGAGTCCATGATAATAAAACGGAATAATTACGTAAATTATATCCTTTGAAATTACGTATATGGCACATAAAGCATATATCAAAATATCCTATTGTATAGCCTTCACCATAAACATTAGATGGACCTCTCAAAAAAATAACAAAACAAAACAACTATCTTCAAATCTCTATTAGACCTCTAGTGCCACTTTAAGTGTCCATTCAAGATAATTTAAAAAAAAAAAAAATTAAAATGTTTAAAAAGTGTTTTAAATTAATTTTTTTTTATAACCAGTAAAAAAAATACTATTGAAAATGACCTCAAATTGGAGAAATTATTCACTATGCCGGGTAGAATATGCCGGTTTCCCTTTTGGCCGCCATGTGTTTGTTTAAACTTAAGTTATGGATTGAGAACCGGTTCTCTCTCTTTTGTTTTATTATATTTGCATAATAATAGTGATAAAATAGAACATAAATGGAAAGTTAAATTAAACATAATCGAAAGTATAATGATATTTATATGTTTTATTAATTTAATAAAATTTTAAAATCATAAAAATTAATCAAACTTAAAAATTTATGAATTTAAATTTTAAACATCTCAATTAAAAATATGAATTACAATAATAATATTGATTGTTCAATAATACAAGAGAAAATTATTTGTTGAAAGTTCTTTATTATATAGTGAAAGTACTATATTTAAAAATTATGAAAATTTTTACTATTTTTAAAATTTATAATTAAAAAAATGTCATTTTTTAAAATACCTCTTTCTTGTATATGATACTTTTTTTTTTCAAATCTCCTAGATATTGTATTTAATTTAAAATATAAAATTCTATATTGAAATTTTTCTTTTTCTCCCCCTCCCAACGTTTTTTTTTAAAAAATTTAAGAGTAAAAAAATACATTTCGTAAATTTAAATTGAACACCATCTGCACTTGTAATTTGAAATCAATAGATTATAAAAAGCTACAAATTTCTTTACAAACTAATGCTTTTTTATTTTCTTTATTTTTTCAATTATTACCACGAAAATATGGTTAAAGAAAAAGAGCGAGGGAGAGAAAACCGGTTAATCAGGGCCCGTTTGGTAACCTTCCCAATTTCCGTTTCTTGTTTATATTTCTTATTTTTTAAGAAATGAAGTTGTTTGGTAACTCTTCTTGAAACTTGTTTCTCATTTTTTTAGAAACACTCCCCAAAATTGTGTAGAAATTTTAGAAACAACAAATTCTTGTTTCTTATTTTCTCTTTCTTGTTTCCAAAGTTTTCAACACATTGATAAATTATTACGTTGACCAGTTTTGACTTATAAAATATATTATAAATATACAAAAATTATATTAATATAATATTTTTAAATATATCATTTAAAATTTTAAAATTTTCAAAATATTTTTATTTTTTTAAATGAGAAACAGAAACAAGAAATAGTTACCAAACACATTTATGTTTCTTTTTTCTTTCAGAAACAAGAAATAAGAAACAGTTATCAAACATGTTTCTGTTTCTCTTTTTAAAAAAACAGGAACAAGAAAAAAGAAATAGAAATAAGAAACAAGAAATGAAAACGAGGAAGGTTACCAAACGTACCCTTACCATCCCGTTGTAAATCTAATCCAAAAAAAAGTCGCACCTGGTTTTCAATCCCATAATTTTAGTTTAAATAAACATGTGGCAGCTAAAAAAGAAACCGGCATATTCTACCCGGCATAGTGAATAATTTCTACTCAAATTGACTCTAAATTAGTTGGGATTAATACTCTGAATCTTAAAATAATAGATCATATTTCCTCATTTAATTTAATATTTAAATAAAAACCTGGCCTCTCGTGGTTGAATGAGCCGCCATCGCCCATCGATTGTTCCCGTAACTATTGTCTGATTGATCTAAAACTTTTCCCCTTCAATTTAATAACTGTTTTTATTATATTCATTATATAAATATAATGATATCAAATTTTCAATTAAATTAAATTTTATATTTTGATGTCGTCAATTATGTGAAATTTGTTGTTCAAAAAAAAAAAAAAAAGTGAAATTTGGTTTAATAACATCTGCCTTATCCTCAACGGCCCCTTTCCAATTATCATAGACGATAGATTTACATTACATCACATTTCTCTACTTTCCCCAACTGCTTCTCATTGTTTTTATTATAGTAAATTGTAAAGGGGTATCGTACTTTACCCCTAAAATATATTACGTCACTTATTTTTTTTATTCGAAATTATAAATCATTGCATATTAAGAAACCATGCAAATATATTATTTATACTTTCATAGATTAAAAAACATTGTCACATCAACTTTTTTATTAGTAATAATGGAAAAGCTGACTTTAAGGGATAGATCATGCAATTTTATTAAGTTTAAAAGTTTATCTAAAAAATTGCTTTGTATTCATTCCTGAGCTCTCAATGTACGAGTAATTTTAGTATTATGTGGTAACCAGATTAATCAAATTGAACTTTGATATTTAATCTATAAATCAGATTTTCTTAAACGATAGGTTTGCACACATGACGGTCTCAAGCTTTGAAGGAAACTCCTCTAGCCAATAGGCCAACCTAAAGGTTGGTCATGTCTTTGTAAAATCAATACTACTATTTGATTATCGGTTTGGCCAAAATCGAACCAAACCAAAATGTGCCTAACTCTAGTTTTGTTTTTTTTTTTACCATTTATTTATTTTCCATTATTTTTCTTAAATAAACAAAATTTAAATTGAACAAACAAAACAAAAATGCTTTTAGGCATGTCGACGCATCGGCAGAAAAGTGGACATCCGACCGTACATCATGCATACGATTGCCACGAGACCAATAACAAGTGGAAGCAACAGTCGTAGAACTGATCGCAGGGGATTTTTTCCTCCTTTTGGACGGTCATATATGACTTGTGGACCTGAGCTGTGGGTCCGTTACCTCCGTAAAATGATTGCTCCGTCGTGCCCCCTCAGTGACTGTGCGTATATGACACGCGCCACCGCAATCTGGTGTCTCCCGCCCCTCGTGGAAATGGGATTTGATTGTGATAGTTCGTCCAATTGTGTTTGTGGGAGATTCCATTAAATTTTATCGAATTCCTCACTCCCTCTCTATCTGATTTGGATCGGATAAAATGTTTATGTGGGTATTGTGTAAAGATGGCTTTAAATTGAAATTTTGTTTTTTTTTTTGTTTTTTTGAATAAATTTGAAATTTTGTTTTTTCTTTCCCCCTTCATTAGATTATGTATATTAGATGGTTTATAAAATCAATGAGTATAAAACTCAACCAGTTAGATATTAAATACTCTGTGAGTTTGAGTTCGAGCTTTCCTTAGATGTAATATCTAAAAAAATAAAATTAAAAAAATTATTGAATGATTTTATTATTATTTTTAATGAATTTTTTGGTTTTTATCTCTTGTTACTTCAATAAATTATTTAAATATTTTATTCTTTTTCAATGAATTTATTCGTTTTATATTTTTTAGTTAGATAATTTTTTGAACTACTATTTGAGTATTTTTTAAAATATTATGACATTTCGATAATTAGTTATCTTTAACATGTTTTTTTTAATAAAACTTCTAAATATTTTTCTTTACTTCATCATCATTCATGACCTTGTATATTTTGAAAGTTGATGATAATATATTTAGCAAACTCTCAAAATAAGTTTTATTCCTTTACAAAAATAAAATCCCCACCATATAGTTAGAAGAGATACGAAGGAAGCGCGTTCCTACAACGCGCCGCCGATGGTAGTAGCTTTCTCGTCCAAAAAGCTAGCCACTGCCATGACTAATGATGCAGGGTGGGTTGACACACTGAATGGATGGACTATAATATAGCCGTAGCCTACGAGCCTCCCATCACTTAAAAAAGAAATATAATCTCTCATTCTCTCTCTAGCTTCACTTTTTTCTCTCTCTTATTTAAAATCCACTTTTATTTCAGTTTCAACATTTTTTTTTTTTTTTTTTTTTTGGCTATTGCTAATTCAAGGCCAATTGCCTCTCTCCCATCACTGTCTTTTTGCCAAGAAAACCACCATTTTCCATTTAATACCTTCCTCTCTTTTCAACAAAAATACATTCTCTCTTGTTTTTGCTCTTTCCCAATATCTTTTACATCCCCCCTCCCCGGCATAGAAAAACAAAAAAACACTCAAATGAAGGTACAATTTTGAGTTTTCACTTATATCGTTATTATATTCTCTCGTAGTAGTGATGTTTTAAATCTCGTTAGATCCTTTCATCTTTCTCGTGATTATTAACAAACTGTGTCTCTTTTTCTTTAACAGAAGGTTATTTTGAAGTTAGATTTGCATGATGACAAAGCAAAGAAGAAGGCCTTGAAATTGGTTTCTACTCTTTCAGGTTCAAATTTTTTTACACCTTTCTTTATTGGAAAACAAACAGATATTCCTCTATATACTCAATTGATTTTTTTTTTTGTAGGAATTGATTCAATCGCCATGGATATGAAGGAACATAAACTGACGGTGATCGGAGCCGTCGATCCCATCACCATCGTTAGTAAGCTCAGAAAATTCTGGCCGGCTGATATAATATTGGTCGGACCGGCAGTCGAACCGAAGAAAGAAGAGCCAAAGAAAGAAGAAGGGAAGAAGGAAGAAGAAGCTAAGAAAGAAGAACCAAAGAAAGAGGAAGGGAAAAAGGAAGAGCCAAAGAAAGAGGAGGAGAAGAAGAAAGAAATTGATCCGGTTTTGGAACTCGTTAAGGCTTATAGAGCTTATAATCCCCATTTGACTTCATACTATTACGTTCATAGTATGGAAGAGAATCCAAACGCCTGTGTTATTTGCTGATTATATTGATTTTGCAGAAGCTTTATGTATGTAAAAATGGTGATTTAAATTCGATTCGATCTTACTGTTTCTGAAGCGAGAAATTATTGAATGGGATCGTTAAAGTGTTGCTCCTCACTCATAAACTATCGGGTTTATGTAACTGTCTTATCTCTCGTTAAAAATAAGATTGATTGGTTTATAAGTGAGGAGTAACATTCTATCCGTCCCTTTCTTTTAATTTATCATCTTTTAAAGCTGGTAAAAAGTGTAGAAAATAGTTATATAGATTTGTGTAATTATTTTTCAGTGTAACGGTGAATTATGAGTTTTTGTTTTTGTTTTTGTTGTTGGGTAAGCGATTAGGTTGTAATGTAAGAAAATAAAATGAAAAGTAATTGATTTTGTGGGTGTCGTTGATCTGTCCCTCATGTTATCTCGGTCTCTGCCAAAAGCAGAGATTATTGGCCATTAGAGGAAAGAAGTCGGTGAAAGGCCATTATTTTGTCTCTGTTTTATTTTTAGGATGACATGGTTTTTTTCATTAGCTTTTGGAATCTTCTATTTATTTATCAACATTACGGATTTAAAACATCTTATTTATCCATGTTTTTTCAATCATAACGGGTAAAAAAAGAAAGAGATATATAATGGAATTTGAAGTTTTTGAAAGTTAATGTCACGAGGATGGAATGATATTGTGATCCTGTTATCTGTTTATAAAAAATGGAAAATATTTTATTAAATTATAATAAATTTAAAATTAAGATCGGGAGATTCACAATATTAAATTTAAGAGTATAACTACAAGAATTAGGGCTAGAGAACAAAAAGTTAAAAACGGACCCTATAAATTTTAAACTTAAGGGGGCGTTTGGTATGCGAGAATCGGAATTAAATGTCTGAGAATTAAATGTTTGAGAATAAGTAGTATGAGAATAAAATGAATGAGAATTTGATGTCAGTGTTTGAAGTGTGCTGGAATGAGATTTAAATGTCTAAGAATATGATGCCTGTGTTTGGAGTGTGCTGGAATTTGGATTTATGAGAATATGATTATTGTCTTTATAGGAAGGAATATGATGTCTGGGAATTTGATGTCAATACCAATGTTAAATATATGGGAGATTTAGATGAGAATTGAATGTCAATGTCAATGCTATTAGAGGTTGAACCAAACAATGAAATGTGTTTTAAAAAATCATTTCCATGGCCAATTCTCGCAAACCAAACGCCCCCTAAAAGGATTATTTTCTTGCACATCTTTCTAGGTAGCATTAGTTGTTAAGATAATAGTTGTACCAATTAATTTTTCTACTTTTAAATTAAAATTTTCATTTTTCATTCATAATTATAATATAATAAAAAAAATGTTTTTATTTATAAACATATAACGTAAGATTTTTAGTCACACCCTCGATAGAAATAGAAGGTTGATAACAACTCACCATCACACTGATGTTTGCTAATTTAAAAGGTGAGAATCTTTACTAAATCGTATTTATTTTTATTTTTAATTAATATGTCTTGGTTGGTTTGTTAGCGTGCATTTTTTCACATGAAATTATCAAAGTTTTGAATTCGAAGCAAATAGTAAATTAATCAAATGATTAATGTCACAACCCCTTTATTTACCATATAATTTTTGTTAAAATATTTTAAATATAATTATTTTGACATTTACATTAGAGATATTTCAAATTCATTTTACAAACGAAAATGATATTGGTAGCTGGTTTTGCTTTCACGTGGACAAGAGGCAAAAATAGACAATGATCATTTCATATTGTTTTTATAATACTTTTATTAAAAAACAGTATTTTTCTTCGAGAAAAATTTACAAAAAGAACATTTAACTGGATAATTTTTTTTTTTTTTTGTTAAGTTATTAGAAAGTCCTCATGTTATTAGACATTTCATGATTTCAAGACTATCTGAAAATGTTTAATTGATTGTTGATTAATGGGTGAAATTATACTACAACCACATGTGAAAGGAAAACTATCAATCAAGGATAAAAAGAGTTTTTTTTAATACTAGTCTTCTAAGACCAACGTTGCGCGTGATATTCTTTCTAATATTTGAAAATCAGTATATTTTCTTATTTAATTTTTATATGCAATTAGTTTTAACTTTTTAACTCATGAGTTTTTTTATTATTTAATTTCTTCATATTTTTTAAATTAATAAACAATAATTTTGAAAATAAATTTTAATTGAAATAAGATACTATAACTGCATGTGAAAGGAAAACTATCAATCAAGGATAAAAGGACTTTTTTTAATACTAGTCTTCTAACACGTGCATCGTACGTGATATTCTTTCTAATATTTGAAAGTTAGTATATTTTCTTATTTAAATTTTATATGTTTGTGAAAACAAAAATTATATGCAATTAGTTTTAACTTTTTAATTAATGAGCTTTCTAATTATTTAATTTCTTCATATTTTTTAAACTAATAAACAATAATTTTGAAAATAAAATTTAATTGAAATAAAATATTTATTAAATTGAAGTAAAAAAACAAACAAACAATAATAATATAGGCATTTTTAACATGTTGAATGATTAACATACAAAATTAATATAATTATAAAAATCTGGTAAATAGTGTTTTTAATATTTTAATTTTGAACATATTTTTAATTTTTCTACTTCAATAAACATGGTAATATAAATTAATATCAACAATGTAATATGTATTGTATATATTATGTTTTTTGAATTATAATAATTTAGTGTACTAATTTTAATGAATTATTGATAAATTGATCGATATATATAAATACTACATCATATTATGATAAGAGAGACCCGGATCTTCAACTATAAAAAATATAATACTTATAAATAATCAGTTGAGCTATGCTTCCATTCACGAGTTTTTTCTTCTTTTTTTCATTCTTTAATCTTTATTTGGATTTATATAAAATACTTTATATATATATCCTATTTTTTATCATTGAACTTTCATATATTTTTCTTATATTTTGCTCTGGTCCCAGTCCCCTAGAAATCAATAATCAACAAACGTGATGCAATTGAATTGAGTGTCTAGCATGAAGAAAAAAGTCGGTTCGGGACGTTGAAAAATATGAACCAAATTAATTAGTTGTTAATGTCATACGAAACTTTATGATATAATGGATATATTAGTTGACCCTAAAAAATTATATAAATATTCGATGGATGATTCGGATATGACTCAGATTTTTCGGAATTTTAGTCCTTCAATAAATTATTGCACCCAACAAATACAAACCACGTGACGTGAAAATTGAAATAAATCAAGGATAAGACAAATTAGAGAGGGAGTGTTAGCCCCGTTTCGTTCGCAATCTGAAAATCATGATTTGAATTCAGTGCGTTTCAATGAATTCAGAGTTGTATTCTATGAATCTGTTGATTCTGGAACGGTGTTTGGTAACAAATTCAAAATTGAGAATTGAGATCCAGAAATTTGAAATATGTGCTTGGTTTGGTATTCATAATTTCAAAAATGAGATTATGAATTAGAACATATGTTTGGTTCAGAATCTATAATTTAGCATCCAACTATATAGATTGTTGAACATATAATTTTTTTTTTACATGTTTTTCTATGTCTGATTATGGTATTTCCTGCTTCATTACAGATAATATTCTTTGAACTCAACCATTCTATAATTTTCATTTTCTTTTTTCAAAAGAATAATAAAAGTACATTTGATTAAGAAATTAAATGACATCACATATAAAGAAATCTTATATGTTATTTGAGAACTATTAAGGCTGCTCATTAAACCAACTCATCAACCAACAAACCACCATCAGCTAAACGTTTTCATTTTCTGTAACAGATTCAGTTTTTACCTTTTTCTTTTCTGTTATCCTTTTACTCATTCTCTAGCTATTTCTGTTTTTGTATATAAATACTTGTATCAAGCTTTTCAGATCTAATAATGAAATCCATCATTCTTGAGTCTTCATTCTATGTCTATCTTTAGAATTTGATATGGTATCAGAGCTGTTAGGCTAACAGCCCCTCTGTAATTTTTTTTTTCTCTTCTCTATCAACAATGGCGTCTTCTTCAACTACTACCATTCCTTCCAACCAAAACCCTTCTCCCACAATCATCAAGATTGGAAAACAGCAATCCACAGTTCGATTAACTGATGAAAATTACTTGCTATGGAAGTTTGAAATTCTTACCGCAATTGAAGGTCATGATCTTGAATCCTTCATTGATGGATCCAAGAATCCTCCAGAACCTCTTACCAGCAACAATCAAGTAAATCCTGATTATGTGATTTGGCGCAAACAAGACAAACTCCTCTCTTCTTGGCTACTTAGTTCCATGACTGAAGCAATTCTTTCAGAAATCATGAATTGCAAATCTGCAAGAGAAATTTGGCAGAGTTTGGAAGATCTTTATTCATCTCAGAACATGGCAAAGGTAATGCAATTTAAATCAAAAATGCAAAACTTGAAGAAAGATGGTCTTGCAATGAAAGATTACCTCAGCAAAATGAAATCTTGTTATGATGCCCTTGCTTCGGTAGGTAACAAGCTCTCTGATCAAGATATTATCATGAATATTCTTGAAGGTTTGAGTTCAGAATATGATTCTGTTGTGTCTGTAATTACGTCTAAGTCCAAGAAACAGACTTTGAAAAGTGTTTCTGCACTTCTTCTTTCTCATGAAGCACGAATTGAAAGAAAGATTTCTACCGATTCATCTTTACCATCAGTGAATCTCACAACTCAAAATAGAAATCATGTAAGTGAAAACTCATCTAGACCTCAGACAAATGGTCAGTTCTTCAATAATGGGGGAACACGAAATCAAAATCAAGGACAGAATAGATATCGAGGAAATGGTAACAGAAACAATAGAGGAGGAAGATCTTGGAATGGAAATAGCAATAGACCCCAATGCCAATTATGCAGTAAATTTGGTCACACGGGTTTAAAGTGCTATATGCGTTTTGATCCAAATTTCCATGGAAATAACTCAAACTCCAATCTTGTTCAACAGAACAACACTACATATGGAAATTCTGGGTATAATCACATGGCTAGTCAATCACAGAACTCTGCTGCTTATGTTGCTTCCAGCTCAAATACAAATGATCTGCTCTTTGATAATAACTGGTGTCCTGACTCAGGAGCTACAAATCATGTAACCAATGATTTGGGCAATCTTAACATTGGTTCAGAATATCAAGGCAATAACAAAATTCAAGTTGGAAATGGTATGCAACTTTCCATTACTCATTCTGGTTCATCTACCCTTATCTCTCCTTTAACTTTAAACACTTTTCAACTCAAGAACCTACTTCATGTCCCTCAAATAACTAGAAATCTCCTAAGTGTACAACAATTTGCAAAAGATAACCATGTTTTCTTTGAATTCCATCCTAACTTGTGTTATGTCAAGTCACAGGACAATGGCAAAATTCTTCTTGAAGGCACTGTACATGAAGGGTTATATCATTTCAACTTGCAGAAGCATCATCCCAATTCAAAGTCTTCTTCAAAATCTGGTGCATATTTTCAAAAAAATAATTCTTCTGTCAATAGTTTACATTTACATTCTGATTGTACTCTTGCTGATATTTGGCATAGACGTTTGTGTCATGCTAATTTTGATATAGTGTCTAGTGTTCTACAAAAGTGTAATTCTGCTACTTCATCTAATAAAAAGTTCTCATTTTGAAGACCCATAACAAATAAAAAGTTCTTGATATTTCATAATACAACAGTTTTTTTAGAAGCGGTTATTTACATTATAAAAAAAAACTTATTTGGATGGTAAATCTCATATATTATTATTTTTATATGAGTTTGTTCTTGAGACAAAACTCAACCACATGAAACTTGAAATTAGAATAGAATAACATCCACTATAATTGAAAAAAAAATCAAATATAGGAAACAAAATAACACGAAATTTATAGGACTCGTATAACAAGCATTTTTATAAACTTTTTACAATATAAGATTGTGTAGTAAGATACAAATAGGCTGTATTAACAACAAATTAAATCAAAACAAGAAGAAGAGCAAAATGCATCAAACTTATGAAAGTTTCAACTCAAACTGATTACTCATTATAATTCATCAACTTCATTTTTTTTTCTATTACGAGGCAATAAATGAAATCCAAGCTAACTCTTCAATCAAACCTAAATGATGTCAAGTTCAGTGAGCCCTTGCATGCATTGGTTGTCTACACAACAGCAACCTCTTTAGTTTGTCTTAGAGCCATGGTAATCCCTTGCCATGAATCAATGATGGCATCTACGAGATATTCACATTTAGCTAAAGATAACTCAGCCAAAGATGTTCGTCCATCCTTTGTCATGTACACACGCCACTTATTTGTCATATTATCGCTCTGCTTCGATATAATGCAACATGTTACGAAAATTAGGAACAAAACTCAATAAGTTGCAATTAGAACATTTAGATAAAAAATTATACATAGTTTAGTATGGAATGATCTATGTTTTTATGAAGAAGCATGTTGGAGATGAAACAGCATGTGATCATGTGATGGTTTTGCTTGGCAGCTCTTATTGTTCCATATACTAAAAGAAACTTGGAGATGAAGTACAATCTAAAACACAATTTAGCTTTGAATGAATATTCAAGAAGAAAAACCCAAACATCTCGTAAATCAAAGTGAGAGAATAATCATTTCACAAGGTTTCAGAGGAATATATGAATTCGACAACCACCAAATTCCCGGTTTAGATTCCAAATAACCCCCAAATTTACGGGCACTTCCCATAGTAACACTAACATGCATAGCAATTTCACTCCCAAACATAACCGTTGTCTAATCAAATAGTTGGTGAACACAATAAATGAATGCCTTCCATAAGAATTCTTTGAAAAACTCTTCAATCCATCAAATTGGACAGCAAAGATGAAAACAAACTTATATTAGTTTTAGTTATACTGCAGAGTGTATGCATATGCATCATAAACAATCGTTTCAATTTCTCTTTAGGTTTTTATACTTTTGCATTGCCGTTATTAATGTCGATCCAATTTCTTTTATGAATTTACTTTCACATACACAAGTAGATTCGAAGTCTTTAAATTCTTTTATTGGCATTTGCATTCAGCGAAAATGGCAGTAAATCAAAAGATGCCATGAAATTCTACAACAAGCTCCAAGAAAGAAAAACACCAAGAATGATGAGAGATTTATCTAAATATTTCTCACATTTAAAGTCGTAGCTTTAGTGAATGGATTTGAAACATTTATGAAGAAGAAACATAAAAGGGGGCAGGAAAGAAACATATGATAAAAATTATCGACAAAAACATCATTTTTGCTCTTGAAATTTCTCTCCTTTATTACTGCGAAGGAATTGAATGGAGATGAACAAGCTCTCATAGAGAAAGAAACGAAGAAGACAGAGGAAAACTGTATAGGCGATAAAATAGCACGAGGAAAAGAACAGAGAGAAAGAATTGAAAGAAGAAGCGATTTCGTTGAGGTCTTCTCTTTTCCGAATTGACAAGATTATGCAATCCCGTGTCTCCATTTTTTGAGTTAGGTGGGTAGGATAGTTAGGATTCTTGTTTTAATAGAATTTAGATTTTGGCATAAAAAAAAATGGTATCCAAAAAATTTGGATTTGGATAGCATACCAAACAAATTTATATTTCAATCATTTTCATTCCTGCAATCCAAACCAAACAGGGTCTTGGGGATCTGAGCTTAAAAAAAAACATCATTAGACCTGTGAGAACGTGAGTTGCTCCTTTTAATGTCAATCTATTTTATAGATGGAGTAATCAGAATTATACAGTTAAAACTAATTTTTTTCTCGTTTGTGATAATTTTTAGAAGTGTTTAAAAGTCTTACCATTAAAAAACACTTTTAAAAAAATATCTTAAACGGCCTATTAGACAATAAATTTATAATTACATCTTATACCTTTTTCCTAAATCAAATAATATTAGGGATGAGAGACTATAAATTAAAAGGAAAATTTTCTCAGCTACCTTTTCATAATTTCAAATTATAAAAAGGGTAATTTTCATAACTACCCCTTTTATGATTTAAGTTATCAAAAGTACCCTAATGTTTTTAAACTTTTCAAAACTACCCTAAAATTGACAAGTGGCTACAATTGATTGGTGAGATATTATAACTAACTATATAAAAACTACCAATTAAGGGTAGAAAAGAAACTATTTTTTTTCTTAGGGTAGTTTTGAAAACCACACTTCATTAAGGGGTATTTATGATAAAATTTCTTATAAAAAATACTATTATTTTATCAGAAATTTAAAAAGTGCTCTAAAATTAATAATTAACTGTTGATTAATATAGATAACATTTCTCATGAAAACTGTCAAAAACTAATAAAACTACAAATTTTGTTGGGATATTTTTTAAAATCATAATTAATTGAAGGTTAGATTATATGTGATTTTTTTTCTTCAAAATTTAAAACTTTTTATCGTCTTTTCCTTTTTGTAAATTAAAAAAAGAAAAGAAAAAAACATACTTGGACTACCATGAATCAGCCCATTCAGGCCCAATCAGGTAAATCTGTGGATTGGCCTGTTTGATCTTTGATCTCTCTCTTAAAGCAGGCCCAAGCCTCTATGTTAATTGATTGATTGGATTAGATTTTTGTTTTTAGTTTATTATTCCGCGTTGGAATACATGGGTTAAGGCTAAGGATGTCGTGCTAGTAGCCGCATTAACTTTATTTTACTTTTCTCTATAATAGAATTTTAGCACCTGCGATGCACTTGTAATTTTACTTTATAATAAAATGTATTTATCAATTATAATAATTAACTAAAATTGTATAAATAATTTAAATTTATAAGTTTTTTTTAGTAAAGTAAATTATCTATTAGATATTATTTTTAAAATTTAACACATTTTTAATATTATAATTTTATGTGGTCACAAAATTATCTTTATTATAATTGGCTAACTTAAAATATGAATCAAAATAAGAAATTGTAACATTTTCAATACTTGAGTAGACATTATTTAAAAAAACACATTGATATATATCATACATATTGTGACTTTTAAACTTCTTTCGATTTTGTATTTTTTTTTAAATACGATATTTGATTATTAAATTGGATGTTGATAGTTACTACAAAATAATTAGTTTTACGTTATTTTTACCTTGAAATGTATTTTTTTATAATCATTTTATTTTTAAAGCTTTTACAATTCTAGCACATAAAATAAAATAAAAAGGAATTATTATTATTATGAAAACAAAAATTAGAAAATATTAGAATCATTGTTGCTTTATTAGAAGAAGAAAATGCAAAATCAATTATTGCAGATATAAAGTTCTATAATTCTAGTCTTCCATCGTGAGTGAAAATCTTGAGAAAGCTTTCATTGTAAAAACTGCATTGAAAATTATAATCAATATTACTAAACACACATATGAGTATTTAATTATCCAAGAAGAAATTTAAATTTTATAAACATTCTAAAATAATTGAATCACATAAATTTAAGAAGAAAATTAATATATATATAAAATGAATGGGGTAAATATCGTACCTAGAGCTCAAGCCAACCAAATATATCAACTACAAACATCCAAAAGAATACAACTTGTGTAGTAATAATGATGATCGTGCAATGACAAGAATCAAACTTAAATATCAACTTTGTAAAACGTCTAAAAGAAAAATTATTATTAAAAACATTACATAAAATAATGATTGGATAGAAATTATGCCAATAGATTCAGGAGAAAATATCAATAAAGTAAAACATTTACAAAAAAACCACAAATTCGATTAGAAATTACATTAATTAAAAAAAACAACAAAAACACATAAGAATACACAGTAGGAATAAAAGTCTAATCTTACACATACCCTGATAATTCCAACCATCTTCAAATTACCTTTTTCTAAATAAATCAGTTAAAATGTTGTGAGAAACCATACTGATGTATTTTTTCTAACATAGAAATATTTAAAAGATCGAAATATTTTTTATTTGATTTTTCTATGGTTTATAAATCTTTTTCGAAATGATTCTATTAATATATTATTATGTTCTATTTAATATTTAAATTATTTTATAGTTTACTAATTTACATAATTATATGCCTTTTTATATAAGACAATTTTGTTAACAACTTTATTTTTAAAATTTATACTACCAAATAAAAAATAAATTGTTTGTTCGATATACATACGTTAGTTAATTTTTGCATTTATAGATTATTTATTTCTATTTTTAATTAAAATTTAAGAAATTATATATTTTGTTCTCTTTGATTTTTAAACTTTCAAATATTTTTAATTAAAAAAATTTAAATTTATTTAAATATTATACTATTACTAATTCAATAAATTATATTTTGTTATAGTTGTTTTTTTTTATTCTTAATTGTTTTTTTAAACAATTTAAGTTTTTTTTTTAATATTTTTTAAAATTAAAGCACCATCACCTTTATTAAATCATTTAATATTTGAATACTTAAATATAATTTATTTTTCATAAATTGGTGATAAATCTAAACAATAAATTCATTTTAATATCACATTCATTTTCATATGTTGTACTTGTTTTTTCAATTATTTTATAATTTGATGTTGTGAAAACAATAAAAAAACCCAAGGAATTTATTTAATAAAATTGACAATTTCTTATTCAATGAAGAGAAATATTTTATTTATAAAAAAAAAAGAGAAATATTTTATTAAAAATATAAATAGTCATTTAATAGATAATTGAGTATAAATAATAATGACATTTTTAGTAATTTGAAGGTTTTAAAAGAGTATATATAATGGAATGTTAGTAATTTTAAGATTTTAAAAGAGATATAGTAGTCTAAAAATGTTTCTTAAACATCACCACTTTTATATATTAAGGATTTCTATTCTTTATGATATGACTAACACGTATTGAAATATTTTTCAAAATATTTATATTTTAATATTTTCATTTGAAGTCTCATTATTCCATTACTCTTCTATACGATAGAATTTAATAGTACCCATAGTTTTAAATAAATGTATTTCAAAAAGCCTAAACAAAATTTACTTGTTTTGGGCAAAAGTATTAAATTAACGATCTTGAATACAAATATTAAAAATGCTTATTTATGGTTATGTATGTATAATTAAATAAATTAGAAAATCTCATGTATTCATGAATTTTTATTTTCAAACTTTTTTAATAGGTTTTGATGTTTTTTTATTAGCATCATTACTTTGTTTAATTTTTTTAATATATCTTATTTACTTCATATTTAGTCTTTACATTTTTACACTTTCTATTTTAATCGTTACAACTTCAAATATTATATTTTGATATGAGTATTTAAAACTCATTCTGGTCACTACTCATAAAATGTCTATAATTTATTGAGTTTTAATTTTTAATATCATATATGGACTTGTACGTTTAAATCACATACAGATATAATATGATATTTTTATAAATACAATATAAAAATTCAACCTCATATGATTTTTTTTAATTGAAAGTTACAATAGTATAATTAAATATATGTTGGATAATTTGTTGAAAGAAAAAATCAAAGACCCAAATATATTAAAAGATCCCACGTAAAAAAACAGAATAGAATAAACAATGTGTGCAAAATCAAATTAAAAAAATTTAATTTAATTGCAAATTTTACGATCATATATGGTATCCATAATAATAATAATTATTATTAGGGTAGTTATAAATATAATATTTAAAATTTATTTATAGTGATTAACGTTCATGGTTAATAACTAATTCACACTTAAAAATCTGATATAATTGCAATTTCTCTCGTAATTTAAAGAAAGAAAAGAAAAAAACCCACTAAATCTTAAAAGGGTGAAATGGTCAATTAGTATAGTTTCGTTTTTTTTTTGTTCATTGTAGTTCTCGTTGGAAAACAGTCTGTTTCATCTTTTTTCTAATCAAAATCTAACCAAAACCAAAACGAAAACGAAAACCAGAAAACCAAAATCAGAAATCATCGCACATCGAGGCAATTCATCTCTTTCTCAGCTACTTTCTGCCTCGATTCGCTTCTTCCTTCATTTCAGTGTTTCTATCGAGAGGTATGGTTATCATTTTTTTCCTCAGATCGCTCCCCAATTACTCCATCCTCGTCCTTAGATTCGTCTTAAGTTTGCAATGAATTAATCATAGCTTATTTCTTGATTTGTTTGTGAAAAAAATGAAGAGTTTTCGGCATAAGTGATGATAATGAGTTTCTAGCATGTTGATTCAAAGTCAATTAAAGTGGCTAGAAGTTTTTAGGATGAATTTATAAGCTTGGAGCTTCATTTTGATATTCTGGAGCAGGAAATTTTACTTTTTGATGCGTAATTTTGAGTCTTGTTCCCTTTAGTTCTGCTCAAAGTTTCAAATGAGCAGCTTTGGGGAAGAGAGTGCAATGGGATATGTTAGATGAATTCTCGAACATGATTGTAAAAGCTCAATTTCTGAGATAATATTACGTAATCGAGATGAAAACATGGCCGAAGCAATTCAGAATTGAAATAAGTAAGGATTGATTGAGGGAGATAAAATTATTGAAAATCAAATAGATGTATACTGGCAGTATAAATGCAGATTGATTTGAATAAATAGTTAGACAGCTACCAAAGATGAAGAAATGGAGATTATCCTAACTTGCTGCTTTACTGGCTGTATAAATGAAGATTGATTTGAATAAATAGTTAGACAGCTACCAAAGAAGAAGAAATGGAGATTATCCTAACTTGCTGCTGCTAGTTCTGATAATTTCTTCTTCTTCTTCTTCTAATTCCGGTGCATAATTTTGTATTTTGAGCCTAATGGACTCGTATCAAAGAGAATTTATGTCATTAGATGTTTTGGTGTCTGTATAGTGCCTCGGTCATAGTTACACAAAATGCATTATAGATACCGGGTCAAATGCTACTGCCGATTTCCCCGTGACTTACTTGTATTATTTTATTGCAGGCCTTTAGATTACATGTATTAATAGAACTTGAAAGTAGCCGGATTGTTATACTTCCACCGTTTTTGTGAGAAGGTCAGCTTCTTATTAGACTTGACTATAGTTTTGTTAATTTGATGGAACCAGTTGGTAATTGTGATTGTGGTTCTCTTTTGGCTGTTTTATTTTCATACATCAATGAAAAGTTGTCCCTTTTTTCCGGAAAAATTGAAAAAGGGATGGAACTTCAGTTGGATGTGACTTCTATAAATTTAAGCTTGAATGATCAATTGCTTGTATTACAGGATAACTTTTCTTCTGTGACTTATTCCCTGTAAACTAGATGAAAGAGACAAGAGATGGATCTAAGAATGATACGCTCACGAAAAATTCACCTGTTAGCTCACTTCCCCTCATTCTGGATGTTGATGACTTTAAGGTAAAGACCATATTTTCATCTCATCATTTCTGCTATTCTCTCTTATGAGTTTTACCCTAGCCTTATAAGCATACGATTTGGGTATAAAACCTTCATATATATTTGAAAGGAGCTTTAGTTCTATTTCGATTTTGTAGGGTGATTTTTCCTTTGATGCATTATTTGGAAATTTGGTGAACGAGCTCCTTCCATCATTTCAAGAGGAAGAAACTGATTCAGTAGAAGGACACAACAACATTGGTGGCAATGATGCTTTCCCTAATGGACATTTGCGTGGTCCATCGGATACTAAATTTTCCCAAGGGCTGACTACTCCTTTGTTTCCCGAAGTAGACAAGCTATTAGCTTTGTTTAAGGATTCTTGCCAAGAGTTGGTTGATCTTCGAAAACAGGTAAGACATTACATTAGATTAATGATAATGAGACTTCGGCCAAAACTTCAAAGTTTTCTGTGAAGGATTTAATTTTCCTCCTTCACTCTGGTTATAGATAGACGGGAAGCTTTTCAATCTCAAGAAAGAAGTGGCTACCCAAGATTCTAAGCATCGCAAGACACTTGCCGAGGTTTGTTGAATAGTGCATATTGCTCTTGTTTCCTGATAAAAAATCTAAATGCATCACCATTTAAAAGGTTAAACCTCTGAATAAGTGCGTAAGCATCTTCTATATATCATATACAACTTTGATTTTTGTCTTCTTCTTCTTCTTCTTCTTTTAAAAAAAAATAAAAATTAGGTGGTGAGGGAAACGTGAGGAAATTACTGTAAATTAACCAATTTATTTAATCAGTTCTTTTTAACAGAATCCAAGAAGATCCACAAGTCATAGATTGTTGATTCATCTGATAAATTTTCTTACATTCTATCCTTCTTATAATTATGGTTTTCAACATTTGTGAGGAGAAGTAGTTCATAAATCTCTGAATTAAATCAGATCTGTAATTCTGGATTATGGAGTCAATAATGACACATTGTTTAACTTATCACGTACACATCTTAAATGACAGTTAGAAAAAGGTGTAGATGGACTGTTTGGCAGTTTTGCAAGGTTAGATTCACGTATTTCAAGTGTTGGACAGACTGCTGCAAAGATAGGAGATCACTTGCAGGTAATCTTTTATCCTCAAGGACTTTTAAATCTTATCCAAATTTGATTCATGAGGTCTTACCATGTCAATAATGTGGTAAGTGGGACTAATATTTTTGCATTTGCTCGGTTTTCTCTTATCAGAGTGCTGATGCCCAAAGGGAAACTGCTAGTCAAACAATAGAGTTGATAAAGGTGCTGTGAGTTCATTGATTGACTTTGGGCCACCACTACTTTTACACTTCTATGGTTTCTATGTTGTGTGTTTTTAAATATATATTTAGTTGTTTTTTTATTATAAAAAAAAAATATTTAGTTGTTTTTTTAAAGTTAATATTTATTTTTTTCCTTTTCATTTTAAAGTTAATTATAGTGAAATGAGAATACCCTTTGAATCAATCACTGCAGTACTTGATGGAATTCAATGGCAGCCCCGGTGACTTAATGGAACTTTCACCTTTATTCTCTGATGATAGTCGTGTTGCTGAGGCAGCTTCAATTGCTCAAAAATTGCGTAAGCTCACTTATTTTTGGATAACCGAGTTTAACCATGTTTCAGCCAAATTTACAAATAACATTCTATTGCTCTTTTGATTGCTGTTTTGGTTTGTCCCTTTTGCCTGTTGTTGCAGTTGCAAAACCATACGCTTCTCAGTTATCACTCTCTTTAAGTGCTTTTGATTTTGAGCAAGACAAACTACAGATTATTTACAATTTTTTTGTGCTCGCGTTTCTGTTATTTTGTGGTGTTCATTTCCTAATTCCCCTTTTGGTTCAAATTTAACTTTAAGGTCCTGGAACATTTGTGGTTAACTCTATATGCTTGTTTTATGATATTTTGGTTCTAGGGTCATTTGCTGAGGAAGATATTGGAAGACAAGGAATTTCTGTTCCATCAATTGTAGGAAATGCAACTGCTAGTAGAGGTTTAGAAGCTGCAGTTGCTAATCTTCAGGACTACTGTAATGGTATGGAAGCTTTATGAAACTTTGTAATTTTAATGACTTGATGGATAGATTTCTGTCTTAAATTATGCTTTCTATTTTAACATTTTTCGGTGTTAGAAAATTTATAAATGAATGTCAAATAGTTATAATGTATGAAAATATATATAAAAGTCATTTTTCTAAGGTATTTTCCTTCCAAAATCATGAATTTGTAAATTGTGACAAAAATACTCATTTATCTTGTCATTTTCTAACCACTGAAAAGTTGTTTTTAAAAGTCGCTTTCCATATAAAAGCTGAAAACTAACTTTTAAAAACAGTTGCCAAACAAAGCCTTTCTTTGTACTTATCCAGTCCCTTCCTCATTATTGAATACTAACTTTTATTGTTATCTGATATGCATAATCAGATCATACCCATTATACTTTTTTTCGGAAACTAAGTAATGAAACTATTGTTTTATTGCTTCTTGATACTTAAGTGAGTTTCCAAGGAACGTGTTTTTCACTAATCTTTCTGACTTTTCCCAAGAAATATTTTTCAGTTTTTTTTTTGGACCCAGTTAATTTGTTTGTTTATAATTAGGAGTTTCAAGCAATTTAATCAGGATTCTATTGCATTATTATAGATTTTTGTTTGGTAATTTCTTTCTTATCTCATTTCCAACCTAATTTTATATATTATTTTTACTTAACAAAAGTATCTTATTTGTATAATAAATGAGCATATTACCTACTTGTGCTCCATTTATGTGTGATGATAGTAGAAGGTCAGAGTGTTTTAAAAAGGGTTTTTTTTAATACATATATATATCTTTGTAGGTTATGAATGTATGCATTGTTTCAGTAATAGAATTCAAAGAAGGTTTACTGGAGTGTTAGTTTTTTTAATGTGTGTTCTTATATTGATTTTACTTTCCTTGACACAATGATGTGGTAAAAGATTCGAGGTTGAGTAGACAATTTTGAATTTTCTAGCTACATTATCTGTTATGAAGTTTAGATTGTAGGGAAATTCTCAATGTGTTGTATCTGTCTTGATGTGACATTCTAGAAGAGATATAGTTAGTCTACTTATTAATTTTATTGAATATGTTCACATACAATATTAGATACTTGGAGATAGGCGGCTTCTTATTTTTGTTTACCTGGGGACAATCTACTATTTATTCCTTGTTTTCTTTTTCTTCTTTGTGGTGGACACTTTGTGTGCAAAAAGGGTTGATAAATAATAAATCAAACTTCTAATTTGGCACCTTTTTGTGGTTAATCTTTTCAAGTTATTGAGTGTGTTAGATATTTTCCAAAGATATATTTGGTTTTAACTTTTTATTCTTAGGTCTGTCTCCAAAAGGATGAAAACTTTGTGGTATTCTTCTTCACTTTATGCTTGAAATATATCTGGAATGAAATAGAATATGTTTTTAGAAAAGATCAGAGAGGGCCGTTGGTTACAGAATGGGATATAACGGTATATCAGTTTGAAAATTTTGAATACTACATCTTTTACTTTGTTGGCAAGCATGCATATATAATTTGAAAACTATCGTTCGCCATTCTCTCTCTCACGGTTAATGTGTTATTTACTTATCCTGAGCTTTATTTCTTTATATACTTATATATTCCATTGTCCGATAAGAAGTTTACTTTACTAATGCTTCTTATAACATGACTAATAGCTATTGTTTTATTCTTTCTGTAGAATTGGAAAATAGGTTGTTGGCTCGTTTTGATGCAGCATCACAAAGAAGAGAATTATCTACTATGGCTGAATGCGCCAAAATTTTGTCGCAGGTCATTGTTTATTATAGAACCAACTAGTTATTATCTTAGTTTCTTTACTGAAATCTCTCTTCCTCACTCATGCTCAATATCTTTTTCTTCCAAGTATGTCTCTGAGAACAATGACTGCTTGCTGATTGCTTGTTCGGTTGCTTATCAATTTGTTATTTATCACCCATTTTATCCTTAATGTCCAAGTCCAAAGCAGTTGAGGATCCAAGTTTTAATTTAGAAGTTTTCTGCTCTCCCTATAATACCTATTTTGGGGTGAGGGTTGAGGGCAGACTCTAGGATTCTTACATCTGTCTACCATTCTTATCATCTACAGCTGACTTCTTGTACTGGATTATACTTCATTTTAGGTATTTTCTGATGTAAATTGTTTTTTTTTTAATCGCATTTGTCAAGTACATTTTATTCGACAAGCTATTTCACTTTTAGACATGTGTGGTGTAGAGTCAACAGATTAAAGATATAGATAGGTTTATTGTTATTACTCAGCGTTGCTTAGACTCTTTTCATCACTGATCCATGATGCATAGTCCTCCTTATTATTAATGATATTCTAGTTTCCTACAAAAAAAAAAAATGCATGAGGCATAGTCAACAAACGATAGCGCATATAGGTTGAAGATATCAGACTATTTCGCTTTTAGTGATTATACAAACAAATGATTAATATACTAAATTGATAATGATTAAGATATAAAGTATGTAGGAAACTGCGAGGAAATCATGTTATCCAGCGAATTATCAACACTTCTTTCCAAAGAAATTTAATCAATTGAAAATTTCCATGCAGTTCAACAGAGGTACCAGTGCCATGCAACATTATGTGGCAACACGCCCCATGTTTATTGATGTAGAAATCATGAATGCGGACACCAGATTGGTCCTTGGTGAGCAGGGTTTACAGGCCAGTCCAAGCAATGTTGCTCGTGGGCTATCTTCCTTGTACAAAGAAATTACAGGTCGGATAAGCGTGGAGGGCTCACTTATTTGGCCTTTTGTTCTATGATTTTTTTTATATCTTGATTGTATGTTCTGCAGATACTGTAAGAAAAGAAGCTGCAACAATCATGGCTGTATTTCCTTCTCCCAATGATGTTATGTCAATCCTAGTTCAGGCATGTTACAACAGACCTCTCTCCTTTGTCTTGTTCAATAGTTTTGCTTTTAAGCAGGGTTGTGTTATGTATTTATATTGAATCTGATCTTATGATATGTTACTGCAGCGTGTCTTGGAGCAACGAGTTACAGCCCTTTTGGACAAGTTATTGGTGAAGCCTTCTCTTTTGAATCTACCTACAATGGAAGAAGGCGGACTTTTATTAGTGAGTGGCCCGACTAGATTTTTTGATTTATACTTCCAATTACTTTGTTGTATTGATCTTTGTACACTTGTTTGAGCTTAAATTTTCAGTACCTAAGAATGCTAGCTGTGGCTTATGAGAAAACACAAGAGCTTGCAAGAGACCTACGAGCTGTTGGGTGTGGTGACTTGGATGTTGAAGGTAAATAAATAGTTATTAATTTTTTTCATGAATTTTGTTCTGATTATAATTTTTAACATTTCACAATATTTTTTATGGCTACCCACAATTTTTTTTAACCATGTTCACTATGTTTGGATTTTTTTTTTTAACGAGAAAAAAAACTCCCCTTAAAAAATCAAATCATAAAAGTTATTCATGACTAGAGAATTTCACGACAGAATTTTGTCTCTTTGTTTTTATCATAATTTTTTTGTGTTTCTTAGGAGTGTGTTTTTGACCTAGTAGGATCATTTTAAAATAAATTGCTGACCGTCGTTAGGTTTCTCTGAGTTATAGACTTCAGGAACAGAAGTTAAAAATATTTTGGATTGCCTTTTTTTCTAGTTAGTAGTTACATGTAATACTTGTTTAATGCTGTGTGCTATACGATTATTTAATTAGTTTCCTACCTGTGAAATAGCTTCATTTAGTTTTTAATAGTGCTATCCTGATTGAAATTCTAACTGATGGTTCAGGCCTTACGGAATCTTTGTTTTCGGCTCACAAGGATGAGTATCCTGAGCATGAACAGGCATCTCTCAGACAGTTATACCAGGCTAAGGTTTGTGTCAGATGCATGGTTAATAATTGCGTTTTCAGTCCAGATTTTACTTCATCAGGATTGAAAACATGTATGCTTTGCAGATGGAAGAATTACGTGCTGAGAATCAGCAGGTTTCTGAGTCTACTGGTACTATTGGACGTTCAAAAGGAGCTTCAATAGCATCTTCACATCAGCAAATTTCTGTTACGGTTGTCACAGAGTTTGTGCGTTGGAATGAGGAAGCCATTTCTAGATGCAGTTTATTCTCATCTCAAGTAATGTTTGTTCCATCAATCAATCTGAATTCCCCTCTTTTAACTGACTTCAAATTAGGAATTACTGAAAGGATTGGTCCAGCGTCTTTACATTTGTGACTAATAGTGTAATAAACTTCATTTTCTCTATTTTCAATTCTGATACTGAAATGGAGATTATGTATCACTTCATGTCGGCAGTGATTCATTTTTGTCTAATGGAATTCTGCCTATTTCTTTGTAATATTTATTTGCTATAAAATCAATGTGAAATGTTTGGAAAGTTGAAACACAATTAGCCAGTCTAATTTGTTGCAAGGAAGTTCTTCAAATATTTTATCTAGACATCTTAAATTCAAACCTCAGTTTTCACTAACATGGGGCAGATAGTGCATGTCTACGAGTGGTGATGTTCATTACTCAGATTTTTGTGCTTATTTTTCTTCATTTGTTGATTTTTATATGCTCCCTTGCAGCCTGCTACTTTGGCAACCAATGTAAAGGCTGTGTTTACTTGTCTGCTTGACGAAGTAAGTTTGATAAAATCAATTGATGGATCTAATATCTTCCTTTTTGGTAGTGTATACTCAGGTTTTCCTTATTGCAGGTCAGTCAGTATATCACAGATGGGCTGGAACGGGCTAGGGACAGCTTGACTGAAGCAGCTGCTTTGAGGGAAAGGTTTGTGCTGGGCACGAGTATGAGTAGAAGAGTGGCTGCTGCAGCTGCTTCCGCAGTAATTTTCTGATAATTACTCTTTTTTTTGCATTCTGAAATATTTTAGACTTTGTTTCTATTTTTCCATTAAGTATTGCTCTATTTTTTCCACTAAAGGTAATATTGCAGTTTATTCACTAATGGAGAACATCTTTTAAATTATGTGTGCAGGCAGAAGCAGCTGCTGCAGCTGGTGAAAGCAGTTTCAGATCTTTCATGGTTGCTGTACAACGTTGTGGTAGTAGTGTAGCGATAGTGCAACAAGTATGATGAGCTGTATTCTCTTTTGGTGAAGTTGCATCAGATCCTCAATATGCAAATGGACTGATTTGAATTTTTTTTTGTAGTACTTCGCAAATTCAATTTCCCGGCTCTTGCTACCTGTGGATGGTGCCCATGCTTCTTCATGTGAAGAGATGGGAACAGCTATGTCTAGTGCAGAGGCCGCAGCTTACAAAGGACTTCAACAGTGCATTGAAACTGTTATGGCCGAGGTCAGCTGTTGTCCCGATGCACCCTCTCTGTCTTTGTTTATGCATTACTTTTCCAATTTATCATTGCTAAGATTTTGATCAACCCCAAGGTTTTCATATTTTTATGTTTTCCAAGTTCATGTCATAATGGCCTGTGATATTATCTATATACAGGTTGAGCGATTGCTTTCAGCTGAACAGAAGGCTACTGACTATCGGTCTCCTGATGATGGGATTGCTCCTGATCATCGGCCAACAAATGCGTGTGCAAGGTACATCTATGATCTAACTTAACAGACTTTTTTTTTTTTAAACCAACAGACTTACAACATGTACATTGACTGATTTTTTTAGAAAAAATTAATTAATTAAAGAATGATATTTACAGCAACGAGTGACTTTAGTTGATCTAAGAATAGGCAAGGATTACAAAAAAGAGTTCCATTTGTCCTCAAAAAGCCACCCGAAAATTGTGGCAACAATTTTCAAATATCACGCATACTTTTGGGTGTTTTTTTGCTGAAATTATAATATTTTGAAAGTTGTTACCTAAATCATTATTTTTCTTTACACTATTAGTTCATCAGCCAAGGATATATGAAAATCTATAAACTTTAGTTTATTATTTTACTCAGGAAGTTCACTGTTGCCTGAAAACTGAATTTTTGGTGTTGAATATGCAAAATAAATATATTTCTATTAATCAATGTAACTTCTTCTCTTGGATAGAGTTGTGGCTTACCTTTCTCGTGTGCTTGAGTCTGCATTTACTGCCCTTGAAGGTCTTAACAAGCAAGCTTTCTTGACTGAACTGGTATGACTCTCATGACTGAAATTTCTCGAGTTACCGGATGTTTTATCCTGACTTGTGATTAATCTCTGAATTTTACTAGTTTCCAAGTTAGAGATTAAATGATTAGGCATCAGATAGATTCATGTAATTTTTGTTCTTAATCTACATGAATGAGTAGTATTCCCGTGCTCCTTTTTTTTTGTCAATGCTTGTTAACTTGATAATTTTGGGTCCTATTGAAGCAGCTGGTGCATTTAGAATAATTGGTATTAATGCTTCACATCACGTGTTGAATGAGAAACAATGTAAATGATATAGTGAGGGAAAAATATTTCATTTCAGGGAAACCGGCTGCACAAAGGCCTTCTTAACCACTGGCAGAAGTTCACTTTTAATCCCAGGTAACTGCCCATCCTCTACTGTTCTCATCTGAAAAGTTGTGTATCAGATGGTTAATGGTTTTTTTTCCCTCTCTCTCTCTTTTGATAGAAGCTCAGAAGCGTAATTCATTATAACAAAAAACTTATATACAACCATCACCTAGTTATTGTAACTATGTGACTCGAAAAAGAAATCTGAATATTACAAAAGTATTTTCCATTTGGTAGTTGACCCCAAAAAAGAAGTATTTACATAAGCCCACTCCACTCCAAACAATCTTTTATTTTGCTCAAGTTAAATACAAAATTGTAAAGCCTACTTGAGGTTATATAAGCTTAGTTCAACATGGATTTGAAATCCATCAAGTAAAAGCCAGTTTATGGATGGCCAATTGTGCAACACGGTCCCAGTACATTCCCCCCAGCGATGGTGTCTACTCTGTTGGCTTCATCTATGCTTTTTTTTTTGTACTACAGTGGAGGGTTGCGGCTGAAGCGTGACATCACAGAATATGGAGAATTTGTACGCAGTTTTAATGCACCTTCTGTCGATGAGAAATTTGAGTTACTGGGCATGTAAGTAGATGATTTAGCTAGATATCTAATATTATATATTTGTATGGCTAATTTCTCATTTGACCTTCTGTTCCAGCATGGCCAATGTCTTTATCGTTGCTCCAGAAAGCCTTTCAACTCTGTTCGAGGGCACCCCAAGTATTCGAAAAGATGCACAAAGGTATTTCTTATAAATGTGAAGGAAATTCATGTGATTGTATAGAATTATGACGTACCCAATCTTTCTCTTTTTAAAATTCATATTAAAGAGTAAAGTTCCAGTTTCTCTCGTTAAAGCGGAAATAGATGTCTATCATTTCTGTGTACCCATCCTTCTCCGCCTTGCAGGGTGTACAACCAGAATTGATTTTCCATATGATCACATTATGATTATTGTTATTGAATTCTAGAGTTATTTTCAATACTTCGTTATGATATAAACTTGTTTGGTTATCAAATCAGGTTTATCCAGCTTAGAGAAGATTACAAGAGTGCCAAACTCGCGGCCCGACTTAGTTCTCTATGGCCAAGCTTGAGTTGATATGAAAACGGATGGCATTAGATTCAAGTCAAGCGTAGCCATGACCTTGTAAGTTTCATACTTAGCATTCATTAAGCTCTCTACAAGCTATGCGACCATTTAGCTAGCGAAACTGGGAGAGAGTTGGAAATCTGTCGAGAGCTTCAATTAATGAATAGATGAGCAAATAGATTTTCTCACCTTTTAAGCCCAAAAAAAAAAAAAAAATCTTGATAAATTTTTCTGAAGTTAGGAGTATGGCCATAGTTTTTATGATGATGATTTAATTTATAGGTTGGTTTGTGGGACAGATGACTTTAGGGAAGGGAACTCAATTATCTCTCGTGCATGTTCTTGTAAATGATTTACTTTTCTTTTCTTGTACTGTGGGAATATAACATGATGTGATAATTTTCCATTGCCTGAAAACTCCTTTTAGTTTTACTAAATCTTTATTTATGTTTGTCTTGTTTCCTAGTTTTTTTTAGAGTTTTTTTTTTTCTTTTCCCGCAAACTTGAGATTCTGTTTTTTTCTTTTTCATTACTGCATCTTATTTTTTTCCCCGTTTATTGCAACTAATCATTTGTAAAAGGAAAACTTGCAATACACTTTTCAATTGATTAATTTTGTTGCATTATCTCTCTTTTTGTCGTTAATATTGTTAGTTTTGAGTTAGTCTCTTTTAATTTATTATAATTTTTTAATAAATTAAAAAAAAATTATTATAATTTTTTACACTTTGATAGCTTTTCCATTCTTTTTGTATATATTTATGTTTTATTTTTTAAAAAAGGGAATTTATAATGGGGGCTACTATTTTATAAATTTAACTGATTTTTATTATGAATCAGTAATTACTTCAATTAGTTGATTATCATTAATATTCACTAATTAATACGTCAAAAATATGTTATTTTGTAGGCATTTTTTAAGAAATGCTATATTTACAAAAACACTATTATAAAAAAGTTTTGCTTTTTTCAGTTAAAGTAATTCACTTTTTATATTTTAAATGCGGTTTGTTGTTTTGGAAATATATAATTATTATGATGAATTACATTAATCCATAATAATAATTATTTTTTGGGGGGTTTGCCTTCATCCAATATTGCAGTTTTCACAGCAGCAACATATTCAAAAACCTCGTGGGTTATGTCGGTTAATCTCTTGCGTTTACAGTACGGGTTTATCAGACATTCAATTATTCTAAAGAAGACGAAATCTACCGTTTATTCTTTGTTGGCAAGGCTTTTTTTTTTTTAATAAAAATTTGAGATGAATTAGATGAGCATGTTAGGTCATGCTAATCCAATTATAACTTCTTTGCTTAAAGAACACTGTTATTTAGATAAATAAAAAATATTAGATGCATTTTTAAAATTAAGAAAAGAACAAAATAGGAGAAAAATGAAATGCAAAGAAAGGATATAAAATACAAAAGGACAATTGAGAATGTTTGCTGTGGTGTCGGTCATCTTAATCTCATTCATCACATCATGAATTTCGTAAAATAAAAAAATAGAAAAATAAAATTCATTGAAAAGTAAAAAGGCATATATTGTTCATGTGAATCAAAGGGAAAGCCATGATTAACGATAACGTGTGAGAAATAACAGAGGCCTGGAAATTTTGCTTCAAAATCAAGATTTTTTTCTCCCCAAATCAGTCAAGTAAAAAGGTTCACATGATTACTTGGTTGAATTATGGGAGGCATTGGCTCTTATAAGTGAATTAAAAGTTGTGGTTTTATTAGTGTTTAAAGTTCATTCGACAAGACACCACACAGCAATGACCGATCTACTGGTTTTCTTTTCCTCAAATGGTTGTATTAAACTCTCACATTTATTTCCATTTTTTAACCACATTTTGTTGTTTATGTTTGGATGTTCTTAAACAAATTTGTTTTGTTTCTTAATATTAAATTTTAGTATCGTAGTTAACAAGATCGTGTTCATAATTTTCAAATCAGGTGTGTCTCTTAGTTTTAATTATGCAAACTTAAATCAATTATAATATTTTGATTTTGTTACATAAAGTTGTTTTTTAAACCTATTATATCTAACAAACTAATTCTTTTTCACAATTTAAACAAATATTACATTAATTCAGATTTGACAAACCTATTATTTTATCCAAAACAAACAGGTAATATAAATTCAAAATTTTCAACCTCAGACTTAACAAACTTAGATTTTATATTTAACTCGTTACATCAAAGTTAACCAATGTTTTATGAAAGTTGCATGAGAATATATCATTTTAAAGTATATGAATAAAAAAAAAGATTTAAGAGAAAAAGGAGAGAGCGAAGAAGGAGGGAGAGAGTGAGCAACCGTAATTTGTGATGATGGGATGGTGCACAAAGGATGGCCTAAAATGCAAGTACATATTTTAACTGTCATTGGGTTCATGAATAAATAAAAGGAAAACTTTATAAATAAAGGAGAAAAGAATTTTAGGAGGATGTGACCATCTTACGTTTATAAATTATTAGATGTTATATATTGTGGTGGGTAGATTTCACAATTGAGTACCTGATTGCTTTTTTCTTCCAGCTTCAAATATCTAAAATAGAAGAGAAAATAAACCGGAAGGCACTAGTGTGTACCGGTCAAAGAACATCCGACGATCAAGTTAATCCTCTATGTGGATATGTAGAATTGGAAACGGCGCAATAAGAATTTTTAGGTCTTGTTTTAAGTGCCTACTTCATTGGGTGAGTTTTCTTGCCATGTATAGCGGTGTAGAATTTTATTATGGACTCCTTGATCATGCTAGTTTGGACTAAGCTTATTATATGGAATTTAGCTGAACCTCTCTTTAGCAATGTTACCCTCACTAGGATGATTTAGACCGGAAGAATTTCAGAATTAACCAATATCACTAAACATTTTTAACGAATGATTTTCACTCTCTCTATATATAAAAGTGTCACGCTCTCTATTTTAAAAATATAGATTAATAAGTTTAAGGTCATATTATTTCAACCCGTCCGATAATTTATAGTGATTATCACCACTAGCAATATCATTGCTGCCAATGCTCCATCTTTCAATTGTGGGGTTCCTTCCTCCTTCTTTTAAGTGTGCTGCTCCACCTCTTTCTTTCACTCTCTCTAGAGTATGGCAATGGCACTTCCAAAGGGAGTAGTGATCCATCACTACTTAAATGTGGTACTGCCAAACCCACCATTTCAACTCTTTCCCTCTTTTAAAATGGAGAATTTCACAATCTCTCTCTTAAAATTAGACCACAATCTCAAAGAGAGAGAAGATAATACAAGATCATGTGCATTAGTGTACGGACAAGAAAAGCATTTTGAAGATAATGAAAAATAAAAATAATTCCAACACAAAGAGCACTAACCTAGTTGTGGGGTCTATGATTGAATTTCTTTCATGAAAATTACACAAACAAACTCATAAACCACTGCTCAAGTGAATTATAGGAGTTGTAATAATTACTCTCCTAAATTTTTAATTTAAACTCTCCTAAACTTTATAAGATAAATTGAACCTATATTTTTATTTTGACAAATTACTTTTTTACTTTATTAAATTAGACTCATAATATATACACAATGTTAATGATTCAGAAAAGGAGTGATTCTTGATTTTTGTGAGAGATTTAAGATTGAGGTGGGGACTTTCAAGGACCCAAACCCATAGAGGTTTTAAAAGGAGTATTGCATCAAATTAAAATTTTGTCTGTTAAATTTTAACATTGTACCAAATTTAGGGTGTCAATTTTGTTCAAATTAAAAGTTTGATGATGTAATTATAACAATTCTATAGTTAATGGGTTGTTTATGAAATTCATTTTATTCTTTTTTCCTTCTAAATAATGAAGAAAAAGGAAACAAGAAGAAAAAGGGGTTGTCCAATCAAGACAGCCATAACATAACATAGTTTGAAGTTGAAGGCAGCCTAGTTATTGAGTTAAATTTTATGTCCCATTCCTCAAAAAAGATGATTGAAAGAGAATTAGAGAATGAAATGAAAGGAGCTAACTTGATAAAAGGATGTATATATCTCAACTCAACAACTCCTTTTCACAACTCTAACTAATTGAAATCACACCTACAAAAAAGAAAGGCTACTTTTAAGGATAAACCTATTTTCTCTTTGAAAAGATTTATGCCAAATCCACCAAAAATCTTGCCCTTCCTTTTCATTATCTTCAATCTTAACCAGCACTAATGCTAAGTCAACGTCAGCATCTTAGAGAGAGAGAATTTGAGTTTTTTTTTCTTTCCATAATTTAAATTATTGGCACAAATTTGATTTAAAGAGTGTAATTTGTTGTGAATGAAGATAGATGGTCTCAATTCAAATCAAACTTTTTTTTATGTGTCACTTCAATATCACATTGTCACGTTGTCGATGAATTATTCCAGAATTAATCAAAAGATTTATTTTTATATTGATTCTCTATTTAAAAATAAAATATCTTAGAGAACTATTTACTTCTCAAATTAATTAAATGGGTATATTTATTTAACATTTTTGTTTCTATTTGATCTTTAATTTTATTTATTAGTTCTAGAGTATAAAATGTCACCTGGAATAGTAGTGTAATAAAGGTTTTTGTACGGATTAATGCAGACCTGTTCATTTAAAAAATAAATAAATATAATATTTTTTATATTAATTGTGAATATAAGAAACATAATAAAAATGAAGTAAATTAAAAAAGAGGGAGAAGAAGACGGCAGTGACAGTACTGTATTTGGGCCGAGTCCCATCCCATGCTTTAGTCTCGTGGCAGGCACGTCTTGGTCCAGCCAACACGTTCCCTCCCAGAAAAATTAAAAATTAAATCTCTCCCAAAATGTTTTTTTTGCTTTTATTCTTTCCAATCCTTTGATTGATTGGGTAAAAAACACACATTATTGATCTCTATATTATTGATCTAAGGAAACAGGTGTTAGGTGTAAGCATGCATTAGGGCTGAAAAGACGATTCATCTAGGAAATGGGAGTACACATACATTAGGGTTAAAAAATCTTGTTTGAAATTATTTCACGGTGTTTGTGAAATAAGTACTTTTATTATAAGTATTATGATAGAAAAAGATTAATTGTATATTATTTTATTGTTTGTTTCTGATATTTAAAAAATGTTTTTGATCGTACTTAAAGTTTTTTTAAGAAAAAATAAATGTGAAAAAAGTGCATTTAAAAAAATTAGAGAGAGGAAGGGTGAAGAAAGAAGCTTTTAAAGGAAAATTAGAGAGAAAATATGTAAAATAAGCTAATAATATAAGGTTTAAAAATCAAAATCACTGAAAAAAAACACATATTAATTAAATATTTAAAAAGCATTTTAAGGTGTTTTTTTTTAAACTAGTCTTTTACCATGTGCGTCGCACGTGGTATTTTTTCTAACATAGAAATATTTAAATTATCGTATAGTTTACTAATTTACATAATTATATGCCTTTTTATATAAGACGATTTTTTTAACATTTTTATTTTTAAAATTTATACTACTAAATAAAAAATAAATTGTTTGTTCTATATACATATGTTAGTTAATTTTTGCATTTATAGATTATTTATTTCTAATTTTAATTAAAATTTAAGAAATTATATATTTTTTTCTCTTTGATTTTTTAAACTTTTAAATATTTTTAATTAAAAAAATTTAAATTTATTTAAATATTATAAAATATTATACCATTACTAATTCAATAAATTATATTTTGTTGTAGTTTTTTTTTAATCTTAACTGTTTTTTTTAAACAATTTAAGTTTTTTTTTAATATTTTTTAAAATTAAAGCACCATCACCTTTATTAAATCATTTAATATTTGAATACTTAAATATAATTTATTTTTCATAAATTGGTGATAAATCTAAATAATAAATTCATTTTAATATCACATTCATTTTCATATGTTGTACTTGTTTTTTCAATTATTTTATAATTTGATGTTGTGAAAACAATAAAAAAAACCAAGGAAATTATTTAATAAAATTGACAATTTCTTATTCAATGAAGAGAAATATTTTATTTATAAAAAAAAGAGAAATATTTTATTAAAACTATAAATAGTTATTTAATAGATAGTGAAGTATAAATAATAATGACATTTTTAGTAATTTGAAGGTTTTAAAAGGGTATATATAATGACATGTTAGTAATTTTAAGATTTTAAAAGGGGTATAGTAGTCCAAAAAAGTTTCTTAAATATCTCCACTTTTATATATTAAGGATGTTTTCAAATATAAATTTACACGTATGAAGTGTTTTTACCAATTTAAAAATACTTTTGGCTTAAACAAAAACACTCACAAACACACCCCTCGATATATTTCTGACCCAAGATTCATTTGTTGAGAATGAAGAATAAAGAATGAAGATCTAGAGTTTCCGCTATTGGGATTTTGGAGCCACTATCAGTTGAGTGTAGTAGTGAGGTTAGCTACTAGGAGCATGTAGGGGTCATCACTCACAACTCTTAACTCTCTACACACATCACAAATATGCTTTTTCAGTCCTATTATAAGAATGTACTCTCTAAATTTAGAAATGTAACAATCAAATCTCTTATATTAAAATTTACATTATGATAGAGTCGCGTTAAAAAAATATTTTTTTAAATCGTATATATAGTCAAGAGGGAAAAGAAGTATCCTACAAACCTAATTCAAAATACAAATATAATATTTCAATCTCACAAGACGTGAATTGTGAAAAATCATGAAAAATAAAATAAACAACAAAATGTAGAAACCCCAAATGAACAAAAACCAAGGGTCAAAACAAAAGATGTAAATATATAACGTTTAAAATTGTTTATAGGATGTTTGCCAGCTTCATTTTTATGTTACAATTTCACATTGAAATTTTTAATTTTCAAGAGCTAAATGTTATATTTTTGAAAAGTAAAGATTACTAATTATCAAACACATTATTTTATCTTTTTTTTAATAAGTACTAATTATTTGTTTCATTTTTTTTTTACAGAAAATAGAAGAAATATAAACATAAAATAAGTCGACAGAAAAAAAAATTACTGGATAAATATTATGTTGCTTAACCCTCAAACAAATTATTCTGTCTTGATATAAGAGTCAACTATTATTAAATTAAATAAGTAACTGTCAAATCAGAACCGTTTAAGTAATCTAACGGTCAGACCAGCTAATTAATAATCTAATTTAAATTATTTATTTATTTATATATTTTAAAAGTAAAAGAAAATAATTCAACAATTCCTGGAAAATCACAAGGCACGCGAGGGAGGGGATAAGAAAGAAAAAGTGGGGTGGTGAAAAGAAAAGTCGGAAAAAGTGGGCCCCACTTAAACCTGCAAGCTGTCAAAGCCGCCTCATACATTGTCTCGTCTGCCGTCAAGTTGACGCGCTCTAATCACCTCAAAAGTCAAAGTTTTGACTCTATCTTCACCGTCCGATCTTCTCCGTCACCGCACTAATTACGCGGCGTTCAATTGCTCGATTACATATTAAAATAGCTACGCGCTTCCGCCGGAGAGCACGTGGCGGAATCTGATTGGTTGGATTTTTCAGCAATTGCTAGCGTCAGCTACATGGGATTTATGCGAATTCCGGCATCTCGTGCAACTGGAGTGCTCTTTACCAAAGTTTATAGCAATTAATTCTTTTTTTAAAAAGGTAAATAAAAATTAAAGATTATTTTTATTTTTTCTTTTAATTTAGTCTTTTCAACTTTTAAATCTTTTATTTATTTCTTACGTCAAGTTTTTAAAGGTTTCAAATCAAGTTGTTTTGAGTTTGATGAAAAAATTGATTGTCTTATTTGATTATTGATGAATATTAATGTCACTAGATAAAAAGTACAAAATCTACCATGAAAAAGAGAATTGAGTCGTGTTTTTTTTTTTAAAAAAATTATCTCAAAATTTTAATAATAAAAAATAAATATATATAGCTCATTAAAATTAGTGAGATTAAAATAAGACCTAAAAAAATTAATTGAGGCAAGTGGAGAGATTTAAATTTATGATAAACACGTTAAATCAATTAGTTTTTATCATGAGTTATATAAATAAAATATAATATCTACAAATTTAAGAGATTAAATAAAAAAAAATATTTATCAACATGAGCATAACTCAAGTATTTAAAAATGGGAAATTTTATTGGGTGACAGATTTTTATGCAATATTTGTAAAAATATCAACTTAAAAAATTATTTACAAATATAACAATTTTTATCATGTTTATCAGTGATTAACAATGATTTATGTGTTTATCACAGATAAATATAGTGTAAAAATATGTAATTCAATGTTTATCACTGATAAATTTGATCAAAATTTGCTATATTTGTAAATATTTTTTTGAGCTTTTATTTTTATAAATATTACTAAAATTTTTGCTAGATTTGTAAATGCCCCTTAAAAATCTGCTTTCATTTCTTGATAGTGACGATTCGAGTTTTCCTTCTAATTTGTTGTGATATCTAGAAAAAGTTAAAAACGATTTTTCTATTTTAATAAAAGATAAAAGTTTTAACGATAAATTATATTTTAATCTAAATTAATAGGAAATAGGTAAAAAGAAGAGGTTTGAAGCATAACGTTACAACAATGTTCTCCGTGCAAATATAAAAAAGAAGAAGAAAAGAATCCCATGTCTTTCTTTATGCCACGAATTTAGCAAATGGTTCTTAAACTGACGCTTTATAATGCTCTGAATCTTTTCCCACTCAACATCAAACTATCTTAACTTTAGCTTCTATGAGTTTTTTGTTTAATTAATTTAATGAGATAATCAAGTGAAAATTTTCTTATTTAGTTTGTTGATTAATGTTATTCATTTAATTTTAAAAAAATAGCATACGGATAGATGATTAAGATAAAGAGGTGGTTTAGTGGATAAGGAACTCCCTTAAAATTTTGAGTTATGGTTTTAAATTCGTTTGTAGTCACTTACCTAAATAATTATCTTATGAATTTTCTTATGCTAAATATTATATGGTAGTTTGATTGTTCAATAAGATTAGTTGAATTGTGCTAACATGAACATAACTCAACTAGTTAGGTACCTACTAGGTTCGAGTCTCTCATCCCCACTTTGATGTAATATCTATATAAAAATAAAGATTAGTTGAATTGTACGTAAGTTATCTATTTAATTATAGATTATAATATTATATTATAAATTTTGTGTTCGGTTTGTATGTTTCATATCGTTGTATAGAATATATGAGTTCTTAGTATAAAATAAAATTATCTCTCTTTGTTTAATTGGTTAAAATTAAATCACACCATTCAATCGATTATTTTAGTGAAATTGAGATATATTTATATTCTACGTATGTCATGTATTCTGATTTAATGAAAAATAACAACAAAAAATTGACAGATGTGTAGAATTTTAGAATAAAGTCTTATGTTAATAAGATGTAAAATCTATAAATCACTCAAATGTTCAAATGTTTAAATTTTCGGAAATTTTTAATGGTTTTGGAACACGTGGTATACGTATAATATAAATGTGTAAATTTCGTTAAAACTAATAAAAAAATAGTACAGGGGTATGATTTAACAATAACGTAAAATGCACAAGTGTATTTTGCATTTATCCTTTTTTATCATTATCTTTTTGGAGGAAGGGAAAATTCAAACGAGTACAAATGTCATTAGTATAGTGATTTAAAATATAGAAAAATTTGTCTTTATTTTAAATTTTGTTAAGATGTGGGGGCAATATGATTTTAATTCCTATAACTAGAGTTTTGAAAACTTCATAAATACGTGTACACTAGTATATTAAAAAATAAATTACATACATAATATATACTTACAAATTTTGAGTGCAAGTGGCATTGTCAGATCAATTATCCACCAAACATGTTTTTTAGAAATAATATCTTGACTTAATCAACCATATGTTCGTCGTATTTTTTGTAATTTTAATTGCAAATTATTACCAGCAATTGATGTATCGGCTCCACTAAGTTTGGTTAGTAAATAGCCTTAGTCCAATCAAAGCAAATTTATATAAATCGACTAAAATTTAATTTTGTTTTTAAAGTTGAATTATAGTTTGGTCCCTAATATTTAAAATGTTTTACTTTGATTCATGATTTTTATGCCATTGTTAATTATCATAAAAGTTACTTTAATTTGTTTCTTAATTGTGACATTGTAAAATTATAGGTTAAGTTTTTCAATATTAAGGATAAATTTATTATCATTTTCTTCAAGAAAAAATCATGTTATTCAAAATTATTAGAGATCAAGCGATGAATAGATGAGTAATATTTGGAGACCAATACTAGATTTTAACCTCCTTTTTTCATGAACTATCATATAATCAGTTGTATTCATATAAGAACTTGTCGTGTAATTAAATTTTTAATTAAAATATTATTTTCTTTTCAACTTTGTAAATCAATTTTTCATTTTCGATATATGTTGGTTCATATGTGGGAAAAGTTACATAAAAATCTATTGGTTTATATGTGGGGAAAAATAAGTTTCAAGTCAAATTACTCATATTGGTTAATGATGTAGAGTATTAAATTAAATTAATTACATATTTTTAAAGATTAGGTGAGAAAGAAATCTCTAGTCTAATATTGTTTTTTTAACCAATTGATTTACCCTTAGACAACTTGTATTATTTATATATATATGCTTAGTACAATTTATCTAGTAGGAGCCAACTAAAATTGCAATTTCTTCTAATAGAACCTTGTTTCATTTTTAATCTTGATTAATTTTAGATAATAGTATAATTTTTTAACAAACAATTAATTTGATATAGATGAAATTGATGTATGATTTTTCGTTAGTGTTTGATGAATAAATAAAGTAAAAATGAAAGGGCAATATTTAAAAAAAAAAAAAACAGTTCGTGGGATTTCCAGCTTGTCTTTATTGCCCATACTAACATTAGAATCCCACCGAACAAATATAAAAAGTGATAAATTCTTTAATTCAAATAGATTCATAACTTAGCTTGAGTTTACCCAAACTATCATATGAAAGCAGGGGTGGGAGATGGGCGATCGCACAGGGTCCTCGAATATTGGGGCCCAAAATTTTAACATCGATATTTAAATATATTATTTATATAGTACTGTGAAATTTATATCAAACAATCAATGTGTTGTTGTGGTATACTAAAATCATCATTTATGTTTTTTAGGACAAAGAATAGAGGTTTCATTCCTCACTAATGCAAAGTGACTTTATTTTTTTTATTTATTTATATTAAAAAGATGTTTTTTTTTATTAATTTCAATAAAAAGATTTATCAACCATACCTCTATTTTTTTTCTTTTAATTATTTCAATTAAAAAAATCAATCAATTTTAAATTTTTTTTAATCATTTTTTTTTATAATTTTTAAAATAAATTTTAACTCTATTTTTTCATTATAATAATCAAATTAATACATTAAAATATTAATTAGTTTTTCTCTCTCAATGTTATCGTGATTTTTTTTATTGTAAAATTTGTATAATAAAGGATTTAGATTTTTATTTTTCGCACGGCCCTCGTTATCTTAAGACCGGCTCTGTATAAAAGTATTATTAAAATAGCAGAAGAAATATGTAGTTTTTTTTTATATAGCATAATTTTAGAATTTTTATTCCAATTAAAATTCAATTAAAAAAATTTATTTTTTTAATTATTTCAATTAAAAAAATCGATCAATTAAAAAAATCAAGCAATATTTTTTATAATTTGTTTTTTTAGCCCTGTATTTTTTTCTTTTAATTATTTCAATTAAAAAAATCGATCAATTTTAAATTTGTTTTTTAAACATTTTTTTTATAATTATACATTAAAATATTAATTAGTTTTTCTCTCTCAATGTTATCATGATTTTTTTTATTGTAAAATTTGTATAATAATGGATTTAGATTTTTATTTTTCGCACTGGGCCCCGTTATCTTAAGACCGGCCTTGTATGAAAGTATTATTAAAATAGCAGAAGAAATATGTAGTTTTTTTTTATATAGCATAATTTTAGAATTTTTATTTAAATAATACATTACTCTTATTTTAATAAAGGGTAAAATGCAAATAAGACACCTGTGGTCTTTTCAAAATGCATGAGCACCCCCTGTACTTTGAAAATGGTAAATCGCACCCCTATGGTTCCAATTTTTTTCAATCTGACCTCTCCCCTTCAATGTCAATAATTTTCTTTTAGCCATAACTTCTTTGTTTGAACTCTGATTTTGGTTATTGATGATTTCATAATTTTAGAATGAAAAAATTATGAAATCATCAATAACATTGAAGATTATTTACATTTAACCCTTTAATAAATTATTAAATATAATGGACTTTTTATATTAACTACTGTTATTTTTTAGATTGAATATTTGTCATCTAAAGGAGTTTTTATTATAATTTAGTTGTTAATTTAATTTTGATAATTTATTTCTACCTTCCATTTGATTTCAATAAATTATAAAAAATAATTGTCATGTAAACTAGTTTAGGGGTTTTTCTTTATATAAATTTTTTTGGTGTCATCTTCCCTTCCCTTTTATTTCATCGTCTTCTACATTTCTATCTCGTTTCAGCCTTCGCAGCAACAGTTAAATAGATTCAATCATTTATTTTAAAAGTATGTGAGATTAATAACTAATCGTGATTTATCAATTCATCTTTCTTTTAGAAAATTATAATTGAAGTATGTCATCGAATTAGACATGTCAATTACATAAATATAAATACATATCTAAAATATGATATTTGAGATAATTTTTTATCATGAATGTTCTCTTTCACAGATATTTAATAGTAACAATTCAATCATAATCTAGAATTACACATTTTTATGTATCATAATTGTTTTTTAAATCAATTATGAAACCCAATGGATCGGTTTTGAAGGGCATTCATGACTTTACCACTATTAAAAAAATTATCAGTAAATAAAAAAAGAAAAAGATTCCAAAGGTAAAATTTGAAAAATTCTTTACCGAACCAAACCATTATACCCTACCAATATAATCACCACTTTTGGTCTCCAATAAATTTGATAGAAGCACCTCTACATTTTACTAAATCCAACCCATCTTAAATAATTTCAAATTTTATTTTTATTTTAAAAATTATGACTCTTTTTGTCTGTACGATCACGAGCTTGGATTGTAGTGTGTGGAGCCTCAGGCTTATCAAAAAATCAACCTCTTTCTCTTTCTTTCTTTTTCTGTGATTTAACAATTTTTTTCTGCCTTTGACATTTTCAAAAGTCAACCCTCATAAAAAAAAATCCAAACTTGTTTCAAATCAAAGAATAATTAAATGGGTTTTTTCAAAAGTCTTTTTTTTTTAATAGAAAAAAAAATGGCATAGAGATGCTCTCCCCACCTGTCACTCTCTCCTCTTTCTCTCTCTAGAAAAAGAAAGAAAAGCCAAAACCATTACCATTACCACTACTTTCTTTCTCTAGATTCTAGACTTGTGAACATAGAACTCCTCACTTTCTCTCTCTAGATTTTTATTTTTCTATATATAATTCTTTTCCTACTCATTACACCCTTATCTCCAAAAGTCAGCGCCTTCTTTTGTCTCCCTCTCTCCTCTCTCTCTAAAAGAGGCAGAGACAAAGGTACAGATTTTTCAGAGCAGAGTTTTTGTCTTAGAAATTAATGGAAGACGATTGGGATCTCCACGCCGTCGTCAGAAGCTGCTCCGCCGTCTCCTCCTCCTCCGCCAACGCCACCATTACCTCTTCTTCTTCTTCTTCTTCTGTCTCTGACTTTTTTTCTCCTTCTAATTCCATAAATTTCCCCTTTTTTGGTAAAGACCCAGTAAACCCTTTATTTCATCCTCAAGATTCGACAAACTCAACTGAGGAATTGCATGATCTTTACAAACCATTTTTCTTCAAATCTCAGTCTCTTTCTCTTCCGCCGCCTCCGCCATCTCCGCCGCAGCTTCTTTCTTCACCAACTAAAACGCTCTCTCTCTCCTCTCTTTCAGCCTCCAAAGTTCAAGCACAACAAAAACAACATAATCATCTTCCTAATCCTAAGCAGTCCAATCATGCAGGCTCCATTTCCACCCCAAGATCCAAAAGAAGGTAATCTCTTTCTTTCAAAATCTGAGAATTTCTTCAATTTCTTAATCTGGGTTCCTTTAATTTTTTTTAGAAAAATTGAAGCTGATTTTGATTTTTGATATTCTCTCTTCTATATTTACAGGAAGAATCAGCTGAAGAAAGTTTGTCAAGTTCCTGCTGAATCTCTCTCTTCAGATATCTGGGCTTGGCGTAAATATGGTCAAAAACCAATTAAAGGATCTCCATATCCAAGGTTTGAAATTATATCCTCTGCAATTTTTCATTGGGTTTTTTGAAAGATTGAATTTTTATTTTTATATTTTCTGATCTGTTTTTATTTTTTGGGTAATGAACAGAGGCTATTACAGATGTAGTAGCTCAAAGGGTTGCATGGCCCGGAAACAAGTGGAGCGGAATAGATCCGACCCGGGAATGTTCATTGTGACCTACACGGCGGAACACAATCACCCTGCTCCGACACATCGGAACTCGCTTGCGGGTTCCACCCGACAAAAGCCCGCTCCGACACAGTCTGCCGAAGCGGGTGGTTTAACCAAAACCGAACCAAATCAAACCGTTTGCTCATCATCTTCCCCGTCTGGGGAAGATGAGGTTTTAGCACAAAGCACGATCTCTGAAAGTAAAGAAGAGAAGGAGGATTTGGAGGAAGATGACGACCTGGGTGTTTCTGATATGATAGTAAACGATGATTTCTTTGTGGGTTTTGAAGAACTCGATAGTCCGAGTAATGACGACTGTTTTTCCGATCAGTTTCCGGCGAATTTTGGCCTTCCATGGTTGTTCAACAATGCCGCTACCGCCGCCGGCAGTATTTAATAATATAAATCCCGGCAAAATTGTATAATTTTCTTGTAAAATGAAAAAAAAAAATAGAGTTAGATTTTAACGATGTTTAGTGAGCTTTGTAGAGAGGAAAAGAAAGTTTCATCTTTGTTTTTTCTCTTTTTTTTTAGGACAATGAAACTATTCTTTAAAGAGTAATGATTTTCTATTGTAGAAATTTAGTGGCTTTGGGTAAAAAAGAATAGCATCTGAGTTGACTGAATTAAAGAATTTCAGTGTAATTTTGAGATGGGGTTGACAATGACAAAAAAAAAATTACAGTGATTTTTTTTTGTAAATGAAAACAATATTTGAGGAATGGAATTTGTGATTGGCAAAGGAATATGCGTCTTTTCTCAAATCCCTCTCCCGTGGACAGGACAGCGATGAAGACATCAATGGTGGAGAATCGGGTTTTTTTTTTTTTTTTTCACATGGAGGATTTCGAATTTTCTTCTAGTTGTTGCCAGTTAGCGTAAAGTTGGGTCATTATTATTTGTCATCATCCAATCAAAACTGTGTAATTGCGTGTAAAATTTAAGAGTTTATCATACAATTTTCATGAAGATACAGTTTTTGTAAGTTGGAATTTTTGTTTTTGCACTCATTGCTTGCTAATATAACTGCAATTTCCTTGAAGATTTCCAATGTTGCCTAGTATTGGACATGTTCTATACAATTGTCTTTATAACGTGACAATTAGGTTTATTATCGATAATATAATAAACGGTTAAATCCACCACTTCCATATGGTTAATTATCATTAATAATACAAGTGTATTTTTTTCCTTGTTTACTTGTATTGTAATCTACTTCAAAATTGAAGAAGTATCCGTGAGTGTCTTGGGTTAGTTTGTACACACCGAGATTAAGTTTATGAGACAACCACACTACCCTATAACACTTGACATTGGGAAGGTGATATTGTCAATCCACATCCCAAATCAAGCATGGGCATGTCCAAGTTGAGCTAAATGACAATCATTAGAAAACAAAAGGTTTTGACTTACCACACTATGTTCAATTGCAAACCCTGAATGGGGATTTCAATTTTCACTACAATTCTTCTACATCCTGCTCTAACAATGTTCACGCAATATGAGACAGTTTTTTTTTCCCCTTTTGGAAATGAATGCTGTGATGGAAGTCCCAACATTCAAAACATTTTAAGTTATAACAAATTTAGATTCTTGGACATAGGTTTCTCATATTCACCTCTCGGATACAAAATTGAAGGCCTTCTAATTTAGAATTTGACTGATCAACATATCCCGGCTAGTGGCGTATTGTCTACGTCGAGCCTACCATAAGTAGCAACTAATTTTCTTCATTGTGTCAGCTAGTCAAAACCTAACTGTAAGCTTAAGAATCTGGAACAGTTTCGAGAGTATGGAGATTGGAGTTTACAGCTCAAACATAATCCAGCGTAACATTGTTGGCAGCATTGAAAATCTACGGAAGAAAAATGATATGAGAGTAAAATTTTCTGTAGTATAATCAATAACGATAAACGAAAAGTAATTCAGAAGCATATTTTCATCAGGCATCCACCAACTAAAAATACTGAATGAAATGCAACCCAATCATGCTCAGGTAAATTGATGCCATTCAAAGTTTATGCAGAGTTGTGGCAATTGGAAAAAAAAAGTAGTAGCAAGAATGCTTACAGAATCTCAAGCCCCAACTGATAATCATTTATCTCTGGCCAGCAACTCAAGTCCCAACTCATAAGAAGCAAAACCATTTTTCATCATTGAACATGAAATATAACATAAACTTGATGCAATGACTGTTTCCAGAGCAGTAAAACCCAGTGAATAAAGGACTCTCAGCTAATCCTGGCAGCGGAAGTTCTGGAAAGTTAAAACACCACCAAGAATGCAGACATGTGATATCAGGCCAATGAAAAAGATCCGACTGTTTTCTGTCAAGCACGCTAATTAATGAAAGTAACTAAATTTCATACTTGCAGCGAATTTAGGCTGTAGAAGCAGAAACCTTATATCCTTGTGCAAACTCTCTCAATCTCATCGTTTCACCAGCTGAAGAAAGCCATTCTGTTAAAATCTCCATAGTTATATAGTCGGGGTTACATGCCTGTTCCACCATTCTATCCATAATTTCGAATGCTTTGTCCAACCAATTCTTCTCCCTAAGGCCTTTGAATACAGCATTATATGTCGTGGTGTTGGGCTTAACCCCTTTTACTTTCATCTCATCAAACAGAGAGAAAGCTAATTCTTCCTCATTTTTCTTGCAAAGAGAATCTATCAATATATTGTATATCACGGTGTTGGGAGGAACCTTTGATGTAATGCTCATTTCCTTGAAGAGTTTGATGGCCTCATCGATGCTGTTATTTAAACAATATGCATGAATCAGTGCTCCATAAGTGACAACAGTGGGTAAAATACCTTCCTTGATCATTTTTTTCATCAATTTGTGGGCCAGTTCGAAATTCCCAACTTTACTAAAACAGGAAATCAATGAGTTGTATGTGACACTGTCAGGCTTTACACCAGCCGGATCCATTTCCTTGAGCATCTCACTAGCTTCATTTAATTTGTTCCTCTTACAGAACCCGCTAATAAGAAGATTATAGCAAACGAGATCTAGGCGAAACCCTGCCTCTTTCAACTTTGAAACGACAAAGCTGGCATCATCCAATCTTCCAGCTTGGGTTAAACCACATATTAAAGTATAGTAAACAATGGCATCTGGTAAACATCCGGCTTTGAACATTTCGTCAAACGATTCCATCGCTTTGTCAATATTGTTCACTTTGCAAAAGGCATTAATGAACTGCGTGTAAGTAATCGAATTACCTTTCAAGCCCTTCTGTTGCATTCCGTTAAAGAACTCAACTGCACTACTTATTCTCCCATGCTTGCACATTCCATCCACTAAAGTATTGAGGGTAATTACATTCGGCATCACTTGTTCTTCGGTCATCTGATTAAAGAGGTCATGTGCTCTATCAATTTCACCTGCCTTACAGTACCCATCGATCAAACAATTGTAGGTAACAGTATTAGGTGCACAGCCATCTTCTCTCATCATTTTCACCAAACGCAATCCTTCTTCTTGCCTCCCCACTTTACATAGCCCATCAATCAAAGTATTGTAAGTAATCGCATCAGGTGCGACAACTTTGGTCTCATTTCCTCCCTTCATTTTTTCAAACACTTCTAATGCCTCGTCAACTCTTCTAAACTTGCACAAATGATTGATAAGAATACCAAAAGTAACAACATTAGGCTGAATATCCATTTCTTTCATCTTCCTCATTAGCAAATTCATCTTCTCGAAATTCCTCTCCCTACCCAATCCAGTCAAAAGCGCATTGCACGGTGCAGCTTCCACGGGACCACTCAACTTCATCACATCATGTAAAACATTCCAAGCAAGATCAGTCTTTCCACTCCTACAAAACTTCGAGATCAATTGCGTTAATATAACGGTATCAAGAAACACACCATGTCGACCAAATTTTGATACCAAACCGACAATTTCATCTTCCGCAACTCTCCCCTCAAGCCCATCTCTTTTCAACAGTGGATAGAAAACAATGCGACAAGTTACATCATTGGGTCGACACTCAACATTCGAAACAAGCATTTCGTCGAGCATATGGAGTGCATCATCAACACGGCCAGTTTTCAGTAAAATTTCAATAAGCGAATTCCGGGCATGCGTATTTTTCAAAGACGAATCAAATTCAGAAAACAAAACAAGTGCTTCATCAACCATACCAGCCTTTCCAAGAACTCGAAGCAAAAGAAAAGCAGCTTCAGTGGTAAGAGGAACATTCCATTCTTTCGAATTTTTATAAAGCTCAAGAAGCGAAATTGACGAATTGGGTTCTCGAGAAACGAGCTCAAGAACAGCCTGGAATGTGAAAGATAACAAACGCGAATCAGAACCCGTTTTCGAATTCGTACGGACATAATCAAAGAACTTAAGAGCTTTGGTAGAGGAATCCAAGCGAAGGGTAATGAGGGAAAAGCGGCGAGGAGAGGAAGGAGGTGGAGAAAAAAGCAAGTCATTGAGCTTGTTGAAATTCCAGTCATTTTCTGGGATTTTAAGCAATTCTAACACTTGGGTTATCACTGATTCATCAGCTTGAGGGTGATTAGATTGCGATTGTGAAGAGAGATTATGACAAAGGAAGTAGTAAGATGGGGAATTAGAGTTTTTTCTTTGAAGAAATTTGAGGAATTTTGATTGCTTTGAAACTGAAATTGAAAGTGTTTTCATTATTATGCAATGGCAGTGCTGGCGAAATGGCATGCTGTGGGAAGGATTTGCTAGGTACTTACTTGACGGCTGGCTTTTGGTCGTTTTCTAAATGCTTCGACGGGTGAAGAAGTAGGAAAGGGAAGAGAAAAAAAATTGGTACATACCGTATGAGTTATAATTAAGGGAAATTTTTTATTGGTGTAATGTTTTTAATATTTATAAGTATGTATTTTTTTTATGAAAAATTATTGATTGGCTATGATATGATATGGTATACTATTGATTGACATATTCAACAAAAATAATATATTTGTAAATATAATTAATAGATGGGGCATTTGCAAATCTAGCAATATTTGTAAAAATAACAGCTCAAAAAAATATTTACAAATATAGTAAATTTTTATCAGGTTTATCAATGATAAACATTGAATTACATATTTTACATTATGTTTATCACTGATAAACACATAAATTAGTGTTTATCATTGATAAACATGATAAAAATTGTTATATTTATAAATACTTTTTTGAGTTTATATTTTTACAAATATTATATACAAATCTGTCACCCAATAAAATTTCCCTTAATAAAGATTTGTAATCAACCTTAGAATTAGACTAGGTCGCATTGGACGCGATAAAAATCTCATTTCGGTTAGAAGAAGGGAAGATGATAAGTTTATAAGTGAAGACAATATCTTTCGATTAATGGACAATATCATCTTAATGGGGAGATTTATCTTAACAAGTGTTATCATAGTCATGATCCATACTTAACTATATGAATGGAATCCTTAAATGTCGAACGAGTGGTGAGTCATGATCGTGTGGATAGAATCCTCATATGTAGAACAAAATGGTGAGCCCCAATTAAGTAAATTGGCCAAACAGTCAGCACTCCAATAGAAAGATTTTTTTTAGGGAAGTTTGATATGGCTTCTTGTAAATCATGTGAGTTCACATAATAGATTGGATTCCTTCACAATTCAATGAAATAATGTTTATGATGACAGTTGATAATGACAGTTGATAAAATCTCTCCAGCTGCCAGAAATTTCCGGATGCTATGATCCTGAATTCATTACTGTTTAATTTTGTAGCAAAACAAAGACTGTAGATAGATAGGCATATTCTTGGCATCATCATAAGTATTGCTAAAAAGCCAAAAAGGGTCTGTTTTGCTTTGCTTACTCCACCACTCAAATTCATTATCAAAAGCAAAACCATACATTGGTTGTGGCTTTTGCTTTTGCGTCCATTCATTTTGTTTAAAAAAAAGGTACTTCAGGTTCCCTAATAGGAATTGGTGAGACCTTTATGGCTTCTAATTCATTGAACCAAGTGTATTGTCCTTACTCGTAAATTTCGTCAACTTATTTAAAACTCGAAAAGGCTTGGAAGGTTAAGCTGTTAGATGCAGCCTGTGTTAAATCCTTCGATGAGGTATTTTCTAGCAGGCGATGATTTAGCTTGCGGCAATCTTCTCAGCACTAGCGGCAGCAGCAGCAGAAGCTGCCTCATTTAATCCTAATTTTTGCAACTCTTTTAAGAAACAATTGTAATCGGCATCGCTGATCTTATACGGACTATGGAGCGGATCAGGAAATGAACCATTCGCCACTTCTTCCTTGTAATCTAGTAAAGCCTTATTGATTACATCTCCTACTTGTGCAAATTCCTTACAGAATTTTGGGGTTACCTGTCAAGGATGTGTAAATCCATGAGTCAACAGCCTTCAAATAAGAGTAGAGAAGCTTAGTAAAAAAAAGGTGCCATTCAATTGGAACCTTAGCATGATGTGGGTGTTGTAGCATTCCTAGCAGATCATGGTAAACTAGCGCCTGAATGGAAGAAATTAGTCAGGTCGGCATCGGAATATATCTGATACTATGATTGTGTCAAGTAATGACAGTCTTCATAGAGAGAACGAATGCAAGAAAGCTTTTACTGCATCCCTAAACTACTAATTCCATCAATATTTGCAGAAAAGTGAATTTCATAGTGACAAAATATTGTGTTATTGGTCATTCAAATAAGTATTAACAATTGTAATATTATGAAAGCAACGTATCTAATTTCAGGTTTCTGTTAAAAGAAAGAAGAAAATAGCCAATAAGTTGTATTTTTAAATATCAAAGGATATCAACATAATCAACTAACTTGTCCACTACAAAAAGGCCCTGCTCCAATGCCAATTGTGGGAATAGAAAGAGCGGCTGTAGCTACAGCTGCAACCGGGGAAGGAACACATTCGAGAACGATAGCGAAACACCCGGCTTGTTGTAGAGAGATTGCAGTTTCCACAACCTGCCAAGAAAAAGTATTTCAACAAAACAACAGAAATGATATTCCAAAAAGAGCCTACGAATCAACAAAAAAAATTAAATTTGTCTTAACCTAGCAACTTAAGCTTTTAGGTCTATTAGTAATTTAATATGGTATCGAGTTTTTTAGTCTAAACTCTTGCACTGTTATTTCCTCTTCAATCATTAATATTCCACGTGATTGGTCTCGTGCAAATATTCGAACCCTCATGTACGGGGGAGTGTTGAGAATATAAAAAAGATTAAATTTGTTTTAGCCCAACAACATAAGCTTCTTTTTCGATTTAACTGACCTTAACAGCACTGGCAAAACAGCACTGGCAACATTCTTCCCTTGAGGCCGAAATCCGCCAAGAACACTAATGGCTTGTGGTGTAAGCCCTACGTGCCCCATTACTGCAATTCCTGCTTCAACAATAGCTTTCGCTGCTTTAATTCTAGAAGGTGAACCTCCTTCCAATTTTATTGCATCCATTCCACCTTCCTTCAAGATTCTTACTGCTGTAACAACAGCCTGTTGATAATATATAGCAACATGATTCAATATATGCACTTCTCTTGTTCGGGAATTCAGTATTGTACACTAGCTAATATCCCTCCCCCTATATGTGTCTGTATTGAATTAAACATATTAATGGAATTCATACACTTATTTACTATAATATAGATGGTGTGTTCGTATATGGCTATACTAAATAAAACATATTAGTGAGATCATATATTTATTAACTACAATATCAATGATGTAATAAAAACATTTATGAAAGTGAAAACGAGCCCCTCGGGCCCTCCCGACCGCTAAGGAGACTTATAGGTACCAAATCAATATTAGTATTAAAACAGAGAAATAACAAAACTTTTAAACATTTGAGAGCATTAGCTCTCTCCTCTCAACAGTTAGACTACTATCTCATTTCCTTAACCACCTCCCGAGTTATTTACTAATATACTCTTACTACCTTCACAACAGAGAAAATTATTCTTTTTTGTGACAATCTTGAACATAGAATCATCAAAAGAGAATATTCAACCAATAAACTTAAATAGAAAAAAAATAGTGATTTGAAATATTAAAAGACAAGTTATTTTAGTTTCTTAACCTGTACGGAACTGGATTCATAAGTACCAAAAGGCAAGTCCCCAATCAAAAGTGGCCTCTTAGCCCCACGAGCCACAGCCCTGCAATGAACAAGCATTTCATCCAAATTTATAGGCAAAGTAGTATCATAGCCATGAACAGTCATGGAAGCTGAGTCACCAACCAAAGCAATATCAATATCAGCCATTTCTAAATGAACTGCTGATGGGTAATCATAGGCTGTGACCATAGTAATTGGTTTGCCTTTCTCATGCTTTTGCTTCAAATGAGAGAGGGTAAATCTTTGATCTTGGTTCTTTTGCTTGGTGCTTCCATAGACTGTGTTTTCAGGGACTTTGCTCATGAATCGGAGATTGTAGAATAGAGAATGTAATGCAAATTTGTTAATGGTGGTGACAAGTGCCATTTGTTTAACACATTGATAGATAGATAAAGAGAGATAAATGGTTTACTGTTTGTTTATTTATCGAGAAATTATTCAATGTGGCCATCATCGACCGAATTGCATTCAATGCATCACTAGTTCAAGGACAACACTTAACTAATTCTGATTGAGTAGTTATCCTTACATCCTCGCTCATAAATATGAAGTTGTTAAATAAAAGATTTAAAAGTTTAAAATATAATAACTCTAAATAGGGATGTGGCTAAATTATAATCATAAAGTGTAAAGATAACTACTCACTTGGAGGATAAGCTAAATACTTTATGTTATTCAATGAGACGATGTAATGAGGTCCAATATTTATGACTATTGGATATATACAACTGTTTTTTTTCCCTTTTATTAAAACTAGATTTTTCACACATGATTTGTCCTCATATTTGACAATCTTATTATTAAGATATTTTTTTTAAATAATATTTTGAAAATTCAAATTTCATAGTGAAAAGAAAGAAATTAACATAACTCATTATAAAAAATATATACAAGAGGAAAGTTGCAGAGTAAAAAAGAAAATAGAGGAGTAAATTTATTTTGATTCTTTAATATGAAAAAATAGAAATTGCATGATTTTGTTTTGTATCTTGTTACGCATGATGATAGATACATGTAGATGACTAAAAATTTATAAAACAATAATTAAAAATAAAATAAAACTACACACCTATCTTTTTTTTATTCGAACTCATAAAACGTCTTGAATGTATCGTGGTACACTTTTTTCTACCTCATTTCCAAAATTATTCAAAATCAATAAAATTGCCTCCAACCAACAACATCTCTTATTAAAAGTCAAGTTTTGGAAGATCTTTTATAGAATTTAGACGAAGGAAGCATATGGTAAAAGAGAAAGGAAAATCGATGATAATACTAAAAAGAGAATTAAAGATGAATATGAAATTAAACATACATGAAAGTAAGAACGTTAATAAGAATCTTTAATGGAATCCAAAATTTAAGCTTGGTAAGTTTCTATTTCTATTTAATTAAACAAATAATTTTAGAAATAAAAAGTCGATGTAAAAGATGAAGTGAAAAAACTAAAATGAAGGCATTGCTCCAGTGGGATTTTAACATCTGTTTTTTCGTATTGAATGTGAATATAGTACCTTATATGCTGCTTTGTTGCATCTTTTTTCACTCATTGTAGCTGCCACTAATTCATGTATCAGTATGAATCTAATTGATTGCTAGCTGTAGAAGAGGCGAATGGCAGTCAATATAGCGATTATATATTATTTAATTTTATGCTTTTCTTTTTTGTTATTATACCTGAGAGAAATAATTTTCCTTTGTCATACATACATTGAAAACCTCAACAAAAATCCAATGGCAAAAATATGATAACTACTAAGACCTGACATGGGAGATGGCAAGTGAAGAAGAGATCCCATGTACTGTTTTTTGCTGAGAAAAAAAAAATGATGGGATCTTTATGGCTTTTGCTATATATGTTTGAACTGTTATTAGCTTCTAATTCTTTGAATTGAGCCACTATTGGGGGGCTGTGTTTAATCTGTCTCAATCTTCTCAATACTAGCAGCAGCAGCAGCAGAAGCTGCCGCATCCAATCCCAAATTTTGCAACTCTTTCAAGAAACCGTTGTAATCGGCACCACTAATCTTATACGGGCTATGAAGCGAACCAGGAAATGAACGATTTGCCACTTCTTCCTTGTAATCTAGTAAAGCCTTGTTGATGACATCTCCAACTTGTGCAAATTGTTTACAGAATTTTGGTGTTACCTGCAAAGGGGGTTTATACATCCATAAGTCAGAAGCCTCAAATAAGAGTAGAGAAGCATAGTCAAAACAAAGATGCAATCTAATAGTAACCTTAGCATGATGTGGATGTTGTAGCATGCCGAGAAGATCGTGGTAAACTAGCACCTGAATGAAAGAAATTAAATGGGTCGACAACACCAAAAAATATCAGTTATTATGATTGTCAAAGTAATGAAAGACACGATGGTTATACATAGAGAGCAAGAACATGAAAAACATTTGACAGATTTAAGCTAAACATCATTAATACTCTTGAAAAGGGTCCCCCAAAGAGTTGAGAAAATAATAATCCATTAACAATGGAAATCTGTGATACTTCGGACAACTATTAAAAGTGTGAACGCCAAGGCAACAATTTGGCTACTTTCCTTGATGGACCAAAAACACATAAAGAACCATATAAATATAGGTTGAAATCTGCTCTCAAAATCCTAAACTCCTAAAAACTGTCATCAACAAAGAGAGAATTCATGCATATGATGTGAGCTCTAACTGCACAAATTAGAAGTAGACATCATTGTCCCTAAACAACTAAATCCATTAGTATCTGCCAAAAAGTGAACTTGATAGTGACAATATATTGAGTGAATGGTCCTTATCAAACAAGTATCAAAAACTTTAATATTATGAAAGCAACATATGTAAAAAGAAAAAGACAAAAAGTTGTATTACTAACTTGTCCACTACAAAAAGGTCCTGCTCCAATGCCAATGGTGGGAATAGCAAGAGCAGCTGTAGCTGCAGCTGCAACTGGGGGAGGAACACATTCCAGAACAATAGAGAAACACCCGGCTTGTTGTAGTGAGATTGCAGTTTCCACTACCTAGAAAGGTAAAGTATTCAATATAACAACAGAAATGTTTTTCCAAGAACCACCATATACAAAAAAAGAAACGACAAAGAGGGTGTGTGGGGAGACCTTAACAGCACTGGCAATATTCCTCCCTTGAGGACGAAATCCGCCAAGAACACTAATGGCTTGTGGTGTAAGCCCTACGTGACCCATTACTGCAATTCCCGCTTCAACAATAGCTTTTGCTGCTGTAATTCTAGAAGGTGACCCCCCTTCCAATTTTATTGCATCCATTCCACCTTCCTTCAAGATTCTTACTGCCGTATCAACAGCCTGTCAATGATAGTAACATGATTCCACATTCATTCTAAAAAACCAATGCACTTATCTCGTTCCTAAAATTCAGTATTGTACACTAACAAATTTCCCCATCCACCAAAACTTCCCATAAATAAAATAGAAATGAACAAAAAAAGAGAAGCAGACATTATTCTTTTTAAGAATATTGAAGATAGTTTCTTTCCGAGACGTCAAAAAATAATATTCGGCAAGACTAAACTAATTTATGTATTTAAGATCTGATATAATCAATAAACCAAAAAAAAAATATATATAATCAATAAACTAAAAAAAAAAAAAACATACTGTAATATAACAAAAAGACAAGTTCTTTCCAACAATCAATTAAAGATTCATAATTCACGAGCAATACACATGTTACTTTTCACAATTCAATAAAAACCAACAAAGATGCTTTTTTTCCACTTTCATTCCACTCCATTCCAAATTCCAACACACCACACCCACATTTGAAAAAAAACAAAAACAAAAACAAAAACATTTCTGTTGAGGGCGAACAAAATCCCACATCGGTTAGAGAAGGGGATGATCATGGGAATATAAGGGGAAGGGTACACCTCCATTGGTATGAAGCCTTTTAGGTGAAACCAAAAGCAAAGTCATGCGGGCCTTGGCCCAAAGTGGACAATATCATACCAATGTGGAGTTGTGGTGGCCCGTTTCCCCCTTACAATTTCTACATCCAATTTGATGTAATATAATATCTCCAAAACTAATGTCATTTCATCAAACACCTAAAGAGCAAATCCAAAATAAACTAATTTCATCTCCAAACCTGTACGGAACTAGATTCATAAGAACCAAAAGGCAAATCCCCAACCAAAAGCGGCTTTTTCGCCCCACGAGCCACAGCTCTACAATGAACAAGCATTTCATCCAATTTTATAGGCAAAGTAGTATCATAGCCATGAACAACCATAGAAGCTGAATCACCGACCAAAGCAATATCAATATTAGCCATTTCTAAATGAACAGCTGATGGGTAATCATAGGCTGTGACAACGGTAATGGGTTCTCCCTTTTTATGCTTTTGCTTCAAATGGGTAAGAGTTACCCTTTGATCTGGGTTTTGTGGTTTTGGGCCGCCGTAAACTGTATTTTCAGGGATATTGCTCATGAAACGAATATTGGATAATACAGAACGTGATGTGGCTCTGGATATGGAGGTGAACAGAGCCATTATAGACGAAAAAATGTGGTTTTTTTTTCTTCCTGGTTTGTTTCTTGATTTTGATTTATATGCCGCCACGGCCAGCCATAAACAGGATTTCTTTCTTTCACGGTTTTTAATGCTTTGTCGTCGATGAGCAATTGCAGTTTATTTCTTGCTTCTTACCTGCTATACTCCTGCGACATCGACACGTGCATTTTTATTTATAATTTAATTCTGGTCTAATTATGGGTCCATCTTAAAGCCTTTGTTTTTTTTAAAAAAAAAATGGACAATGCTTTTGTTGTTTATTGAGTTTATAAAAACTATAATTTAGTCGATGATTGAAAAAGGGTTGAATATAAATTATACTTTCTTTTTATTTTTAGATGATTAGAAATTATATTTATGTACCATGTGTTTAGCACCCATTTTCCTGAGTTTTTTTTCTTAAAGAAAAACGTATTGATCAATCAGAGGATTAAAGACCAACCCCCGAGACATTTTGGTTTGAGGTAAGTCGGGTTAAGAGATTTTTTAGATATCTTCGAGTTGTAAATTACAATAATCTAAATGACTCTAATTAAGTTATTGATTCGATTTTATAAAATTTTGGTTAAGTTAATACGTTTTTTATGAGTATTTTAAGAAATGATAAATGTTTTGAAATATTTCAAAAATAGTAGAGATTAGACCAATCTCAGTTTGAAGATTGGTGATCTAGAAATATCATTTTTCAAAATTTCCAAAACTTTAAAAAATGTCAATGCTTAAGATGTCATTTATGAGGAAAAAAATACAAAATAAAAAATAATAGTTCAATATCACATTCTATATATGAAAAACTATATTTCAATAAGTTGAACTAATCATCAAATAAAACTTGTAAAAAAAAATTAAATGATCATTAAATTATATGAAATTAATGAAAACATGTACAAATAATTAAATTATAGAGAAGATATTTATTTTTTAATTAATAAATTCATGTTAATTCCATTCAATCTAAAATAACTTTAAGAAGACCATAAACCAAATCAACCTATACTGTTTTCAAATATTTTAAACCAAACCTATAATGATACAATTGCAAACTATTTATACCATGCCCATTAATTAACGATTAATATAAATTGACTAGTAAATCATCATCTTCACAATCGATCAATAATAATAAATAACGCTGCCCACGAAATTCCTAATCAACTAATTGCTAAACAACATTATCTAATCATGAAGATCAATACTACAGCCATTAAAAAAGAACAAGGGTTTTGTTTGTGAGTGCTTATGAAATAAATGTTGTTAATTAAAATACTTTTCTAATAAGTATCAAGTTAAAAAGTATTAAGTGGTATATCATTTTATTGTTCGGATTTAATATTCAAAAAGTGTTTTTAAATCTTGTTGGAGAAAGTGTGTAGATTTTTTTTTTTTTTTTAGCAATAAGCTAGACAAATGTCTATAAAGAGAAGTTAGAGAGTGGAAAAATAAGTTAGAGGAAGAAAATCTGTGGAGATAAATTAGAGACTAGAGAAGGTGTAATGTAGAGAGAAGTTAGAAAGAGAAAGTGTGTAGAGAGATGTTAGAGAGAGAAAATGTATAGAGAGAAGTTAGAGAAATAAAATGTATAGAAAAAATTAAAAATATAAAGTTTAAAAAATCGAAATCACTTTAAAAAAACACATATTGCTTACTTGTTTTGAAGTGCTTTTAACTTATACAAAAAGTGCTAATAAAATGTTATCAAACATGAATATTGTATCTAAAAATTGCTTTTACTCATTTAAAAGCACTTTTGAACTTGTTCAAAAGAACTCCCGAACACACCCTAAAAGTCATAAAATCGGACGGCACACACAGACCCACACAATCTAATCTGAAACAAACGGCTTCGATTCCCACCACGTGTCCCTATCTTCTTCTCATAAGTCGCTCCACACCATAGTTAAGCTGCTACACTCAGCCAACAGCAAGAACTAGAAGAATGATATCAGCGCCGCCATGTTTGATAAAGCCATTTGTTTTTCACTCTTACTCTTTCCCTCGTACGTTAATTCCGACCACATTTCTTTTCTCCCATTGTCGAAAATCGTTCTTTTCATCAACCATAATGGCCGGAACGAAACCCGCCGCCGGCGATTCACTGCCTGAACACGTCGCCGGAAAATGGTACTCCGTGCCGGAGCTCCGGCTTCGTGACCATTTCTTCACTGTCCCCCTTGATTATTCTCTAAATCGCGATGTTTCTTCTAAGATTTCTATTTTTGCTCGGGAAGTTGTTTCTGGTAATTAAAAATCACTAATTTTAATCTTGGTTTGACTTTGAATTTGATGTAAATCCACCAGTTCAATTTTGACCTAATTGTACCTTTTTTTTTGGTGATTACTTATAAGTTACGAAAGATCAGAAATCCATTAGTGAGAATCTATGGTTGAATATTGTGGTCTAGTGGCGTTGACTATTAGTTGATGGTTTTTTTTTTCCTTTCTATTATTATTAGTTTTGTGTATTTTCTTATAGTGTTATAGATTTTTTTTATAATGATTTTATAGTTGAAAACTATTGATATGCATTCATCTGACTCTGTAATCCATCGTTTGATAGCCTAATTTTCAACAATTCATCATTTGATCTGCTATAGAATGTGGTTTAGGAACTATGGGGTTTTTTAATAGCCTAATTTTCAATAATCCATCATTTGATCTGCTATAGAATGTGGTTTAGGAAGTAATTAACAACATAATTTTTGTGCACAAGGTCTTTTTTTTTTTATGTGCACTTGATAAATTACATAATTAGTATAGCTTGTTCTGGTTAAGTTAATGAATTTAGTTGGTTTTTAATTTGTCAATTGATTTCTTAGGATTTTGTAGTATCTGGAAGAACTTTGGACCTAATGATTATGGCTGTTGATGCCATCTTTACAAACTCTTCTTTATGAAAATCTGTGGACGTCCTTCTAGTCAGAATACAATTAATCGTCTCTTGTTGTCTAGGAGTTGAGTATTGCTGAAGTTCCGGATCCAGGGACTCCGAAATGAATTGTATTATTTTCGAAATCGTCAAATAGTCAGTAGCGAAAATTCTTTGATAAAAATTAGTAATCAATCCCTTTTTTCATTTTAGATTTGTATTCTTTCAGTTTCTGCGTAGTTTTTTGTTTCTTTATGGTCATCTTATATCAATCATGATATTTCCTAACAATTGCAGTATCTGCATTGCATTGCAGTGGGGAAAGAAGAGCAACCAATGCCCTACCTTTTGTACTTACAAGGAGGGCCGGGATTTGAATGTCCACGACCAACTGAAGCAAATGGATGGATACAGAAAGCATGTGAAGAATTTCGTGTTGTATTGATGGATCAGGCATGGTTTTTTGTTTACTACCTTTGAGCAAAAAGGCATCTGAATATAAACAACTGTCTTCTTTTATCTTTTATTCTGCTGATATATTTTATTACAGCGAGGAACAGGATTGTCAACTCCTTTGACTCCGTCATCTATGTTGCAATTCCACAGTGCAGAGAATCTTGCAAACTACTTGAAACATTTTCGAGCTGACAACATTGTTAATGATGCCGAGTTTATTAGGACACGTCTTGTTCCTGATGGTGGACCTTGGAGCATTTTGGGTCAGGTAATAAATTTACCGTTTCTTTCTGCGTTTCAAATTTTACAATCAACATTTTGAGCTCAGTTCTGTTCTCTCATCCTCACTCCGTTAGTACTTAGTAGACATTCTCTTTCTCCCTAGAATGTTGAACAACAATCTGGTCACGTTTTCCTTAAATCGTTCCTGAATCATCTCTTAGGTATTGTAGGGGCACCAAGATATGCTTCTTCTGACTTTATTTGGGAAGTAAGAACTTTGGGGTGAGTACAACAATTTTCACTTGGTTGAAATCCCTTTAGATTTTTAATGAATGGATTCAAATGTGGGACTGATTATAATAAGGACCGTGCATTTGTAGCGTGATGGCTTTGTATTATCTTGTTGGTTTTCATTGTGGATAGTAATTTATGTCACTGCCTAATTGATGAAACTCTTTTATTTTCATGTAGAGCTATGGCGGTTTTTGTGCAGTTACCTATTTGAGTTTTGCACCACAAGGATTGAAACAAGTCTTCATAACTGGAGGAATCCCTCCAATTGGGGATGGATGCACTGCAGATTCTGTGTATAGAACATGCTTTGAAAAGGTTATAATTCAAAATGAGAAGTATTACAAGAGGTATCCTCAGGATGTTGAAATTGTTCGTGAAGTTGTGAAGTACATAGCAGAGAATGGAGGCGGGGTGAGAATGATTGTATTCAGTTCTTGTTTTATATCATCTTAATGCTAAAATCTCAAATTAAATGCTTATAATTCTCTTAGGGCACTTCACCATGTCATGAAAGCTCTTGTCCCTCATGGTTTGTTATAGGTTATTCTTCCATCTGGTGGTATCTTAACCCCTAAAGGGCTGCAAACTCTCGGTCTTTCCGCTTTAGGATCTAGTGCTGGTTTTGAACGCTTACACTATATGTAAGGCATCTTAATTTCTTCTTCTTTCTATTTCTTTTGGAACAATGAGTGGTCACCTCAAGTAAATTTCCTTTATGGAAATTTAAGGCACTGTAATTTAATTAATCACTTTTTTCTCTCGATTATGGCAGGTTTGAGAGAGTTTGGGATCCTATAGTAGTCCCAGGAGCACCCAAGCAAATCAGTTATTTCTTCTTGAATACTGTTAGTGATCTATAAGTTCTATTGCTAGTGAATACTATTTTGGTCTCATTCTTGAACAATTCTCAAGGCTTAGGCATATTTACAGGTTGATAACTGCCTGTCATTTGATACAAATCCTCTTTATGTACTTCTGCATGAATCAATATACTGTCAGGTAGCTTCTCCTCCTCCCATCTCTCAAAAATGTATTTCAGCCAGTTAGAACTTTCTTGAAAGCTAATAGTTCAAACTTATTTACCACTTTCTTGTCCCTGTTTTCCCAAGGGTGCTTCATCTCACTGGTCTGCTCATCGAATAAAGAGTGAAGTTGAGAGCAAATTTGATGCAAATAAAGCCGTAAAAGAAGGATCTCCTGTGTTTTTTACTGGGGAGGTAAGTGCTCCGTGAACAACATGATAACATTGAAGCAATTGAATAAATAGCCATTGAATTATAAATGTCATACGATACTCAACTTTGGAGACTTCCATTATAAAGATTTTTTTGGAACGTTTATTGAAGAGACCTTTTGGCTTTAGCCTTTATCTATTCATGGATATTGTCAAGACTAATCTCGATAGTGTACTCAGAAGTCAAGAGCGTTTAAACTCCTATTGGCCGAGGAGGATTGATGAGATTGATATTTGCTTCTGCAGATGATCTTCCCGTGGATGTTTGATGAGATACATGCCTTGAGAAAATTCAAAGACGCTGCTCATATTTTGGCCGAGAAGGAGGATTGGCCTCCCCTGTATGACATTGCTGCCCTTAAAAATAACAAGGTATTATGTTTTAACTGTTTCTACATTTCAAGTCAGCAAATATGTGCTTGTCTTTTTCCTACATTTCTTCTCGTACAAATGTCGAAAAGTGAACATAATGACATTTCTAACCCACAAAGTTTTATGTCTGGATCCATTTATTGCAAATGATCCAAACTTTCTCAAGAGCAAGTCTGCCTTGGAGGCGACTAAAGTTCATGTCTTGATGAGCCATATGATTTGCAACTCTCTCCTGTATCTCCCAGAGTACTAATTTTTTGGTTCGCCGTCTTGGCACTCTTCTCTGTGTTCATCTGTACAATCTTGATGCTTTCATTAATCTTTATGAACGTCAATCTTATTCTTATCTTCAAAAGTCCATCTTATAATGACAAGCACTGGATTAGCTTCGGATTTTTTGGCTCGTAATTTACAAATTTTGTGAAACACTTACAGGTTCCGGTTGCAGCTGCTGTGTATTATGAAGATATGTTTGTAAACTTCAAGTTGGCCATGGAGACAGCTTCTCAAATAGCAGGAATAAGGCTTTGGATAACAAATGAATATATGCATTCTGGTTTACGTGATGCAGGGCCTCAGATTTTGGATCATTTGATGGGATTATTGAACGGGAAGAAACCTTTATTCTGATTATTTTTTTTAATCTATATTTCTTTCCTTAACATTTATTTAATTGACTTTGCCATAAGCTTTTAATAAGTTTGTTTAGTGTGTGAGGCCAGAACAAGCATGTACATTGATGATCCTTTCCCCTTCTTAATAAATTTGTTCCCGTAAGCTTTTCATTTTCTCTCCCTCTCTGCAGTCCCATATATATTTTTTCTTTTTAGATATTATATTAAATTGAGGGGAGGGAGGCTCGAAACTTCAACCTTATAGAATAGAGTATTGTGTCTAACCAATTAAATTATGTTAAGTCGGTGCAATATGAAGTTATTCATTTTGTTCTTACTCTTGGACAATATATTCAATTTCCACTCCTTGTGGAATCTTTCCCGAAAACCTACCAAAAACATAACACTCACAAATCTAATTAGAGAGTAAAGGAAACTAGCCTTAAGCATTAAAAGACCTTTTCAATTAGAATCAATTCATGAGAACGAACAGTTACTTTTAAATGTAAACATCCCGTTTGTATAGGGATTCAAAGAGTTCCACCAACAAATTTAACGTCTCTCATGTGTGATAAAGGGTCTAGTAACGGGAGGGACCAAATTTATCAATTGAATTAATAATTTGAAGGTACAATTATATAAACCTATAAATTTTGGAATGTACAATTTTTATTGATATTTAAAACGGTGGTCCTGGTTGATTCACACAAGATTCCATACTATCTAGTCGGAGCTAGTGTGAGACCTATTGAAATAAAACAATAGTATGGATAAATCTAATGTTCTCTCCTTAAGAAACCTGTCTGACATTTAAAAAAAAAAAAAAAAGGACTTTGAAAGCTCTCGTCGTAGTTCTAGCTTCTAGGTGACCAAATTGTTCAGTTTTTGCACATTTGGCTCAGGAAATGTTTTTTAGGTGAGAGTTTTCAACTGTTTCTTATCAATTGTACAGTTTCTTTTGAATTTTGTACTCTGTTCGTCAAATTCGTTTTTTACTTTTGGAACAGTTATTTAGTGAAAATATATTAGCTTCATATATATATCATAGATGTGGGAATAATGACTCAAGTGCAAAAAAAATATTTTTAGGATCACTTGAGAGTTAAGTTGTTTTTTAAAACTATTTTTAAAGTGATTTTTAAATAGTAAACCTCATTTGTTTTAATAAAATTAAAATTAAATGTCATGTTTAATAATAAGTATGTGTATTCAATCAGTTAACTAATAGTTTTTTCTTCTTTTTTTTGTTGAGAATCTTACATGGGAAAGATGATGAGAACTCATAAGATTTATAAGATACATGGATCCTTCTTTCTTGCTTACTTAGCTCTTGTCTTAGTGACTCTTCCTCTTTTCTACTACTCCTCTCATTATCGATTGATTTTGAGATAGATGTCCATGATTATCAAGATAATATCAGAGTCCAACAAATCTCAAACGAGTATCCGGTCCAAAAATAAGATTCGGCCCAAGATTGGTGAGCTCAAAAGATGCACCATCTTGAGGAGACATTTTAAGGATCCCACATAGAAAAAATAAAAAGACCTAACAACATTTATAAAGTCTAAAGATCTCTCATTACCAATTGGTTTTGAGATGGATGCCCACATTATTAATACCCACTGTGATTTAGAAATTTGATTATAATTTTAAAAATGCCTTTAAAAGAGCAAAAAATAATTAATAAAGCAAGTTTTTTTTTAAAAAAAATTACATGAAAATACAAGCTCATTCCAGGCATAAATTCTCCTTAGAAAATCAAAGCATTTATTGCTCTAATTTTTTTTTATTTTTTTTTTGGCTTGGACGTGACAATATTTAAATCTTTACCACTTTCATTAGTAAAATTCATATGTTTATTAGAATTTTTATATATAGGCCTTGAATTATGAGGAATTTGCCAAATAAAAAGCCAAATGCATGTTAAATGAGATGAAGTGGTTTAACAGCCCCATCCATCTCTTTCTGTATGGTTGGTTTAACAGTATTTACTTATTCCATGATTACCTAACTACAAGAGACTTCTCTCTTAATACTCACACTTTAAATATTAAAAAAAAGTTTGAGTATTTAGATTGTTTATTTATTAATTTTGGATTATTTATTATTTTGCTAACCTTAAAAATAAAACATTTTTTTATCAAATTATCTTATGAAGAGTGTATTATGTGGACATTTTTTTACTGCATTGATTTTTTTATTTTTTTTATCATTCAAGTTGACCTTGTATGATCCGAAGATAATATTTGTTTTAAATTCCATTTTTCAAAAAATAGCCAGGCTTAAATTTTTTGAAATCTGAACTAAATTCAAGAAAAACTAAAATTTTGTTATTTTAAAAATAATTTCACATAATAGATAGCAAAAGAAAAACATTGTGACCAAGAATTTAGGTCTACAAATATAACATAATTGAGATCAAATATTATAAAAATATTAATTAAAAATTATAAATATAATAAAAAATAGAAAATAGTCAATAGATGATTATCATACATAATCATTCAATATCTAAGTTAATCATCGATTATATAAATCAACTAAATTATATCATAAAATGTAAAATGAAAAAAATAAGTAATTACTATGATCAAAATCAATAAGAGTTTATGAGTTTTTAATTTTTTTTTTTTAATATCTGTGAGTGTCCTGATCAACTTATACACAACTTAACTAATCTTAAACACGACGATCATATAATCATACAACACTCTATGTCACAAATTTTATAAGATGATATCCTAATTCCTAATCAGATATATGGATTAAATGAACTCATAACCTTAAAACATAAATAAAGTCTTTAAACAGTCACCCATGATTAGTTAAAAAAAATATATTTTTAATAATATTACATATTTAAACATACTTTTTCAAATGAAACTCTTAATTCAAATTACTAAAAAAAAAATCATTGGAGGTAGGAATTATTGTTGGATTGTAGTTGGCTCCACCTTCTAAAAAAGCTTTGAAAATCTCCAACCCCTCTTACCACCTTAACAATATTCAAAATCTTTATAAACTCAAAATCTCAAACATTTTCATTTCCTCTTTCATTTTCATTCCTTTCCCACAGAAAAATATGGAAGAAAACGGCCACCAACAAAACCCTTCTTACATCTTCACTCCCTCATGTCCATCTTCTTCCTCATTGCAACTGCTTTCCTCGCCGCCGCCTGAAATCGACTGGGCCACCGTTCTTTCCGGCAAAACCGGCGGGAATGTAATTGAAAACTGCATGCCGGCGGTAGAAATATGCCGGTCATCAGAAAAGGGGAATAAGACGAGTGGGAGATCGAGAAAGGAAAAGCGACCGAGGTTTGAGTTTCAGACAAGGAGTGTGGAAGATATTCTTGATGATGGATATCGTTGGCGTAAGTACGGACAAAAAGCTGTCAAAAACAACATCTTTCCTAGGTATATATATTATATTGTTTTGTCTCGTCTCCTAAAATTATATATATGACTTTTTAAAAAACAAAACAAAACATAATTTCATTGATTAAATGAGTTAATTGAGATTTTTGATTATATATATATATATTTATAGTATTATGGATATAAATTTCATGTTTACTTTTAACTAGTTATTACTCAATGGTATTTTAAAATATGATATTTTTGAATAGTTAATTTTAAAAATAACTAAGATTATTAGAATTTTTCAGAAATAGCATTTTTATTAAGGACCTAATTTCATAAACAAATTAAAATTTTAAGATCATAAAACTAACAAAATATTGTTAAATTTTAATTTAAAACATTACAATCGAAAACATAGAAAAATAATAATGAAATTCATCATTTTATAATGAAAGAAATAGATTAATGAAAATATAATAAGGAAGTATATGGAGCTATCTGTTGTGAGGGGATTATAATTGATAGAGTAAAACCACAGTTAAAATAGAGTGGAAAACATAATAATAATAAAGAAAGATGAAGAGAAATATGAAGACACATATTTACGTGGAAAACCCTCAAACGAATTAGAGTAAAAAAACCACAGACATGTATAAGGATAGAAGAATTCACTATTGAAATATGATTTTACAATTTTCTCTCAAGAAAAGAACAAGACATCTCTCTTATAAGGAAAAAACTTTAGAGTGAAAGAGCCTTGACCTCTAAGTTCAATCCAATGGTCTTGATTTATCTTTGATCCCCAAGTAAAATCAAGGGCTATAATTAATACTTGATCACTAAGTTTGATCAAGTGGATGGAAGCTTCATATGCATCTTCCTCCATTAAGTAGACTGACATTGAGTTTGGGCTTAGTGAGATCTTTTGTATGAGTTTTAGTGGGTTTAATCCAACACTACCTCCACTTCAAAAACCAAATAAGAACAAAAACCATTTATGATTATTATTCTATAAAATGAAAGAGAAGGGTATATCAATTATTTTGTTGCCTCATTTGATAACAATTTTTTTAGTTTTCCTTACAAACGATATTTAATCAATTATTTGAAATTCATTTACGTTATATCAGCCATTATTCTCTTTCCAAATTTTAGTCAATCAAATTTATTCGTGTGCACAAGTTCTATGAATGTATTATAAATGGACCATTAAATATTACATTTTACATCTTCTTAATCTGTTTTTAATTGGATTTATTGGGTGGTGAATAAAGGAGCTACTATAGGTGTACACATCACACATGCAATGTAAAGAAACAAGTTCAAAGGTTATCAAATGACACAAGCATTGTTGTGACAACATATGAGGGAATTCACAATCATCCTTGTGAAATGCTCATGCAAACCCTAACTCCTCTTCTCAAGCAGATGCAGTTCCTATCTAATTTCTAACTTTTCATCGATCTTGACGTTAAATGTTGTAGGATTATATGGTTGTCTTGTAAAATTAATTAATCGTAGTGCACGTATACGGATCTCAAACACTCACAGATATAAAAAAAATTATATCTTCATTTATCATTATCACTTTCACTATCCAAACTGCACAAAAACCTAACATAATTATTCAAGCTACCACAAAACTCTTCTATATATTTATTATCATTTTCTATATACTTGTATTTTTTATTTTCTATTTGGTCAATTGAGATAAGTATATTATTAGTATGATGGTTGCCTTATATTGATTTGAATCCTCTCACTTTCATTGTACATTTTTTTTTTTTTTTTTTTTTTTGAGATTCATTGTACATTTGTTTTTATTAAAAAAAAAAAAAACCCTACAAATTCAACTATGACATTGACAAGTAGCAAAAAAGATGTCAAGTGTGATAAATATATTAAGTAATGATGGGCTAACATATGGAAATTAATGGATATATCGTTAGGAATTTGATGGAGTTATGAACAGTAAATATTGGAAAGTATCTCACCGAATATTTTTCAGATATTTAAATAAAAAATCGAATATCACACTCAATTTAAAAGACATTCTATAATGTATTTAAAAATATGGTGAAAAAGATTTTTTTTTTCAATAGTTTGATTGTATTCATATGAAATATTTGACAAAGCATAATTTTTTAAAGCAAGCGTTTTTTACCCAACACATCACGTAACCTCGTCAAAACTCAAGGATTTTGTTATTATTGAAGTAATTTTTCAATATCTGAAAATATGTGTACATCAATTCTTGAAGTATTATTACTCAATACTTTTTAGTAACTTTATATAATTAAATAAATTTAATCCAAATATTTGTATAGTTGAGTTTGATTGTACTTCAAAAAAAAATTACAGTTGAAGAAGGTGAAGTTTATATATATGAATTTAAGGATGTTCTTGATCTTAAATAAAATAAATTTACTATTTGAACAATTAGAATGGATCGACAACAATCAATATAAACATAGTTAAACCAGTTAAACATCGATGATCTTTTTATAAGATCAAAGGTTCGAGTCAACCTTTCTCCAGTCCTTTTCTAAAAAATTCAACTTTTTTTTTTATTAACCCAATCCATAAAAGCCCATCCATTTATCCCTTAAATAGCCAAATTTTAAGGGGAATTTTCGAAAAGGGGGATGTTGCTTTGCTTGGCTATTAAATGCTTTCCTTACCATAATTTGTGGATCCAATTGAGGAGAGAATAATAGTAAAGAGAATTAAAAAGGGAAGACAAAAGGCATATTCAAATTAATCCCTACGCATTCCTTCCTTTTTGAAGTCTCATTGCAATTTTGATCCATCAAAACTTTATCTTCCTCCGTTGGCAATCCTATTCATTTACTCATGGAGGTAAACCAAGCTTCTCTTTCCGTCATTTTTTTCTTTCTGAAAAACATGTGGATTTCTATCAATTTTTACTACAATTACCAACCATTGTTTAAGTCAATTGATAAAGTATATATAATTAATCACTCTATTAAGTTAGAGGTTTAAAATTCTGAATCCCCGTCATCTATTAATACTATTGGGGCGAAGCCACATTCACTTGTTGCTCTAATTTTTTTTTAAATGAATTTTGTTCATATAAAATTTGAATATTTTGTTCATATATACAATTTTTTAAATTAAATAATTAAAAAACAAAATCAAAGTTAAATCTCACTTTAGACTTTATACTCGGCCGATGCCGATGAGCATCGTTGAAATTGAAGGAAACAACTTTAAACGCGGAGGTAACACGCATGTGATCCGCGGTGTCCTGTCTTCACGGGCGAACACGTGTCAAATTCCTTCGCGGCCACTCAATACTCTATATAAAGAGCCCAATTCCAAAGTCTCCCATTCAAAATCATAATTTATCATTTTCCATTTTGATCTCTTTTACTACATTTTGAATACCTTTCTCCCCAATTCATCTGTTTGTTCAAAAATGTCTCAGTTATTAGACAAGGCAAAGAATTTCATGGCGGAGAAGGTGGCAAATATCCCGAAACCGGAAGCCACCGTTACCGACGTCGATTTCAAGCGTTTGAGCCGTGATTCCGTTGAGTATTTGGCTAAAGTTTCTGTCTCCAATCCTTATAACAACGACATTCCTATCTGCCAGATCTCTTATACTCTCAAAAGCGCCAGCAGGTTCGATTTCTTTTTTCAGTCGATCGCTTAATTCCTTTTGTAATCAAATATTTTTATATCTATTGATCGCTGTTAATCACTGATTTACATATATATTTATAAATATACTTTTAAATGTGTTATCATTTAAACTTCTCGTATTCATTTCGAGAGATCCTTAATTTGAGTTTGTTAGTTTTGATGTCGTCTTAATATTCATGGTTTTATAAAATTTGTAAAGTCTCATTATTTTTAGATGAGTGTGCTTTAATATGCCTCTTGAAATCAAGGTTATTTTTGGCTGTCACGGGCGTGTTTGTGTTTGTTGGGTATATATTTTTATATTTAACTCATGATATTATAAATTAGGTAAGGTTCTTTTAATCTCTATTCAATATATGACCCTTTAACAATAATTTGTTCTATTTTCATTTGATCCTCGTGTTTACTTGGTTGATTATTAAAAAAAAAAAAAAACTTCACATTTATTTAATAGAAATTGAAAGTTTTTTTTGAAAGAGGCCTAATTCCATATCATGAGAACTAAACTCGTAATTAAAAATTGTTGAGACATATGATTAATTTTGTCTTTACCCATTAGTTTAAGTTTTTGGATCTAGCGGTGATTTAACATGATTAATATGGTATCGGAGCTAGAATGTCATAAATTCGAACTCATGTGATAACATTCTCTCAATTTATTAAAATTCCACCTAATTTTTGGGTTTGCAAATATTTAAGTCCACGTATGAGGGAAGTTTTAAGATATGTGATTAAATTTGTTCTCACATCCATTAGTTTAAGTTTTTGGATCTAGTTTAAGTTTTTTAATCTAGTGATGATTTAACAAGTTGTACAGGAGAAAATATGATTACAATGGAAAATGTAATGTGATGGATTGATGAATGTGTAGGGTAATTGCAACGGGTACAGTGCCGGATCCAGGATCATTGAAGGCGAGCGGCGATACATTGCTGGAAGTTGCGGTGAAAGTGCCGCACAGCATACTGTTAAGCTTGGCGAGGGATATAGGAGCAGATTGGGACATAGATTACGAGTTGGAAATTGGACTCACTATCGATCTTCCGATCATTGGAGACTTTACTATTCCTCTCTCTACCAAGGGCGAGATCAAGCTCCCTACCTTTTCCGATATCTTTGCTTAGCTTTTCCTTTTACTTTTAGTTTTTTTTTTTTTTGTTTGGTTTGTGATTAACGTTTTGCCCCTCTCTCAGTGATAATTTAATAATAAAAAGGCTTTTACTGTAACTCTCTTCGGTTTCAGTTTTGTACTAAATTACTAATACAATCAATGTCCATTCTCATGGCCTCGTATTTTTACCCTTTTTGTTCACATATCAAATTTTAATAGTCATTTCAATGTTTTTTTTACTAGAACATTAAAAAAAAAATATGTCGCGTGCAATATTTGATGTGATATTTTATGAATAGATAGTGATAGTGAGGTTCAATGATACGAAAAAATAAATATACAGTGAGATTTACTGTAATTAAAGAGAAAACAAGAGATTTATTTAACTGTACATTTATTTTTTCATACATTACTGTATATTTCTATAATGTCACATCATCATCCATTAATATTTTGGAAAAAAAACACAGACCAAATGGTTAAAACAAAATGAATCATTCAGGATGAAAAATATAACATTTAGGGGGGCGTTTGGAGTGCAGGAATCAGAATTGAATGCCTGGGAATTATGGGAATAAGTAGTATGAAATAAAATGTCTGGGAATTTGATGTCTGTGTTTGGAGTGTGCTGGAATGAGATTCAAATGTCTGGGAATATGATGGCTGTGTTTGGAGTGTGCTGAAATTTGGTTTATGGGAATAAGATTATTGTTTTTGTAGGAAGGAATAAAATTTGTTATTTTATTTAATTATTATATAAAATTTAATTAAAAAATTGAAAAAATTAATTAATAATATTAAATTAAAATTATCAACTATATTTATTTATAAGTTTGAATTTTTTAATTTCTTTTTAAATATTATTTCATTAAATAAAATAAAATCAAATTGATGAAACATATAGGAATCAATTTCTTACAATCATGTATTATTATATAAATTAGTTGATAATAATTGACGGTAAAAAATAAATTATTGTTGTCATTAAATATTTAGGGTTTAATAATAAAACAAATTTATTAATTTAAAAAAAAGTGAAAATGTGTTATTTAAAAAAAGGGTAAAATGCAAATAAAACCCCTGTGGTTTTTTTCAAATGCATGAACACCCCCTATGGTTTGAAAATGGAAAATCATCACCCTTGTGGTTCCATATTTTTTCAATCAGACATCTCCCCTTCAATGTCATTAATTTTATTTTAATCATAACTTCTTCGTTTGAACTCTGATTTGGATGATTCAAGATGTTTTGGAATCCTTATTTTGGTCTCTACGCTATGGTCACTTCAAAACTTTTAAATCACTAAAAACCAAAAGAGTTAACGGTGTCAATCATACCTAGTATTTTGATGTCAATCAACTCTTTTATTTATTAATCATTTCAAAGTTTTGAAGTGACATTTATATAGATCCTGAAATTAAGATTCCAAAATATCTTGAATCACCCAAATCGGAGTTCAAACCAAAAAGTTATGGCTAAAAGAAAATTTTTGACATTAAAAATGAGGGGTTTGATTGAAATTTTTTGGAACCACAGGGGTGTGATTTACCATTTTCAAACCACAGAGGGTGTTCATGTATTTGGAAAAAAACCACATGGGTCTCATTTGCATTTTACCCTTAAAAATATTGTATTTGGAATTAAGCTTGAAAAAAGTACTATAAAGTAAAATTTATCTAAATTAGTTAGTATATTATTTTGAACATTCCTTTTAAATTTAATTATGTATAATATATTGAGTTTCTTTAAAAAAATATTTTTGATTTAAAAAATATGTATATTTTTTTTAATTAAAATTGAACATATTTTTTTAATTTAATTATGTATAATATATTGAGTTTTTTTTAAAAAAATATTTTTGATTTAAAAACTATGTATATTTTTTTAATTAAAAAATATTTTTTAATTTTATCTTGTTGACTATAACTTACTAAAATACTCATAATATATATTTTTTCTATTTAAAAATACCAAATAGTACAAAATTGGAGAGAGTTTAATTAAATGTCAATGACAAATGTCAATGCCAAATCTAATGTCAATATTAAATAAAGGAGATATTTGGATGGGAATTGAATGTCAATGCCAATGGTAAAAGAAGTTGAACCAAACAATGGAATGAGAATTGAATGTCAATGCCCATGGCCAATGCCCGCACTCCAAACGCCCCCTTAAAAGTTACGGACAAAAATAAACTGTAGTAAAAGTTGAGAGACCAAAATAACCTGAAAACACAAATACCGATATCATTCACATTTGATATCCACCAATTATCGATTAATCAAAGTTATAATCATTATTTTTTTAAAGTAATAATCATTTTCATTTCACATTATATTCAAAGCTCCACTACACTACAAGCCCAGAAATGAGAAGGAAAAAAAAAAGGAAATGCCAGTTCAATCCAGTAAAACCCAAACACATAGAAGCCGTATTAAATGCTTCCTCATCGATCCCCACCCACCTTCCCCTAAAAAAAAACTTCCCTTCTCTGCCCTAATTTCCTTTTCTTTCTTCCCCTCTAATGGCTAAAATCTCTCTCTCCCAAATCCATCTCTCTCCATGTCCTCTCTCTCTAAACTCGGCCTTGGCTACTCCATTGCTATAGCTCTCGCTTTTCTCTTCCTTCTCTCTCTCCTCCTCCTCTCTTTCTACGTCTTTTGCCGCTCTCGCTCTCGTTCTCGTTCTCAAACCCTAATTCAATCATCAACCTCGATTACTCCGTCAAATTCTGGTGGAAATGGAATTATTCTTCCACGGATTGTTTTTGTTGCGGAAGATGATGATGATGGTGATGAAGGAAATGGAGTTGTTGGTCTTGATCAGAGAGTGATTAATTCTTACCCTAAATTTCCGTTTTCGAAGGAGAAAATCATGACGAATTGTATTTGTTCTATTTGTTTATGTGAGTATAAGGAGATGGAGATGTTGAGAATGATGCCTGATTGTAGACATTTTTTTCATCTTTGTTGTGTTGATGCTTGGTTGAAGCTTAATGGGTCTTGTCCTGTTTGTCGAAATTCGCCTCTTCCCACTCCGGTTTCTACTCCGTTGCAGGAAGTCGTTCCGCTTTCTCAATATATGGCGGATCGGAGAAGGAGATGATTGATTGATTTATTGATGGATTGATCCATGAGAGTTTGGTTAGTTTTAGTCTCTATCATTTTCCCTGTTTTTTTTTCTCTCTTTCTTCTTTTTGCTTCTGGAGAATTGTATATTGAGTTTTATGAGTAACTGTTTTAATCTATACATGAAATTTTCTGTTCACTTTTACTTATATTTATCGAGAGGAGTAATTCATAGTCTTATAAATCTTATTTTATCTTTTCGATGTGAGATTTTTAACATATTTTTCATCAAGATGGCTCATCATCTTTGAATATATGCCCGTTTCAATTTGTTGGGTTTTGATACCCATTAAATATTTATAGGTTTCATCTCAAAGATAAATTGACAATTAGAGGAGTAACTCGTCATTTTTCAATGTGGATCTCTCTCCCTTTTTTGTGTATTTTATATGTATTAGTAAATTTCATTAGCTACCTACCCTCTTGTAGATCTGATTATAGTGTTTGATTTGTTAAAAGAACTTTTCTAGTTGCTTCATCCCTTTTTATAAAACTGTGACGAAAAAGGTTGCCTTGACCCATGATAGGGGACCTCGTTATTTCGACTTAAAAAGGTGAATTAAGAACCTCTAGTCTCCTTCTCTGGGCCAGAATGTCTTGCTCTTTTCAATTTTTATTTTTTAGTTTTCCAACATAATCAATATGCCAATGAGTTGGTAAACGTGCAAAGTTTTCTCAACGTGATTTGATTTAACATTCTGAAACAAGTGGTTCTTCTCTCTTTTTTAAACGTAGAAATGGAGAAGGGATTTGAAGCTGAAATCGACATCGAGTTCAGATCAAGTCTGAGTCAAAATTGCGGTGTTGGTCATTTATACAGAGGGTCGTGAGACATATACGATTGTCGGGTTAGTACCGAATCATAATTAGAGTTAGTACAGTAATTGTATCATGTTCTTTGTTTCCTTAAATAGACAGATTTGATTTGGTGGAGCCGTAACATATTGAACATTCTCTACTGATTTGAAACCCACATGATTCCTAATGCTTCTTCTTCAATCGTTTTTATTTTGTTTGTTCGATGAGAAGACTGCCTCTGTTAAAGGGGATGTAGGATTGTTGGCTGATTTTTGCTTGAATTCTATCATCCCAAAAACTTTACTGCCGTAAAGAATGACTCGACATGGGGATTGAGCTTTAATTTAAATGTTTGGTCTCCAACATTTGCCTTTTTCTTTTCTATCCATTCACCTTTTACCTTCACCCCCCGATGGGTGATTATAAGCTTATAATTTTCTCCCGAGGTTAATTATGAAACAATTCATTGATTCTAATTCGGGCAATAAAAACCGAATTCACATGGGTTAATTTACATCGTAATTTATCATTTGTGTCCCCATTTTAACCCCGGCGTTCAAATTTTTTTATTTAATTTTATTAAAATTCTTCTCAATAAATTATATTAATTTTGACTGTGAAATGGGTCTGATTGTATATCTTTATTTTTGCTACTTATAAAATTATTTGTTTTTTGTATTTAAAATCAGTGAATTTGGACATGTGCCAGACTTGAGAAAAAATTGTAATGTGGAAAAGGATGGATTAAGACATGTACCTACCTAGTGAGAATTCCCGAAAATGGAGGGAATATGTGTGTCAAAAAGTAAAAGTTGGAAAAATTGGAAGCATGCGATAAAATAGACTAGTGATTATGGGACTACGCTTAGTGTTAGTTATTATAATGTAATTATATATATGAATGAATCAGGTAAAATAGAGACATTGAAGGTGACTGGTTTGATTTTGGAGTAGTAGTCAATAGTCATTGTTGAATTATTCGGTCATGGCCCCATTTGTCTCATGGTAGCCTAATACCTTTTCTCACACCTATATCAGTTAAGTTCAGGTTTGTTTGTCACTTCGACCTATTATTTTAGAGTCTCAAATTTAGTGTGAAAACTTAAATTCATTTTTCGGTTGATTAAAACTTGGCTCCATCTCCTTATGAAGAGATACCTCCTTTCCACACTCACATTGGTGTGGGGAAAAAATTGAAAGGGGGCTAAACTTTGACCCGTGTGATCAAATTCAACCATAGGAAGAAGGTATTCCAGGGGCTGAAGCTAAGTTTTGTTTTTTTTCGGTTTTTGAGATTGGTCAAACTAAAATGTAATAATAATTTTTAAAAAAAAATCCACGTGGAACAGCTGTTATTGGGCTTTGAAATCGTAGTCCGCATTGAGCCCTTTAAAGAGCCTTTCGGCCCAATTGTTTTGATCTAATTTTGAATTATTGTTGTAGCTAATATCAATGTCATTCATTGTGTCAATTGACCGTGTAAATGCCTAATTGCAATGTCAAATGCTATAAAAAAAAAGTTCATCAATAGGTGACACGAGGTGGTTCGTAAAAGAAACTCGCTTAGAGAAACAGAAGGAAATTAACGAGATTTGACGAAAAATAATTCCGGCGAAGAATAGTGGTACGACGCTGACTTGAAGAGAAAGGAAGAGGGTTTAGTGTGATTTAAAGTATCAAGTTGACCCACCAAAAACAAAAATACTCTTGAGAACAAAATAATGAATAGGGGCAAAATTGGTATTTAGATAATAACTTTTGACTTGGAGCTTGAATTTAAGAATGGTAAATTGCGTTGAACTAGTAACGATAAAATGGTTGCAATGAACCCAAAATAAATACGTTTAAATCAAAATTGGTGAAATGGCTAAAATATCCTTAAGGGGTCGTTCATTTCATGTTATCTTAAATACTATGTAATCTAAGATTACTGGATATCTATAATACATGGTATCTGGATTGCAGGGAATATAAGATTACAACGTTCATTTTGCAATTAAAAATGAGAATTTCATAGGTATAAAAGATTACATTGTTTGTTAGGTTGTATTTAAGGAAGGAAATTTAATGAATTAATAATTCTTCGAATAATACCCTTGTTTTATGTTTCTCGTTAATAAATTTTATAGGTGAATTTAATTAATATTTTTTTGATAGATTAATATACCTATACTATTTTTATAATTTAATTAGTTTATAACTTATTTATTTAAATATTTAATTAACATAAAACTTTTAATTTAATTTTATATACTTATTTGATACTAATGAATTTATTAAAGTATCAATAATTAGTGTAACGAAAAAATTATTTATGTTTCTAAATTTAGTTATTGATGAGAAAATAAATTATCTTATGTATTTATATGTAAAAAGAAAAATAACTTTTTATAATATTGAAGGACAAAAAAGTAAAAAACAGAATACATTCGTAATGTAATCTTATAAACCCACAGGTGGAAAGTGTATTCTAAAATGGCCAGATATCATGTATTCTTTGATTACATGTAATCTAAGATATCCTTATATATTTAAATACAATAAAATGAACAATGTTATCTGAATACAGGCCCCTAAGTGAAAAACCATATTATTAGTGTTATACATATTTATCACTTTTTTATATTTATTTTTAGAACTTTTAATTATTTAAAAAAAATCTTTATTCAATTTTAATTATCAAGTGAGATTCTTAGGTTTGTTTATTAACCATTATAATATTCATGTAAGGAGATTTTATTTATGAAATATATATTTTTAGGTATATATTGAGATCACTTTTTTTTTGGTAAATTTTATAATTTTAAATAAAAATCGATAGAAGTATAAGTTATCTAATAAATTTCATCTTCGAACATTTTTTATATAGTACACATATAATTGTGAAACTCTGAGATTTACTAAATTTGACTCTTTTCATTATCTTTATATTTCATAATGGTCAAGTGTGGATAGTGGAGAGACTAATTTTTTTTTAATAATCTTATTCTTATCTTTCTCTTCAGTTTTAAAAAAAATATTTCCTTATTTTATTATATATTTACCCAATACTTCAACTACCTTTAATTTAAGAGAAATTTCACTAGATAACACTTTTGAATATATATACTTTTAAAAATAGCAATTTTATTTTTAAAATGTTTTAAAAATGATATTTTTCAAAAACGAGTTGGATTATATGCTTATTTTGAGTCAAGGAGGAATATAAGTTATTCTTTAAAATTTTCAAAACTTTACCTATTTTGAAAATGGATTCACAAAAACGCTATATTTTTTAAAGGAAACAAATTTTTTTAATTTAATATGATAGATAATCAAAATTTAATATTAAAAAAAAAAGATATTCATTGAAAAATCACGTGCAACACATGTGTTAAAAACTAATATTAATAAAGGTTTCAGATTTTATTGAAAAAATTGTAATCTAATTTATAATTAAATATTCTCATAATTCATAATTTAACTTCATTGAATTTAAAACTTATAAATTTTAGAGATTGAAATATTAAAAAAAAAAAAAAATACTACGATGGAGTTTTAAAAAAATATTGTATACTTTACCGATTTTCAGTTTTGTTTTTGTTTTTTTTTAGGACACCGATTTTCAGTTTAACATGTAGAATGATATTTTTTATATGAGCCGTATCCATAATATAGGTTCGAATCAATAATCAATATGACATTGAGACAGATTTGAACAAGTGTCTTATCAGTCGATTAAATTTTTTTATTTTAACATAATTATTTTAGTTTTGAAAAATAATAACTAAAACACATAAAAATGTATTTAACTAATGAAAAATTATCGCTCCTTAAATATGAAAATTTAAGGGGGAATCAAACTAGCCACTTTTGAGAGGCTATTTAACAAAATAGCCACATTTTTTAAAAGTTATTGAATTAGCCACTTTTTACTATTCAAATTTTAAATATACCAAAAATGCCCTTTTTCGTATACCAAGTATATTCTGACACGTCTGACACTGTCGTATATGACGTATATCTGACATTTTTTCTTTGCCAATACTTTTTTTTCCATGCATTTTTTCTTCTCTAATTTTCGTATATTCAGTATATCGTATATAGTTTTTATTGCATTTGATATTTTTTGTACATTTTCAATATTTTTAAGTAAATGCTTTATTTTGATTTTGAATTATTGTATTTTGTATGTTTTGTACATATTTTCATTTTAATTCATATATGTATATTGTTTTTAGTATGTTGGGTATATCGTTCTCTCCGGTAAAATGTCTTTGTCTTCTAGTATATTGAGTATATCGTCCTCCGATTTTGTAAGTGCATTTGAAAAATAACACAGGTATGTAAATATACGTATATACATGTCATTTAACCTGCAAATGAAAACAAAAGAGTGTTAATACATAATACTTAATGTGCAAAATAAACAATCAATGTATATTACGTATATTACGTATATTACATAGTGTACAAATAGTAAAAAAAATATAAAAGAAGAAGAAAAAACAGAACAAATGATGAGAATGCGTTGACCATTTCCTCAGTTTATATATCACGTATATTACAACTCTTATGTACATTACGTATATTATAGAATATATATTTAGAAAACAAACAGTCATATATTACATATATTGGAGATAATACATTACGAATATGTTCAAAATAAATAACCAATGTATATTACGTATATTACATAGTGTACGGATAGTAAAAAAATATAAAAGAAGAAGGAAAAACATAACAAATGATGGGAATGCGATGACCATTTTCTCAGTTTGTATATCACGTATATTACAACACTTATATACATTACGTATATTATAGAATATATATTTAGAAAACAAACAGTCGTATATTACAAATATTGCAGATAATACATTACGAATATTATATTACGTATATTACAGACTAATTAAGCAAAACAAAAACAAACGATAGACAAGATATGTATATTATGTATATTGTAAAAACAACGTATATCACATATATTACATATATAGCAGAAAAAAGTATTAAGAACTTATGTATACTACATAAAACAACAAAAGACGTTAATCAAACTAAAACGCTTTAAAAAAATAATACCTTTCGTCAAATTCATGCTATTTTTGGTTTAGATATTCGAGATTTGGAATAAAAACGTGAAAATATTTATGAAAAAACGAGAATGAGAAGAAATTAAGGAGAGAGATAGTAAATTAAAAAAGTATAGGAAGTTTGTAAAATAAACATTTGTAGAAGATAAAAATGGTAGACTTTTGAAAAGGAAGGAGAAAAAAAAGAGAGAATGAATGGAGGTTTGGGAGAAAATTATAGGAAATGGATAAAGAAATGAGGGAGAGAAGGAAGAAGAAATGAGAGAAAAATGAAAAATGAAAGGAAAAAAATGAGAGAAAGATGAGGAAAATCTAATATATAGAAGAAAATGGAGGGAAATGGGAGGGAAATTTTATTTAAAATATTTATAAAAAAGAAGAGAGCTATTTAATTTTAAAAAAAAGGAAGATAAAGGTTGAAGGGAAGGGAAAAAGGAGGAGAGAAAGAGAAAGAAAAAAAGAAAAAAAAAAGAAAGAGAGGAAGTGACGTGCTGAAAAAAAAGGAGAGAGGAGAGAGGAGGGTAAAATTGTATTTTCATTTATTTTAGTGGTTATTTAGATGAAGTTTTAAAAAATTGACTATTTAAGAAATTGGGAGTTAAAAAAAGGCTATTTTTATTTTTGTTCCAAAATTTAGATTAGAAAAAATAATCATAAAAGAAAGATTCTGGAATCACACGACGTGGATCCCACCACCGACCCTAGATACCGTCCAAGCCGTCCAAGCCATACCTGGTTTGATCCCTGACACGTGTCCCCACATTTTCCCACCATATCGGCTACTTTCTCGAACATCCATTTCCCATTCCCTCCTCAGCTCAGTACAGAAAACGTCAACTTTTTACCGACGTTATGCCGTCTACTTTAACGCCGTGCCTTTTTATCTTCCGTCAACTAGCTTCGGAGCCAGGTATGGAAACCGAACCATAAATATTCAAGCCAAGTGTTACTTTCTTCTCGCTTCGTTTCAGATTCCCCATTTCCCTCTCTTCTGCCAAAACCCTAACTCTCTCAATCGTATCGGTTGATTTTGTCGAGATTTTTCATCACCGGAATTATCATGGCGGAGCATTCTGAGAAAACGGAAACGAAGGAGGAATCGTTCATCGAGAAGATTGTTGATAAGATTCACGATCATGATTCATCTTCATCGTCCGAATCGGATTCGGAAATCCATCGATCGGTTCCATCTTCTTCTATCAAGGACAAAGTGTTTCGCCTTTTCGGAAGAGAAAGACCAGTTCATCATGTCTTTGGTGGCGGAAAACGTAATAAATGAAGCTTTAATTTCTATGTTTCGAAATTTCCTTTGAATCACTGCATCTTAGATTTTGTTCTTTATTTTTTCTGGCTTTTTAATTGTATCTCTAATTGTTCTTGAGTTTCTTATACTGTTTCCATTGATTTAGTTGGAGCTTGGTATTGCTATCTTAATGTTCTGTAATTATGGTTTTAGCTTTGTGACGTTTCATCTGCTTGGATGCTAAATGAACCCTAGAAAATTATTGATTCTAACCTTACTGTGAAAGGTCGATAGTTTAGGATTTAGATCGATTTCTTGTAAGAGTATGTGCTTTTACTGAGCATTCGGTAACGTTTATGATTTGGTGAAAATCAGAGCTTATATTATTTTTTACTTTTAGATTTTTGGTTGAGTATTACATATTATTTTATTTGTTAAAACTTTATGATATTAACATCGGTACATAACGTGATGATCTGTGCGTTCTATAGTATATGGATATAATGTTCTAGAAATTCAGTGAATGTTGACGATTTCGTGCTGGCATGTTGTATGCAGCTGCTGATATATTCTTGTGGAGGAATAAGAAGAACTCAGCCATCGTTCTTGGTGGTGGCACTTTGATCTGGATTTTCTTTGAATTGCTTGAGTGCCATCTGCTTACATTCGTCTGTCGCTCTCTGATCCTTGCTCTCGGGCTCTTATTTCTTTGGTCCAATGTCCACACGTTTATCCACAAGTGAGCTCGAGCTCCCGGATGTTTTCTTATAATTTTATTTTATTGTGGGTTGATACATCATGGTTTTAAATTGTGTATCCCTTTAATCTTTACTTTTATATTTTCATTTTGTAAACACCATTTAACATTATATTTTATAGGAGTCCACCTCGAATCCCAGAAGTACATATTCCTGCTGACCCCTTCCTGGAAGTTGCTTCTGCTCTGAGGATCGAAATTAATCGTGGGTTTGCATTACTGCGGGATATTGCAACTGGGAGAGATTTGAAGAAGTTCCTCATTGTATGTATCAGTTTCAGTTATATTTATATTTACATGATCTTGTTCTGCAATCAACTTGTTGGATTAATCTTAAGTTAATTGGAGCTGAACGAATCAGTACTTAATATACCTTGTTTAGATTCAAGGACAGGACTTTATATGCTTATTTTTAATGGTCGAGACTTAGGTTGTGATAGAATAATTGAATATAGGTTATATTTCATTTCTTATTGAGGTTTTCTATTATCTAAAATTTAAAAAACTTGTGTGTTTGATTTTAGGCAATTGCTGGTTTGTTTGTTCTGTCAATTGTGGGAAGCTGGTGCAATTTCTTGACGTTGTTCTACATAAGTAAGGATGACTTGAACTTATCTTCATGTTTGTTTTTATCCTATTTTCCTTCTATTTGGAATCTGACATTTAACAATATTGATGCTGAAAACAGACTTTGTTTTGTTGTTCACGGTGCCGGTTGTTTATGAGAAGTATGACGATAAGATTGACCCATTAGCTGAAAAGGCGTTTATTGAGATAAAAAAGCAATATGCAGTGTTTGAAGAAAAGGTTCTGAGCAAGATTCCAAGAGGGCCATTGAAAGGAAAAAAGGCTTAGACTTGCCAAGCTGTCCACTTCCCCCACAGATGTGGTAAACATAGGTCCATCGTTTATCTGTGTTTTGTTTTAATGAAACTTAGCTCGTCTGTACTTTTTTTTGTGGGGGTGTTGTTTTGAATATAGTGTTTTATTTTGTACGGTCACATTTTGGATCGGATAAACTTTCAGTAGCCAAGTATTGCAGGTCAGGTGGTAGTTCGTTATATTTTCTTTATTCAATTTGAGTGATTAAGAAATGATTGTTTTTGTTGCTTTGAATTGAATGTGCAAATATGTTGATATATATAATATATGTCTCTGTATCAGTCTGGCCGAATTTTCTCTAGCTTTGCTTGTTTCTTTGAGTAGCGATGGTTTAAGGTGGTGAGGCTAGAATAATTGTCTCATCCGGGGATTTTTTTTTTTTTTTGAAAAATGAGAAAAAGAAATATTTGAATTGGTGAGTGAGGCGGTATGAAAACTATGGGCCGGCTCGTAATGGGCTGTAAAACCAGTTGGAAAGTAACCAAGTGGACGCCTCTCGCAAGGCCCTTGTTACCTTTCTGTCCATTTATTGGGAACGTCATTCAAATTTGTCTTGGTATGTATTTATTTTGGATTCGATATATTGAAAACTAACCATTTGCAAACGGATGGTCACTACCAGTTCCTATATATATTTATCTAGCACAATTCATTGCGTACCTTAGCTACTTTTTATTTTTATACAAAGTGGTGAGGGTGGAACTATATATATGCCTTAACCTTAGCTACATTTTATTATATATTAATATAGATGGAGAAAATAAATATCTAATTTTACAATAATGATGATGATTAAATCTACAAATGAACTTATGGTTTAGCTGTAACGATTCTCTACTTGACATGAAAAGATCTCTATAATTGTTTAGAATCTATTTTATGATACAGGATAGTTTTACTTTGGTATTTTAATGTCCGTTTGGGATAACTTTTGGAAATGTTTAAAAGTGTTTTTGATAGCCATTATAAAAACACTTTTAAATGTCATCTCAAATGGGTACTTAGTCTATTTTAAGATCGAAGACTGTATTTGATTTACATGATTGATTGTGTATCGCATGTTTGCTTATAAATATCTGAAAGTTAGAATCTAATTTAGAAGCGGTATATGATATTCGATTATTGATTATTATGATAAGGTTGCATGACCATTGCCCTCAAAGACACCGGTCATCAAATATGAGAGACTAAGGGAGGCTTGAATCAAATTTTAACATTATAGTAGAGAATATTGATTATTGATCGAGAAAATTTGAATAAATATGAGACTTTATTTGCACCTTTTAAAGGTCTACAATAATTTGTTTTAATATTTCTTTAAAATAATATTTGTGGTCATACTCTACTTAATAGACTTAATTCGAGCTTCTACGTATGACGGTTCATCTTCCCTTACCTTTCCTTCGACATTACGATTTACTTCATTTTGTGATTAAAAGGAATTTTATCAAGAATACCCCTTAAAAAATAGTCGTTATCAAAAATACCCTATCAATTACAATAGTATCTTAATTGCCACCATCAAAACGATAAGCATCACTAAAATTTTAAAAAACCAGAATTGCCCCTTGTGAGATTCAGTTTCTTGAGTTTTTTTCCAGCGATTCAAAAACATTAATTCAAAAAAAAAAATAACTGTCATGAGTTGTTAGATTCTCTGCTTTTAAATTTTTGTTATTTATTTTGCAACATTCAGATAATATCTCAACTACCCCACTAATTCAAATTTGATGGCAGTTTTATTTCCCTATTGATAAAAAAAAGTTTTTTTTTCTTTTTCAAATCGAAATAAATGGCATTTTTCTAAATATTTTGATTTTGTAAAACTGACTATTTTGATGTATTTTTTTAGTCATATATTAACTAACCATCAATGATTGTGTTGATAATTAATGAGGTGTTATTATGGAATTGATATCCCATATAAGGCTAGATGCCATATAAAATCCCTCCATATGAACTTGGTATTTTTTAGATATACATTCCAAAATTTTATAATATCTGAAAATTTACTAATAATATATATTTTCTTGTAAATTGATATCCTTTATGAATCAATTTTTTTTATTTGAATAAATGAATCGATTAAAAGAAATCAAAAAAATAGGATATCATATCTTTTATATCATTTGATCCATCTGTTTTGTTTATTTTAGGTGTTGGAAACTGAAGTTAAAAATTAAAGGTATAGACTATCTTTGAGCATAATTTTGGTAGAAATTCATTCTCCGGTTATTGCCAAGGGAGGTCCCTGCAATATATAATAATATCAGTGATATGATACATCAAGAAAAAATTTAAAATTTGTAGCTTTGGATTTAATAGATGATATAAGCACACAAAGACAATAAAATTTTAGAATTTTAGAATAAGCATAACATAAAATTATAGATGTCACTGATGAAATCTAACAAAAAAAAGAACTTTTTTTTGATTCAAAAATTAGATTTGAAAAATATCAGCAAGAAAATAGGAAGAAGATGAAAGAAATATGATATATAATTAGAAGAAAAGGTAATACCTGTTGATAAAAATAGAGAACATTGTGTAAGCAGTGAAATGAGAAAATGAAAAATAGGAGAGAGAATTGATGCAGGCTTTGGTTTTGAGAGAAATTCAGTTTTCTGAAATCCACGCGACGTTTGAAAATATGGAGTCCTATTTATTAGGTAGCAACAACCGCCTCTTCATATTATGAGTAAGGGTAAATATGTCAATGAGGTATAATTTGAATCATGGATTTGAAAAAAAGGGTATTATTGAAATGAAGGCACACAAAGGGTTAATAATGATAATATCTTTTTCAAGTAGGGTACTTATGAAAATTACCCTAAAACATAGAAGTAAGGGCAATGAAAATGGGCCTTTAACGCTTGCATCGATCCACAAAAACCGGATCCAGCCCAACAACCCGACTCACTAGAATTCAATATATATATATATAGCGTTACGCCAATTCAAATCAAGAACTTCTCTAAAAAAATTAGGGTTTAGTATATTATGCGCCTCCCGATTCTGTTATTCTCTTCCTTCTACCATTCTTCGATCTAATCTCTCCTTCAAAATAACGAATTTGATGCGATGAAGAACAATGTTTCAGATGAATAATCGATTACAGAGTTGATAATTCTTATTATCCCTCTGTGAAATGAACATCTATCTGGTTCGTATTCACTGAGCATCTAATCGTCTTTAATATCTATTCATTTTTGAAATCGAAGGGTCCTATAGGAAGGTGCGCCATTAAAATCAATGCGCATTCTATCCAAGTTTGCCTTCGGAAATCTCAGTGAAAGCTGATCTCCGAGCCAAGCTTCGAATAACTTGTTCGGATTTCGATTTTTCATATATTTAATTTGATAGTTGAAAGCGAAGATCCCAGCAGAGGGGCGACAGACTCAGAAATGAGGTCCCTCTAACTTTAATTTATATTCCTTCGCAGATTATTTGCCGAATCGTAGGATGCCCAAATTTACTTCATTTTGGATCGTTCTGAACCCTCGGCAACATTCTTTCTTTTTTTCACTTTTTATCCCTCTTTTTGATATTCAATTTTAAATGTCTTTTCTTAAAATTTTCGTTCACAGGTTTTTGACGATATGATCATTGTTTTTAATTCTAATTTGTAGTTTATTTAAATAATTTGTTTTGAATTCATTAGATTCTTTAAGGGAACAAACGGGTTGCTTTCAAATAAAGTATTTATTTTTCAATATTGTGGATAACAGATTTAATTTTTTTTAGAGTAAAGTACTTGTTTGGAGGTGTCTAATGGGTCAAAATACGTATACATAATTAAATATTATTTTCAATCGGTCCTCAATCCAAGATTTGAAATAATAATGTATTTCATGTAAGTATTTTGACCAATTAAATATTTTATGTAGTAATTTTATGTTGACGTGTTAACTAATTCAGGAATAATTAAACTTATTTTTAATAATTCAGATCATTTAGTCATAAATGTAAATCTCATGGACTAAATGGAAATATTTAAAATTTAGGTGCCACTTAAATATAAATTTAAAACATCGGAATTAAATAGAGGTTTAAATGGACACCACATCCAAAACTTTCTTGCTCTAATTTGTAAAATGACATTTTAATAAAAACTCTGCTGACCATAACAATTGATATTTTTTATTGTTGATTAAAGAGTGATTTAATATACAATACAAAATATCTTATTCATTAATTAAATAATATACGTTTTCTGTTCAAAAATAAAATAAAAAATAATATACGTCTCAAAAATTTTATTCATGCAATTATAAAATATTCAATTTGTAATGTGGGACATATTAAATCTGTTGTTCTAAAATACAAATTTTAAAAAAGCATTCCTATGGGGGAGCGTATAGTAAAAAATTTTTACTAATTTATTTGTAGCAAATGGTTTTTGAAGCTGTAATGTAACATAAAATTGTGTCTTGTGGTTTCTATAAAAGTTCTTTTCTCCCAATTTAAGAGTAAATCATTAAAACTAGTGATAATTTCTCAAGTGTATATATCATTTACATGTTGCAAAATTACATGCCTAAAAAAATGAATGACAGGAATCTAAGTAACTTTGATATATAAAAAGAAACATTACTTTGTAAGATATTTCTACTCATCTGAAAATAATACTAAACAAGCAGACAACGGTGGTTGATCCCCAACCTTCATGCAACAACCCAAAATATATAACTGGCACCAACGGAAAAATACTTCAGAATTTTTATTTCATTAGCTTAGGCGAATCGAATTTGAAATAACATCCAAACAAAATCAGGTTGGATGCTTAGGCAATAACTTAACATCCTTGAAACTTGAAAATGAAACAAGAAGAAAGGAGGGTACTTGAAATGAACATGTATGTATGTTCTTCACACGGGGCAAATAAACTTTTATTTACAGAGAATTTATAAAACAGAAATAATCGCATTGAAAGGTTGAAAACAATACCAGCTCCAATACGCTCCATGACGGAACAAAGAGTGTAAAAAGTCCTTCCTGCCGAGCCAAGCTGCCACCTGAACAAAGAGTGAAAATTTTAGTGAACTACTGTTTGATGGCTATTAAATCGGCAGTATAAATAATATGCAGACTCAAATATGCGGCAACAAACTTTTATAAGCACCTCGTATGCCCATTCACACAACAGGCACGTTCCAAGATCACAATAATGAAAGTCTGTTTTTGATTATTGATATCTTTTTCACTGAACAACTCCAAACTATTCAGCTTTTGTGGTTAAAAATCCTATAACCACATAATGATGCCTGAAGATCCTGTGTCATACCCATCTGTGCCAACACTATGAAACCCATTCTGCCCGTATGGTTGGCTTCATTTTGGTTGTACCAGATAAGATGCCCATATTTCATCTGCAGGTGGTGGCGGTTGAACCCAATGTCCCGGTATGCGGCTGTACAATATTTCAAAGGAAATTTGATTAATAAGAAACAAATCAAGAATAAAATAATAAAGATACAAGTATGCATGAAACTTGAAAACACTGACAGTGATAGAGATGCGTTTTTTTACTGAAATTAGTACTTTAACAACACAATTGCAAGGAGCCCTAGTTGTGAAACCTCGGTGATGGTGATAGTGTCATCACAATGTAATGTAATGTAATCATGGAATCAAAATATGATTGTTGAGTTATTGGTAACTTTGTATTCATCATAGTAACCACAGTTTATGAAAAATAATGAGAGAAAAGACCCCACCTTCCTCCAGGTCTTATATATGCATCCCACGTTCTTCTTACCTGCATTGAAAATGGTAATCATTGTCATTCAAGATATGCTATTAATCAGCTCATTCAAGAGAATTTTCAATTGTTTTATATTGCTAATAGCAATAATGGACACTTCAAATTATTTTCAGAAAGCACTCAACATAGTAATTTTATGTTATTATAAAAAAGATAATAGAGATACTCCCAAACTCACGCATGAGATCTGAATATACGCCTACCACATGCATTTCATGACACTTCACCACAACATTCCGCAATAAGTGAATAACTATAGAAATCACCTCAATTAGTGTCCCCATATCGGTGTTACTTCCATAATAATAATGATAGAATTCGATCGGTAAATTTGCCACATAATCATAAGCTCTGCCATAGCCCCATCCTTCCGCATTCTTTTCTCCAGATTCCTTGTCAGTTTTTGTATTATTAGAGACCTTTACATCTCCTGAGGCAGTTCTTTGGTTATTTCTTTCCTCAAATTTTTCTTTATCACTATTTGGATCCTCTGTTTCAGGGATAAAACTTGGGATAATCTTCCTAGACACCTCTGCAGCTGCAATCACACCCTTGGCAGCATCCATATCAGCGGCAGCAAGGGCTTGACGTTCCTCTTCCTCAACTGCTGCTCGAACTTTCTCCAGAAACTTATCATCCTCCTCAGGTAGAAAATGACCTGGATAAACAGATCACCAACCACTACTATAATTCAGCTATAACCACGACTTATATCTGCTTTTCAAAATCCAGTTTGCTAAAAGGATCCAAAAATGTACTTACTAAATAAACAAAAGAGATAATCACAATATTTTTCCTAGTACTTATAAGTTACATCTATATGTTACCACAACCACAACAAACATAATTGAAGTGAGCAATTATTAAACACAAGGAAATGGAAAGTTTTACTTTTACCTTATGTTATGCATTTCATTTATGTTAAATATTTTTACTAGTGAGTGTAGTTACTAAAAAATCTGAGAACAATATATGATAACTAGATAACATGATACTGTTTATACAACAAATAAAAAAAATTTAAGGTGAAGAAAAATAACAACAATATAGTCCTGATATCCATCTTCATAGACCTAAAATGAAGGGCCAAGACCAGAAACAGAAAGAATGTGACTGCACTATAGTGAATGTGATACTGTGGTTAAAAAAAAAAGAAATCAAACCTTGCTTCTTCAATTTTTGGATCCTGATAGAACGCAGTTCTTGCAACTTTTCCACTATTTGGGCTAATTCAAGCTGCATAACATCTAACATTAGCTAGAACTTCATAAGAGGGGAGCGAAAAGAAAACGGCAGCAAGAATAATAACAGGAGTTGAAATGAATTAAATAAAACATTTGATGCTGAAATGGAGACATTAAGCCATTGACTCTTTCATAGATGGATCCTAGGTGGAGTTTCCCCCCCTTTTTACCTAAATAAATACTGGGTAAATAGCAGCACACTCACATAAGTGTTTGTATATTCAAGTTTCATTAATGGTGGTTTCCTAAGACAAATTAGTAAGAATAACTCTGCTGCAATTATACTAAAATAATGTTCAATATGCCAAACCAAGGAGAAAGTATGGAGAAGCCATTAATTAGTGCCAGTGATAAAGCTAGAAGCTCAAGAGTACAAATAACAAGGAGATGAAGAATCAATAAGCTTGAAAATGATGTCCACGCAATAGTAAGGCAAGAAAGATGGTTAAGAGGCGGTATATTTATAGAGATTTTAAGTTATAGATCTTTCAGGAGCAAAGACAGGAAAGGAATCAAGAAAACAACACACAACATGAAAGAATGCTACTTAATGCAGAACCCAAGAACTATTATGCCACTTCTTATAGATAATAAATGGAGACTTATTCTGTTTCTTATGCAATTGCATGATGCATCAGACTCTCATCTATGCAAAAAGATATATTCTAATCACTAATATTATATCACACATTTTTACCAAATCTCACCTCAGAATCTAGCTTCGTTTTCTCCTCTCTTTCTTTAACTCTTATAATTTCTTTCATCTTCTCCACCTGAACCATTCAACAAAAAAGACACCAATGTCAGTATATGGAAAAATTACTCATCAGTTTCAATCACATTCTGTCAGTACATAAATTTAGCTGTGACATACCCTGTAAATAAATATCAAGTAGCTTGACTGTAAATTTGGCTACTCATTCTCGTAAAAAAGGACTTAATTCCATTTAATCTATAAACAACATCACCATATGTTTCCAAATATTTATGCCTAAACAATTGGAAGAAAAATAAAAATCAATTGCAGTATACTATGTAAATCTTCCGGCACCTTGCGTCTTGCAATATCCTTCGCAATCTCCCTAGCTCTCCATTCATCAGCCTCTTTATCAACTTGCTCAAAACTTTCACGTTCCTAAGGTATCACAATAAAAACAGATAAGCGAAAGTAGTAATTTAAACTTCTAGATGGTTTAGGATGCATATAATCTAAGAAAACTACCTTTGCAAGTGATTCAGCAATTCGATTCCTCTTTCTCTTTCTCCAAAGCTTATTTCTCTTAGCTTTAGCCAATTTCTTAGATAACATAACTGCTGGATATTTTTCTTCCCATGGAGTTAATTCATCAGTAACAACCCTAAATGGTTGAAGCTGAGCTCTCAACTTCGTCATCAAAGCAACTGCAGCTTCCATTGAACGCGATTCTTGGAACTCCAAATTAATCTTCCTATCTTCTAAGTATTTAGAAAATCCACTAACAGAAGTGTCATTAAGCACGTTATCCAAACTCTGCTCCGATGATTTTCCCTTCTTAAACATCATCAACATTTCAAGTTCTTTCTGCCTAATAGTTCAATCAAAATATAAAACAATAAAAAAAAAATGAAAGCTAGTACACAATAACAAAGAAAATAATCAAGAAATAAAAACATTTCAATCGATTCAATCAGAAGAAAAAAAAACAGTATCGCACAAACAATTACATTGATTTCGCGTGATCGAGAGTGTCTTGCAAATCCTTCAGACGATCACGAACATTTAAGTTATTCCAGAAAGGCGGCGGACTCAGCGGCGGCATCGGGAACCACGGCGGTCGTGCAGCCGAAGAGTGAGGAACAGGATTCATCGTTATCAAAATCGATAGTATATCTGAAAATCGTTGAAAAAGAGGAATTCATAAATTAAATTATGAAAAATGTATATCATGAAGCGAATCATTGAGCTCATAGAGTGATCCATTACCTTAGATTCTTCCAAATTCCGATTGAATTACGGCGTTTTCTGCTCGGAACTCGATGCGAATGGTTTCGAAGAAGAGGAGTTGCGATGAGAGAAACGATGCCGTTTGCTTCCTAAGGATTTCAAGTAAATGGCTTCTTTAAATTTTGTTTCATAGTTACCAAATTATTAAATAAATTGAATTTTTGGTAATTATTAATAATCTCTAGTTTCTTGTTTCAAAAATAAAATAACAATCTCTAGTTTCTACTCTATTCCAATTAAAATTCAAAAATATTATTATTAAAGGAAAAAAAAAAACTAACTACAAACTAAAACTCAAATAGATTATCATACAAACACTTATAAATAAACATACAATATTTTTTATATAGATATTACATCAAATTAAAGAAAAAGGATTCAAACATTCAATCTCATAAAAAAGAATATTAATTAATACCTAGTAAATTGAGCTATGTTTAGATTAACAAATGATATAATACGTTAATTAATGATTATTGTAATTATGGTTGATCAATATTGTGATTAATTACTAATTATGTAAATGAATATGATGTTAACTAATTATCCATTATTAAAACTAGTCGATAATTAATGATTTTATTAAAAATAATAACTCTATAATTATTTCTTTCAACTAATAACTAATTTATTTTCTTTTCTTTTTAAATTACTTTCCACATAAATATCTCATTAATCTTTAATAGGCCTACAAACCATTTATTACTTTCCACATAAATATCACATTAATCTTTAATGGGCCTACAATCCATTTATTATCCATTTCAGTCTTGGGCTGAAATCCATATGTCCAATATACAGTTTCGAAAGTTGTTGGACTTGGGTCCAGCCCAAAAGTAAAATGTAACAATAGGAAAGAAAAAACGACTTAAAATCTAAGTGGGTCATTTTTTTTTTCACTTTGAAGGTTGAACCATCCAAAGATTTATATTTAGTCCCTAAATTTTATATAATAGTTAGATTCAATTTATTAGTTATCTCGCCATCTTTTTTTTTAAATAAAAAAACTCAAATGACATTATTTTTCAAATGTGTAGTTGGATTAACACAATTTGACTCATATTTGAAGTGAAGGGGTAAAACAAATAAAATGGTTAAAATAATTGTGTCTTTCATATCAAAAACTCAAGTGGAAGATGGTGAGATAAGATTTCTAATAGTTGAAAGCGATGTGACACAAATTATAATTCGTTTCAATTAAAAATAAAAAGAGAGAAACAACAAGAATTAAAACATAATATTATATAAAGATTAGGGAGCACAAATTTTAAAAGCGTAGGAATGAAAATTAAAAATAATGTCAATTATCTCTTATTATTTTTTAACCAATAGAAATTGAGAGCAGGAGAAGATCCTCCTGATTTGAAAGAAAAATACTTGCCTCCTGATAAGTCAGGAGATCTCCTCTACTCCCATTACGTGTCCTTTTTCTATTGATTAAAAGCAAATCAATAGATCCCATGTAAATAATAAAAATAAATATTAATTATCTCTTATTATTTTTTAACCAATAAAAATTGAGAGCATCAGGAGATCCTACTGATTTGTCATGAGACAAATATTCTTCTGGTTGAAAACATTTTTCTAAGTTCATGGTCAAACTAAAGTGGTTTTGTAATACATTAAAAAGCTTTGCATTGTTCCTCACATATAAAGATCAAACAATATTTTTATTTTATCTTATCAAATAATCCAAGTCGACTACTTTTTTTTTCCACATTAAAAAAATCTATCCATAGGATTAAATTTCATTTCACTATATATACTTAGGAGGTCTCATATAAAAGAATGTTATCATTACTTATAAATCAATTAATTTCCACTTTTAATTTTGATGCAAGATTTTGGTCACACCGTCGATAGAGTCGTAGTCAGAAGGTTGACAAAGTAACTCTCAAAACGGTTTCTTGATAAACGAAAGACAAAAGACAAAAACTTGGTCCCCAATTCCAATTTCAAATTTCAAAACGCCATGTGCAAGTGAGTCTGTCAAATGCATGGAGTTTGTTCATAAAGAATCCCATACCAAAACTGCCAACTTTTCCATTGGTTTGTGATTAGATGCCTTATTACTTAAAATTGGATTGCTAAAAATGGCATTTAGCAATATGAAAAGAATGAAATCTTAGGCATCTGCCGCCCCATCAATGGCGAAAACACCCAATCATGGCTGACATTTGGGACATATCAAACCCAATATCAATGTCTTTGGTCCCCTCCAAACATCAAATGACTTGTTTTCCTTGGTTTTGTAGGACTCTTTGAACCTAGGCTTCTCTTAAGATTTTGTTCTTTTTCTTAAAATGAGAGAGAGAAGATGTTTCACAATTTTGTATAGTTCATGTTTGGTGGTTTTTAATGTGAATGATAGTTAAGCCTTGAGATTTTTTTTTTTTTAAGAATAATATGGTGATAGAGTAGTGATAATAACTTTATATGGATGGGATAAATTTAAGTAACATGGCATAAAGTTCATTTTAAGATCAATCAAATTTATATATAATAAGTTGTGTCTGACACAAGATGATTCTCTTATTTTAACTATTGGATAAATTGTTTCAATAGAGATATAATAAAAGTTATATAAATTCAATTTTTAATGGTGAAGGACCTACATTGTAACGATCATACTTGATAATTTCCCATTTGACTCTTACAGTGGTAAAATTTGAGTGAATATACAAAAGTTAAGGAAATAATATTTTGATGACAAAATTCATTGCTTCAAAGCTTTTTCATCAAAAGATTATTTCATCATTAATTTTTAAATGAGGAACTATGACATAAAAAATAAATGGTTCTATATAACCGCATTAGATTTATCACTGAGAATTCCCCGTTTACTTCTACTCAAACCACTAATAACATTTAAGGTCAAAGATTAATTTTTTACTTTTCAAAATATTTTCATAAACAAAATAACTATTTTTCAAAAAAATTTCTTCTCCTTCTCTTTTTCTTACAATTTGTTTTCACATTATTCTTCCTTCTAAAATCGCAGGCTTATAATTAGTAACTTCCAATGCATAAATTTAACCGTTATAAATCATCTTAAAGTTATCAACTATTCTTTTATAGTTTCTAAATAGCTCTAAGTTTTTTCGTTAATTCAATCAACTTAATCTAAAATTTATCTTTGGTGCTTAACGATGTTAGGTTCACAATTTTTTGCATTGAAACTTACAGGTTCCATCAAGTTCCCATCCTTCAAACAAAGCTTATTACAACATAATTTTTTTAACATATGTGATCTAAAATATCTATAGAAAAAAAGTTTGAGTTTTTTTTTTTTTTAATAAATAAAGTTATTATAACAATAAGCAACAAGTGAAGATAAGAATTTGATTGGTCCCCTCAAAAGAGGATTCACAAATTTGGATTGTGTTTGAAATACAAAGGAAATTTTGGGGTTTTAAGGGGGGGGAGAGTGGGGGACTCCATGAAGGATAAGTTGAACAAAAAAACAAAAAAACAAACAGCAAAAGGGTGTGAAACCAATGCAGAAATGAAAGTTGCTCTTCCTGGCTCTTCTCCTAACACATCTTGTCCATGTCCTTCTCTGTCACTTGGATCTTTCTGTTCCCTTACAGACTGAAAATGCTAGTTTTTGGTCTTGGTTCTATGAATGGGATTTTTCTGCCAAATGGGATGGAAAATTTTAGAGTTCCAAAGACAGAAATTAGCCATATAGAAGAAAGTAATATGAATCTATGATTATATGGCTATAGTAGGCCAACGACCCGATATTTATATCTTATGCTCTTGATATTTATCGTGCGTTTCCATCTCAAAATCAATTGTTAATAGAGAGTAATAATTCATGATGTTACAAAGCTTGTTAGGTCGATTCACTTTTCTGACGTGGGATCTTTAACACGCTCCCTTAAAATGGTGACTCTTTTTGACTCATTATTCTTAGGCCGAATCCCATTTTTTCACTTGATGTTCGTTTGAGTTTGTTGGGTTCTAATCCCATTTTAATTTTTATAATGCGGTTCCATCTTAAAACTATTTGATAATGAAAGGAATAGTCTATGATTTTGTAAACTTTGTGAGGTTGTTTCATCTTTTCAATGTGAGATCATTAACAAATTACATTTCTTATATTTCTATTCAAGACCTGTTTGGGATAGGTTTTAAAAGTTCTTTTTAATGGTCACAAAAAACGATTTGCTTATTCAAAAACACTTTTAACTACTTTCAAAAGTTATCCAAAACGGAAAGTCAATATAATATAGAAGCCTAGTTTTTGCTCAATGAAATCTCATCTCTCATTCCTATACATTAATGGCATATTGAAATTACATCACTTTTAAGGATTTTTCTACATTAGTCTTTTGTCCTCCCAGGACCAAGAAAATAATCTGTCCTAGGAAATGAAATGGAAAATGAAAAGGGAAAATTGAACAAGCTGCTTGTATTCTCCTTCCGTATCCCTTTTCTTCTGGTAAATGAATATCATGTTCCTGAAACAAAAAGGAAATGAGAATATTATATATGGTGAATAGCAGGAAACAAATTCACAACAAGAGACAGACAGTTAGTAATTGTATCAAACCTATTGATTTTTTGCAATGAAGTATTGCTTCATAAATTGAGCTTTCTACATGACACCAATCGCCTGTCGAAGAACCGGAGTTTCTTTGCGGAGATACACGAGGGGAATGGCGCTGACTCTTAACTTCACAGGGTTCTTGTTTAATATCACCTTCACCAGGGTCTAATTTATGGCATATGGGACTGAAGCATCCTAAACACTTATGTATTATACAAACTAAGGATCTTCTCCATCTACCACGATGACGAGATCTGCTTCGAACGGCTGGATTACAAGTTAAAGAAGCGAGTGAAGATGTGCGCTTATCGGGAATAAAATCAGATGTATTACAGGCCCCTAATATTGTATGGCCTATATAATCAGGTTTGATAGAGCCATCAAAGAAAAGTTCATCAGCATGAGCTATGAAAACAGATGAAGGAATTGGAATATTGAATTTGAAGCTGTGAGTTTCATCGAGAAATCTCGAGGGCTTAACATTCTTGCAATCCATCAATTTTGAGGTGTCATCATAGGAATTCTCTGCATTAGACAGCCAACTGGTGGAAAAGCTTTCAACTGCTAGAGGTAGGGAGTCATCCATTGATTGTTTGTAATGCATGAAGGTAACAACGACGAGAGGAACGATTATATATATTCTTCGGCGACAAAAACACATGATTGATACCTCAAAGTAATGACTAAACAAGGGTGACTACACTTGCATATTTGTCTATCCCATCAAGGTCAAACAGGAGACACAAGGAAAAGGAACTGCCCCCACCCCCACCCCCCACCCCCAAAAACAAAAACAACCACAACCAGAAGAACAATCTTCAATATTATGCTAGTTAATTCTTTTATATGGTTTGTAATTCCAGTCATTTAATTTTGAAACTTGAGTACCACCAATAAACATTTCAGGGCAACGAAAGTCTGTATTTTTAATTATACACGTAAGATCGTGTTAAGAACTCGACAGTAACGCTAACATAAAAAGTACACAAACTGCAGATTAAGAGTTCATTTCCAAATGGCTAACATATCATATACAGTGTATTCCCTTGAAAAATGCTGAAGACAAGGAGTGTGTTATTCTGTGAAGTCTATTGATTATAGAATGTTTTGCTAAAAAACTGAAGTTGCAATGTCGATAATCTATTTTTTCTGTGCTACAGGATCTCGTAAGATGCGAAACTCTTTGCGAAGACTAATCATAGCTTTCTAAAAGATTAAATCCACATTGATATAAAATTTGAGCGGTCCTCAAGTCCCAACAGTAAAACTAATTTATTCATTCATCCCATTCTCATACTGTAGATAAGTTTATAATATTTCCATGAAGAGGAAATGAATATACTCTAGACATGGGGACCCAGCTTGTTCACTCAAATAGGAAGCTATAATATTTCATAGACAAAAACCAAACTAACAAAAACAGTGAGAGTAGTCCAAAAGAAACTGGTCCCCCTTCATTTTTCCTAATAACAGGAGGCCATCCGTGCGTCAATTTAATCGTCGAGTTTACATTTCAATGCACAATGAGAGCTAGAAAAGAATCTAAAACTAGAATTCAATCAAAACAAGCTGAACATTGTGCAAATCAACAGTTCTTGGGTCTGGCACAAAAAAGATATTGCTCCCACTTTGCGACGCATATTCGACCCGACAGATTTGAGCATTTATAGAGGTGAATGTAGAACACATAATGGTAAAGAGAGAGTAGAGTATATGGCCCAGTAGAGATAAAGGACCTACATATGCCTGGTAATTGAAACCTTGAGCAATTGTCTTTTTTAAGATTATTCTCTTCCCATACGGATTGTGTTACATGAATCAATAGACATTCTGAAAAGCAAGAACATTGTCTAAAAGAGAAGAAGAAGAAATCTCCCCAAATTCAGGAGACTCATCAAAATGTTGATTCACTGTTCATGTACTAAGAATGGTAAGTCAATCTTGATCAAGTAAAGAGTAGTAACTAATCAAACAAAGATAGTGCACTCTTTCTTATCGTTGTTACGGATCAATGGACTTAACAAAGTTTATAAGATCATACATTACTCCTCTCATTTTAAGATTAAAACGACTATTAAATTAGTATCAGATCTCAACAAACTCAAGCGATATAGTAAGCCGCTCAACCTAAATGGTGTAACTTATGTCAACATAGCTCTAAAGATACTGCCGAGTTAGCAACCTGGTCGAGTGCTTTTAACAAGACACCACAATTATATCAAATTGAATTATTCACGATTTTTTTTTATGTAAATGTAGTGATCTAGTTATAACACGAATAACTTTTGTTACCTCATCCTTCCATAAGGTTTAAGAAAATATTTGGTATGGTATTATTTAAATACAATATTTGAACACTCTTCAAACCTAATTTTATTAATCCAATTTATGCTTTGGGGTTTGAATATGTTCCATTATGGCAAAAATTCTACCATATAAAGTTAGCGCACTAATCACTAAATATATTCGATATCTTCTAATTTCTTTCCTAAAATATTACACGTCATAACTATTAGGTAGGCTTATTTAGAGGTTGTTTTGGAAAAACATCTTAAAAATAGCGTGTAAAAAATATATATCATAGAAAACGATTATAACTAAAATTATAATATTATAAAACATTGAAAAAACTCGGTTCCTCATATTAAGGAGAAACTCTTCTCTACTTTTACATGTCTCATATTTATTGGATCGTCTTCATATAAGACACATGAAACTAAGGAAGAGACATTTTCCAAATTAATTATTCACATACATCATAAAATACATACAAACACACATGCATGATACATACATACAATATGCAATCAGATTTTAGTATACATAATCAGAGAGACCAAATATAATTCTCAAACATGGCTTTTGATGGCAGAGCTATAGCCAGTTTCATCATCATAGAACTTAGACCACAGCATCACTCCTCCATAATTGGGTGAAACTCTGATAGCCGGCAGCACCTTCGAGATCAGCGTAGCCGGTGGAATGAAACCGCTACCGGCAGCTACAGGGGCCGCGGGCAATCCCAGGAAAATTTTGGCAGCAGGAATACTAGAAGTCCATACCTTCCATGCATTAACAAGATTGGTAATATTTCCATTAAACTGACATGGAGCATTGTTGTAGAATTGGACCCAAACAAAGTCAAAAAGACCTGTTTTTAGTGCATTCCCAATCCAAGTATCAGGGAAGGGACACTGGGGAGCTGCACTTAAAAACACTTTCTTCCCCCTCTCACTGAACCCTGATAGGAGTCTTGCTAGTTCATCCCAATGTTGAGTTGTCCCTCCTTCGATATCGAAGTCAATACCGTCGAGAACGGCGTTGCCGAGCGGACGGGAGGAAGAGTTCCCTCCTAAGAAGTTGTTCCAAAGATAATTGGCGACTTCTTTCGCGTCCTCGCTCGATGAAAGGAAGTAGCTTCCGGCCCCTCCACCAATTGAGAGTATCACCTTGATGCCCCTGGCTTGACAAAAGCTTATGTTGGAACTCAAGCTGACACATTGGTTGCTGAATGGATCGCAGTGGCCGGCGAGGTTGATTTGCGGCTTCAAGCCGTTGCCAAAGGAAGAGAGAAAAGCTATGTTCACAAACTGGTAGTTTCCTGTGGCACAAGTTTCTTTCAAGGTGCCTTCATTTCCATTTTGACCCCAATAAATTGATATTTTCCCAGCATCAGATTGAACTGCTAGTGTTAGAATCATTAAACAGAGGAAATATGGGAAAGTTTTAGAATTGAACTCCATTTTTTTTTGTTGATTTAAAGAGTTTGAGAAAAGAGCATTTTAAAAGGAGAGAATGAGGAGAATAATGGCAGTGTGTCATTATACAAACAACTGTATTTCCTTAAATTTATAAATCCATTTGATGTTTCTAATGTTGTCTAATGTGGAATTTGGACCAAATGAAGCAAATTAATTATTCTTCAAATTTATAAGTTTGTGTTTGTCTACTTGTTTTGAATTGATATATCATATTTTACTAACTAATTGTCAAATCAGGCTTTTGTTTGGGATATTCACATTGTTATTGGAAAAAATGAATACAAAATTGATTACTACGTTGATTACACATTTTAAATGAAAATTAAGGATTTAAATTTTGATGCTCTAGGCAATTTGAGAACTTTCTCTCGTTTGAAAAAAATGGAAAAGTCTCTTACCAAAGTGAGTCAAATGGGAAAAATTTAAGTACTCCCGTTGTAGGTACTCTTCCCTTTAATATTTAGTTATGTGAAAGTGATGGTAAATCGTGGACCTCACTGTTTATTTATTATTAATATAAATTGATAAGATATTAAAACGAGTTGTATGATTTTCTTTTTTTTTTTATAAAACGGGAGTACTAGAAATTATTTCAGTGTCTAGGTAATAATCAAGGTTATTACAACCAATTCACAATAGGCCAAAATTCACATTATTTTTCTTTTATTTTTAAATTTTCTTTTCACCACTTATTTTTAGACCAGTGAAGCCTGGCTACTTCTAAGTTTTTTTCCAAAACCAAATGCAAAATCTTCAATATGATTTTAATCCTTGTTATTTTCACCATTAGCAAGGAATAATATTGTAGATGGAAAAGAAAATGGAAGTCAACACAACCAATTGACATTGTCTTAGTGTGATTCTTTCTCTTTTCACCTTCGACTAGGAATAACGTGGCTGACACGGGACATGGGATTCCTATCTTCAATTGTATCTCAATTTTTGTTGTATTTTTTTTAGGGTTCAAAAGCATGAAGCATTTTAAGTTTTTAAATTTACATCTCTATGTTTTCAATTTAAAAAAGATAATTATTAAAATAGTAAAATTTTCAAATTAATTACTAAAATGCCATTTTAAAAAAAAAAAAATATAAATAGCAGTTCAATTTATTGAACTAATAAAGAACAAAAAAAAAAGGCTAACAAATAATAGTTTAATAAATTTATTGGACCTAGTATTTGAGTAAAAATAGTGAACTAATAAATGGTAAAAAAAACCAACAAATAATAGTTCAATAAAATTATTGAACTGCTCAATTACTATTTGAGTAATTTTTAAAAAAAATTAGACATTTTAATAATTAACATGAAGAAATATGTTATTTGAGACTTTTAAAAAAATTCACTCTTACATTTTCATAAGTCATCAAACTTAACTTTTCTATCCAAATGAACAATATCTCTATTTTTTTTAGCATTTTCTCTTTTTTTTCCCTTTTTAATTCATAATATTCTAACCAAGGGTCAAAATTAGCCCAACCATAACTAAAAAAATAATTTTACCTCAATTTGATTATTGACCTAGGATAATTTATATTTTTTCTTTACTTTAACAATTATTTATCATTTTATCTTTTCCTTTCCGCGTCTACTTCCAGAGATAACAACTAAAGCTTCCTTCAATTTCAGACGATGACTTCATCAAATATATTACTAATGTCTAACTAATTAAATTAAATTAAATTTAAGATGACTTATTAATTGTTAACGGCAATAGAGAACACAGATCTATTCCGTACTTATTTTTATATGGGGAATCATTTGATGGGAATTAAAATGATAGGTTGGAAATGGAGATTACGAATCTAATTTGAAGCCCTGATTTGGACGCATCATGTCACATATATTGAAAGCATTATTGATATGTGAGAAATTTACCGCATATCCAAACCACCTGATGTAGGTTGACCGACCCGACCCAATCATGAAACCTTGTATATTGTGTATATATTAAATAAGACATTTCGTTTTAAGTAAAGATGTACTCAATTTTTTTTTTTTTTATAATACATCTAATTAAGGGAAGAAAGACTTGAATAATTAAATTTATAGGAAAAGAAATATAGCTAACTATGTGAGTTATATTCAGATTGACAAGATGTACTATTTTATCAACTTGATTGAGTGCTTTTAACAAAACACCACTCTATATTATTAAATTGAATTATTTATTATTATTTTTATATGATCCTAGTTCAAAGTCATAGGATAAAATATCTTTTTGGTCCTTAAGTTTTCATGTTTGTGTCTTATTAGTCTCTAAGTTTTCAATTTGTGTCTATATCATTCTCGAATTTTGAGAAATATGTCAATTTGGTTCATGCTATTATTTTTTCATTCTTTAGTGTAAAGAAATTCATTCATTGATGGTTGGAAAAATAATTTTCAAGACCAAATAATAGACCTTATTTCTTATAATCTGAGAATGAAATAGACACAACTTGAAAAGTTATGGATCAAATAAACACAAGGCTCAAAATTCAAAGATAAAAAGATATTTTACCCTAAATTATAACATGAATAGCTTTTGTTACCTCATCCTTCCATTTAGATTTAAGAAAACATGTGCTATGGTATTATTTAAATACAATAATTGAATCCTCTTCAAACCTAATTTTATTAATCCAATTTAGGGCTAAACTATAAATATTCTTATTTTACATATAGAAATATGTTCCATTAATTATATAATGGTAGAAATTTTACCTTATATAGTTTGTTTAGAATGAACATCTTAAAACCAGTGTTTAAAAATATTATTATATTCATAAAAAACGATTATAACTAAAATTATTTTATTATATAATATTAAAAAAAAAATCAAATTCTCATATTAAGAAATAACTCCTCTACTTTCACGCACTTCATATTTATTGAATCATCTATATTATATTGCATAAAAGACACATGAAACTAAGGAAGAACAAATTCCAAGTTAATCATTCACGTACATCATAAAATACATACGAACACACACATATAAAGATACATACATACATATAACATATCCAATGAGATTTTAGTAAACATTAATCAGAGAGACCAAATATAATTCTCAAACATGGCTTTTGATGGCAGAGCTATAGCCAGTTCCCTCATCATAGAACTTCGACCAAAGCATCACTCCTCCATACTTGGGTGAACCTTTGATAGCCGGCAACACCTTCGAGATCAGCGTAGCTGCCGGAATGAAACCGCTACCGGCAGCTTCAGGGGCCGCTGGCAATCCCAGGAAAATTTTGTTAGCAGGAATACTAGAAGTCCATACCTTCCATGCATCAGCAAGATCGGTAATATCTCCATTAAACTCGCATGGAGCATTGTTATAGAATTGGACCCAAACAAAGTCAAAAAGACCTGTTTTTAGTGCATTGCCCATCCAAGCATCAGGGAAGGGACACTGAGGAGCTGCAGTTAAGAACACTTTCTTCCCCCTCCCACTGAAGCCTGATAGGAGTCTTGCTAGTTCATCCCAATGTTGAGTTGTCCCGCCTTCGATATCAAAGTCGATACCGTCTAGAACAGCGTTGCCGAGCGGACGAGACGAAGAGTGTCCACCTAAGAAGTTGTTCCAAAGATAATTGGCAACTTCTTTCGCATCCTCGCTCGATGAAAGGAAGTAACTTCCAGCCGCTCCGCCGATTGAGAGTATCACCTTGATGCCTCTGGCTTGACAAAACCTTATGTCGGAACTCAAGACAACGCATTCGTTGCTGAACGGATCGCAGTGGCCGGCAAGGTTGATCTGCGGTGTCTGACCGTTGCCAAAGACAGAGAGAAAGGCTAAGTTCACAAACTGAAAGTTTCCTGAGGCACAAGTTTCTCTCAAGGTATCTTCATTTCCATTTTGACCCCAATAAATTGATATTTTCCCAGCATTAGATTGAACTGCTAGTGTTAGAATCATTAAACAGAGGAAATATGGGATAGTTTTAGAATTGAACTCCATTTTTTTTGTTGATTTAGAGAATTTTAGAAAAGAGCATTTTATAAGGGAAATGAGGAGAATAATGGCAGTGTGTCATTATACAAACAACTGTATTTCCTTAAATTTAAAAATCCATTTGATGTTTCTATTGTTGTCTAATGTGGAATTTGGACCAAATGAAGCAAATTAATTATTCTTCAAATTTATAAGTTTGTGTGTCTATATGGTTTGAATTGATTTTATATTTTACTAATTGTCATAACAGGTTCTTGTTTGGGATATTCACGTTGTTATTGGAAGAGACTATTGCTTTGATTTGAAAATTGAAGGCAAAATGGATTACGATGTTTAATTACACATTTTAGGCTACTTGAGAGCTTTCTTTCACATGAAAAAATGGGAAAGTTTCTCTTACCCAAAGGTGAGATCAGTGATAAATTTGAGTAGTTCGTGAGAAAATTTTCAGTACTCCTGTTATAGATACTCTTCTCTTAAATATTTAGTTATGTTGAAGTGATGGTAAGTAGTGAACCTCACTGTTTATTTATTATTAATAATAAATACACTCGATAAGATATTAAAGGGAGTCGTATGAATTTTTTTTAATCTAACAAAAGTATTGAAAATTATCTTATTGTTTAGGTAGCAATCAAGGCTATTACAACCAATAAATTTTGTTCACATGGATCAAAATTCAGATTAGTTTCTTAAAAAAAAATCACCCCTTATTTTTAGAAGCGTGGAGCCTGGGCTACTTCTAAGATTTTTCCAAAACCAAATAACAAAATCTTCAATATTGTTTTAATCCTTGTTATTTTCACCATCAGCAAGGAATTAATGTAGATGGAAAAGAAAATTGGAGCCAACACAACCAAATGAGATAGTCTTAATATAGAGTTTGATTCTTGCTCTTTTCACCTTCGTCTAGGAATAGCGTTGCTAACACGGAACATGGGATTCCTATCTTCAATTCTAATTCTCAATTTTCGTTTGAAGCAAAAAATGAGTTTGAGATTAATCAGATTTAAGTAAAAAAAAAAACATGGCACCCTCATCCTAAACCCATCATGTTTATTTATTATGGAATTTTTATATTTAAAAAAAATGCAAAAACAAATTCATAAATATTTCAAATTTTGTGAGAATAATTTTTATTTTCTATCTTTTATATTACATCAAAGCGGAAGAGAAAAGACTCAAACCTTCAATCTTATAGAAAATGAACCTTCGACCTTCTAAAAAGGGAAGGTATGCCTACAAGTTTGCAATTTTGTGCAAATAGTTAATAGTTGAACTATTGATAGACAAAAAAATCACAATAAGGGGGGAATGAGACGGTGTAAGATTCCTCTCGGTGATTATAGGTAATGGATCTCCACAAAACTCCATGGATAGAGATAGATTTGTAATATAACACTACCCCCACCAATAAAAAATGACTATTGACAATTTGGCAGGACTGATAAAATTGAGGAATCATACCCATAAGAAAGGTATTTCAAACTTATTCTAATTCAAAAAATCATATTAATATAAATATAATCGCACCTTATCTATCTCTGAGAATAAAACAGTAAAAATGATATTGAAATTATCAGGGGAATCAAACTTTAATACGATAAAGAAGTCCGCAATAAGGAGTGCTTAATAAAAAATTCATAATTTTTCAATTTAAATATGAAATTATATTCATACACAGTGCCAAAGTTAAATTGCCTAAATTTTTTTGTGGCGTGTCATTTCTAATCACTTAACACTATAAAATATGGATGATTAAATTATATATATATATATTGCATCCTCCACGGTGACCAGATTTTTAAGAGAACATACATGTCTGCCAAAAAAAAACAAGAAATTCGTTGCAACCACCAGGCATTTGGCTCACAGATTTGCAGGGGTCTGTTATGTGTTTAGATCGTGCAATACAATGGGTTCGTTAAATTTGAGTCAGTCTAAAATGTGTTAGAAAAAAAAAATAATTTGTTAACCCATCATCCGAGGTTGCAAAATCAGGAGACAAATAAGATTTAGGTATGTGTAGCCAAACTCCTTGTCCAAACCCGCAAGCCAAACACCCATCGACCTTATGAGAATTAAACCTTGAGATGGAGCTTTAGTCTGCTTCGTCTGTCAGATAATAAGAAGATGATTTGGAGGCCTAGCTAAGATTTCCCAATGGTAAATAGACATTTTATACAACCCCCCATTTTAAGTATTTCATGTACAGAAATTGCCTAAGCATGATTTGAACACCGAAGAGAATCAAAATGTGAATGTGAGCAACCAATTAATCACTAAGAACCAATGCAGAAAATGAACCGTCCAAAGAAATAAACCAATCAAAACAGCACGGATTGATGGATAGACAAGGTGGATTCATCTTCCATAATCCTTATTACTTATATGCACAGACATTCATTATTTATAGGTAAAAAAAAATGAAGGGGAAGATAGAAGTCAAATGCACACCACAAGGATGAGGTTATTGCTGGTAATTCTTGTTGACGAAGAATTCATGAGACAGAGCCTGCCTTCAGTCTTGGTGTTTTCTGTTTCGCAAAGAAAGCAGATAGCACACTTTTGCTGCGGGCAGGGACGTGTATTCTTTCATGTCGATTTGGGCCGTCAAATGACCTGAATGGTGTCAAATGCTTGGAACTATCAAACGCTTCCTGTTAAAAGGGCAGGCAGCTTGTAAGACTGACAATTATCTTCGAACGTAACAGAAAGGAATCAGAGGAAATTAATCAATGCAGTTAGGAACAAGAAAGGAATAAAAACAAAATCTCCACCAAAGGACAAAGTAAACGCACAATTGTTTCTTCATAACAGATCAAAGTTACATAAATAACAACTCGAGTATATCTACTTTCCTGCTGATAGTATCAAACACCCAGTCCAAGTTAACTTGTTAATGGGAAGTATGGCACTTTAAAAAAAATATAATGCTCCTACAGAGACAGGATAAAAGATTACATTGATGCTATAACTGAATAACTTGCCCTAATCGCAGCAAGACTGGCACTCATTATCAAGCAACCAACTTTAGTTGGACAAACATATCTGAACGAAGCCTCCTGGACTCGACATCAAATACTAACTTCTGCCATATCGGCTGGTTAGAAATTAACACAAATCTATGCCTCATGATCCAATATTCAGAACAATACTCAAAACAGAATGTACAAATGTATTGCCCATCAGAGATCACGACATGTACAGAACACGGAAAGCAGGCAAGTTCACCGAACAAACACTTGTTTGTTAAGTTATACCAGACATGGTTAAGAATTCAAGAGCAAAGGCTATTGTCTAATAAAATAGATTAAAAACAACTTTCACTTTCATGAAAATAAATAATTAAAACGGATCAGAACAAAATGAGAGAAAGCTTGAAGAACCCAACCAAACAATAGCCCAGTTAATAGTCTTATTACTTCTAATTACCATGCATAAGCTTAGAAAAACGATGGGCATGTATGTATTCTGATTAATTTTGACATTACCCTGTGAGTAGCACCCAATGACTGCAAAATTGCACTGGAAGCAGGAAATCCACTTGATGGCTGAATATGGGAAGCTGATGACTTTGGACGGATATTGGTGTCATTATCTACAGGGGCATGCTTGACAAATAAGCAATTAGCATTTCAAGGGAAAAATCCAATTAAATCAATGGCACTACCATTGAACACGGTAATGCATTAATTCTATTATTCTATATACCTGTAAGATGGAAAATTCCAGAAGTCATTCCAGCTATTTTTTGGTCCTCATTACTGCAAAATTTAAAAAGAAAAAGAAAGTGGAAGCCTAATTATCAGAAATTCAGGGAAGTACATAGAAAATATGTTTCTGTTCATGTTTGGCAATTAAAACCTATACAAGGATTATTATTTTCTAGAGAGAGAAGCTCTCGCTTCTCTCTAGTTTTCTTTCAACGTCTGTCTTAGTGCGAGTAAGAAATCGATCAAACTTCTCCTTTTTACCTCTATCGTTCCCTTCTACATGGATTAGGGCTTTAGTTCAGCCTCTATCCCTCCTCTCTCCGGTGTCTTCTACACCGGAGAGGTAACCTTATCAGTCGATCTCCTCGTTGGAAAACGGATTCCTTTTCTTTCTTCCCACTTTTTCTTCAAAAACCTACCCTCTCGTTCCTTGTCGACGTTTTCCTTTGTCTCCTCTCCCTATGGCTAATTTTGCTAACAAGTGTCATATTGAAAGGAAATCTTTTTCCATTTTTAGAGATAAAAAACACGGAGGATCGCGAGTTCGTATCACTGAAAGAAATAATCAGCAGTTCTTTGAATTAATTTTGGAGCATCAGTTGGCTATCTGGATTGTGGATACTGTGGATGATTTGTTGATTACTCCGATGAACCAAAAATTTTACAGGCAAATTCGATGTGAGGATGGTGTTCTTTGGCTACAAAGAGTGACGAACAAAAGAGGAAGTGTTGCGGAGATCACTAGAATCCAAGGTAATGGAAAGAAGAGTAATCTGGTGATTCCGGCGGGAATAGATAAAAACGGTTGGAAGATTTTTAGTAAGATGATCTGTGACTTTTTTAATGGCCCCCCCGAGAAAAAAGATGAATTACCCAGAGGATCAAGAGTTGAAGCTCACAAATCTTTCAAGGCGGCTCTAAAAGGGAAGGGGATTGTCCAGGAAAGAGAGATTCAGTTAGAAAATCGAAATGTTCTATCTTCGCTTCCAAGTGTTCTTCAACAAAATCAAAAGGAGTTTGATGATTGGAATTGGAATCAACTGGTTATCGTCACTCGTCAATGTTTTCATGATGATTGGAGATCTATTGTGGAAGCTATTCGTCAAAAGTTCAATTTGAGATGCTCCATCAACCCTTTTCAACCCGATAAGGCTCTGTTATATTGTCACAAAGGGGATGATGTAAATTCCCTGGTGCTGAATACGGGTTGGTTTGCAGTGGGAAGATTTTCTCTGAAATTTGAAATTTGGAATTCAAGAATTCATGCTTCATCCCCACTGACTCCTAGCTATGGAGGTTGGGTTAAATTGAGAAATTTTCCCTTGGATTGGTGGTCTCAGGAGAACTTCAAGGCTGTGGGAAATTGCTTAGGAGGATTCTTACAAAGCTCCACTATAACTGATCGGAGATTAGACTGTATGGAGGTAGTCATCAAAATTAAAAACAACTTCTGTGGCTTCATCCCCTCTGCTATTATGGTGGTTGGTCCAGATAATCGAGAAGTGATGGTGCAAGTTGTCTCCTTTTTCGAATCCTCCTTCCTTCTTACCAGAAAACGCCAGATCCACGGTGGTCCGGCCAAAGAAGCTTTAGAAAATTTTTTCAGTGGAGGAGAAGGTCTTTGCACAGCGGATAAATGGCGCTTAAATTCCTCGGGGCAGTATCCGTTGGTTAATTTAAAAATTGAAGAAAACCCTTCTCGTTTCCCACAAATCTCCTCGAGCCCAACATTTTTAGATGATAGGGTTCTGTCAGCAAATGATACTGAAGCCGCCATTTTTTTGAATTGTGAAGACGCAACAAGGCCCACTCAGATGAAATGTTTGGGCCGACAGTCTTATTCTAGTAACCAAGCCCAGCCTGGTAAAACTAAAACACCATCAAAAGACCTTATGGGTAGAGCTTCAGGCGTTATTAATCAGGCCCTCAATGGCTCTTCTTTTAAAATTAAGAAGAGGGCCCATTTTTCAAAAGAAGACGTACGAGCGCTGGAGATTGACCTAAAAGAGAAGGAGAAGAGTGTTGTGGAGAAAGATCTGGATACGGTGCTTGTTGAGGCGAATCCCGTAGCAGAAGACGAAGAAGATCGTATGGAGTTAGTCACAGAAATGCAAAACAGTCTGGATTTCTTTTTAAATGACGGTGATGAAGAGTTGTTCCGGTCGGTTTCTACTTCAAGGCAAAAGGAAGTCCAACTGAAAGACATGGAGAAAGACGACACGAAGCAATCTGGAAATGTCTCGGTCCTGAGAACAGATTGGAGTCACTCGATTGATTATGGCTTCAATGGGGAAGAGAAAACACAAACCAATAGTGATTCTCCTTTCCAATTGGATTCGTCCATTGCTGGGGCAACAGAGGAGGAAAACCAGCACATATTGGAGGAAATTTTGGACTCGGAGGAAACAAGAGGATATTTAATTCATTGGAAAATATTGGTGGAGCACCTTCAAAGGAAAGGTCTGGCAACATCCCCTTTGCCAGTCAGACGATATAATCCTCACAATAGCACAGATTTATCTACGCCAGGGCCTACTCTTGAATGCTAATAGTGTCCTGGAATGTGAGGGGTTTGGGGGACCGTGAGAAACGTCTTGCGGTCAGCGAGCTGCTTTCGATTATTAACCCGGATTTGGTGCTGATTCAAGAGTCGAAGAAAAGTAGTGTTGACATCCAGTTTATTCGATCAGTTTGGAATGTGAGAAATATTGGGTGGGTTTCTAGTGATGCAGAAGGTTCTTCTGGTGGCCAGATAATCCTGTGGAAAGATTCTTCTGTGAATGTCATTGAGACTATTGAAGGTGTGTACACTCTTACGATTAGAGTCCAGATTGATGGTGATATTTTTGGGTGGGTGACTTCTGTCTATGGGCCTCCCTCTTCTAGAGGTAGAAAGGATTTTTGGCGTGAAATTTACGACTTGGCTGGTCTGTGCGAGGGGCTTTGGTGTATTGCTGGAGATTTCAATGTAGTAAGATGGGTTGCTGAAAAATCTCCAGGTGGTAGAATCACGAAAAGTATGAAAAAGTTCGATGAATTGATTGCGAATCTTGAGCTGAATGATCTTCCCCTCCTCAAAGGCCAATTCTCTTGGTCTTGTATGCGTGATGCTCCCACTTTCTGTTTGCTAGATAGATTTCTGGTGTCAAAAGAATGGTTATTGAAATTTCCCCATTCCAGAGTTACTCGAAAGGAGAGAGTTACCTCAGATCATTTTCCTCTGGTTCTGGATACTAGTGCCTTCCGATGGGGACCAATGCCGTTTAAGTTTGAAAACTTCTGGCTGTCCCATCCTCTTTTCATTCCTTTTTTGACTGAATGGTGGGATCATAATACAGTCAGAGGTTGGCCAGGATTCTCTTTGAATTTCAAACTGAAAGGCCTCAAAGATGCCTTGAAACAGTGGAACAAGATTCATTTTGGAGACATGAATATAAAAAAGAAGAGCATTCAGAGTGATATCACTGCCCTGGATGTAAAAGAGGAAGGGGGTTCTTTGTCCGAAGAGGAAAGAGGTCTCCGAAAGAAATTAAAAATGGATTTTATCAAGCTAGTGGAAGGAGAAAGACAGCGCTGGTTCCAGAAGAATAAACTAAAATGGATGAAAGAAGGAGATGAAAACTCAGCCTTCTTCCATGCTGTAGCTAACCAAAAGAGGAAAAAAGCTTTGATTTCGGAATTACAAACAGAGGAGGGGGTTTTATTGAACACTGAAGCTCTTATTGAGAAGGAAGCGATCAGCTATTTCCAAAAGCTCTACTCTCGTTTGGACAGTGAAAGATTCACTTTCTCTGACATCAATTGGGATCCCATCAGTGAGGAAGATAATAACACTCTTATCAGGGATATTGAAAGCTTGGAGATTTGGAATGCAATTTCCAATTTAGGTTCCAACAAAGCTCCTGGTCCGGATGGCTATACTATGGAATTTTATAAAAAGGCTTGGAACATTATTAAGGGTGATCTCCTTACAGTGTTCCATGATTTTTTTAAAAATTCTAAACTTAACAGCTGTTTAAAGGAAAATTTCATTTGCCTCATTCCCAAGAAGAAAGGTGCCAATTGTATGAAGGATTTTAGACCGATCAGCCTTGTTAACAGCATCTATAAAATCTTAAGTAAGCTGATGGCAGATAGATTGAAGAAGGTAATTCACAAAACGATTACAAGTAATCAGTTTGCTTTTATCCAAGGTAGACAGATTTTAGACCCGGTCTTAATTGCAAATGAAATCGTGGCTGAGTTGAAGGAAGATAATGTGAAGGCTTGGATTCTGAAGATTGATTTGGAGAAGGCTTATGATCTTGTAGATTGAGATTTTTTGATGGCTATTTTGGAAAAAAAAGGTTTCTCGGGAAGATGGACAGATTTGATTTATAGCTGCATTTCTCAAACCAAATTTTCTGTCTTCATCAATGGTAGACCAAGAGGTAGAATCTATTCTTCTCGTGGATTGAGGCAAGGAGACCCTATCTCCCCTTTCCTTTTTGTCTTAATTATGGATGTCCTCAGCCGCCTCCTTTCAAAGGCTCTCAACTCCAATGTCTTGAAGGGTCTCAGTATAGGCAGCAGTAGGGTGCAGCTCAACCATTTGCTCTTCGCTGATGATGTTTTGATTTTTGGGGCTTATGAAGATAACGAATTGGAAACTATTTTTCAAATTCTCCAACTCTTTATGGAAGGATCGGGATTAAAGATCAATTGGCGCAAAACTTTTCTTTATGGTATTAACATTCCGGATGATGAAGTCTCTTATAATGCCACTAAGTGGGGTTGTAATTCTGGTAGCTTTCCTATGGATTATCTTGGATTACCTTTGGGAGGAAATCCGAATGTCTTGAATTTCTGGTCTCCTGTGATTGATAGAGTGGGTCAAAGATTAGACAAATGGAAGAACGCAATCTTTTCTAAAGGAGGCAGGTTAACCCTTATTGAATCAGTTCTCTCAAGCCTTCCTACTTATTTCATGTCTCTCTTCAAAATGCCTGCTAAGGTCATTAAAATCCTGGAAAAGAAGATGAGGGACTTTTTGTGGGCACAAAAAGGCACTGAAGCTGGAAACCATTTGGTTAATTGGAAGAGAGTAACTCTTCAAAAGGAAAAAGGTGGTCTGGGGATTGGTAGGTTGAAGGAGAGAAATAAAGCTTTGATTTCCAAATGGTGCTGGCGTTATCCCCTGGAGCATGAATCTCTTTGGACAAAAATTGTTTCTAGTATCCACGGTGAGGATAGGCATGGATGGTTCACTGATCCGAAAGGTGTGAAGAAAGGGATAAGGCCTTGGTCTTTCGTGAAGAGCTGCAGAAATCTGATGGTGGAGATGGTGGAATTCAAAATTGGAAATGGAACTAAGGTTGGTTTTTGGAAAGAGAGGTGGTTAGGAGATATGCCCCTTCAGAGAAGATTTCCCAGAATTTTTAACTTGGCCTGTGATAAAAATGCTCTCATCAGGGACTATTGGCAGCTTGATAGTCAAGTCTGGAATGTTATTCTTAAAAGGCCCTTATATGATAGAGAAATTGAAGATTTTATTATCCTCCTTGAAATGCTTAATCATCAAATCCTAACCAATGCTGAAGACTCTTATATATGGCCTCTGCACCCTAATGGTTTTACTACTTCCTCCTGGTTTTCCCATTTGATTGATGATGAAGGCACTCTCGACAGGAATTTAGCCAAAAGAATTTGGGCGAGGAGCTGTCCAAGGAAAATAAACTTCTTCAATTGGAACCTCTTGACTGGTGGAATTAATACAGCTGAAGTGATGCAAAGAAGGCAGCCAAATTCTGCCATTTCTCCTTCCTGCTGCCCTCTTTGTTCAAACGCCAGGGAAGATCAGGGCCACCTTTTTTTCGATTGCTGTTTTGCTAGAATTCTCTGGCAGAAGTTGATGGTTCAGTTTCAGGTGAGCTGGTGTTTTTCAAGCTGCCCAAGAGTTAATCTTAGCTCTCTTCTCTTGGGCCATTTCTTTAAGGATAAGGGGAATTGGTTATGGGAAAGGGCAGTCAAGCACATTATTTGGGAGATTTGGTTGGAAAGAAATAGGCGCATATTCAAAGACAAGTTCGTGACTCCTCAAGAACTCTGGGATATTATTCACTTCAAAGTGTCCCTTCTTGCCTCTACCTCAAATTTATTTTGTAATTATGATGTTTTTTTGATTAACGCCAATTGGAGTAGTTTTTTGTAATCCGTTGGCGGTGGGTGTTTTCTCATCACCCTTGTAAATATTTTGGCTGTTTAATGAAATTTTTTCGTTTCCTATCAAAAAAAAAAAAAAACCTATACAAGAAATTCTCTTCACTTACCCATTTAAAGAATGTGGAGCACCTTTTAAAGTTGACTTTGTCTCTGAGGCTAGATGCCATGAAAGTGTCTTTGATGCAGGAATGCCTAAAATAAAATGAAAAATACAAGCTCACACCAATATATGACTATGAGCAAGAATGTTCAACCAATAACACAAACTAAAATAAGCAAATGCACACAAATATGGAAGTATGTATGTTGAACTGACAACAAAAATAAAATTACCAAATGTCTCGAGCACAAACCAATTACCTGAAGGCTGAAGGCGGCCTCTCAATTGGAAAGTTTGTTGTCTAGCATCGGTTTGTATGCGTGGACTGAAATGCACCTTCTTACTAACAGAATCTAGTTGGAGTTGTAAACAAAAAATAAAAATTAATTAATTAAAGTAAATAAGGAGGGGGAAGTAAAAATTCAACTGTTAGCATCTAGAGGAGATAATTAAAAAAAACAGCTATTCTTACTTGGTAAAATATAGTGTTTATGATGTCTTGGGATCACTGCCAATAACTGCTGCTGCCTAAGGCCTTCTTTATCCGAATATGTTTTGCATGTAAGAAGTTGCTAGGAAAAAAAATATAACCTCAATTTTTCCTTTCATCGTCTGTGTATTATCTCAGACCGGCAAGAATAAGGCATTTACCTGATTTAGACAAGAGACTTTAAGCTCCATGGTTGATACATCTGATGTTTGCTGCTCGATAAGTTCTGTCAACTTGTATGCCACAGTACCAAGGTGGTCAACAGCATTAACAAGAGCCCGTACAGCATAATCCTTCAGGTTGTCCACTACCCTGTGACAATTCTTTGAAACTGGTCACTTGTGTCTATCTGTGTAAATCTATTACACTTCCAACTATAACGGATGTCAATTCTTATAGACTCACCATGTAACCATTGATTAAAAAAGTAAATTCCTTACACCAAAACCTTCAAGCACGAAAAAAATTTACCTACCACTGTTACATCAGGCGCAAAAAAGGGTAAAACAAAACTGGTTTTTGTCCTAAATTTACCTAAAACTACCTACATTCAAACCATCTATATGCACCATAATCGGTAAATACTTTCTATCCCACGACCACTGGCCAGGTGAAGCTGAATACTGACAATGATAATGCAGAGCCTTAGACTTCATTATGACTAACATTAGCAGCTGTGATTAACTTTTGCAGACCAACTTAGGGTTGATGCACACAAAGCCTTCCTAATTTTTACTTTCTTTTCTCAATTTTTGTAATCACTCGAATGATTCCAAGAATTCAACTCATTTTCATCAAATCAAAAAGTTGTTAATTAATATATTTATATATTCAATGATACGTTGTATTATCAAATTTCTGGGAGCATTGACAAGAAGCCAGCCAGGAAACTCCAAAACAGACTCAATGCGGGATAAAAACCGTCTATATAGACTAGCAGGAGCATGTAACAAAAACAATTGTGTCTAGAAATCAGCACACAATTCAAATCAGTAGAGACTTACATTTGCTTCTGCTCACTGTGAAGGTAGGTTTTCTCACAGTAATCAGCAGCCGAGTAAAGTTGAGGCCTCAAGTTCTTCAATTCCTGAATGAAAGATGAAACTAATATAATTAAAGAGGAATCGATACAGAAAATTGCGAACAAATATTTCAGCAAGTAAAAAAAATAAACCTATTATATAAGTTAATTTCATTTCTAGAAAACTAAACTATCAAACCAGAGAAGATTAATTCATAGTTCCGTAATGAAATCATCAGTCTTCACTGTAAATCTTGGTAGAAACTAACCTTCCTCTCAGATTTTCCAGTACAAAATTTTATGCAGAATCATTCAACATTATAATTTTAAGCACGAAATCGAGCAATAAATCTCAAAATACAATTCAAATTCTCAAAACAAGTGGAATCAATCTAAAAAAAGTCAACAAACTCGCAAATCCAGTCCAGAAAACGAATAAAAATTCCTAAATACCAAAAACAAAAAATCAGATCCACGGAAGAAACTAAAGAATTAACCTGCAAAGCTTTGATGAAATTCTTGCTTCGTTCCATGGAAGCTTCATCGAAAGTCATGGCGGGATTGTTCGGTCTGGAATGATCGAAATCCATAATTCTTGATAGAGAGAAAAAAAAAGGGAAAGAAAGAGTGAAAGTGAAGTAAAGAATGGAAATTAGGAATGAATGGTTGATGATTTGGTGGGAGAAAGGGAGATGAGTGAAAGGAAAGCAAACCGGTAAGTGGGATTTTTGGCGTTAATCGAATCGCAAGGGAAGACGAAAATGACACGGATCAAGACTTCATGAAAATGAGAGATGGCGCGTTTATTTATTGTGGAGCTGTGAATTATATGTTTTGGTAGTTGGACTTCATTGAACAAACGGTGACCTCTTTTCTCTTCTTTTTCTTTTCTTCTCATCTACAAATTAGAGTTTTTCTTTTTTCAATTGTACAAATATAAATAGATTATACAAAAATATCTCTAATATATGAAGTTGATTTTAATTTTGCTATATTAAATTTAGGATCCGTTTGGTATAACTTCTTCTAAAAATATTTTATGTTGAACATTTTAAAAGAAATACTAATGAAGTGTTTCATCTACAAATTAGTATGTTCACTTTTGTCTTTATATGTTTTAAAAGTTTCAATTTTACCCTTTAAAAATGAAAATTATTAAAAGAACTGTATTTTTTAAATAAATTAAAAGATTAAGGGTTATTTAGTCTAAATTTATGGCTGTTTAACCTAATTTTATGGGTAGTGACAAAGACTATGTACTCTTATTTGAGTCCTGTGCCTATTTCCATAGATCATCTAATTATTTTTATCATTCAACTATTATATGATTCATTATATTCAATGAATAAGACTACATATAAACGGTACTGTGTGGATAGGTATTCTTTAACCTCAAAACATAATTTCAAAAGTAAGATAATTAGATGAATTGTGCATGATGATCAATAATGTGTTTTCTCGTTTCATTAACTATGGATAATAATAGAAAGTGAGGAAATATGAGAGTACTATAATATTATCTCACTCACTTTCTTACATGTTTTGCTTTCACATGTAAATCTAGCTCGAATGTAAAACTATTCAACAATCAATCGTTAATAAATTTGTATAAATCCCAATATTTATGAGAGATATAGTCCTATTATAATTTATAACAGCTTCACTTTATTAATAATTTCTCACAGGTTTGAATTTCATTCGGTCAAAGATAACATCAAATTTATATAAATAGAAAGAAATTTACCTTCTAATTAGTCAAGAGGGACTCCTCCTAACTAGTCTATGTGTTATCTTTTTATTCGATAAAATAAAATAAGAGATAATAAATATATTATTTTTTATTAACTATATGTGATTTGTTTTAATCAATAAAAATAAGACATACATGTCGAGCTAAGTATATTTTCCGTATATCTTTTTTCCATTAATTTGAAATTGGCAAAAGCGTGGGAGCTCTCCTTCGTGTAGACATCGACCAAAAAGCCTTCCGACGTAGTATCCATCTCCAAACCTTGGGGCAACCGACAAATACAAAATACAAGTAATATAAGAAAAAGATCCAACAGATTGAGGGAGCAATAACGAAATTAAAGAAGCCACTGCAATGGACCGAAAAACGTCCATAATTATCTCACAATAAGAACTGAATTTTCTACGGGTAACGGAGGCGAAATAATAACCCAAAACCGCCGCAACAGCCACCGTAGAAGTGAAGGAGTGAGTGACAAAACCAAGCAGAATTGTGACCATGCAAAGAAATAATGTATGGTGACAAAAGGGTGAAGGCAGAGGTGGGGGAAGTGCATTGTTAAGTTGTAGTAACTGAATGTTGTTGAAGTTAATCACCGTCAAATTGGGGTGCCGGAAAGGCGGATTTGGGAGGCTGGAAATTGGCATCATCGAGATATATATAGTTGGTTATTAATTTAATCTCTGTTATGGTTATGCGTGAGGGTAAAGTATATAACGATGTATTTACCCTGCTGGATGGTGAATATATCTAGGTTTGTTTAAAGAGTCTGAAACCAAATTATCATGGAAGGTGGGGCCACTGGTCACTCTGTATACACACTAATAGACAAAATATTTTTAAAAAAAAATAAAAAAAATTAAAAGGTAAAATCAAGATGATGATCAACTTAAAAATCTGAGATTTTGATGGTGAATCTGAGGAAGAAGACCAAGGGAATAAAACAAAGTGTGAATACATCTTTTGTCCCAAAACTACCATCTTTTGTCCCAAGATGGCAAAGACCAACTACAAAAAAGACTACACCTCATAACAAGCAATGACTGTGTTCAAGGGTGGATCCAGGTAGGGATCAGCCACGTGTCCCCCCTTAGTTTTTTAATATATATTGGCTAAATAATTATTTTGCTCCTTATAGTATGAGTTTCATTTTCATTTCATTTTCGTACTTATAGTTTTAAAATTGAAGTTTTTAGTCCTTGACTTTGGAAACCTACCAATTTTTTTGTTCTTTCATTAGAATTTCTGTTAAATAACGTGGTTTGCTGACATGGTATTTTTAAATGTCATAACATGTAGATTCAATATTTTTATTAAGATAAAATTTTGGTACTCACTCGTGAATATGAGTTTGTACTCGCGATCACTTTTATATTAGATATAATAATAGTATGATCCATGTATTTATTAATAGAAATCCATATATTCATTATCATTAATATATTTTATCCAACAGAAAAATGACAATAATGAGTATGAACTCATATTCACTCGTAAGTACTCAAATACTTTTTTTTATTAATATATTTTTAATATTTCTCACACTTCCCATTCCTTCTTCATCACTCCTTTTTATCTCTCCTCCCTTTTCTTCTCCATTCCTCCCTCATTTTCCTTTTTCCACTTTATCCATTCTCCTCCATAGGTTTCCTTCGTCCACGTAATTTCTTTTTATCCTTTTTCTTCAACGTCCGGCCCGAAACCATGTTCCTTTAAACGATGTTGATGGATAAGAAGAAGCTCCATGATATAGGAAAAGGCTATAGAAATTTCAAACCGCGTGAGAGAGAAAATGGACAAGACAGAAAGAGAGACATATATATATATATATATATATATATTAAATTATTATTATCAATTGAATTGTTTTCCTTATAAAAAAAGAGAAACTATTTTTCCCCCTAAAATTTACTTTCATTTTCGTCCATAAACTTTCAAAAGTTACATTTTTTGTCTTGTACTTTACAATTTATTCCGTTTTAATCATTCTGTCTAAGACGTTTACATAAAGTTTATGTGACATTATAGAAATATGTAGTGAGATTAAATTACGTGGAAAAACGAATATAAAGTGAGGTTAATCTCAATATTTTCTCCTAAATTGCAGTTTTAAACCTCACTATATATTCGTTTTTCAATTCATTCAACTTCACTATATATTTATATAATGAATGTCACATGATCATCAATTTCATGCCACGTAAGCATTCTGTTAGTGTTCGAGATGGAAAAACACAGATCAAAGGACTAAAACGAAACGAATCGTAAAATTCGAGAACGAAAAATATCAATTTTTAAAATTTAGGGACAAAATTGAAACCTAAGTGAAAGTTCCAGCATTAATACGACATTTTACCCAAAAACTAAATATCATTTGACGAATATATAAAATTTTACTTTATTTATCTCAATATTATATGTGTATTATGTATATATAATCGCACGTCCCCTTAACTTAATTTCTAGATCTGTTATTGACTGAGTTATCAAAACTAAAGGAAATTTTTTTAAAAAAAATGTTTGTATACTCACATATGAGTAGAACCACTTTAAAATATATAACTATCTTTTTAATTAAAAAAAGTTAATATATTTATTAAAAAAATTATCTTAAATAATATATTTTTGTATACAAGTGTAATGTCAAAATATTTTAAAATATTTAAATAGCATTTTAATAATTCATAAACTATATTTTAACTACTATTTAAGCAATTTAAAAAAATTATAAAATTTTAATAATTATTACATCTATGTTATTTTCGTAATTGAACCTATTTATTATATATTTATATATATTAGATCTTATAAAACAGAAATAAAAATGTGAGTAGACTAATATTTTCTTATAAAAAAGTTTAAAAAAACACATATGGGTAGGAATTTTAATCCAATATAACTCCATCGGATGCATGTTTTGATGTACCACTCCATCCTCAAATTAAAGAGAAACAAAACCTAAAATTTAAATCTTCCCTCTAATTATAGTACTATAATTAGTTTGAACATCATTCGACAAATCAAAAAGCATGACACCACCGTAATTATAAGATCTCTTCACAAAAGGCACCACTTTTCTTATCAACAATTCCGGTGGCACATACCCATCTCCGGCTTCTTCCGACGCCGGAAGACCCACGTAAAATTTCCTCGCCGGAATCATAGAAACCCATCTCATCCATGAAAACCAGAAACGAGATGGGTTTCTAGAATCATATTGACATTCTGCATTGTTGAAAAATCTAACCCAAACATAGTCAAAAACCCCGGTTTTAAGAGAACCACTCAAATAACGGTCTGGAAAACGGCACGACGGCGCCGCCGTCAAGTACACTTTCCTCCCTCCTCGCCGACCGTATTCATAAAGCCGCCGGGCAAGCAACTCGTAATATTTAGAAAACGGACCTTTCTCGATCCTGAAATCGACACCGTCTAATGTGGCGTCGCCGAACGGACGACGTGAACCCGGCGTCCGACCCCCGAGAAAGTTGTTCCAAATGTAATCGGCGAGAGCTACAGCTTCGCCGGAGGAGGAAAGAGAGTAGTTTCCGTGAGGACCGCCGATGGAGAGCATGACTTTAACGCCGTCATTATGGCAGTTGTTAACGCCAACGCTCACATTCCGACAGCCGTGAGAAATGGGATTACAGTGTCGGGTTAAGTTGACTTGAGGGCGTTGACCATTTCCAAATGTAGAAAGGAAAGCTATGTTGATGATTTGGAATTTTCCGGTGGCGCAGGCGTAAGTTAGTCGGCCTTCTCTCACGTTTTGACCCCAATACGCCGCAATGCCGCCGTGGCCGCTTGCAGTCGAGGTGGCGGAATAAGAACAATGAAAGATGAGAATTATTATGAGGAAAAGACATGGAGAAGAAGAAGAATGGAATTTGATAATTTCCATATTTGTTAGAATGATTGATGAGAGGGGTAATTTGATTTTGGTATTTATAATAGAAAATTATTGACTTTTGTGATGGTAAATTTTAACGGTCAAAGTATGCATGTTTTTTAAAAGTCAACTTATGTTTTTGGTTAGTGTTGGTCAAATATTTTGACAATTTTTGTTGATTAAAAAAATGATATAAAATGAAAAAAATATGAAAAAGTAGAGGTTGAAAACTATATATGGCTGAAAATGTCATTTTCATTCATCGGCGCCGGTTTGTTGAATGGAAGTTAAAAGTATAAAAAGCCTACGATTGAATTTTATGATAAAAAGTGGGTGTCGAGTTGGGAATATGACGGGAGAGTTTGTTAAGAATAAGATCCTTTCTAGAACTATAAATGAATTAAATTCAATATTATAGTAAAATATAAATTGTTTGTCACATCTTTGAGATTTAATTGAGTTTGTTTAGCTTTTATCTAAATTGTATAAATTACGAGTTAATATAAAATGTTGGTTAAATTCTGAAAATGAAAGAGTTTGTTTAGTATGATGAGTTTAGATTAATTACTAAAAGATAAATGTGGGTTAGACTTATGTAGCATACAAATCTCTTATCTTTATCTATGAATTAAACACTCTGCTAATTCTTCTCTCGAATTACTTCTTTATGTTTCTTTTAAGTTGGGGTGGGGATCAATCCACTATCTTAAAAATAAAATTACATGCCTTAACTATTGGACTCTATGTCTATGTAAGTTATAGGATCTTACTATTAAGTGTAAGAGAATAGAAATTGATTATGTAAATAACCAGTATGGTTAACGTAGTTAATTATTTGACATTTAAAGCTGAAATAACTATTAAAGTATATTTTTATAAACAAACGAAACAAACTTAGAAGGTGATAATACATGATCGGAGAGATTCAAACCCAAAACACATACTTGAAACTAACAAGTATGGTCCAATGTAATAGTTGGCACCATCAATCTATTTATTGTGGGAGAGAAAGTAAAACTTAATTATTTAAGAAAAAATAATCATATATCAATGTGATTGGATGGTGTAAAATGAGATTAAACTATTAAACGGTTAAAAAAAAAATAATTATATGACAAAATTTGAACATTATTTAATACACGACGTAGTAATTAGAAGAAATTACAATATTTCAATCTTTTTGAATAATAATAATATTTATACAAAGAGAGGAATTTAGTGCAGTGTCGTTATTAAGTGGAAGTTGAAAAAAATAAATGGCTGTCAATCAATTTGCGAGTAATACCATCTATATTGGTTTCACTTTTTCTTTTTTACTTTTTTTTCTAGTGCTAAAGTATATTCTAAAAAGTCAACCCCACATTGGTCAAAGTTATAGATTTATGCAGTAGATATGGAAGCTTCTATTATTTTATTCAAAATCCAACGTGACGTTCCATGAAACTAGTAATGATTAGATAATCGGGTTTCTTCAGTGGTATATGACTTTTATATTTTTCATTATTTTATATATTTAAATCCCCTCCTTATATATTATAGTATATGAAAGAAAAAAAAAAAAAAAAAAAACTAAGTGATTATATGCTAGTTGTTCAATCATCTTTACTCCATTTATGATGAAATTTCAAACTTTTTTTTTCTTTCTCAATATGCCGTTAGATCACATAAACGAGGATCTTGTTATGCTATTTACTTTGCGGCCGAATAATTCTCTTTTTACACAATGGTCAAAGATTTTTTTTCTTTTGCGTTATTACAATTAAAGGAACTATTGTCAGTGGTTAGTACACAATATTCAAAACAATGATACAAAAATTTAAATCTAAAATCTAATAAATATATGTTATCTATTTAGATGATTTTACTTCCTATAATATCTGAGTTTAAATAGTAATATTATCTCATCATAGTATTGATATTCTACATTCTTATGAATTCGACATCTATAACAAATCGTCTAAAAAGACAATTTCTAAATAAATTTTTACTTTGACTTCATGCCGCATCAGAAATCTTCTATCCAATAGATACAGAATAGTTGATTTCTCAGTCATCTCGACAACACACTATCATAGATATCAACATATCTTCAAATCCACCAAAATTTTCAAAATACTTTTAAAACATAGACAATAAATTAAAAAAAATCACAACTACCTCTACAATCCTTCAATAGTGTTAAATGGTAAAGCAACTTCCTCTACAAGTTCTAAAGCCTTGTGATTTCCCAAACTTATTACCCAATGGGATCATAGCCATATCACTCTCAGAATGAGCTTGAGGCAAACTACAAGCACTCAAATCCTTAAAAGATGAACTATATACTTTATCAAATTGCTTAGACCAAAGCATCACACCACCAAATTTGGAACTCCCCATAAGAAATGGTAAGACTTCAGATCTAAGCACGTCGGGCGGGATATATCCACCGCTAGGTGCTGCATCTGGAGAAGCAGGCAATCCTACAAACAGTTGGTGTGCAGATATTGTTGTCCATTTTTTCCAGCTAGCTGAAAGGTTGTTTACATTGCCAGAGTATTGACAGGAGGGGTTGTTGTAGAATTGAACCCAAACGTAGTCAAAGAGCCCAGTTTCAAGAGCTGGTTGCAGATAATTATCAGGGAATGGACATTGTGGTGCTGCAGATAAGTAGACCTTCTTCCCCTGAAAGATAAATTGGATTGAAAGAGTGTTCGGGCTAATTTGTGCATATTAAATAGATGATAATACACGGTTTGAATTCATAATCTCAAATATTTATAGAAACCTATTTAACCACTAGACCTACCCATGATCGGTTTAAATTTTAATATATATTTTTTTAATTTACTACTTATTTTAAATTTTTCAATACTACCATAATTAATTTAGTCGGCATATTTTATAAAGTTTTATTTTAGTACATAGAAAAATCTTGCATTCTTTCATTTTAATCCTATACTTTTTCGTTTGTGTTTATTTAATCTCTTAACTTTTTTATCAGATCTATCCATATTATCATTAATAAATAATATTAATTTCAACAACAGAATTAACATTAATAAACCCGAACTCATGTTATGAATGGTAAAAATAAAAGGTTAAAATATACTTTCAGTTTCTATATGTTGGTCCAGATTCTAATGTAATCCCTAATGTTCAAAAAGTTTGAATTTGATACTTAATTTTATGTCAAATTTCTAATTTAGTATCTAATATTTGATTTTAGTCTCTCTCATTTTTATTAAGTTAAGTTTTGATCCTTAGAATTAAGTTCCTTAATAAAAAATTGATTCTTACCAAGCATGAATATGAAATTACATGTTAATAAGCATATTACACAGACCTTTTAAAATAATTAAAGTAATATTCATATCAATATCTATGTGACCTTAATATTTTCTGGAGAAGTTTAACGGTTAAATACAAAATTTAATCAAAACATAATTAAATTTATAAATTAGAGAGCCAACGAGAGCATAGCTCAATCGATTAGCACCTATTCTCTTCCTTTGAGGTTTCGTGAAAAGACTAAATTCAAACTTCTAAAACGTAAGAGATAAAAAATATTACCTTTTTCCCCGGATCACTGGAACCCGCGGCCGCAAGTGCCACAGCAAGAGAATCCCAGTAATCAGAAGAACCAAACGAAATATCAAAATCAACACCATCCAATATCGCATTTCCAAGAGGACGAGACTCCGATCGGCCGCCGAGAAAGTTATTCCATAAGTAACTCGCAACTTCCCCAGCATCATCCTTAGAACTAAGACCGTATTGACCCGCTCCTCCGCCAATAGAGAGCAAGATTTTGATGCCCATTTCTTGACAAAATTCAATATCTTCACTCAATTTAGCGCACCCATTACTGCTTGGATCACAATGGCCAGCGAGATTGAGTTGCGGCGTTCGGCCGTTTCCGAAAGAAGAGAGAAAAGCTAAGATGACGATTTGGTAATTTCCGGTGGCGCAAGTTTCGTGGAGGCTTCCCTCGTTGGCGTTTTGGCCCCAGTAAATTGCGATGTCTATTGCTCGAGAACTCCGGCCAGCGGCGGCGAGGAGGAGGAAGAGGAGATGGAGGAAAATTGCTGCTTGAAATGACATTGAGCGAAAACAAGAGAAGAATCAAGACTGGGTCTTTCATCATATTATGGCTCTTGGCTCAACATTACGAAGTTGGAAAACGCGTTGGGAACTCTTAACCCCAATCTCGCGTGATTGATGAAAATGGGTTTAGACTTCGAATTTAGGGCCGTTAGGCGTGCGGGATAACGCCCCTGTAATCCTAAACTTATTTTATTCTAAATTCATAATATACAATTATTTAAAGGAATAAATATAAAATGCACGTTCGCACTTTGAGTTATTATTAAATCATACCTCTTAATTTTTATTTTTATTTTAAATACCTTTGCACTTTAAAAAAATTATAAATCACACTCTTTTATTGATTATTTTTCACGAAATTTAGACACATATATATTATACGCCATACCACGTGTTTCAAAACCATTAAATTTTTTTAAAAATTGAACATTTGAGTGTGATTTATAAATTTTACATCTTATTAACATAAGAGTTTATTCTAAAATTATACACATCTGTCAATTTTTTTTTGTTATTTTTTATGAAATTATAATACATGACATACGTAGAATATAAATGTATCTTAATTTAGTTAAAACTAATTGATTGGAGGGTGTGATTTACAATTTTAATAAAGTGCAGGAGTATAATTTAACAATAACCTCCAAAATGCATACGTGTATTTTGCATTTATCCCTTATTTAAATATTGATATACTTTTCTTCAATTTAATATTCATTTTTAATTAAAATATTTAAAAAAAAATATTATTATGACGTATTTTTAAGTAAATATTATTAATGATTATAATTTAATTCTACGTCATTATTTAAATTTTAAAAGTTATAATAAATTAATTAATATAAAAAAAATCAAAACAATGCACACTGAATATATATTTATTCCTTAGACATGTCATTCTCATTCTTGTGGTATCAAACAAGCCCTACGAGTCCTTTGATATTTGAGAAATTAATTTTTAGTAATTAAAACTCATTGATATTATATGGATGCTGATCCCTAATCCTACAATATATAATTAACTTAAAAATAATTATTTTACTTTATTTTAGCTACCAATTTTTTTAAAAATAAAAATAATTTAATTTGCTATGAAGTAATTTATTAAACAAATATATAGACAATAAATTTAATTTAAATTATTTTTATACAATTAAGTAGTATTCCTCTCCATGTCTATGACTCACTCACTGTCACTACTAATTCATGTATCTAAATTTTAATTTATATTATTATTATTATTAAAAATAAAAATAAAAATAAAATATATATACTTAATTAATGTAACCTAGTTGGAAAAGAGGATTTAGTTAATTTGGATTTGTGTTAGAATTGTTGTTGATTATATTATATTCCATTTAAATTTGTCATATAAAGAGATGTTGAAAAAAGTTTTTTTCTCCTTTCATTTTCATCCCTTTCATCGTCATTTAGGCAACATTTTGTTAATATATTTCGATATTTCATTGACGTCTGAAAAAAATAGAAAAATATATCATCCCTCATATTGATCTCCATTAATCTTATAGATTGATTTTTTTTTTTCTAGGGTCGAAATAATAGGAAAATTAAAACTAGGCGAATGCCAAAAAGGCCACAACTTCCTTCCTTCCAGCCCATCTATACCAAAACCAGGATTCATAATTCCCTGTTAATAAATAAATAATTAATTAATTAAATTATATTTTAACCGTATCTTTTTTCACATCATTCATTTTCATCCTCACGCTGGCATCTCTCGTTGCCTCGCCGGAAATATGACTCTTTCTTGAACCGAATCAAGAATCTTGATCAAATCTCAAGCGTCGGTTTCGTTTCATCCCATGGAAAACGCTAAAGCTGGCCTTTCATCAACCCCGTCAAATTATGTCTTGGAAATTAACCTAATTTCTGCTCAAGGTCTCAAAATTCCGTCCAACAATTTCAATTTCCGGCGGATCCAAACCTATGCGGTTGCTTGGGTTGACCCGACTCTCAAACTCCGAACCCGAATCGATACCATCGGCGAAGAAAACCCTACTTGGAACGATAAATTCCTCTTCCGCGTTTCCTCTGAGTTTCTCTCTCGCGAAACTTCTGGAGTTTCAATCGAAATCTACGCCGTCGGTTGCTTCTCCGATTCAATCATTGGCACCGTCCGATTCCTCATCGGCAATGTCATCGGGAACGTGATCTCATTTGCCGCGATGACGCCGGCGTTCACGGCCGTACAGGTTCGTCGTCGATCGGGAAGATGTCAAGGCGTTTTGAACATCGGAGTAATGGTGAATGAAGATTCAAACTTCCCGTCGTTGAACGGGATTTCCGCGATTGATTATCGTGATTTGATGGGAGATAGTTTCCGATTACGGCGGAGGATGAAGAAATCGAAATCTGGAGATTCGATTGAATCGTATGAGAATTCTTTTCCGGAATCGCCGGATTTATCGGACGGGAGTGAATCGTCGGCTTCTTCGTCATCGACGGCATCGAATGTGTTGAAAGATTTGAATGGAATTAGGAATATGGCGGGAATTCAAACCCTAAATGGATCGAACGGTAAAGGTTTTTTGTGTGGATTGATAATGCAGAAGAAATCAAATCTTTGTCCGTTGGATGAGAATTTCAATATGGAAAGATAAAATTTTACTGCGATATCCGTGATTGTCCGAGTCAGTATGCTCGATGTTTGGTTAGTTGGATTCTCGAATCCATTGATCATTATCAAAGATTCATATAGATGAAGGAATCTTGTTGAATTTTTTGATGTAATTCGATGTGATGATGGATCAGCTGGGTTCTGTAGTACTTTTTTGTAATAATAATAGATAAAATTTTAGTTTGAAATATAGTTTTCACTGTTTTTAGTTGTGTTTTAAACACATTTTTATTATGATTCAATTAGAAAATGATTGAATGGTGATTACTGAATAATATTGATGTTGATTGAAATATAAAATTCAGGTCTAGTTACATAATAAATCTGTATTTTTAAACATAATGGTTAAACTTGAAGTTTATTTTAAAAAAATTGGAGAGATTTTGATAGACAATAATAATTAAATTTAGTCATCAAATTAAAAATAAGAACTTCGAAATTATATTTTTCATTTGGAATCTTTAATCTAAGGTTTTTCTATACAAAATAAGTTTTGATATTTATTAAGTAATTTTTTAGTCATTAGTAAAAATATAATGCTAGGAGATACATGTGAAGAATTTCACTTTTCCTTCCTAAATTATCGGTGATAAAGAATTAGGGGATGTAGATTTTACTTAAAACCATGAGTCAAAGCGCTTTCTATGGAAAATTTACCCTTAGAATTATGTTATATCTTTACTAGGGTGTGTCTAATTCACATGTGCAGATAAGGGAATCAGATTACCAAACTTATTAGAGATAAACCCTTTGTTTTACAGTCAAGTTGTTTAACGTTTGTCTTCTACTTTTAGAATCCGGGTTGGTGAATTTTTTAACACATCATATTTAACAAACTCATTCATTTTCACAATATACAATTTAAACACAGTTTTTAGCAATCCCCTGCTTAACAAATCTGTCCAAACCCGCGAGTCAAACATGTCCTAAGTGATAAGAGGGTTTGTATAAAATTTACCTATTTTCAATCTTAAAATTGGGTTTTGTGTGACATATGTTTATTTTATTGAGAATATATAAAAAAATCAATTTATCTTCCCGCAACAATTTAAGTTTTTAAATCTATTGATATAACATAATATTAATATGTAAGTTCTCAATTCAAATCTATTGTTATTTCCTCCTCATTTATTATTATTATTTTTAAAACTTTGATTTACATATTTAATCCAACGCTGTAGGTTTATAATTTTGTGTTGATAAATTCTCACTTACCACTTATAATCACAAACCTTAAACTCCATGTGTTAAAAGAAAAACTCAAATTTAGAGTTATTAAACATCTAGAACCTTTACCAGCAAAACAAAACCTTATTTAATAACTCAAAAAAAAAAAAAACCTTATTTAATTTTACCAACCAACCAAAAGGATCAGATGAAATCGTTGGATTTCGAGAAAGGGAAAACAATTTTGTTATCAGAACGATTAAGATGGGGAAAAAATCATAAAAAAGGCAAACGAAATTCAAATTCGAAGTTACTTAACTTAATAAAAAAAAATTATATAAATTATCAAGGATTAAGATACTTAACAGAAACATAGCTAAGGTAATAAAACAGCTAGTAATAATATAAAAAAAAAAAAAGACAGCTAGTAATAATCATGATGAGACGTATAAATCAATACAGCGAGCAAAGGAAATCCTCAGGGATTGAGAAAATAAAACCCCAGGAAGTGATTGATTTGACGATAATAATAATGATGAAAGTTCATAATACGAGAGCTAATGTCAAATCAAATCAAATCAGACGAAATTAATCTGATTTTACAATTAACAATGTTTAGTGAAATCTGATCCAACAGCCCGGATTTCTCGCCGATTTTTTTACCATTCGAATAGGGTAACTTGTAAAAGGCTTTGTTCCTGTTTTTCGTTTTTTGTTTATTAGAATCAGCTGAAGAAGTCGTTTTTTCAACCATGACGATGATCAACACCCGCGCTTTTTGTTTGGTCACGGAAATCTGACTTTCTCACTCTCCTCCCAACAAAAACAAGACTTTGGTTTTAAATGTTTTTATTTATCTGTTCTAGGTGTGATGACATGTCGTAATCTTGCTGGTTTAACGTCTTTAATCTGTTTTTGAAAAACCAGTTACTGTTATATAAGTTGATTTATATAGCTTAAATTTTTTACTTTAAATATCCCCACTTTACCGGAAAAGTATTATATCTTATTCAGTTGGGTTATATTTTTATTAGAATTGATAAAATCTAAATGTCTTTAAAAGGGTATTTTTAACATTTATTAGTTTAATAAAATAGTAAAAACTAAAAAACCTTGAAAAGTTAGAAAATTATAATTGAAAACATCTCGATAACCATTATAAAATAAATTTAACTGGATTTGTTATTATATAATATCAGGGACGGAGTCAAAAAATAATTTTAAGAGGGACAAAAACTATATAAGACTATTTTTAATAAATTAAGGGGAGTAAAATAGATAAAATACACTAAAAAAATCATTTTATACCTACATTTTTGCATTTAAAAAAATTTGGAGGGGGAGGCCCCCTCCCTATATGGCCTTGTGTAATACAAAGAAAAATGTTGAACACAAATTTATTTATTCAATAAAAAAAAGTATTGTTTTAAAAAATAAATCAAATTAGTTTTATATTTAGAATTAAGGTGGAAAAAAAGTTATCCGGTATAAACTCACCATTTAAAAAGTATAAAATAAAAAAATAAATATGAATAAACAACTTCACTTATTAAAAAAAATGGTAAAATGCAAATGATATCCCCGTAGTTCGTCAACAAGTAAAAGAGTTTATTATCATCAAAATATTAGATATGATTGAAGCCATTAACCTTTTGTTTACTCATGATTTAGAAGTTTTGAAGTGACCATATAACGTGTAGTCTGAAATGAGGATTTCAAATATTTTGAATCATCCAGATCGGAGTTCAAACGAAGAACTTATGACTAAAAGAAAGTTAACGGTGTTGGAGGAAGGGATTCTATTAATATAATTTAGAATTATATAGGTGTGATTTGTCATTTTTAAATACAGAGTGTGTTCATGCACAATGGTCTTATTTACAACTTAACCTTAAAAAAAGCTGCAAACAAAATTATCAACAATCTAATCTCAATTTATCTTCAAATTCAATATTATCCATCAAAAGAAAACTTCATTAAAAAAACACCTCCCACCCAACCCAACTCAAAATAGACTAGAATAGGTAAACATTAGGGTTATAATCCACTAATATGATAGTCTTGTAATCAATCAAATCCAATAGATGAAAAAGAAAGAAAAAACATTATTTGCTTCATATGGAAGGAAAATCAAAGGGTAATATATATATATATATATGGGAATCTGGCTTGCTTTCTTGTATTTAATCTTTATGTTGGGAGACTTTATAATAAAGACATTTGTTTTATATGGTTTTTTGCTCTCCCCACTTTTATTAAAGCTTTGGCCTATTCCTAAACATCAGAATCCTCAATCCTCATTTAGGTGTTGCCAGCCAATGAAACCCACGTGCCTAAAAGATTATTTGTGAATTTTTTTTAGACCCACCACAAACATTTCAATCCCACCAATTTCTTGTCAAAATGATTTTCTATTTTTATTTTCATTTTCATTTATGGCATCCAACCAAACCACCTAAAAATAGTAATTAAATAAAATACAGAATTATATCTAAATAAAATTCAGATATCATGGAATTGAAATTCTCATAAAAAAAAACTCATCATAAATAATTAACATAAGAACGAATCATCATAACTAATTAAACACCATTTAAAATAAGAGTAAAATACAAATAAGGCACTTGCGTAGCCTTTTTAAAATGCATGATCATCTCTCTCTTTGAAAATGACAAATCGCACTTGTGGTTCCAATTTTTTCAATCGACATCCCCTTCAATGTCAATAATTTTCTTTTAGTCGTAACTTCTTCGTTTGAACTCCGATTTGGATGATTCAAGATGTTTTGGAATCTTCATTTCCGGCTTTACATATTCGTCGCTTCGAAACTTGAAATCATCAATAACCAAAAGAGTTAACGATGTCAATCATACCTAGTGTTTCAATGTTAATTAAATCTTTTATTTATTAATGATTTCAAAGTTTCGAAGTGACATTTACGTAGAGCCTAAAATGAGGATTCCAAAACATATTGAATCGCCCAAATCGGAGTTCAAACGAAGAAGTTGTGGCTAAAAGAAAATTATAGACATTGAAGGGGAGGAGTCTGATTGAAAAAAATTAGAACCACAGAGATGCGATTTGCCATTTTCAAAGTATAGAGGGTGTTCATGCATTTTAAAAAGACCACATGAGTCTTATTTGTATTTTACCCTTAAAATAAATAAAACTAACGGTACTCTTTCCACATTAGTGAGAAATGGAATTCCACTACCATGCTTGCTCCAAAATTTCTCTCACATGATTTTGAGTTTTCAATTTTTTTTTTTAATGCTTTAGATTTGAAAATCCAATAGCTTCAATTCAACCATGGGCTTTTGTAACTATTTTCTCCTCTCTTTTTTTTTCCCACCATGTGTGGTTGTGTTAATGCTCTTTCTTTCCCTTATTTTATTATACTTATCCACTAGAATATCTTCATTTTTTGGAGGTCTGGCTCCATACATATATCAGCATGTAGGGTACTTTACCCAATTTAGTAAATCAATTATGAACTTTTATGTGGGTGAGAAACTCATTATCTAAAGTATGAATTCTAATAAATTCTCAACTCAAACTCTAAACTTTGTTACATACAAGATTAGATTTCTAATCATTCACTAACAAATAAATTTACATCATATAAAAGTTAAAATATGTGAAATCTTATTTAATATCCTAGACAATTGTATATCTTCGAGTATATGAAAAATATAAATATTAATAATTAAAATAGGTTTAAATTTGTTTCACATAATTTTACTAGTTTAATTCAAAGACTAAAATTAAGATTTTAATTTTTTTTTTTTTTTTTTTTGCTATTTTAAGAAAGTAGTTTATTGTGGTTTATAAAAGATTAAATTGGGTATTTTAAGGTAAGATAATGTATAGTTTTGGTCCCTATATTTTACACTATTCATGATTTTAGTCCCTACATTTTGAAAACCCACAAATTTGGTTCATACGTTTTACACTACTCATATTTTTATATCTTTAAAAAAACTACACTTTTAATCATTTAGTTAACTCAACCATTAGAAATGTAATGAAAGGATGACGTGGAAATAAATTAAAAGATAAAAATGACACATGGACAATCAAAACGGTTACGTTAAATAAAAGACTAAGAGTGTAGTTTTTTGAAAACGTAAGGACCAAATTCATGGGTTTTCATAATGTAGGGACTAAAACTGTGAGTAGTTCCAAATGTAGGAATCAAATTCTGTTGGTTTTCAAAATGTAGGGATTAAAATCGTGAGTAGTGTAAAACATAGAGACCAAATTCGTGAGTTTTTATAATGCAGAGACTAAAATCATGAGTAGAGTAAAACGTAGAGACTAAAACTGTATTTTACCCTTGAAAGTACTATTTATAAGCTTATGATTTTAAAAGGTAAAAGTAAATTTAATTATTTTTTTAGAAAAAAGCTACACAAATGTCCTTTAACTAAATTTATATTTTTATAAACCACAAAGTGACGTTTCATATTCTCTCAAACATTTCTCTAACTAACTAATTATTCTATTTAAATATTCGGTCAAAATGGCCGCTCTCTATATTGTGAACGTTCTTAAATGTGTTTGATCAACCTTCTTTTGGATAAAAATAATAATAATAATAAACAGCAAAATGAAATTCCGTACAGATTTGCAAAGAAGAAAAGATGTTATTCAATGAATGGTCAATAATTATGTTTTTAAAAAAAATAAAAAAAAATTAGAAGTGGGTCAAAAATTAAGTTAGTAGTGAGATATGAGTTAAAAGTGCAAAATATGTTTCGGGCTGCTGCAAAGTGGTGCAGCCACTAACAAAACCCCTTTTCAGTTCTCTATATAATGCAAAGAGCGTCAAACCCTTATTTATATTGATCCTTTATTTGCTTAATGGGCCATTTTCTTTCATTAATTTCTCCTTTTTCTTTAAATTAGATAATCCCCCTCCCCCTTTTGATAGAATTTCTCCACATTTTTTTAATATAATAAGATTAGGCTAATTAGATATGCTTAAGAATAATGGTAAATCACACCTTAATTTGTCTATCTATAAATCATATTCATATGATTTGAAAATTGTAATTTTAAACATCCATTAGTTTGTAAGATTATAAATCATACCCATATGTCTAATTTTAATGAATTTTGGTTATATGCTTATTATGTATTGTCACGTGTTTTAATTCCATTAAAACCATGGAAAAATTTATTAAACAAATGTGATTTGTAGTCTTTACACATTGTTAATTATGTGATTTATGCTCCTAATTCTCACACACCTATTAAAATTTCTATTATTTTAATAGAATTATAGCATGTGAGGGATGTAGAATAAGTAGTGGTTCTAATTTCATTAAAACTAATCCGTAGAGAGGTATGAATTGCAACTTTTTTTTTTAATAAAAATATTAAATTGATTGTCTTATACGTATTTCTATTATCAATCATGCATTTCTATAATGAATATAATATCGGAAAACATCAAAATATCATTTTGTTTGTATTGTTTTTTTGTTCTTATTGAGACCTCCCTAGGGATTGCATGTCTCAAAGAATATCTTGTGGCCAAGTTGCTTCTTTTTAGCAATTTATATTTACCAAAATGACCCAGTTTTCAAATGATATGTTTGTGAATATTTAAAAGAAGAGAAATAGCATTGATTATATGGGCAAGTTCATTCATTGAGGATCGGCCTTCCTCCATTTTTTATTCAATATTAATTTAAACAATCAAGCTTTATCGAGATATTCTAATTCATTTTTGTTATTTAATTTTTTTTTTATCATTTTTGTTTATTTAATTGTTAACAATTATTATTTTTTTTATTATTAAAATCAGTTTAGATAGTCAAAATTAACGGTATTAAACTCTTGAGTTAATAAAAATTTATTATTCCTTTCATGTGTTTAAAGTTTTATAAATTGATTATGATTAATTATTGTGATACTCTTCAATAAAAAAATAGATTGACGAGAAGGGAATTTTGTGTCCACTCAATTAAATTAAGACATTTTGAAAAGGAAAAAAATATCCAAAATACATTTGAAAAATCTTACGTAAGGAGATCATGACACCTAACCATAAGATCTCATGATCAACGACTTCATTAGAATGCACCCATTTAATAATTAATCATCCTTTTGCATGCTTGTATGCTTGTGGAGGATGATAATAAAATTAAGTGGAAATTTTTAAACACAAAATAGGGTTTAATTAGTTATTCAATATAAAGTTATCTTACATTACATTAATCATACAACTAATTAACTAAAGTTTATAAAAATTACATATATAAATTCATCTAGAACATCAAATAATCTATATACACGGTAGATTTAAATACAATCCTCATATACTAAATACAAACTATATAAACTACTTCATTCACGATCCTAAACTATGTTGTGTTTTCAAATTATGTGACTAAAATACCCATTAATTTCAATCAAATGCTAACACCTTCAGAATGTTAGAATTGTTCTAAACAAATTTAAAGAGACTTTCAATGTAAGTATATTGTGTATCTAAAACAAGGAAAAGGGAATATGGGTATCTCTTCAAACGTGAAGCTTTCTTGAGGTTGCCTTGTTTTAGTTGACAAAGAATACATATAGTTGAGTTCTCCCCTCCAATAATCACTTGAAAAATAGAAAATAAATTTGAATGGGGATCTATTTGGTAAAGTTTTAAAAAGTGACTTTTTTTTTCAATACCATAATTTAGTGAAAAAACATTAAAAAAATATTTTTTTTCCTTCTAAAATCATAATTTTATGAAAAGGAGTTTGAAATCATTTTCATGTTAAAAAATGTTTGGTTCACAAGTTTGGACAAGAGATTTATGTTATATAAAATCTAAATTCATGTTTATCTCATGTTTTTCTAATTTTGGATGATAAGTTATCTAATTCTATCATCATTAATAAACTCATTCCTTTATAAAAATCCAATATATTTTATATTAATTCGGACTTAATAAAACTATTATTTTACACAATTCAAACGCATGCTTTAACACAAGCATGCTAAACTTTGTTGTTTTTTAAATGAGTTTGAAGCTATTTCTTGAAGCATTTCTCAAACAAAGTTGTGATAATATAGTGGAAAACGAGGGTGGAAAATTTGAGGGGTATTTGGTGTATGAGAATGAGAATGTGATGTCTGAGAATGTGATGTATGGGAATATGATGCTTGTATTTGGTAGGCAGAATGAGAATGGAAAATGTGGTTTAATTTTTTATATTTAATTAACTTATTGTATTTTTAAAAAATTAAATAATCATGTAAAAATAAATTAAAATTTACAATAATATTTTACTTAAAACATCACTTCATAAATAATTTATAAATAATTTTTTAAGTTAAAAATAAATAATTAAAATTAAAAGAAACTAAATTTAATATTTATTTACCATAAATTTAAAATGTCAATGTAAATAATAACGGTGGAATTGAGAATTCTAGAAATGTGATTCTTAAATCTCCAACCAAACACGGTTGAGAGAAACAAATAAAAATTGGAGGTGATGAATAGCCTAGTAGGAAAGCAATAAGATTGGCCATTTAAAAATATGAAAACAAAAAAACCAAAACATATAAAAAAAATATATATATGAAAAAAAAAAACACTCGTTAAAATCTATCCATTGCTTGGAAAACAGCTTTGAACTGAACACAATGCCCTTTTTGTGGCTCTATTGCCACGCTACTCGATACCAAATACCAAACCACGCGCTTCCACGCGCCTCTCTCTCTCTCTCTCTCTCTCTTCTTTCACTCTCTTCTCTTCTGTGTAAAGCCACTAAAAGAAAAAACCGCCTTCCCATTCCCTTTCCTTTCATTGTCTCTGTCGTTTTTCTTATATCTTTAAAAGAAAACGAAAGAGAGTTAAAAAAAAAATCTCTCTCTCTTCCTCACTCTCTCACACCTCTTTTCTCTCTTTAAAATGTTTATTTTGCCATGGTTTTCTTCCAAATCGAGCAACCCATTTCATCATTTGCTGCCACACTGAGAAATTTTCTTTCAAAATTCATTCTTGATTACCCCATGTCATTTAATGCTTAGCTAGATGAAAAGGGTTTACTCTGTTTTTCTCATTTATTTCCTTCCTTTTTACCTGAATCTGAGTTATTTTCAACAAATCTAGCGTCTCTCATTTTGATTTGACCGTCAAGGAGGCGTTTTTATAAGGTTTGTTCTTGATGGGTGTTGATTCCTTTCAGCAAAGTTTACCTTTTTATTTGATCTGGGTTTTGTCTTTAATCTGTTTATTTGTTCTTTTTTTTCCTGTGTTGGTTTCTTATTTGTTCTTGATTTCGTTTTTACATTATTTTATGTTTAAATTTATAATTCTCATCTGGATTGTTCTCTAAACATGATTTTTTTTTAGTTAATGTAGATTGAAACTTATTATAGATTTTTTTTTTAATTAAAATTATTTATTGTGCTCTTACTCTTTCCTGTGATAATTAGTTATTTTCCCTCTTTGGAATATGGCTTGTGTGGTGTGCTTAAATGCTTAGACATGTTTTCTGAAAAAATAACTTTGTACTCATGAATTGTGTTGCTCTTATGTTATTGCTCCTCTGTCTGGCATGGTTTTTTTCTGGGTTTGTTTTGTACATAATGTGATTTCTATTGGTAATGTTTTTACCAACTTTTATTATTGTCTGTGGTTTTAGAGTATGCTGATGTCTTGTGTATGGTGTTTAGTTGTCTGGAAATGATCCTTTCTGCCTTAAAATAGTCTACCATTGAATAATTGATTTATTCAGTATACCACATAGGATTCTTGAAGACACGATGTCATCTTAGCGTAGTTCCTGGTTCCCACACTTTGCTTTAATTTAAAAGTATTGGACACTATCCATTGAAGGATGGATTTTTTTATTCATTCAGGAGTGGTATTAAACGCAAGGTTGTGACATAGTTACTCACCTTCTTCCAATTTTTGTAATCTTTAAATAATATGTGATGAACTTCCTTATTTCCTAACTTTGGTATTGTTTTTAGTCTTTGACAACATTTTAACATAATGTGAGTTAGTGTTCCATTGTGATATTTATATATATGTTTTAACAATTTCTATTTGAAGAGTTTTTTTTTTAATGTGCTTGTTTCAATTCAGAAGAATTGGATCTGTTCTTTCACGTAATATCACTTATAGCTTGATTCTTGTGCTCAGTTCTTCATTATGGAGGGAGGAACATCATGGATCAGGAATCGCCTCAATGACATTTCAAGAGAAATTGAAGAATTTGACTCATTCTCAGATTTCACAAACAACGGAGGTAAAGAGGCTGTAGCATTTTCTGTGGAATCGATTTTACCTGATGACTTGTTGGAACGTATCTTGTCCTATCTACCCATAGCCAGCATTTTCAGAGCTGGTTCTGTGTGCAAAAGATGGCATGATATTGTAAGTTCAAGCAGGTTTTTGTGGAATTTTTCACATGTCCTATCACAGAAACCGTGGTATTTCATGTTTACAAGCTCAGATGAACCAATTGGTTATGCTTACGATCCAGTTCTTAGAAAGTGGTATGCAATTGATCTCCCCTGCATTGACAAATCAAATTGGTTTATTGCTTCATCATGTGGTTTGGTTTGCTTCATGGACAATGACAGTAGAAGTGAATTACACGTCTGCAACCCCATCACCAAATGCTCAATTAAATTACCGGAGCCCGCTGGATCAAAGTTTTCTGATTATAGTGCACTTGCAATCTCTGTGAACCAGGTGTCACACAACTATACGATCTCGGTTGTGAAATCCAAGCAAGTTCCTGGAAATTTCTTTCAATGGGACATCTCAATTCATATATATGATTCAGAAACAATGATATGGGCTACCTCTTTGACTGAAGTTTTGTCAGGGTGGAGAGGTGGTGATGAGAGTGTGATTTGTGATGGAGTCCTTTACTTCTTGATTTACTCAACAGGGGGTGGGGCACCTGATAATCGGCACGGTCTTATTACTTATAATATTTCTAACCATTCCTCTCATGGTTTGTTGATTAGAGGCTTTATTCCCGCTCCTTGCCCTCTTACTTGTGGCCGATTAATGAACCTTAAGCAGAAGCTGGTAATGGTTGGAGGAATTGGCAAACATGATCGGCCAGATATTATCAAGGGGATTGGTATTTGGATTCTAAGTGGGAAGGAGTGGCGAGAAATTGCACGAATGCCTCACAAGTTCTTCCAGGGATTTGGGGAGTTTGACGATGTTTTTGCTAGCTGTGGCACTGATGACCTTATCTACATCCAGAGCTATGGAGCTCCAGCTCTACTTGTTTTTGACTTGAACCTAAAACAGTGGAGGTGGTCACAGAAATGCCCAGTGACCAAGAGATTCCCACTTCAGCTTTTTACTGGCTTTTGCTTTGAACCGAGGCTCGAGATCAATCCATGACTCGTTTCTTGCTTGATTGGTGTGGTGTTATTTGCAAAATTCTATGAAATTTCTTTTGTTCTTATTTGCTGCTTTTCTGTTGTCTTGAATCTACATCCCAATGAGTATATACATGTAACTGCAGATAAAAGCTGCATGCATATTCATGAATATGATAATTGAATTCTTTATACAGGAAAATATCATTGAAGTAAAACAGTAACACAAATTTGAGACTTTCAAATTGGTGATTGTTTCTCTACAATTTCCATTCATGCAACTTTATATTTTAATTATTCAATGGATTATTCCCTGTTTCATTATGTTAAGCTTTTATGCATCTATCTAATAGAACTGTGTTTTTCAATAGCAGTAGCTGATGGAACTCCTGGTGCTAAGATAGATTGTAATGTATTTTTCTTTCCCAATGTTATGTGGTTGTCTAGGGATATCTTATATTAATGAATGGGAATCCCTCTCCAAAAACAGCCAAGGACTCACCGTCTCATCTTTTTCAAAAAAGTCAAAATTTGGAGATGGATGCCCATGCCTGCTTTTTTGACAAACCATCCCTCATGCCTGAGGCTGATGCCTTTTATTTGACAGCTATCTGCTCTTACTAACCATTTGTTTCTTACCCTTTTACTCTGAATATCTACCCACATCCCCAACTAGGTTAGGGTTGGTAGACTTTATTAGCATAACCCATGTTTATTAGGTGATTTTAATAATCGCGCGTTATATATTCTTAAACTCATAGGTTTCAAAGACTAAAAAGTATTATATAAACTCAGGTTTTTGAAACTCATAACTCTGCATAAAGGTTATATTAATTCAATTACGTCTCGTCACATCTAAATACAGGCTACATCCCTAGATTAGATTGATGTTTTTAATGATTGGAAATATTTTTTGGTTTATATATATACATAAATAGTATGTGGGGAGGAGAAAATTCAAACCTCTAATTTAATAGAGAATATAATTGTTTTATTAGAGTTAATTCTCGATTGACCTGATATTACGTAGCATGATATAAGAATAGTTACTTTTTTGTTTTGTTTAAATTGCATGTCCAATATCTAATGTGCAAGTAACTGTTTGTTTAGACTCTTTATGAAGTGAAGTGCCCAACTTTGGTATAGAAGTGATGAAATTGTGGTTAAAATGGCAGGTGATGTAGCCATCAGTAGTGGGATTATGATTCTCTTTTTGTGAAGCAAGGGTTATAGCTCCAAATCCAATAAGCATGTTAGGCTTGAAAAAGATGCTATGAGAATCTCCTTGTATTAATTATTATTGGCCTAGCAATTGCTAAGTCACTTCATGTATTAATGTCTTTGTTACCCCTTTTTAGTTGGTGAGTGGGATAGGAGTGACTATAATACCTTTTTCTTTCTTTCATTTTCTCTTTGTATATAATCTCTCCTATAAAGAATTATAGACGTCTTTAAAATTTGGACACCCCTATGGTTTGAAAATGACAAATCACACTCTTGTGGTTTCAAAATTTTTCAATCAGGCATCTCCCCTTCAATACTAGTAATTTCCTTTTAGCCATAACTTTTTTGTTTGAACTCCGATTTGGATTATTCAAGATGTTTTGGAATCAACATTTCAGACTGTACATAATAGTCACTTTAAAACTTTGAAATGATTAATAAATAAAAGAGTTTATTAACATCAAAATATTAGGTATGATTGACACCATTAACTCTTTTGGTTATTGATGATTTAGAAGTTTTTAAGTGATCGTAGCGTAGAGACTGAAATGAGAATTCCAAAACATTTTGAATCATCCAAATCGGAGTTCAAACAAAGAAGTTATGATTAAAAGAAAATTAATGACATTGAAAAGGAGATGTCTGATTGAAAAAAATTAAAACCACAAGGGTGTGATTTGTTATTTTCAAACTACAGGAAGTGTTCATGCATTTGAAACAAACCACCGAAGGTGCATTTTACCCTTAATTTAATGATCATATTTGTTTTGTAGGAAAGTCTTTTGAATGTTTAAAAATATTTGAATGATTATGTTTTTTTTTTAAATTATTATAAATAGATTTAATCTAAGACATCATTGAATGTAAATTGAGCCATCAGGCAATTATATCTAAATTTGATTTCTTTTATATTGTTTTAATCTACATTGATATTAAATTTGAATACTATTTAAATTAGCAAACAAATGTCATGCTTATATATAAAATAGGTAAAATAAATAAGAGAAAAAACCGTCATTATCATATTCATATTTCTATGAGATGAAAAGCTAAAAAAAAAAAAAAAACTTTTTTATGGGTATCATATAGCGATGTTTATTTAAGATAACATATATTTTTACTAAATAACTGCATTTTTTTTTTAACGTTATAGGGATATTGGATCAATTATTTAGTTGAAAGTGAGAAAACATGTCTTTTATTAACCTAAACGATACTATGATTTGACAACAAATGTGAGAATGTATATATAGATTCCATTAGGGACAATGTGATTTTATATTTCAAGTAATTTGTCTTCCATGTCCTACACCTACAAACAAGTAGGGGATGTGATATCAAATTGCAACACAAGGAAAGTGATACCCTATGATACAAACATTGTAGCTGTTTTTTTCAATACCCTTCTTGGCCTTCTTTTGAAAAATATCCTTTATGTAAAACGAAAGTATAGTAAGTTGTCAAAAAAAAAAAATAGTCATTAACACCTTTTTCTGTTTTAATTTTTAAAATAGTAAATTTTTTATTTATTTTGAAAAATAATACATTTTAGTTTCATTAAATTAATTAATTCATTTTTATTATTGTATTATAGTCGTTTATTTGAGTAATTATTGAAAAGTTCTAACATTTTAGTCATTAGTATGGAAAAATATGTTATTTGAGATAAATTCTAATTAAAAAGACTACCGTATTTTAAAACTCTAGAAGCTATTGTTTTTTCTTAAAATAACTATTAAAAAGTGCCATTTTAAAAAATATTCCTTAAAAAGCTATTAAATCTTATTCTTAATTGAAGTTTTTATTCTAACATAAACAAGCATTTTATTTCACTACTAGTTTCCATATTATTAGTTATAAACAAATGAATATGGTTCAATACATATAAACTCTTAATAAATTGGATTATTTTTTTAGATGGGTCCTTAATCTTATTATCAAGAATCACAATTTATAACACAAATTATATAAAAACCAAACCAATTAACACATTAACAAAATCATATCAAATCTGAACATTTGAAAGTGGTACCTAACCAAATGTACTGGAGCTATGAAAGGATTAACCAAATATGAGATTAGATTAACTTTATTTTTCATTTTTCACTAAAAATAGAATGTTTTGTTAGAAAATCCTTAAAACTAAAGGTGGATCCAAAAACTGCATTTTTCTCTATCAGACACCCAAAAACCAATCAAAACCTTTCCCATTACAACTAATGGAAGCAAATCCCACCTCCTTTTTCTTCTTTAAGGTTGTCTGAAATTTAATTTCTCTCCCAAAAAAAAAAAATTAATAATTCCGACACAACAATTGTTGCTGACAAAGGTGATGTTTTGAATTATTATTATTATTATTGCTTCTTTTGATGACTGTTTCTCTGAGAAATTTATGAGGTTTTTTTTTTTTAAATATTTGTTTCTGATTTACTGTTCTTATTTTCAGACATATCAAGAGGAAGAAATTTCTCTTACTTGTGTTGTGTAATTACCAAGTTGCTTTTGTCTGTTTCCCCCAGTTCCTGGTCCTGGGGGAAAATTCAATTTGTTGATGATAAGGATATAATCTTGTAAGTAATTTCTCTCCCTCTCTCTCTCTCTTATTGAAGGATTGAATTGGTTATTTTATTTTGTTAAATCATCCTAAAACTAAAAACTTAATTCTTGATTTTTAGTAAATTTAATCTTTTTTTAATGTATATTTTCAAATCTCTTCATGTATGCGCTGAGATATTGACACGATACTTATTACATAGGTTAATTGGGGGAAGAAATAACAATTGGGAGGTTTGAAATACCATATTAAATCATCACCGGATGCAAAAGATTAAACTACTAACAAACGCATTCTTTCTCACGATTTTCAAATACAATTTAGCCAAATTCAGACTTAACAAACTCATTGTCCTACCAAAACCGTGAGTTAAACACCCCTAAATTAGAGTAAATTCAATCATTTTAACATATTCTCAAAGTTCACAAGAAATTGAATTGTACATGGCTGATTATGTCTGTTTCTTGATTGAGGGTTTTTTCTGACCCAATTGAAAATGGACATTTTTTTTTTACTTGTATGAGTAAATCTTATCTCGAGGTCCTGTCTGTACCATTCAAGTACAACAGAGCAGTTTGTTACAGTAATGAAGACTCGCCGAAGTTTTTTTAATGTGGCCCTAGAATTCAATTTTTAATTAAAAAAAAAAACGCAATAAATTAGTATAGGTTAAAAATAATGGGAGATAATCTTAAATATAGAACTGGTAAATCAGAGAAAGTACCTGAAATGTCATAAATGACAATTAACTAAACTGAGGTAATCACATAATCCATGGTGTGTCATGTGATTAAGCAACTTTATTCGGTGATTTTGAATAAGCTCGATGGGGGAGTTTGTTTCTGTTTGATTATGTGTTTTTATACTACATCACATCATCTCTTTAAATCTATGAGTTCGTGCAATAATTTATCGACTTTTTTTCGGTATACAATACATGAGTTTATAGGGTGTATAAACTCGTGCACTAAATATATACTACCTTAGATTACACAAACTAAGGTTTCTCAAATCCGTGAACCAAACAATCATATGGGGGTGTTTAGTACGTGAGAATGAGCATGTGTGGCATGGGAATGCTTACTCGGAATGAGATAGAAACTGTGGAGCTGACTATTGTGGCTAATAAGCTAAATAAGACTCATTGTCTTAATTTCATATGCTGATTCCAATTGGGGTGTGTTTTTGCAGGGCAGTACATGGCAATGGCTAGAGGTGAACTTTCACCACAGGACTTTAAAACCACTAAAAATAATTGGATTCAATATACCAAGAAGAAGAATACCATACATCTTTCTCAAGGCACATATACTGATTTTGAGTGGAAAGATTATTGTCCTGCTGTTTTCAGGTTTCTTAATGCTCTAAAATTAAACTGATTTCTGTTTCTAAGTTTTTGCTGGAAAGAAAAGAGTTTGAAATTGAGGCTAAATGATCTTGTATTATCTTTGTTTCTTTATTCTTTCAGAAACATACTAGAGCTTGAACATATTGACTATTCCGAATACATGTTATCGATTTGCGGTGAAGAGACTCTTAGAGAGGTTTCTTCACCAGGAAAAGTTGGCAATGTGATCTTTCTTGCAAATGATGACCGATTCGTGATAAAAACCTTGCGAAAATCTGAAGTCAGGGTAATGATATTAGCATCCAGTCTTGTGTGTATGGTTATATGTATATCAGAGACTGACTTTATCCAATTGCTAAATATAATTCGATCCATCAGTAATTTTCATTAAGTATTTAATGTGTGCTTGAGACGACCTTTCTCTAGCGCATACGCTTATTGTTTTTATTTTTCATCTCAGGTTCTCAGGGATATGCTTCCGAAATACTATCGTCATATAAAAAAACATGGGGCCTCATTGTTAACCACGTTATTCGGACTTCACGTAGTGAGACCGATCGGAGGTATTAAGGTGAAAAATTCGGTAACTTTAGAATCTTATTTGTTAGAAGAGTCTACTCCTGAAGAAAAGTATATAAGCATGAACTGCTATCGATGGTTATTGTATTGTTTACTAATTTCATCCGAAAGAGTGCAATTTCATACCTTGTGGAGAATGTATATATATTTTTTAGTAACTTCAAAGATCATATTTCTAAAGTTCTGAACTTCAAGTGCACCGATGCATTATGTGATACTTCCAGAAAAACTACTTAAAAAGTTCTAAGAAGACTAAGAACATGGCTTCAATTACTCTTTTTTACATGAGTTTTGTGCATGACTTGAGCAATGCTTTTCATTTACAGGTTTATTTTGTAGTCATGTCAAACGTATTGCAATCAAATTTGCACTTGCACCGGCGGTATGATCTCAAAGGCTCATCGAGGGGTCGAAATTTCAACAAAGTGATAGTCCAAGAGGAGATAATATACAAGGATATAGATCTTGATTTCTACTTTTACTTGGATCCAGAACTCCGTGACAAGTTATTGTCGTAAGTTCATCACTCCGACGCTTTATGAAAATCCAGCCCCCCTCCCTCTGAGGTGTAGTTCTATGAGTGATCTTGTTTATCTTTTGTTCTTCAGGCAAATCAAGACCGACTGCGAGTTCTTGGAGAATGAGGGCATCATGGACTATAGTCTTTTGCTTGGTGTACATATTGAAGCCTCACGTGAAGGTGATTTTTTCTCCTTGTTTGTCACACTTTGAATGCGTGCATTTAGGTGCATATACATTTGATAGTGCAGAAGGAACAATAAGATAGGAAAATCTCATAATGAATATAACAACTTTGGTTCTCTTAATCTTTGTTGCTTGATATGATGTAAGTTCAACAGAATCGGCAAAATATCCGTGCCACCGTAATTTTCTTTTCTGCTGAAAAAGTAAATCCAATAGAAAACAGAAGAACAAAATGGAAAGGAAAGATAAGACATTCTGTTTAAAACCACCCCAACTGACATTGATCAAATAAGTCGAAAAATTATTTATCTTGTGAACTATACGAAGAAGTGAAATAATTTCATCTACTCCTTCTAACCAAATCTCCCAAAAAGCAGCCTTCTTGACATTAACAAAATATGTAACTTTTTCATAGTTGTTCTCTTCTCAGGCACATTAGACAGGAGAACTTCTTCTGGCATGAAGATATCTCTGGGAAATGACAATGGAGAGTTAACTGTTGCTGACATTCTTCAATATAATGAGAGGTACCCAACTTCAATCTTCTGGCAATATTACACCTTTTTTTTTTAATAATTGTCTAACCACTAAAAATACTTTTATATTATGATGTTGGTTATTCTGTGAAAATAGTCGATGTGCACGTAAGTTGGTCTAAACACTCGTGATTATATAAAAATATATACCAATATTCGGTCCTATTTATGCAACAAATATCATAAATTAAAAAAAATAAAAAGAAGAATTAGAAGTTAATCATATAGAAAACAGGAATTTTGCTTCCTTAGATAATTCATATATCAAAATGAGGATAACTTCACGACATTGAACATGAAACACTTGTATACTAAGAATCTGTTGTGTTGAGAATATATTAAAAGATTAAATTTATCTTAATCCAAGAGCTTAGACCTTTTTGAGTTTATAGGTGATTTAACGTGTTGCCCACTCCGTTATTAGGTTCGGTGCAAAACTTTCAGCAAGTGCAGTGAGGACACCAAGGAATGAGATGGGAGTTGTTTCTTCACCAAGTAGGGTAAGGGTGCCAGAATGCTACAATGTATTGCTTTACTTTGGAATAATAGACATTTTCCAAAATTACAATGTGATAAAGAGGCTAGAGCATGCTTATAAATCTATACAATATGATTCAAAGACAATCTCAGCTGTGAATCCCAAAGTATATTCTTCAAGATTTCAAGATTTTCTTGGGAAAGTATTTCTAGCAAGGGAATCAAATAGAAGTTGGTAAAGTTACAATTGTTGAGCAAGCTTTTAGGGACCGTTTGGTACATGGGAATGAAAGAGTGAGAATCGATAAGTTTTTGTATTCCCTTATTTCGGGCTACATGTATGGGAATGGGAATAAAGCATTTTTAGGCATCTTGTATACCTATGTACAAAGGTTTTCTATACCGTTCCAAATTTGTGGGTTTTGTAGGATGCAAGATTACACTTTTCTCCTCATTCTTTATTTCTTTATTTCTTTTTATTTTGTGTTTAGTTATTTAATTATAAATATAAATAATTAGTAAGTTATCGAATATTAAATATTATTAAAAAAATTATAACTTAAAACTGATTATTTTATTTCTGTAAATTGATTTATTGTTAAAGATGGAAATACTATAAATAATTTGTAAATAATTATTTTTGTTATATATACAGCTAATTATGATTTATATATTAGAGAAATTACTCAACTAAAATTAAATGCATCGTATTTCTTAAAATTAATTAGGTATAAATAGTATGATGGATTGTATCAAAAAAAAAAAAATAGTATGATGGATATTATTTTTAGAATCAAATAATTTTTATTAATTTATATCTGAATTAGAGTTATTTTAGGTACATTATTAATTAGAATTTTATTTTATTATCCTAAATTAATTTAATTGATTCAATATTTAATGTTCCATTATTACATTTGATACTAAAATATAATTTATATAACAAACACAAACCATACAGAACACAAACATGGAAATAAAAAGTGTTTGTTATATTAACGAAAACAGATGCAATTTAATAAAAACATATTAAATGTTTTTTTTTTAGATATTATATTACATTGAGGAGGGGAGACTCCAACTTTTAACCTCATGGGAAGTTAGCAAATGTCTAACTACTTGAATTATGCTTGTGTTGGCATAAATTGAATGTTTGTTTTGTTAAAAAATAAGATGAAAAAAATTCTCTCAATTAGAAAACGAGGGGCTCAAGTATTTTCTTTTCACTCACATGCTTTCTCGTAGAGTTATATACAGATATGATATAGTTATAGAAATTATGATCAACCCGAGTTAGATATCGGTACTTTCTTTTTATGAGTAAAAAGTTCAAGTCTTCTCTCAATTTGATATAATATCTCAAAATAAAAATTATATATATTATGGATGATATTCGTGGACATCACCATTGGGTTATACCTTATTAATGGCCTGAGATTTTCTTTAATTATAGCTTGATTGACCTTTTGTATATATTTTGATCTTTTTTCCATACTTAGAAATTCAAGTTATGGAAACAGTTACGTTTTTTTTTTTTTGAAAAAAAGAAAGGAAAAAAAAAACAGGGCCAGCAGTTTGACGTGGCTCCTTCTCAACAAGTCGGTCGGTGAGTTCCTCCATTTTATTATGCAACCATTTTGTTCTTGTTTTTATTTCATATCCAACCTTTCACATGGTCTGTTAGCTTTTGTAAAAATTATTCTTAATTTAACTATGGGGCAGTTGCATCTCAAACCATTTATTTTATTAATATTTATAAAAATATCAACTCTTAAAAATATTTATAAATATAAAAAATTTTGAATCAATGATAAACATTGAATTAAATGTTTTTATGTTAAAATTTATCTTTAATTCATTTTTATGTATTTCAATTTTATTTTATTTTGTAATAAATATCCGTTACGTTAATCATTCGAATCTTTGTCGTGTGACCGCGTCATATTAACAGTTTAGAAGTTTCTTTTTTAAATCTCTGTCTCATGTGACCGCGTCACATTAACGTTTTAGAAGTTTCTTTTAATAGAAAGACACGGGAGAACGAGAATGAATTCAAAATAAATATGATAGCTTCAGAAAAAGATATCGTTATAAAAGAAACGATTATGTATTAAATTTATATAAAAATAAATATAAACACATTATTTTGAGGGTTTATTTTCGTATATTTAATACTAGATATTATTTTAAATAAATTGATAATTTTAAGTTTAATTTATAAAATTCTAACTTAAAAAAAAAATAGTAAATTGATAATTTTGATTTTGATTGTGTCATATAAGGAAAAAAAATCAAAATTATTGCAAGAAAAAAAGAAGCAATAAGGAAAATGAGAAAACAATGTTCTTCCTTTCAACCTTTGTACCTTTGACTTGGTTTCTCTACACTGCTAGACAAAAAAGCAAGCTGTTTCAACGAAATATAACCGTTGCAAAATAAAAACTTTCCATCTTTTCTTTAAAAAAAAAAAAAAAAAAAACTCTTCCCTTTCTTCACCATTTAATTCTATAATTTTTCTTTTTAAAAAAGTCCAATCTCAATTTATCTCTTATAAAGATAAAATCCGTCTCCCAGATTTCAATTTAAACCATCTCCATTAATATACCCTTCTTTCCTCCGCCCTCTCTTCATCTCCCTATATATTTGATTCATTTGGATCAAATGGTTCTATCAATTTTTTTTTTCAGTATTGGTAGGCAATGGGGCTTTGCGGGCAATTTTTGTCGTCGGTAAAGCTCTAAAGTTCGTCGGGGAAGCCCGATACCGACGAACGGGCAATAGAGGGAGCTCTCTTTGATCCAAAATGAGGTGGGAAAAAGAAGGTAAAAAGAAATGCTGCAAGATCATGCATGCCTATGGAGTGCAAGACATATTGAGAGAGAAACATTAACAATATTTAATGATTGCATTTTCAAAGGTTTGCATGATCATGGAGCTTTTCTTGCCTTCTCCTCTCCTTAATTGGATTGAAGGGAGCTCCCTTTCTTGTTTCTCTTTCTCTCTTTTGCTAATATCTCACTCATATTTCATTCCCAAGTTTCATTTTGTGAGTTTTCTTTCCCTTTTCTTTAATGGGTTTGAAAATTTTCATATCATGTTTGGTTGAAATTGTGTTTGATTCATAACCCATGAACTAGATATTTGTCTATTTAAAAAAAATAGTTTCCTTTTAGAGAGAGAGGAAGTGTTTTGAATTTGACATTGGTAGGAAATTTTTTTTTTGGAAAAAAATTTGTCAATTTTGAGAGAGGGGGAAAAGAAATAGTTGGGTAAAAAACTGCACAAATAAATGGCGTTTTTATATTTGAAAATGTATAATTGACAAGTCGTCGTCATATTTCACATGTAAATTAGTCATCTCTATCTCGTTGCAGGTTATTACCTCTAAAAAAAACGTAAAACTTAAGTGATTCCACGATCGCCCTCTTAAACGATCAGAATCAGGTAAAGTTTGAAGATAAATTATATACTATATTAATTTCTCAATCCCTTTAGTAGATCAGGTGAGCGCCGACTTTTTTTTTATTATTATTGATCTAAGTTTTTTTTTTAAGAAGCGTGTGAGAACAAAAATATAATAGATTCAAATAATTATCAAAAGCTTTGAGAAAGAAAGATATCTGTAATAAAGTAGGAGATTATGGATTTACATTTTTACAAAACTAAGATTAAGACACTCATTTGATTTTTTTTTTTTTTTTTAAAAAATTGTGGCACGGCAGGTATGAGTTTTGTTACATTTTTACTAGAAGATTCAGATTTCTCTCTATTTCTTTCAAGAAAAAAGCACATTTAACAATTTGACCTTTGTAATTCATCATCTTAATTAACTCACACCTGAAAAGATTCGTCTAACAAGACAAGATTATATTTGGTCACCTCATCATCAAAACTACTACTCAATTTCATTTCAAAACTACCCTATTTTCCATATAATTTAAAAATTGGTACTTTACAAAAAAAAAAAAAAAAAAAAAACTATTGTTTTTCTTAAAAAGTTGTGGCATGTGAGTGTTTTTTTTTTTTAATACGTTTTTACTATAAGTTTGGCATGTAAATGAATTTTATAATCTAATTTATTATCAATTATTTCACCCTTTGGCCTTATCAAGACAAGAACACATATTTTGTCAGTTAATCAAAGCTACTCTATTTTACTAAATAATTTCAAAACTACGGTATATTATAGAAAGTATTATTCATCGATGCCTTTAGATCAGATTAATTGTTTTTCAGGACTAGTAGATGGGTTTTGCGGTGAGCGGCAGAAGAGGAGGTGGGCAGAGAGAGCTCTCTTTGATCCAAAATGAGGAGATAAAAAGAAGGTAAAAAGATGTGCTGCAAGATCATGCATGCCTATGCCTATGGAGTGCGAAAGTTAGTGACTGCATTTTCAAAGGTTTGCATGATCATGGAGCTTTTCTTGCCTTCTCCTTTCCTTTATTGGATTGAAGGGAGCTCTCTCTTCATTGCAAATATCTCACTCATCTTCCTCATCAAGTTTTACTTTCTTCTTTCTTTTAACTTTTCTCAAAATTATTCTTGACGTGTATGTATTTATTTATTTAGTTACGTTAATAATTTATTTTTAATTTTTATCGTGTAATCAAGTCAGATATACTTTTTAATAAAATTTGTTAGTAGATGAATGTGAAATAGTAAGATTTAGATTCGAAATAAGTATAGAAACTCTAGAAAAAGATAACTTAATTTTAAAAAACATTTGCTTTAAAATTGTGGCATGGGAGTTTTATTTTGTTTTTACTAAAGAGATTCACATATATCTTTCTATATTTTTCCCAAAAAAAAAGTTACATTAAACACATGTAATATAATTCATCCTTCTTAATTAATTCATGCTTTAGAAGATTGGCCTAAATAGGGGGAAAAACACCCCTTTCATCACACACACACAAACTAGATAGTATCAAAACTACATCATTATCCTCGTCAATTTTGAAAATTCTACACTTTACCAAAAAAATATCATAATTTTATGTTGGTTTCAGGGCCATCGTTTATCTTTTTCAAGAAATTTCACATTTTCTCTCAATTTTTCTTACTTTAATCAAACATATAAATGAATTTTATAATTCATTAAGCTCCATTATTTTACGCTTTTGTTCTCAAAAAACAAAAACACGTTTTACAAGTATTTCAAAACTAATTTTTTTTATCAAATAGTTTCAAATCTACTCTATTATATATGTTAATTATTTTTAAAAACGTTTATACTTCATTTAAAAAAAAAAAAAAGCTCGTTCTTTTGCTCATCTCTCTCTATATATTGTGATGCCTTTGAACCAAATTGCTCCTCAATACTGTTAGAAGATTCTTTGCTATGCAGGTTGGCGGCGATGATGGCGGTGTGACGGCTGAGGAGGCCGTGGCGGTGGGATTTGATCCCAAAATGAGGAGGGAAAAAGAAGTGTTGCAAGATCATGGATCCTTATGGAATGCAAGACATGGACCTCTTCTTGCCTTCTTCTCTCCTTTATTGGATTGAAGGGAGCTCCCCCCTTCATTGTTTCTCTCTACAAAATATATCTCAAATATTTACTCTCTTTGTGAGTTTTTTTTTTTTTTTTTTTTTTTGTGTGTGGGGTTTGCAAATTATCTATAAGGAAAGTGTGTGTGTGTGTGTGTTTTTTTTACTGTTAAATTTGAAAGAGAAGGTCTTATATTTATCCACAAATAAATAAATTGTGTTTTTGTTGAAAAGATGGATTAAAAATTTTGTTTTTTATTTTATGGTATCCAATCTTTAATATGATTTGTTAACTTTTGTCAAAGTTAGTCTAAATGTAAGTACTTTTTTTTATAAGTGTTTTATCTTTTGTTTTAATAAATGTTTGTTACATTAAGTTAATCCATTTAAGTCTATCAAAAATAATAATAATAATCCATTTATTTTAAATTTTTGTCGCGTGATGACATGTCACATACCTATTTTAAAAGTTTCTTTTGATAGAAAGATATGAGAGAATGAGAACGGATTCGAAGTAACCACGTGAGTTTTGGTAAAAGAAATCGTACTAAAGAGGATGATAATTCATTTCTTATTAAAAATAAAAAACATGAGCTTTTCATTAAAAATTGAACATGTGAGTTTTATCATTCTTTTATTAAAAAGTTTCACATTTCTCTATCTAAATAATTGGTTTCACACTTTTTGAAGATGGGCCATGATCAGACTTCAGAAATAAACACATTTTTTAACCTCATCTAACTAATTTTTACACAAGTCAATTAAAAAAAAAACACATTGTTTGGGATAAAAATAGGCTGTTTTTTTAAAGAAAAAAAAAATTAAAATCACCCGTCAATTATAAAGGTCATAGAAATTGCCATTAATGATAGTAATTGGCCCTTAAACTTAGTAAAATAAAAAAAATTGATCCTCAAAATTTTTAATTTAATAAATTAACCCAAATTTTTTTTTTCATAAATATTAAATCAAATTAAGGTAAGGGAGACTCGAACTTCAGAAAGGAAATAAATAGCTAACCAGTTGATAAATTACCCTAAGTTAAACCGGTAAAGAATAAATTATCCTAAGTTAAAATGAATTGAGATTGTGTCTGATCCACAAACACCCACGAACCAAACAGTTGTTTAGTTTGAATTTTTTTCATTTTATGTCTTTTCATCTCATCGTGTTTGTCCCCTGCTTCTAAAGAGAGAGAGAGAGAGAGGAGTTGTTTGAAATTTCCATGATAAGAGAGATTTTTGTTTAATGTTAAATTTGAGGGATGAAGAGAAGAAAATCAGTAAGATAACCCAAATTTGTGAGGTGGAGGTTCGAATAAGCTCATCCTAATCAATCATCATGTGGTTCGAAAAAAAAAATTCACATCTTATAATTGTTAGGTGGAGGTTCGAATCAACTCATCCACGTCAAAATCCCCTCTTCTTTATCTCGATTTCATAAAACTACTTTCATATTAAAAAATTAAATTGTGTCATAATTATTCTCGGTGTAAGTATTTTTTTTATATGTATTTCACCTAACAAATGTTTAATTCGTTAATTATCTTAAAATGTTATTGCGTCATATAGTCTCTTTAAAAAAACTTTTAAAATAGTCACAAATTAGTTTTATTATATATGTATTTACTAGTTTCACATATCTCTCACTAAATTTTATAATGAACTCACATCTCAATTGTTTCACTCTTATAGAAAACTAGCTCATTTAGACTAAAATGCATTTTGTCAATTCATCAAAACTAATCCATTTACTAGATTCACTTTAGTTTCCTAATCACTTTTAACAACCGGGTTACTTTCTGTTCAAAAAAAAAAAAAAACCGGGTTACTTTATTTAAAAAAATACCCCTAAAAACCCGCTATTATTTTGCTTTAAAATTGCGTCATGTGAGTTTTATTATGTTTTTTTTTTTGGAAGTTTCATATATTCCCCCCACTGATTTGTATAATCTATTTATCTCAATTATTGATAAATTAAGTACATATGAACAAAACTAAGTCGGTTTGTAAGCACCTATATTCGATAGAATTTATTGATGAAATTATTTATTGTTTAATTTTGTTGGGAAAAGATTTAGTGCCCATTTGGGATGGTTAGTATTTTTGAATAAAGAAAGTGTTTTTGATAACCATTAAAAAAACATCACTTCCAAAATCTATCTCAAATTGGCCCTTAGTCCTTAGCCCCATTTGGTTCGATATAATTTAAGATACCACCAGTAATCTAATACCTAGAAATCTGATGTCAGATTACCTTATATGTTTAACTTAATAATAATATGAGGATGTCTGGTAATATAAACTAATAAAACTTCACACAATAATTCATTTACAAAATTTGTTACAAATTTTATCCACAAATCTGCAAATAGAGATAAATTCAATCACGAAGCCAAAAAAAAAAAACTTGCAATTTCAACAACAATAAGGTTTATCTCAAAGGAATATGGGGTCTATCAAATGTATGGAAAAAAAATTAAAATATCATAAAATTAAAACTCGGTGGAAAAAATCTTTATCAAATGCTAGCAAAATGAACTGAAAAAAAAAATCTAACTTGTTGAGAATGATTTTGATCAAACCTATTATATAAAAAGAGAGAGGATTAATTAATGATACAAATAGGAAATTGGAGAACCACATAATTATGAAGAAGAAATGAAAACGTGATTGTAGGTTATTTTCCTTTTTTTTTTTTACAACTTTTTCTAATTGAATAGGGTTAAAATTGTAAAAAAGATGATTACCTTCCGGTGGGAATCATAGAAAACACATTAATTCAAAGGTAATCGAATACCTTCATATCTGGGAAAATATGCATGTCAGGAATCTTTGATTACTCATATATTTTTAAATAAACCTCAAACAATCAAATTAGATGCCTTTTATAAGGGAATCTAAGATTACTCCGAACTAAACGGGGGCTTAATTGGTACTGAAAGATTTGGTAATTATGTGTGGATATTTTACCTTTGTTGGTTACATCCATGATGAAATGATATGAATTCGGCACCAGTGGTTGATAAAGCCACCAAAGACTGTAGGGAAATGAGGCTGTCCTACTCACTATATTTCCAATCAAAATAAAAGCGAAAATCTCATGCTAAACTTTGTCTTTTAAATATTAGATTCAATTCCCTTTTGAGAGTGTTTAAAAGTAATTTTTAAATAAAAAAAATTATAATCGTTAAAAAACTCTTTTAAAAGCTATCCCAAACAGATAATTAATATAATTGAATGAAGAATGGGAAAATGACATTTAATCAATAATAAATAATTGAAGGAAAAAAAAGATTACATACAAATAATTAAGCAAACAAAACAAAAGGGACAAGTAAAGATAATCCAGCCACTAGTCCCAAAATGAAAATAATAGAGTTAGGGACAGGTCAGTAATTTTAATGGCAAATCACACTTATATATTTAGGTTCTCCTAGTTCAAAATAATTTTAAAAACCATGTGAGTTATAGAAGTTAAAAATCCCATACCTCTATCAAATTACATGTTTCAATTTGATTAAAAATAACAATTAAAAAAATTAACATATAAGTATAATTTATAAAATATGTTATTATTAATAAAAAATAAATAAATAATAACCAACACTAGTATAGTTTAAGTGGATATCTGTTCATTTCTCATAAAGTTGAAGGTTCAAATCTCCTCCTCCAATGAAAGTGAATTCATTAAAATTAACCGGTAGAAGGGTATAATTCGTAATTTCTACATACTAGAGTGGTGTCCTTATAATTATACCTAATTTTAATTAACCCAATTCAAATGTCAAGGCCATATATGGTTGGAAATGCCTAAGAGCAACCTATCCCCATACCCAAACAAATCACTAACAAACAACTAACTCATTTCCCCCAACAGAACAGCTCCTTAAAACCATTTCCTCTCTCTCTCTCTCTGCCTCTTGTCTCGAAACGAGAACGTCTCGTTTACGAAACTTTTAGGGTTTTGATTTTGAATAATTTTTTAATCTGACTTTGTTTTCGTATTATTTGGGTTCAGTTTGGTTTTGGAAATTTAGGGTTTTTTTCTTGCTTGAGGAATGAGAGAATTGAATTCGGATGTTTTCGATCCGACTGCCGGGATGGATTCAGATTATTCGCGGGCTTCTTGTGCTTCTTCTTCCGATGCCGATTTTGGGTTTGCTTTTAATGATAGTAATTTCTCCGATCGTTTGCTTCGTATTGAAATTATGGGGGAATCAGCTGAATCTCGCCCTGATTCGGTTGGATGTTCTAGTATTCTTGATTGGGCTCGAAGGAAGAGACGGAGAGAGGATAATAAGAAGGAAACTGGTAAAAGAGCTTGATTGATTTCCATTTCCCTTGTTTTCTTTTTTTGTTTGTTTGCCGAGGAAAAGGTTTGATTTTGACGAGATGTTGAGGAAAGGCAGAAACTTTGGAACATGTGTTTGATTTTTTATTTGGGGAAAGGGATTTAGTCTTTGTTTGGTGCAGGAACATATTGATGAATTAAGCAGTTGAAAGTGTAATTTATTTCATGTTTTAATAAGTTGATACAAGCCTTAGTTTTGTTATATGGGGATTGTGCAAATAAAAACTATGAGAATTACGCTCTGATTGACTTTTTAGTTGTTTTGATAGAATTAGAGCTGTGCCCAAGCAAGTTTCTTTATTTGTATATTTTTGTTCTGCATTGATCAAACTGAGTATTAGTTCTCTTATATTTTCTTTAATTGAGTGGGGATATTACTCAGGCACTCATGGTTTGATGTATATGGTCCTTTATGCACATTCTCTCTGTGTTTGGTTATTTTTCTTGTTGAGATTGTGTTAATTTAGATGTCAACTTTTCAGTTGTTGATCTAAATGGAGGCCCGGAGGAGCAGATTTTAAATGGAAGCCAACCTGATATGGATGAAGTCATTCCTTGTGAAAATATATTAGAGGATGCTGCTCAAATGGTTGAAGAGTTAAATTCAGGTATGGAAAATTCAGGTGAGGAACCAACCTGTGAATGTTATTCTGATTAATGGGTTTTCAATCATTGCATATTTGCAACTAAGAAGTTGAGATTCTATCATTACAAGAATAAAAGATTTTAAAGTTTTTATGAACGGCAGGGGATGAAGCAGCGAATGGCAATGATACAACTTGGGGGATGGACTGTTCTACTGTTATTAAGCTTAAAACATTGCACATCAGTTCTCCTATTTTGGCGGCTAAAAGTCCTTTTTTCTACAAGGTAAAGCACAAAAAAAAATTAGATTTGTTTTTTACTCTTATTTTTTGTAGGCTTTTTCTGCTTTAAGTCATTTTCTTTTATCTAAGAAATAATTCCTTTTTTCCTTAATTTGTCTAGCTTTTTTCTAATGGAATGAGAGAGTCAGAGCAGCGGAATGTGACCTTACGGATCAATGCCTCTGGTACAAAAAAAGAAATAATAAAGATTTGCATAAAGTCTCGTTTTTCTATGTACATCACATTCCTTGTTACACAATCTGCCTATAACCCTAACTATAATTTTTTGTCTACGATACAGAGGAAGCTGCCTTGATGGAGTTGCTGAATTTTATGTATAGTAATACTCTAACTGTTTCCTCGGCTTCAGCTTTGCTTGATGTGCTTATGGCTGCCGACAAGTTTGAGGTTGCTTCATGCATGAGGTATTGCAGTAGGCTGTTACGAAATTTGCCCATGACACCTGAGTCTGCATTGCTTTATCTAGAGCTTCCTTCCAGTGTCTTGATGGCTGAAGCAGTCCAACCATTGACTGATGCAGCAAAGCAGTACCTTGCTGTTCGTTACAAGGACATAACCAAGTAAATTTCTTATAGTCATGTTAATCCGTAGATTCTTTTTTTTCACTCCCTCTATTTCTCTAAATTTATGTTTTTTTGCCACTTATATACAACTTTTTGTTGGGAAGGATTGGGTGGAGACTTGGAGGGTCAGTTTGAAGAGTTGTAAACGACTTTTTATAAGAAAAAGATTTTAAAAATAATTGTGACCAAGAAAAGATGTTAAACTGGATCAAAAATATTTTAAGTAATTTATGGTTCTTCAATCTCCGGTTTTTGTTTTGTCCAAGTTTAAAATATAGCATGCCAATTCTTATCTACTTTATCCTCGTGTTTGGAAGATTTAAAATGTCCATTTTATGGTTGGTGGTGGACTGGTAGTTTTCTTCAACAAATTTATATTTTTCCATATTTTTGTGATTTTTTTTACCTCTTTAAGATTTCTTGTCCCACCTTACATTTAATTTAATTGTCTCAAGAAAAAATTGCTCTGTGAATTATGCACTTCCTTACACTTCTGCAGTGAGAGGAGCGAGATTTGAGAAGGTGCCTGTTAGATATTTGTCAATTGCATCTTGACAAAATATCATGAACTGAAACATTATGAAAAGAGAACTTTTAGTCTGTTTGTTTTTTAACGTAGATTTTGAATGTAATTTTTTCTGTTAGTGTTGCAATTGTTTTTCACCTTTCTTTGTCTGTCATTTTCGGTTTATTCCTGGAAGGAACAAGTTTTTAACCAGGCTTTTTGTATTTGATCAGGTTTCAAGAGGAGGTAATGGCTTTACCTCTTGCTGGAGTAGAGGCAATATTGTGTAGTGATGATCTTCAGGTTGCATCAGAGGATGCAGTATATGACTTCATCTTGAAGTGGGTCAGAAATCAGTACCCAAAGCTGGAGGAGAGACGAGAACTGTTGGGGACTCGACTTGCACGTTTTATTCGGTTCCCTTTTATGACTTGTCGGAAGCTTAAGAAAGTTTTAACCTGTAGTGATTTTGACCATGATGTTGCATGCAAACTTGTGCTTGAGGCTCTTTTCTTCAAGGCAGAGGCTCCTCATCGGCAGAGAATCCTAGCTGCGGATGAATCAGCGTCAAACCGTCGATTTATTGAGAGGGCCTACAAATATCGACCAGTCAAGGTCGTAGAGTTTGAGCTTCCTCGGCAGCAGTGTGTGGTATACCTGGACCTTAAGCGGGAAGAGTGTGCAAACTTATTTCCATCCGGGCGAGTGTATTCTCAGGCATTCCACCTAGGTGGACAAGGATTTTTTCTTTCGGCGCATTGCAACATGGACCAACAAAGCTCATTCCATTGTTTTGGGCTTTTCTTAGGAATGCAGGAAAAAGGATCGGTATCATTTGCAGTTGATTATGAATTTGCTGCTAGATCAAAGCCAACAGAGGAGTTTGTTAGCAAATATAAGGGCAACTACACGTTCACGGGAGGCAAGGCCGTTGGTTACAGAAATTTATTTGCAATACCATGGACTTCTTTCATGGCCGAAGATAGCCTCTATTTTATAAATGGAGTCCTACATCTTAGAGCTGAACTCACCATCAGGCATTGACAAATCTGTATCTTAAGATCGAAAAAAAGGATGAAAAGAAAATAAATCTTTCCCGGTAGGTAGTGTAAGTCTAACCCACCTAATTTTTACTATCTTGAATACTTTTTTTTATCTTGTTTCTGCTTTTGACATCCTCCTGTTGACTTGAAAAAGACAATGTAAAAATAAAGGCCTTTGTTATTTAGTAATATCGTTTGGATCTTGAAGATGTTACTGAAATCTCTCTCCCAGTTATTGCTTTACATTTCCCTTTTTTCTGCTCCATACTTTTTTATTTTTTGGAATTCTGTCGTTTCCTTTGGAGGATCACTTGTTTCGTTTTTAAGAACGACAATGTTTTTATAATTTTGATCTCTAATACTTATCCATGTTTCTAATTCAAATTTTTTTTTAAAGATTTTGAGCAATAATCAGGTACATGTTATTACATGTCTAGATTCCCATGTGTTAAACAAAATATTGAAATAAAATAATTTTATAAACAAAAGTTTAATTTGGACAAATAGATTTATAGAATTATCCGAAATAAAGTTGAATTTGAAAGGAGACAACTAAAGAGATTCCTGATCCGGAATTGTCGAAATGCAAAAGTAAAAATACATTTCCTATCCACCGTTGCATAGTAGTTGATGCGCTCGAAATTATTCCTCCGTGATACAAACGCAAACAGGAAGAGAGAGCGTTGGCTTGGAATGTTTACATCCATTTTCATTTTCATCCCTTGCATTTCAAAATTAAATGTATTAATTTGCTAATAAAATTGTTGGTATAGTTTTTTGCAGATAATTTTTATTTATTTATTTAAAATAAGGATAATTGCAAAGCTAACAAATTATTTTCTATAATATTTATGAAAATATAATGGTCTAAAAACATTTATAAATATAAAAAAAAATTAAGCAAGTCAAGATTAGCATAGAATTACATATTTTTATAACGAGTGAATCACCGATTCACAGTAAAAATTACTATATTTGTAAATAGTTTTTATATAAGAACTAGTGGTTTGATTACGTTATGTATCAAGTTACATGCATTTGACAAAATTTCAATAACTAAAGACCAGCATTTGTTTTACATTTATCATTGGTAGCTCAACTGGTAAGTGGTAACAACTAGCTGATCTAAAATATTCATCACAAGTTGCTTTGTAATCGTTGGAGATTTTAAGAGGGGGAAAATGTACCACAAAAACTTTTGAATTCAAAAAAGAATATCACTCACATAGCCGCTTGAAGTCGACCCAGAAAAGGAAGCATCTTGCTTCTACAAAAACTTGAAAGAGTCATGAAGTTAGAGAGCTAAAAAATTTCAGGAGATTTTATTGCATCAGACATCTAATGCCTGTTTAGATCTCTTGGGCAACCAAAAGCAGACTCTAGCTAGCAACTGCTACACGATCTTCTCTCCAGCGAGCGTAACATCTTTTTATCTGCCTACTGCAATTGAAACTATGGAAACCAAAAAGGAAAGAAGAGAAAATAAGCAATGTAATCACAACACAAGAAATCGTTATTAGGACAACTAATGCATCGGTATAAATGTTTTGTGATGTCAATGATTCAAACAAATAACTACAATACTTTTTTTAGATATATACGTGTGTCCGGGGAAGCTTGTGAACACCAGAACTAACCACTGGCCAATGACACAACCCAACAGCAATTGATGTCAGGATACTCGTATGACAATATCCTAGGTAGACAACTACAATACTTCATTTTTCCGATATTTATGAGGAATACGGAAAAAAGGCGGCTTATTCTCTAAGTATTCAATCTGTGGTTACCCTGGGAATATCCTCATCATATGATAAGAGTCAAAGGAATGATAAAAAAGCTAATTGCATTGCTGTTATAAGTGTAAGCCCATTTGACCATTTTGAACTTCAAAAATCTACATCAAAACCATGCTAAGTATTGGTTCTCTGATATCAACCAGCACATACAAACATCAACTTGATGAACTAATAATTATTATGATGAAGAAATTAAGTTTTGTTAGGACAGCCTGACCCTGCGTTTGCTAACAAGATATTGGCTCCTTTTAAGTTAAGGGTGAGAGGTAAAGGAAAAGACCTAATTGAGGTGACACTTTTACATTACTTTAATTTTAAAAACATTATATGAGTTCCCAAAAACATGGACTACGGTGAAATTCATAAAAAAAAAATGCATCTTTTATTTTATTTCTTAAGAGTGGATTTTTTTTCCGCTTCAATGATTTACAACAGGATCTTATATACCTGTTCCATTTTTTAGATGGAAAAAAAACCGTTTCGATAAAATAAAATTGATTTCAGTTAGGCCTTGGAAAATTCACTAATATAGAAATCACACAAGATTTCACAAAAGGTGAGTGTGAGTGACGTAAATCATCAATTCCTACTGAATTGAAAAGGTGGAACTGGAAGCTTCTCCTCCCTTCTACCCTAAATTCTGGAAGTTGTTTCGTTATCAAAATAACGCTGGCCAAATCAACACGACAAGAAAACCCGAGGCTTAAAAAATCTATCATAACAAGCAAAATTTTAAAAAACAGAGGCAAAAGGCAGATCCCTATAGTGCATAATGCATTAAAATGGGGGCAGATTCAAAACTCACTATTCTTTCCCTAGATAGCTCACCAATGAGGTCAGAAAAATTTAACACCAGCAATCAAATTATGATTGAATTTGAACATAGATTCATATATTTCTTAATAAATATTACTTAAACAACAGCACATCTATCAGATAACTTGAAAAAACAAAAAGCAAAAGAACCCTAACCTCTAATCATCTAAGCTTTTCTTTCCCACTGCTTCTCTTTGCTGCTTCCTTGACCTTTTCAATATAGCCTTCAATAGGAGGAGTCAAAGTTGCCATAAACCGATTCGGCGGAAACGGAGTCAAATCCGGCACCAAAGCAGCAACTTTCAAATGCTCAGGCAATGCTTCAATTGCTTCTTTCTTCATCTGTAACAATGAAGATTCAGCTGCTTGTCTTGCGCGATGCTTCCTCATCAAAACACGACTATATTCTTTCGCAAGCCGCTTTCCATCTTCTACCGTCAATTCATATTTAGGAATCTTATCAGCATCAACTAAACCTAATGAAATCAGATCCAAACCTGGAGTTCCTAACATCAATGGAGAATCAGGAATTCCTAATTTCGATTTATCGATCTTCATCATCTCAATCTCACGTTGTCGTTCTTTGCTCATAAGCCCTAACTTCTCTCGCTCCGCTTCGCGTTCTCTATCTCTAGGTTTTAAGAATCGAACAGGCGTTGGAGCTTGAAGGCATTGATCGTAGAGCTTTTCTTGATCCTGAGAAATTTTTCTTCCTCCTCCTCCACCTCCTCCTTTGGGAGCGGCGGCGGCGCCTTTCTTGATGGTGATTTTGGAACGCTTTAGCTGTTGCCCTGCTTTGATCTTCGATTTGCCTTTGGCAGTGCCGCTAACCCAGCATTTTTGAAGAAATTGAGATTCTATTGATTGTGAGAATGGAAGAGATTTCGATTTTGTGAAACGAATCATCATCTCTTACAATTGCTAGGGTTTTTCTGCATCAAATTGTATAGTTCATTCCAGGGTTTATCTGCAAGTACAGTAAGAAATGCATTTGGAAGCTAGAAAAGGTATACTTTCGTAATTTTGCAAGAATGACACATGTAAGGTAGAAACTTTGAAAAGTAACCCATCTCGAAACTAGACGATTGTAACTCCATTAATTTGTCATTTGCGGATCTGAATATAGTTTAATTAGTCAAATAGGTCAACCATAACATAATCCATTAATAGTAATATGCAGTCTCGCATCTAAGAGAGTTGTTCAATCTCCCACATGATGGGAATTTGAAGGGGTTGTTGAAACCCTAAACTCCCACTAACACAAGAACGATGAATATTATAATGCAACAAAGAATATAAATAAAAGAGCGAGAGAGAAAAACGACACCAGAGATTTTATACAGGTTCCCAATTGGTACGTCCTGTCTTCTGCAGACTCTGTAGGTTCCACTATGAAGTTGAAGATTACATCAATGAGAAAACAATAAAGAGTGTATAATTGCTCACAATTATACATAACCCCAAGAATCACTCTGACGGTTGCCCCCTCTCTATTTTTCTCTCAATAAGAACAAACCCTAATATTCTCCCGGTGGGAGGCAAAGCCACCACCCACAAAACCAACGTCTTAGCCTTCGCCTTATTTATATAGATTAAATCAAAGACCACCGCCTCATGTACAATCCTTGGAGAACAAGTAATTCTACAATTTCCTTTCTTAAAAAATCTCACGGCAAGGCTAAATTCACCAAGTTGATATTTTTGCCAAATTAGTCAAATGGATTTTGACACACCAATTTGGCCCACAATTTCAATTGGGTCATTTGGTTAAATTAGATTTATCTTCAAAACCTAACAATCTCCCACTTGAAGATAAATCAAACATCTTCAACTCCCACTGCAAAAGTAGTTCATCAAATGCTTGGAACACCAAGATTTCAACCTTCAAACTCAAACCAATTTGCAAAACAAAACATGTTAGAATCCACTAACATAACCCCTGCAAGGTTTCCCGATGTGAGCTATCTTCCAGGCATGAAAAGATACTCCACCAACTCCCACTCCATCTATGTGGCGGGATCTACCATCTGACTCATCATCCACCTGCAACGAATTTTGAGAAAGGAATTTTCCACCAATGACTTGACATGTGTGCATTCAAGTCGGTTGTCAAAACAGAGACTTCATCTCCAACGTCTACACCCACATCGACTCTGAACCCAGTCAAAAGTGCACTATTACCCTCGAGCAACTTCACCAGTTCGCTATCTTGCCTGTCAGTTGAGGCTATTTTCTGAGCGCTTCCAGATTCTCCCAACTGTTTCCTCCTCATGAACTGATGGATTAGGAGCTAACTGTCCTTTCCTGCGTTGTTGGCTCACCCCTCCAATCCGAGGGAACATCAACAACTCTCCAATTTTGCACTTTGTGTAGAACTCATATAATTGACAACAATAATTAACAAGGTCAACGACCTCACCAGTTTGTTCCAATCTTCATGCTTCATATCCTCTGGCATCTCTCCCAATGATAAATGCAATTTTTACTGTGCATCATCCCAGAATGAAAAATATGAATCACCAAATTTTTCGATCCCAATACTCTTTTTGCTATCCATCGATCTCTAATACAAGTCCCCGAAACCTGAAGCTCTGATACCAATTGTTGGGAAATTGAAGGGTTTGTATAAACCCTTAACTCCCTAATTCCAAGAACGATAAATAGCAATACAAGAATAATAATAAAAGCGAGAGAGAAAAACGACACCAGAGATTTTATACAGGTTCCCAATTGGTACGTCCTGTCTTCTGCAGACTCTGTAAGTTCCACTATGAAGTTGAAGATTACATCAATGAGAAAACAATAAAGAGTGTATAATTGCTCACAATTATACATAACCCCAAGAATCACTCTGACGGTTGCCCCTTCTCTATTTTTCTCTCAATAACAACAAACCCTAATATTCTCCCGGTGGGAGGCAAAGCCACCACCCACAAAACCAACGTCTTAGCCTTCGCCTTATTTATATAGATTAAATCAAAGACCACCGCCTCATGTACAATCCTTGGAGAACAAGTAATTCTACAATTTCCTTTCTTAAAAAATCTCACGGCAAGGCTAAATTCACCAAGTTGATATTTTTGCCAAATTAGTCAAATGGATTTTGACACACCAATTTGGCCCACAATTTCAATTGGGTCATTTGGTTAAATTAGATTTATCTTCAAAACCTAACACCACACTAATACTGTATAAGAATAAATAAATTAGTCCGATATTAATGATCACTCTTTAATTTTTAATTTTAAGTTTGATTCTTTTATCTCTTAGATTATAATGTAATATTCCAATTTAAAAACTATATTAATCATTTTATCTAGGGATAGAACTTGACTAGACAACAATTAACCTAAATAAAATAATATATTTTATAACAAGATTATTTTACCCATTAAAAAAAATCGATTGGATTATAATTATCGAAGACTTTCAGTGATTCTTGTTTTTTTTTTAAATACTTAAAAAACCATTTCGTGGGACGTAATATTTTTATTTAATGTTATACAAAAATTTAGTGGCAAAAGATAAAATAATTTTTTTGTTAAATTAAAAAAAAAAAACATAATATTTCAAACTATAAACATCAACACAAGGATTAAAATATGATTTAAGTTTATATATATTTTCAAATTGTTTTGATTTAATCACTATTCTTTTATCTGGTCTTTGGACTATCATATGATATAGCTCCACAACATTAGTGCAATGCTTTTATAGATTACAAATTAAAATTCCCAATATAAACTATAATTTATTGACCAACATTAGCTATTAAGCCTTGAACAATGAATTTTAGCTTCTTTTTTTCTGAACCAAGAAGGAATTTGAGAAAGGAGTTTCCAAACTAATGAACTTGACAAATCTTATTACACAGGTGAAATGGAAAGATACATGAGTTACAAGGATCAACACAAGGACCTATTCAACATTACAGGATTTAGAATGCCTCTTAGAAAGGTAATAGATTACAAAATGATAATAGGAGGAGCTAAGCGCGTAAAACACGCTGACCGATAACAAGAATCTTATTCGGTTCCAGCAATCTTCTTCTTCAATGCTTCAATGTCATCAGCTAGTTCCTTTCTGCTTGACTGAGAAAGTAGGAATAACATGGAAACATTCTTTTAATTTAAGATACAAAATGAACAAGATGACTCAACAGCTTTTCAACATTTTTTATGGTTTTTAGGAATTTCAAGTTTCCAAACCTTCACTATTCGACATTATTATCCTTCAACGTTTTGGATCAGATATTCTAATCTGATGTGGGGAGAGGCCGAGTCCACGGCCTCAACAAGCAAATCCATGCTTGAATAGGAAGTCCATCCCAAGAACAAAGGGTTAAAACCCAAAGAGGAGAAAACTCTCTCTATTTGATTGATATGATAAATTGGATACCAGATAAGATAAGATATGATAGATGTGTCCTCAAATGAAACCTAAAGTGGCTATTTATATAGCCTTACAATAAAAACCCTAAAATTAACTAAACTAAATAGAAACTAATACTATTTAATTATACTAATTAAATACATTAGAGTAAACCTAATATCCTACTAACAACTCATAAATAAAAATATACTAATTATACTATCTTGATCCACATCACAGACCATCTTGTTAGAAACATGGAATTTAAACTTGAAAGCTTCAATGCTCAAACAAAATATATAAACTAAACTCGAGTTTTCAGAATAAAAAGAGAGTTCAATCCTCGTACTTCTCCAAGTGCACTTTACAGGACATTTAAACAAAAAACAATGGAGAAGTTAAGGTATGTACTTCTAGAGAAATTAGGGAGAAGCCAGAGAAAATATTAAACAATGAAATTATACAAAGGATATATGCAAAGTTCGTTTTAAACAAATAATAGTTGTTGAATTACCTTGAAGAGTAGATATCGGTACACAAACCACCCGGTATATCCAAGTCCTACCAATTCCAGTATCTTTGGAAGCTGATCAGAAAAAACATTAGCAATGAGTATGAAATGGCTCTAGAAAGGAAATAATAAAAATTGAAAGTACAGATTTGAAAGCAAGGGGGGTTTGATAGATGACAAGAGATGGTAAGCAGGGAATAATGATGCCAAGCAGTGAATGGTTGGGTTGAATTAGTCAATATTCATTCTTGTGTCAAAACAATCAAGATAGAGGAGCAAGAGTCATATACCAACGGAACCGAGTTGATGGCACCAACAAGAATTGAAGATAGCCAGACAGCAACTAATGCCCCGCCTCCATAGACAATTACTGTGGATTTGTTTTCAAGTGCATCCCACTAATAAATAACAGAAAGAAATCATTCCTTAGAATCTACTTCATCCCAGAGTCAGTATAATTAGAACTGCTCTGCTTACTATCGACCTCACCTTTTCTTTCAAGTCGGAAATAAGCTCAGACGCATCACCAGTCGATGTCTCTTCTGAAGATGAGGCTCTGGTTTGAAGCAGAGATGATTTACGGGACTCTGTCAAATGATAAGAAAAATCCACCAAAGTTGAGGGTAAAGAGTTAAATTTAACTTGTACGATAAGTGAAAAAAATTACTAAGACAGACATCAAAACAGGGATGAACTAGAAAGAGACAATTTTACCACATTTCTTAATCTACAGGTAAAAAAAATTGCCTCTAAAATTTCAGAAATATTCTCAACACTCGAGCATATAATATAATTTCTCTAAAATTGAGTATCCTAAGTTGTACAAATCTCGTATCTTTAATGGCTAAAAGTATATGTAACTATGCATTTGTACATTTACATTTCTTATTACTCATTTCATCATTCACCGGTTAGTGAGAGTGTAATCAATGCTACTGTTATATCAAAAACGAAACTTTCTCCAAAATGCTAAAATAAAGAGCCTCAACCGGATCCAAAAGTTGAATTACACCTCCATAATTAAATTTCTTTTCTTTAGAAACAAACGGAGTCTTGGGCAACATTAAAAGTATTTATAAAATATAGCAGATTTTGAAACGTGTTAATACTGTAATCAATGACTAATGACTGTGAAGTCACTAAATGATAGATTTGGAAATCTGCTTATTCGCAGATACTTGTTAAAAATGTCAAAAAAATTCCTTTAAAGAACATAACAAAGGCCCAAATTGAAGCACAACCAAACATGAAAACCAATCAGATAATCAAAACAGACAGGGTATTTGACTCACGAGTTAATGTTATACACCCCCAAACCTCGTTTGTCTCCTGCTTTCACAACCCAAGATATGGGTTATCTAAATCATCGTTCTTAACAAATTCATTTCTTTTTTACATTTCAAATACATTTTACACTAACCCACATTAAAACAGTTACAATTCTACACAATTCAAACACATACTTAACAAACGGGCAAGTCAAACACCCCGAAAGGTGTTCGACAAAATGCCCCAAAGAAACCAGCATGAAAAAGCTCACCTAGAGAGAATTTGAGGGAAATGGGGAAAGAGGGAGAGGTGAGACGAGGAGGAAGAAAAGGCATAGCAGAGCAACGAATGGGTTGAGATTGAGAAGCAGCCATGAGAGGTCTCAAAACGGCGGTGGCCGCTGTAGGGGAGGCCATGGCTGCCATTTTTTTAGTTTTCTTCAAAGAAAAAGATAATCAAAACTAAGTGGCGGCGCCGGAAAGAGAAGTGGGTATGAATTTTCAGGCACTTGTTTTTGCAAAGATTTTTTCTTTTCTTTTTCAGCCATTTTTCTATGTTCAGAAATCGCTTGTTTATCCGTGATGATAGTTTTCCAAGGAGGGGCTTAATTGGTGACACGTGGAGAAATTCTTTGTTTTGATTGGTTGAGTTCCCTATCTGAAAATCTACGTTTTGAGGATCCAATTCGCCAATCATAGTTGCTTGAATTTAAGTTTTTGTTGGCTTTGATGGTTCACTCCATACTTCAAAAGAAAATATTAGCAAATAAATAGAGTTCTTTTTTTACTTTAATACTTGTAATAATACTATTGAACCAAATATATTACTGAAACACGTGTATTTATTTACTATAACATAAAATGAATCAATAGAGTTATTACACGTATGAAGAGGAACTTATGTGAGGAGCTATGACTATGAGACAATCGTCTTTAAATACTTGTTTTTTAAATTCTATCTCTTAACTTTTAGAGGGTAGTTTGATTTAGATAAGTGCATTTAGGCTACATAAATTTAAGTTTAATTCGATTCCATATTTACAACTTGTAGTGGTTTCAAAAATCATCTAGCATACGGGTTTGTAAAAAAAAAAATACTAGATTTAAAACTTTTTAAAATTAAGACTAAGATATAATTTTTAAGGTTGATGAACAAAATTAAAAATAGAAACGAAATTAAGTGATAAAACTAGATTTTTAGTATGAAATTTAATTAATTTATTTAAAATTTTCATTTAAGATTCAAATTTGGTCAACTATATCTACAATATTTATTTAAATTATGTCTTTTGAATGGAAAATGTAACTTCCCAACAAGTCATGATAATTAACGCTCTTAAATATTATGATTATAGAGTTGAAGGTTGAGTGTGTATTACTTGTAATTTATGTTAAGTTGGGCCAATGAGTAGATTATGGATGGAGGGAAATAGTAATTACAAAAGTCAAGAGAATCAAAACAAATTGCAAATGTTAACTAGGATCATCTTTCATTGGTGAAGATTACAAGTTAGATTATAAATGTGAGGATTTAAATGAAGGTTGATGGAGGCTCTAGTTAGAAATTTTAAGAAAAATATACCATTATTATATATTTAATGAGGAAATAACTAAGTTTACCAACTTGGTGTGAAAATTGGGATATAACTCAATAGGTATATTGACGGAGATAAAAGTAGGGATGTAAATGGGGTGGGGCAAGGTGTAAACGGGTGGAGATAAAAATTAAAATAACTCATTAGATGTTTCTGCCTTCGAATTCTCCACCCTTTCACTATTAATATGTATGTGTATATATAGGAGGATTGGAAAAAAAAGTTTTTAAAATTTGGGTATGATTTCAAAATAGTAAATAAATAAATTACTAATGACATCTTTTAATTTGTCAAGTGTTTTTAAGGGAAATAATTTTTAAGTATTTTTTTTAAATAATATTAAAAATGTGTTTGGGACGAGAGATCATCATAAGAAAAATGGAAAATTATTTTAAATCGACTAAAAAAATTAACAGATTTAAAAATCATGTCAAAGACTCTTTTAACAAATGCCTCCTTAAAAAAACAAAAACGAAAACTCTTTGGCAATACAATCAAACATTATGATTTATTTTTAATATATTTATATTAGAAAAATCTACTTTTTATAATTCCAAAAATCTTATCAAACAAGTTCCCTGCTTTCGTAATTTTACGTCAATATAGTCAAACATGTTTTATTGGTTATAACTTAGATCATTTCTAACGTAAACATGTTTTATTGGTTATAACTTAGATCATTTCTATAATTTCCTCATCATATACCCTTCTGAAAAGCCAGACACCCAAGTCGACCTAAAGTATGGTTTTGCTTTTTATGGGTTATTATAGAAGGGTAAAGTATTCATTTGGTCCTAAGTTTTGGAGCTCAAGTCTATTTGGTCCCTACGTTTTCAATTTGTGTCTAAGTGGTTCATGAGTTTTGGTTATTGTGTTTATTTGGTCCTTGCGTTTCAATTTGTATCTATTTAGTCCCTGAGTTTTAAATATCGTGTCTATTTGGTCCCTGAGTTTTCAAGTCTTGTCTAAATGGTCCCTAGATTATTAGAAATAAGTTTAATTATTCCTTAATTTGTTAACCCATTAACATAATATCGACTTAATGGTGACATAAAATGTTTAATTGATCAAAATACTGACATGAGATTAATAATTATGTCAAATTTTAGGCCTAGATTTATGAAAGATTTAATCCTATCTTCGTATTTTGACCAATTAAATATGTTATGTCAGTGTTAAGTCAATAATCTGATAAGAAGTAAACGAATACGTTAAATTAAGAACCAATTAAACTTATTTCTAATAGTTTTTAAAAATTTAGGGACCAAATAGACATAGTATCCAAAACCCATGGACCACTTAGACACAAATTGAAAACGCATGGACCAAATAGACACAACATCCAAAATTCAGGGATCATTTAGACACAAATTGAAAACACATGGACCAAATAGACACGACCTCCAAAACTCAAAGACTAAAATGGTACTTTACCCCATATATATATATATATATATATTTATATATTGTGGGTATTCGAGGCAACATATTTATATTACTTACATTACATTATTATAATCAATTATTCTATCATTTTTAATTGGTTTTTTTCTATAATTGGTGGGTTTTAAAATTTCCTGCCTCTAACAGCTATATAAACCTAACTTTTCTTCCAGTTTTCACTCCTAATTTTCTATTTTTCTTTAATATTCTTGAAAACCTCTATATATATCTCTTCGTTCTACTATATTTTATTAGTTTGTGATGTTTAATTTTTTATTTTCCTTTTGAATTAATAATTTATTTTTGTGTCGTTATACCAATTATATTCATCATAATATAATTGGTTTTTTTTTTTTAACTAAACATTAACTAATCTTAAAAAAAGTCCATTGAAACTGAACCATGTCCGGCTCATTGGGCCAAACCGACATAAACATGGACTGTATTGAAATGTATATTTTTTTTTCTTCTTCTGAAATTATTATTATATATCTAAATCATTTTGGTCATCCAAAGAGGATGTTGCGTTTTCTCAGAATATTTAATTTATAAATAATTAATAGAGTACGTAATTGATATAATTTGAAATAAATTATAAAAATAAGCAATTTCATATTTAAACCATGTAACCATTTTGAAAAATAAAATATTACAAAATCGCCTATAATTTAATTTATTTGGGATAATAGATAACTTATTTAAAGTGGTAGATGATAATGATTTCATATGATAATCATTGATTTACATTATAATTGTAATATTCACTGATTGATGTATTAAATTATTTTCTATATATTATATTACACAAATCATAAAAAATTAAATCATTAAAATATCTATAGTCGAATCACATTGTCTAATCGAAATCACAAAAACCAAACATAGAAATGGGAAAAAGTTCAAACCTAACACTAAATTACTTTAATCCATTACTGAAAATGTTCCATACATGTTTGAAAATCAATGTCAACAAATATAATTTTATCCAACTATAAAAACAGTCAAATTTTATTCATTAATTACACGATTTATTAAAGTTTAAAATTTAATTTGATAAAGGAAAAAATGCAAAACACACCCCTGTGGTTTTCGTCAAATGCAAAACACACCCATGTGGTTTGAAAATAAATATTTATACCCCTATACTTTCAAAACTGTGCAAATTGACCTCTTTCCATTACATCTTTGATTTTCTTTTAGTCATAACTTTTTCGTTTCAACTCTGATTTGAATGATTCAAGATGTTTTGAAATTCTCGTTTTGAACTCTACGTTGTAGTCACAAAAAATTCTAAATTATCAGTATATAAAACTGTTTACGACTTCAACCCGATCTAATATATTGACGATGATAACTCTTTTTATATACTAATGATTTATAAGTTTTTAAGTGACTATGATGTAGAGCTCGAAACGAGGATTCCAAAACATCTTGAATCATTCAAATCGGAGTTGAAACGAAAAAATTATGACTACAAGAAAATCAAAGATGTAACGGGAAGGGATCAATTTGCACATTTTTTAAAGTACAGGGGTATAAATATTCATTTTCAAACCACATGGGTGTGTTTTACATTTGACCAAAACTACATGGGTGTGTTTTGCATTTTGCCCTTTGATAAACTAAAAAGGTTAAATTTAAAACGGGTCATTTAACGTTTTAAGTGAAAGCACGATATAGAAACAAAAACATCTAAAAATTGTTCTCACGCGTACTGTAGCATGTAGGTTTTAAATGTCTTCGACATTGCCGATATGTCTCTAAAATAGAGGTTTAACTTTTTAAACGAGAATAAACAATATTTTCGACATTATCGATATTTTCATCGGACTACTACTCAACTATCGTTGATCACCCTCCCTCTTTTATTCTTTTTTCACTTTTTATTTTAATAATTCTCTCTATTTAATATTTTTTTATCTGTCTATTTAATTTGTTATTAACTTTAATTCATTTCATTTTAAATTTTTTTTTTAAACTTTTCACCTATTCTCATTATCTCTTTAATATATTGTATATTTTCTCCATGTTAAATATCATTTATAAATACATACTTTACTTATATGATTAATTATGATGTATTTAAAGAGTAGTTTAACTTTGGGTAAAATACGTTTTTGGTCCCTATAGTTTCACTTTGGTTTCATTTCCGTCCCTGTAGTTTCAAAATTGACTTTTTTCGTCCCTGTACTTTCCAAAACCCACTTTTTTCGTCCTTCCGTCAAGTTTTCTGTCAGTTGACCGTTAGTAATATGTTGATGTGGCATTTTTAATGACGTGGCAAGCTGATGTAGTAAGGTTTTAATTAGCTGGCAAATTTTATACATTTAATATTAATATTTATTTATTATGTGGCATTTTACTTCCTCTCTCTCTCCCCTACTCTCTCTCTCTCTCTCCCCTACTCTTCTTCTCCGACAAATCAAGGCTTTGAAGTTGCCGTGTCATCGCAGGAGAATCTCCACAAATTGAACCCGACGAAGATCTCGACGATTCTCACGACTCGTTCTTCAAACGAAGACATTTTATCAGTGGAGTAGTTGATCGAAGAATGGAGAGATCCCAGATTACCAGGCTTGGATCTCTCAATTGCGGCGATCTTTCTTCTTCTTCGTCTTCCTCTTCTTCGTCTTACCAGGCTTGGAAGAACTTCGTCTTCCTCTTCTTCTTCGTCTTCCTCTTCTTACTACATTCTAGAGGTAGTAAGAGAAAAAGATCTAGATCTCTCATATCTGGTATGGTTGTAAAATTGGAGCTTCAAGAAAGGAAGTTAACGGGTAAATTATCAGATTCAATCAGTAGTTTGAAACAGCTTAGATTTCTTAATCTCTCTTCTAATTTCCTCAAAGATTTGCTTCCATTGCCTCTGTTTCATTTGCCAAATTTAGAAGTTTTTGATCTTAGCTCTAATGAGTTCTGTTTCATTTACCCTCCATTAAATTTCTTGATATTTCTCAGAATTCTTTACGTGGTTTAATTTCATTTGGTGTTTGTTTCAATTCCACTAGAATTGAAGTCCTGAATATGGGTATCAACTCGTTTTATGGTAAATTTCCTGTTGATGTTGCTAATTGTACTTCCTTAAACAACTCGATATCAAAAGGAACCTCATCGATGGTGAAATACCCGATCAAGTATTTGGCTTGCAAAAATTGACCCTTTTTTAGCATTCGGAATAATATGTTGTTTGGTTCTTCCAAGCCTGGTAAGACGAAGAAGAAGAGGAAGACGAAGACGAGGAAGAAGAACAGGAAGACGAAGAAGAAGAAAAGGAAAGAATCAGAGGAAGAAGAAATAACCTGCCACGTCATTAAAAATGCCACATCAACATATTACTAACGGTCAACTGACAGAAAACTTGACAGAAGGACGAAAAAAGTGGGTTTTGGAAAGTATAGGGACGAAAAAAGTGGGTTTTGGAAAGTATAGGGACGAAAAAAGTCAATTTTGAAACTACAGGGACGAAAATGAAACCAAAGTGAAACTATAGGGACCAAAAACGTATTTTACCCTTTAACTTTTGTTGTTGCGTAAAAATGGAGAGCTTCCACATAGGCAACAAACTTAATATATGGGACGAGTCGGAGGTAGTGCGCTGCTTCGACAGCGTGCCACGTAGGTACTTGCACAGGAAAGGAAAAGATCACCGGTGTGGTGCCGGCCTAACATCCCCCGATGCTAAAGTCAGAGCAAACAGAGCTAGTGTGCCAGAGAGAATAGTAGTAGAAATTAGTTACCTAATTAATGAGTTTCATCTCCTATTTATATGAGAGGAGGTGATGACATCACCGTGCCACGTGTCGCGTTGGGATTGGGTCATATGTTGCTATCCAACGACGTATCGCATGTTGGATATACCACGTGTCATCTTTTGATTGGATATTAGACGACGTAGACGTAGACTCTCAGGCAACGTAAACATAGCCTCTTAGGTGACGTAGACATGTCGATTGTCTATTCTTTAAACCAGTTGAGAAATTCCTCGTGTACTGACATTTCACCCCACAATAAGTTTCATCAATTAATTCTAAGTATTTATTTAAATTTCTATCATTTGTCTAAATATCCGTCGACATCAATATTTCCATCGATAGATATATAAATTTGTAGTCGAAACTTTTATCAATATTGACTTTTAACTTCTTATAGTGAAGACTAGTTTACGTGTCGTAGAATTGGACAAAGCTAGTTTAATGTGAACAGAGTCGTGCGTCAATTGTCCTGAATCAATCAAAAGCGTCAGGTAGAGGGATATTTTCGTCTTTTTGCATTATATCTGGATTTTTTTTGGGAATTACAAAGAGCGTAATTTTTTGACCGGCAATCTAAATTTATATTAAAAAAGACTTTTATAGTTTAAACTCTATCTTAATCTAGATTTATGATTTTAAATTTTTTAATTTAATCGAGTTTGTATCAGTTTAATACTTTTATATTTTAAACTTTCAATTTAATTTTTAAATTATTATTTTTTATAGATATTATATTAAATTGAGATAGTGAAGACTTTAACTTTCAATCTTATTGGAAAAGAATAGATATCTGACCAATTGAGTTATATTAAAGTTGACTATAAAATGATTTTATTTGATTTTTTTTTTTTGAGATGCCTAACGCTATATCTGTGTTGACTATTTGATATTAAATTTACCCATTGAAGAATTTTACATTTACATATTAATTAAATATCACGTTATAATTCAATCACTTAAATTACGTTCATAGTTTCGTAAGAGAGAATGAAATCCAATCAAAAGAGTCAAGAGAACGATAGCTTAAAGTCCACGTCCATTAGGGTCCCACAAGAATGAGCTGATTGTCTGTAAGACACGTCACGCTGTCGGTGAGATGCTCCGTCCCCAACGCGTCACCGTTGCAAAAAAAAGGGTAAAAGATAAAAATGAATATTAATAATTAAAAGGTTGCCACGTCATATCCACTCATTCACATGTCGGTTTATGTGGCCGCCGTGAACCACGCTCAATCGTCGATTTTCTCCCATTCAATCAACGGCCTTGATTTCTCCTGATTCTTTATTATTTTACTTTTCTTATCATGTTTGCGTCACACCCCACCATGCCACGTCAGGATGAGTAAAAGTAACGTATGGACTCAAAATTATCCAATTTCCGAGTATAACATTAATAGTTTTTTTTTACTATAAATATTTTTATATTTAAAAATGTAAATACATATTTGACAGGAAAAAAAATAAATAAATTAGAACGGGAATCCAATCCCTTAAAAAAAATTGTGAGAATTCTCATCGTCGACTTCGTCCCTTCCTCTATAAAATGAGGATTTTTGTTCTTAAAATTATGATTTTCGTAGGGAATAATTTTTTAGTTAAGATGGAGAAAAAAATAAAAGCATCCTCACCTCGTCCTATCTTATTTTTTTATAATGATCTATGGAGCATAAAGTGATTCTAGTAAAGTGATAAACATCACTCCATATAATTATAATTATGAAAGTGAAAATTAAAACTCAATTATCATCAAATTTTGTCACGATATATGTATTATCTTAGATTAAGGGGATTTTTGGGATGGATTGAATTTTGAGACAATTATTGAAAAATCATATTTTTGTATATTAATTACTGAAATATTATAACTCTTCAAAACAAAATTTGAATAACGTAATTATAATTCAATAATTTATTTAACTAAAAAAAGTAAAAGAAAAAAAAATAATGAATTCATTGAATAATAATGAAAGATAATCAAATAGCTTGATAAACTATTGAACTTAAACTTAAAAAAGAAAAAAAACATATAAATTTATTAAAAATACCCGTGAAAAATAGTTTAATAATTTATTGAATTATAATTATGATATTTGAATAATTTTTAAAAATTTCAAATATTTTAATTGTTAAGACAGCTCACTAACTTCTCTCTCTTCTCTTTCTTCTACAACAACTAAGTCAGTTTTTAAAGAATGGAAGTCGTTGTATTTTAGTTAGAGCTGTTAGAGAATTTAGTTTTCAGTTTTCAATTGGTTTCTGAACTTTCTCTCTATATAAAATAGAGAAATGTAATCTCTTTCATTGAGCAATTCTGAAATACGAAAATCTGAAATTCCTATTCTCATCTCTTTCTTTCTAGTTTAATATGGTATCAGCCTAAATCGATCCTGAAATTCATTCTTCTTCCGCATTCTAATGGCTTCTTCCTCTACTACTGAGAATGCTGCCTCTAATCCAGTACCATCTCAAAATGACAACCTTGTCAATTTTGGAAATCGAATGCAAACTATCAAACTTGGTGATGATAACTTTCTCATTTGGCGATTACAGATCCTGACGGCCATTGAAGGATATGGGCTAGAAAACTTTCTAGATCTGGATTTTATTCCACCTGCTCGAGATGCTATACCTACTGGACAAACAACAGCTACTGTCAATCCTGAGTTTACCCAATGGAAACTTCAAGACAAACTTCTATCTTCTTGGTTGCTGGGCTCGATGACTGAAGGAATTCTGACAGAAGTAATTGATTGTAAGTCTTCTGCTGAAATCTGGCATTGTGTCACATCTCTTTTTGCAACAGAGAATATGGCAAAAGTAATGCAGTACAAATCCAGATTGCAATCTTTGAAGAAAGAAGGATTATCAGTAAAAGACTATCTTGCTAAAATGAAATCTCTTGTCAATTCCCTTTCATCCGTTGGTCACAAAATTACTATTCAAGATCACATCATGTACATTCTTCAAGGTCTAGGACCTGAATTTGACTCCATTGTATCAGTGATTACTGCTAGATCAACAAGACAAACCCTTCAAGAAATCTCAGCTTTATTGATGTCTCATGAAGTTCGATTGGAAAGAAATGTAAATTCTGAAGGATCTCTTCCTACTGTTAATCTCACCACAAATACTCAAGAAAATAAAGATCATGGAGGAGGAAACAATAGTCAAAGAAATGGGTTCAATCAATCTAACAGAGGCAAAGGCAGAGGAAGAGGAAACAGGAACTGGAATGGTAATAACAAACCTCAATGTCAGATGTGTGGGAGGTTTGGTCACACATCTCCAAAATGTTATTTTCGTTTTGACCCAAATCATCATGGTCCTACTCAAAATGGAATTCATAATCATAATCAGAATTCAAGATCCCTATTCAACCAGTACAATCAAACCAACAATGGAGGACATATGGCTGCCTATATAACCTCTCAGAATCCAGTTCCTGATACCAATTGGTTCCCTGATTCTGGAGCAACAAATCATGTGACATATGATCTGAACAACCTCAACATTGGCAGTGAATACCAAGGTAATGGTAAAATTTATGTTGGAAATGGCACTGGTTTATCAATTGCAAACTCAGGTTCAACCATTCTTTCTTCATCCCATTCACATAATTCTTTTCATCTCAATAATCTACTTCATGTTCCACACATAACCAAAAATCTGATCTGTGTTAGTCAATTTGCAAAAGAAAACAATGTATACTTTGAATTTCATCCTTTCTCTTGTTTTGTGAAGGACAAAATCAATGGTCAAGTTCTTCTCCAGGGGGATCTTCATGAAGGCCTTTATAGATTCAAGTTGCAAAAGCATAATCCCACTTGTAGATCTTACAATTCAAATCCTCATCCAGATATTCAGCCCACAATTCTACAAACATCACTCAAAGATCATTCAAATTTCTGTAATAGCTTAGAACTTTGGCATAGGAGACTTAATCATGCTAGTCCTGATATTATAAAGCAGGCACTACAGTCTTGTAATATCCCAATTTCTGTTAATAAAGATTTCTTTTGTCACTCTTGTCAGCTTGCAAAAAGTCACAAACTACCTTTTAATGATTCAAAAACTGTTTATACTACTCCACTGCAACTTATCACTTCTGATCTATGGGGTCCTTGTCATGTTTCTTCCACAAATGGTCATAAATACTATATTAGTTTTGTGGATGTTTTCTCTCGATTTACCTGGATTTACTTCCTTCAAGCTAAATCTGAAGCATCTCAAGCCTTCATTCAATTCAAAACTCAAATAGAAAATCAATTAAATTTGAAAATTAAGATGCTCCAAACTGATTGGGGGGGTGAATTCAGATCTTTAACTCCATTTTTGAAATCTCATGGGATTATTCATAGACTTACATGCCCACATACTTCAGAACAAAATGGAATCATAGAAAGAAAACACAGACACATTGTTGAGTCTGGGTTATCCTTACTATCCCAAGCCTATCTACCAATCAACTATTGGGATGATGCTTTTGCAACTGCAGTCTACACTATAAATAGACTACCTACAAAGGTCTTGAATGATATCTCTCCTCTAGAAAAACTTTTTTCCATAAAACCAGATTACACATTCTTAAAAACCTTTGGTTGTAGCTGTTATCCCCTCCTTAGACCCTATAACAGTCATAAAATGCAATATAGATCTACCAAATGTACTTTTCTGGGATATAGCTTTAAACACAAAGGATATAAATGTTTATCTTCTGACAACAAAATTTACATTTCAAGACATGTCCAATTTGATGAAAAAACCTTTCCTTTTCACTCATCTTCTCCTACTCCAAATGTGTCCAGTTTACAGGAAACCTATGTTGGTCAAATTCCCATAATCCCACAATCTATCCTACAATCACAAACACAACCTATTATTCCAATACCTGATGAGCATATGGATAAACCAGTGGACATTTCAACTGAAGGTTACCATCAACCAAATACTCATAATATGATCACAAGGGCCAAGAATGGTATTTCTAAGCCAAAGAGGATACTGACAGTGAATTTGCTTGAAAATGAACCAAAAAATGTGAAAGAGGCACTGCAATGTTCACACTGGAAACAGGCTATGCAAGAAGAATATGATGCCTTACTTAAAAATCAGACTTGGAGTCTTATCCCTCGACCCTGTGACAAGAAAATAGTAGGCTGCAAATGGGTGTTCAAGATTAAAAGGCATTCAGATGGAACTATAGCAAGATACAAAGCCAGATTAGTAGCAAAGGGCTTTCATCAACAGATGGATATGGACTATTGTGAAACCTTCAGTCCAGTGGTAAAACCAACTACAATCAGAGTTCTACTAACCTATGCCCTTTCAAAAGGCTGGATTTTGAGACAGCTTGATATCAACAATGCCTTTTTGCATGGTATTCTAGAAGAAAATGTCTTAATGGAGCAACCACCAGGTTTTGAATCAACCTCTTCTCCATAGTTTGTAAATTACACAAAGCATTATATGGCCTCAAACAAGCTCCAAGAGCATGGTTTGAGAGACTGAGCTCATTTCTTGTAACTAATGGCTTTCATAGCTCCAAAGCAGACAGCTCACTCTTCATTCGAATCACAAGTTCTTCATGTATCTATATATTGGTGTATGTGGATGATATAATAATCACTGGCAGCTCACCTCTTCAAATTACATCTCTGATTCAATCTCTCAATCAAACCTTTACTCTTAAAGATCTGGGTCAGCTGAGCTACTTTCTAGGCATAGAGGTATCATATACAGCAGCTGGAAATATGTTATTGTCTCAGTCAAAATATTTCAAAGATCTATTACAGAAGACAAATATGCTGGAGGCAAATTCTATCTCTACACCTATGCTCAGCAACACAATATTATCATCAAGGGGAAGTGAAGATTTTCCAGATGTAACTCTTTATAGAAGCATTGTTGGCTCTTTGCAATATGCAACTATAACAAGACCGGATATATCATATTCAGTGAACAAACTCTGCCAGTTTATGCACTCTCCAAAACTCACTCATTGGAATGCTGTCAAAAGACTTCTTCGATATAAACCAAAATCATTGTCTATTCAAGCCTACTCAGATGCAGATTGGGCATCTGACCCAGATGATCGAAAATCAACAACCGGATTTTGCATATTTCTGGGAGGAAATCTGATATCATGGTCTTCTCGAAAACAGCATACCATCTCCAGGTCAAGCACTGAAGCTGAATATAGAAGTGTTGCCAATGCTTCAGCTGAAGTAGTTTGGTTACAATCCTTGTTGAAAGATCTGAACATTGAATCTCCTCATCCTCCAGTTCTATGGTGTGATAATCTTAGTACTGTTCATCTCAGTGCCAATCCCATTCTACATTCCAGAACTAAACATGTAGAATTAGACATATATTTTGTCAGAGATCTAGTTCTTACAAAGAAACTTTGTGTTAGACATCTGCCAGCAAGTGAACAAATAGCTGATGTGCTAACCAAACCTCTTTCTGCTCCAGCTTTCCAGAAATGGTGTTCAAGACTAAATATTAAAGCTACATCAGAAATTGGTTTGAGGGGGGATGTTAAGACAGCTCACTAACTTCTCTCTCTTCTCTTTCTTCTACAGCAACTAAGTCAGTTTTTAAAGAATGGAAGTCGTTGTATTTTAGTTAGAGCTGTTAGAGAATTTAGTTTTCAGTTTTCAATTGGTTTCTGAACTTTCTCTCTATATAAAATAGAGAAATGTAATCTCTTTCATTGAGCAATTCTGAAATACGAAAATCTGAAATTCCTATTCTCATCTCTTTCTTTCTAGTTTAATATTAATAATTACTTTACAGACTTATGCTATTTGAGACAAATTCTATTGAAGTTTTGTTCATTGAATACACTGGTGAAAAATTTATAGTTGTTTTGATATTAGTAATTAAGAATTGCAATAACTAATGTTGAATAGACACAGAGTTATAAAAAGCTGACATGTAATAATCTACTAGTAAGGTTTATTTAAAATAGATTTTGATTGATAAAGTATTATACTAAAGTTTATGGATTTAGTTTTGCTCGCATGTGATTAAAGAAAACCTGGGCCATGATCTTGCAGGCCACCCTCATTGATTCTCATTCTTCTCCTTTCCTTCAAACAATATAAACTGACTTAATACGTGAAAGTTCATATTAATATTCTTGATCCAACCAATTTAATCAAGTAAATAATAGATTTGTTTCTTCTCCAATCCATGCAGATTAAAATGAATCCGAAGATAAGACAAGTTCTGTTTCATATTACATCAAATTGAAGGAGCGAAATCTCTAATTTTCGATCTTATGTGAAAAGAGTATATGTCTAACTAGTTGAACTATGTTCATGTTGACAGATACGTCAAGTTAAAACCGATAAAATCATTCAACTTCATCACTTATTACTCGTTAGTTTTTGGATTATCAATTTAATTTGGTGTTAGTTTTTTTATTTCATTGAATGTCTGTATCAGTTTAATGTCAAATTTATATGGGGAATTTTGATTTTCCTGAAATATTAAAACTTAAAATAAAAGGATAAACACGTGAAAATAAATGAATCAAATGAACACACATGTAAAATTTGTAAAACTACAAGAATTAAAAACGCAAATAAATTACAAATTTTACAAGAAGCAAAATATAAAATTAAAAAAAATGGAAAAATCAATAATTAGGCGGAGGGAGATTGCTCCCACGTGGAAGGTGGAGGGCCCGTCATCGTGGGTGGGATTTAAAAAATCTGTAGAGCGTGACAGCGAGCGTGACGGTGAGCTGGCTGCGCAACCGCTGATGCATGTAGGTCCCACGCGGTTCAATTCTAGACACGTCAGTCTCTGGACTGGACCACGTGCACTCGTACGTGTTCGTTTCCTTCCATGGTCTCTCCAGGACACGTCTTTGGTGCCATTGATCCACTCATCTGGATCATATCTATCGTGGCACTCTCCCCACCGTCCGATCCACTCGATTACATCCACCAAATACTGAAGAGAAAATTTCTGTATTACATGATATGATTTGAAAAATAGTCATATATAACTATTCATTTATTATTCATGATAAATACGTATAAATATATGATTTTTTTAAAGTACCGTATAAATATATGATTAATATAAAACTATTTGGAACAATAATTATACAATAGATTTCATTAGCAAAAATTACAATGCTTCTATTGTATATACTAGGGGTGAAAGAAAAAACCGAAAACCGGAAAAATAAACCGGGTCGAAACCGTAAAAAACCGAACCGTCCCGGTTTCCATTATTCAAAAACCGAACTGCTAAAACCAGGAACCAACCGCTTCTAAAAAAACAAGTAAAAATCCCATACCCCTTCCCTATTTCCCCTAATTTTTATTTATTTGTTTTATTTTATATATTTACTTATCACTTTATTTTAATTTATATTTTATATATTTATTAATCTAATTTTTTCAACTAAGTTATTGTTTATGTTTGATTTTTTTTTGTTTCATCCTTCAATGTTGGAGGATTTTTTTTTTAAAACTAAATGCAAATGGCCTATACTAGAAAAACCGGAAAAAACCGAAAACCGAACCGGAAAAAACCAGACCGATTCCTATTATAAACCGAACCGGTCAGGTTTTTAAAATTAATTGAAAAACTGGACCGAACCGAACCGGTTTCACCCCTAGTATATACTCCTCTAATATAAGCTTAATTCAACAGTATAAGTATCAACATTTTTGTTAATAAATAGAAAGTTTGAGTCTTCATTTCCGAATTTAATGTTATAGTTTGAAGGAGAAAAAAAACTAATATTTGAACGTATAAAAGTTATTGAAAGCGATGGATTTTATAACTTAAATTAGAAAAAATAAGAGACTCAAATATTCGTTCTAATTTAAACACTTGAGTTATATTTAGGAATTAGGATAGCTCATTATTATATATTATTGATAATAGATATATATAATATGTTAATATGAGCTCTCATCAACTCATTAGATATCTTCTCCCTTCATTTAATATTTGAATATTTTTTCTTTGAATTTGATGTAATATATAACTAAAAAAAATTGAAAGATAGAACAGAACATGAGTATCAGAAAACTGTCCATAATTTGGGTGGTACAGATCCTCTCTTCCGCGTCACATATCTAGTGGCACACTCCACACCGTCCGATCCATTCGGTTTAATCGGCCCATTATTTGACGTACTCTGGAAGTGGGTCCCATATAAGATTTTTCCTTTTTTTTTTTAAAATAAAAAAAGTTATGTGGGACCAGGGGAATACGTGGGACGACTATGAGGTGACTTGGAAAAAGCGTACAAGAATCAGAGATGATGAATGGACGGTCAGGATTTTTTTGGATACTGAGAACAGAGAATGCGCCAGACATGGAGTGCTGCTATCCGCGTCGATATGAGGGGTCCCACCCCACCGTTACCCCTTTCAACTAAATTACCTCTCCTACCCTTTATTTTTTTCTTAATTTCTCTTTTGCCCCTTCCTTCATTATCATTCTTCAGATTACTACTTTGCCCTTTAACTTTTTTCCTCCATATGGTTGCTGTGGTGTGGCATATTAGGGATTGAGAATGTTTTTCTCATTCATCCCATCCCCAGATATCAAGGGGAATTTTAATCCTCGTCTTTCTCTACCCAATTATATGTTTTTTTAAAAAAAAAAAAATATGAACGGGATAACTTATAAGGGCAGTTTGTCCAAAAAAAAGAAGTATATGGATTTCTCTCATGATCAATTAGTTTTGAAAATTGTTGAATAAAAAAATCATTATCTTAAAGGGGGTGTTTGTTTGAAGGTTTGGGAATGAGAAATGAATGTGGGAATGATATTATCATGTTTGTTTCACCTTTCTTTTTACATGGGATTGACATCACATTCCCAAGGTTACTATTGGATTTGACATCTCATTTTCAACACACTCACCTTATTTTCACTATTCATTCCTATTCTCATACAATCCAAACACATTCTTCACAAACTCAGGCATCACAAACCCACACTTTTCTTTCTCAGGCATCACAAACCCAGACATCCATTTCTCAAACCCCCAACCAAACACCCCAAAAAGACATGTTAAATATCTTATATTTAAAAAATGAAGAGATCAATGATGTTTAAAAAATCATGGAGTACTTATTTCGTAACCAATTATTTTTTAGATGAAACCCGTGTTTATTAAAACGAGCTTAGAACTAAAAAGTGTTTTTTAAAATCAATATACAAATTATATTTTTTTCTTTTAGCTTTTCATTGTCATATATATAAATTTTTAAAGAGTGTGTTTGATATGCAACGTTATGAAACTTTAATTTAGATATATATGAGAATGAGCCTCCAATACTTTTAATACAACCTCTACGACATTTGTGGGTTTTTAATTCAAGTTTTATGTTGTTAAACTCTGAATTTCAAACTATTAAACCCACCTCATAATTATGAATTAGACTAATGGAGTTCTAATTCAACCCATCAATTCTCAATCAAATCAATTTTTTTTTTAAAGAACTGACCTTTTTCAAAACATGTCCATTAAATTCCAAATATGACCGAGACGGTATTAAATCTATAAACAAATATGGAAATAAATTAGTTGAAATCTTGATGTATAAAGTAAAGATCATCGCAAAACGATACAAAAAAAAAAGTAATCAGACACGCTGCGAAGGATAGTTTTATAATTTACGAATCCTCTGAGTCAAGAGTGAAATATTTTAAATTTATATTGAAAATTCTTATCGCTGGTCCCATGTCCAAGTGTGAGGTGTTGTATACGCCAATCATACAAAAGCACGTGTCTAGAGGTTAAAAAATATAAGAGTTAAATGTAAAACACATAACAATCTATACTATTATTAAATCATACCTCTATATATTAAAATAAAATAAAAATTAACACAATTAGAATCATATAAAAGGTTAGATTTCCGCTTAAGTATAATATAATCGGCTATCCATTAATGTTCATTTATATAGAGTCGAATGTTTAAATATTCTGTCATCCAATTTAATGTAATATTTAAAAAATTATTGGTTAAATCAAATTATGATGTGAAGTTTGGAAATGAAAAATTCAAGATGAAAATATATTAAAGAGTTAATTTCAGTAACGAATAAATTAACGTTTATTTCATAAAAACACAATCTCATATATATTAATATATATATACCCAAAACCACTAGCCAATTTAAATTACATTGTAAAGAGACAAAACATACCCGTGATTTAATTTTCCTTAATCTGTGCAAGGTTTAAGTAAAGTTATAAAATCCCTAAAATTTTATAAAATTAAAGGAACATTTAAATCTAAAAAGAAAAATGTAGCAAAAAAAATCTTCAAGCTTCTGAATACTTATTTCTCTCAGGAAATAACGAATTTATTTGTTCTTCGATCATCCTCCAACCGTCATTAATACTTCTTCAAACTTTAAAAAATTTCAAACACTATCACCGTTAGTTAAATAATGATAAACCGTGTATAATTGATAAACCAAAGCATAAACAAAAGTAAGAAGTATTCATTTTAATTCTTAATGCCCGTCTATAAGTTTTATAATGTGTGTATCATTAGTAAATTCAATGTTTATCTTCAACCAAAAAAGAATTTAAATGTCATATTCAACTAGGAAAACTCAAAAAATGTAGAAGTCATAAAAAAAGAAAGGAAACTAACTTGAGGTAGTTAAAAAAAGTTTAACAAAAATAAAACAAATGCAAGTTTGAATTGAATGTTTGATAAACTAATAAAATCCTAACAAAAAAAATATACATTGTTTAACATGTTTGTATTTAATAAATGGTGTATTATTGATAAACCTTTAAACATGAAATATACATAGTTTAACGTGTTTATATTTAATAAATGATGTATTATTGATAAACCAACCTATAGCAGTAGCCATTAAATGGTGGTATTTGGTATTTTTTATATTGATTGTAATTTGTCATTGATTTTAAAACTAGATAAATTAAAGTGGTTATATATGTAATTAATTTTATATTAAAAGAAAATATCATGATGGAGGAAACGAAATATCTAAAATTAGAAATAAAAAACATTATGAAAGCCGTCGGATGAGTGGCCGATGGCCGACTCCAAAGGACCATATCACATTACATTACGATTCAAATGAACTTTAATGCAAATTAATGAATAAAAAAATAAAATGGTAAAGAACCACGTAATCGAAATTGGGTCGGGTTGGGCCCATAACCGAAAGAAACGGGTAAAGAAATAAATAGATCGAATCTTGAAGAGCCACGTTGACGGAGGAAATGATGTCAGAATTAAAAAAAGAAAAGAAAAAGAAGTACACGAATCTCGAGGGGCCAGCTCAACAACCACCTTAGCCCACAACTTCCAGTATATACGGTATACGTATACAACATCTCATATTACGACACGTGTTTGGTGACGTGGACGTTGCCTTGGCGCTCCCCTTTCTCTCTCTCTCGTTTCATTCTTCTCTTTCTCTCTCTCTATGAATTGAAAACGTTTCCTCGTATAAGATAATGCGGAGGATTTTAATGACAAGAAGAACAACAAGCAGCTGCGGTTTTTCTCCATTCCACCTTTACTTCAACCTTTAAGCTGTATGGAATCTTTTTCTTTCTTTCTTTTTTTTGTTTTTTTTTCCTTCTGTTTAATTTTAGTAGCTAAGTGGAATTTATTTTTTTTCAAGAAAAGTTTGATTTCTTTGTTCTGGGTTTGAAGGGATGGAGTTCTTTGTGTGCTTTTTTTTTGGTTGCTGAGAAAATGGAGAGAGAGAGAGAGAGAGGTGATGTTTTTTTTTTAATGGAAGTTTGAATTTGATTGTTGGAGTATTGTAGTTTGGAAAATGAACTTTAACGGTATAGCATCAAAAAAAAAATTGTTGGTTAGAAAATTTTATTTTGTTTTTATTAATAACCAAAATGATTAAGATTGATGTTTATTTGAGCTGGATCTACGTAATTAATCTGAGTATTGTAATTCATCTGATGCAAGAAGAAAAATTATAATAATTAATAGAACAAAAATATTAAATTTACTGAGAAAAAAAACTGCAATTTTTTTTTCAAGTGTAAAAAGGTGAATTGGTTTACCGAACAAAGGAACTTGATTTTTTTAATCCCTCTCTCTTCTTCTTCTCCGTTGGATTTTTTTGTGTGGAGGGGTATATTCGTCATTTAGCGATCAAGTTTATGTTTTTGAGTTAGATTTGAAGATAGTCAATGGGACCTTCTTTGTACGGATTGACATGTATGCCCCTCTGTGACTTGTTTTTTTCTTCAGAGGCTTTTTCCCTTCTCTGTTTGCTCCGTGTTTACAGATAATAATAGATAATTAAGTTTTTTTTTTTTTTTTTTTTTGGTCTTTTAATGAAAATATAATTTTTGTTTAATTTTGTTCAAAATCCTCTCCCAAATAAGCACAAACGGTTAATTTTGAAAATCAGATATTCATTTTATGTTTCAATCCTATCCTAGTTATAAAAGGTATGAAATTTATGGTACCTGTTCTGGTTTGTGGCAGCTGTACTTTTTTTTAAAAAAAAAAAATTATAAATTTTAATTCCATTTTGAATTCATTAAATTATTTGTTATGTTAATCAGAGCTATTCTGTTTTCATCTTGTTCTCGTCTACAAAAGTTTTAAGTAGACAATAATTTCTTAAAGAAAGCTATATATGTAGACATGGAACTGTGTTAAAAACTGTTTTCTTAAAGCTTTTCAGATTTCTTATTGTTAAATACTCATTTAAGGTACAATCTAATAATTGCACGTCTTTTTTATTATTAATCTAGATGATGTACTTTTTTTTTAATATCCGTGAGTGTTCGGGCGGGCTTGCACGTGATCATTTCAATTCTACTTGTTTTCTTTGATTTTTTACACTTTGTTGCTCTTATATTAGTATTACTAATCTTTTGCAGCCCAGCTGATCACTTGTAACATTATCAGTCAGTCAAGGTAGTATCTTGTTTAAGCTGTTACCATGGGAAATAGTGAAGAGGCAAAGTCTCTGAAATCTGAAAAACCATCCTCACCACCACCGGTATGCTGTTTAGTGATTAAAATTTCCCGAGTGAGATTGAGGTTGAAGTTTGTATTTCTTTGCTAATAACATGTTTGTTTTAGCTGAATTGTGTTCTTTTTTTCAAGGATCAAAACCCCATGTCCAATTCTGCCAGTATTCATGTGTATCCTGACTGGGCCGCTATGCAGGTTAGGTTATCCCCATCTATATACCTGTTTCGTTCATCTATGCACATGTTTAAACCTGATATTCGATAAGATTACTGTCTAGATTGTTATAATAATTCAAGTGATTTACCATATTTTCAGGCATATTACGGTCATGCCGTTACAGTTCCACCCTATTACAACTCAGCCATGGCCTCTCCTCATGCGCATCATCCTTATATGTGGGGCCCACCGCAGGTAATGAACTTTAAAATGCTAATGTTATCAAATTATGTTTGGGAAAGAACCAAGTTCGACTGAAAGTCTCTCGTTAATTCATCTTTCCAGCCGATGATTCCTCCTTATGGCACTCCCTATGCAGCAATCTATTCTCATGGAAGTGTTTATGCACATCCTGCAGTTTCTATTGTAAGTCTGCATGTTGTCATCACTTATCATTGATTGTTATTTTTGCTTTTCACTGAGGATGACAGTTGATTCATTTCAAACTTCAAAGCATGCCTTCAACTTTCTCAGGTTTTCATATTCGAAAAACATAAGAAAACTTTGAATTCAAGCCTGTAACTTCTTTATGCCTTGTAGTCAATGATCTTAGATAGAAATTTGACATTAACATGCAAATCGTGATTCTCGACTTTAATCTATTACCCCGGAAAAACTAAATGATGTTTTGGTGACCTGAATTCCATCACAGTTGGGTTGTCTTGGCGGACCAAAATTAAGCAGTTTGGGTCCTTATGTAATAACACAAATAAGTCTGAAAACTTTACATATTGATAATGTTCATGCAGGGGCCACATTCACATGGTGTTGGAGTTCCCTCGTCCCCTGCTGTAAGTGAAGCCTTCATGCTGCAATTTTTCTATATTTTTGAATTATAAATGCTATGAGACAGTATGCGATACACATGAAAATATGTTCATAGCAGCTGTTCTAGCCTCCAAGAATGCTAATCAGTTGTACATTGGTGCACATTGCAGACTGCTGTAACTCCGTTGAGCATCGAAACATCTATAAAGATGACTGGAAATAATCAAGGTTTAATGAAGAAACTGAAAGGTTTCGATGGGCTCGCAATGTCAATAGGCAACATCAGTACTGAGAGTGCTGATGGGGGACCTGGGCACAGGTCATCACAGAGGTTAGTAGAATATTATTTAGTTGTCTTCCGATTTGCTCTGGAGAATTTATCATTTCATCCCAGAATGTCTTCATTAAATTATCCCCGTTTTCCTTCTTTTTTTCTTCCCCTTTAATCTCTCTTGTGGCTCACCTAACTTGTAAATTCTCAACGTCGTGTCAACAGTGTGGAGACCGAAGGTTCCAGTGACGGAAGTGATGGGAATACTGCTGGGGTGAGATTCCTTTGCTACACAAGATTGCTGGGTTCATCAATCTAACATCACATGATTTAATCATTAAGTGCTTGATGATAAATAAAATTGCAATTTAAAATTGTGATTTTTTTTCCCTCCTGATATGTTCAGGCAAATCAAGCCAAAAGGAAAAGAAGCCGCGAGGGAACACCAGCCACCGGTATGACTTTACCTCTATATTTTCTGTGCATTTTGTCCATCTGAGACCATTCGAAAGATGTAGCACTGTTTTGAATTCCATAACAACCAGTTTCTTCTGAATTAGATAAAAGTATATATGATTTCCTCAAGTTAATTTCAAAACCTCATTATCATTTAAGAGGATACCCTATTGCTTTCGTGTGTGACGCCATGATCTACCTTCTCCCACCAAGAAAATTTTGAGCACTAGTTTCTACCTTAGTTCTAAAGTCTAGCTTCGCCTTAAAGTTCCATGTTTAAACACTATCATAATTTGTTTCCATGCATATGTCTGAATACCATTTACTTTTCAAAAGATAACTTTAGTCTGATGTTTTTCTGAAAAAAAATATGCCACCTTGTATTTATCGGTCACGGATCTTCCAATTTATGAAGATTCTGTAAATATTTATAATTGTGCTCATCAGTGGACGATTTTTTCTTCAAATATTTAAGCCTTGGATGCTTCTTATAACCTATATGAAAATAGGTTTTTTCTGTCACCCATATTGCAGGTAAAGATGCAAAAATTGAGACACAGGCAAGTCCAGTTGCTGCTGCTGAGAGGAATGAAGGTTCTAACAAGTTACTCGGCCCAATCAAAACTTCTCCTGATTCGACAGGAAAACTAGGAAGCTCTGTGATTTCTCCTGGAATGTCAACGGCTCTGGAACTCAGGAATTCTTCTAGTATGAATGCGTTGGCAAGTCCAACAAGCCTTTCCCAAGGATTGCTTTCTGAAGGCTGGCAACAGGTATGATTTGCAAACGGCGCTCTAATCTCACGATTCTTTCTCTGATGGTTCCTCAGAAATGTCGAGATTTTTCAACTTGGTATCGCCTTCTGTTACAAAATAGCCAGTTTTTTTGTGTCCATTGTGATTCTACTCTGTTATGCATAATCTTATGTGAACACATGTTGAATACATTTTCATATTTTGCTCAGAATGAAAAAGAATTGAAGCGGGAAAGGAGGAAACAGTCGAATCGGGAATCTGCTAGGAGATCGAGGTTGAGAAAGCAGGTGAAGTGGGATTGAAAAAAAAGTTCCGTTGTAGCAAATATTGAACTAGAAAATCGTTGGTTTGACTGTTTTCTTGATGTCCTCAGGCTGAGGCTGAAAACCTATCTCGTAAAGTTGATGTATTGGTTGCCGAGAATGTCGCTATTAAATCTGAAATAAGTAGATTATCAGGGAATTCTGAGAAACTTAAGCAAGAAAATGCTACATTGATGGTATGATGCCCTCTCTGATAATACTATTTTCCTCGGCAGATTCTTTAAAATCTTTCTGAAAAGAAAGCTAATAACATAGTGTTTCAACTTGACAGGAAAGACTCAAAATAGCTAAATCAGGAAAAACGGATGCAGCATTAGACATTGATGACAAGAGGATGCAACCTATAAACACAGAAATCATAGTACCCGTCAATAAAAGCATCCACGACGAGGGTAACATCTGCAAGAAAAACTCGAGTTCAGGCACGAAGCTGCGTCAACTCTTGGACGCAAAACCGAGGGCTGATGCTGTTGCTGCTAGCTAAAATGGGAACCGGTTTAATTGCAGTTTTTTCTTTTCCCTATTTCCATGTGGTTTTGGCATATTACAAGCCCAAAATTACTGCTAACAAACAAAATTACAAAAGAATGAAACAAGCTGAATATAATTGTGTCTGTAAAAATGGGCAGACTCTAATTTTATTAGTTAGTTTTCCTCATAGTTGTATTTATTATGTGCAAGTGTAACTATTAAAGGAGTGTTGGGATTTGGTACTGTCAATGAAAAATTATCCTTTATTTTCCTTTGCTTCATTGATCTAGAAATGATTTGATATGGGCTGCTTTTACTTGCATAAAACTATTGCTCTGGTTTTAAATATTGTTTTTAAAAAGCATTTTAGATTAAAAATTCCATTAAATTATTGTTTTGAGAGTTTTTTTTTTAATACTATTTTAAAATTTTAAATTTGTGAATAATGATTTTAAATGGGCTAAAATCTAATTATAAAAAATATTCTTAAATAATAGTTTGAAAACAAATATAAAAAGTTACTTTTGAAATTATAGTATCTAGATAAAAATCATCAAAGATGAGGGGAATATGAAAAATTTATGAAATCACCTCCATTGAATTAAACAATATATCAGTATTAGAAAACGAAAAACAAGGGAATGGTTACATAATTATTACATCGCTAATGAAGCTTGTGTTGGTAAGGAGAGATTATTCGAGGCCGTCCCCCATTTTGTGACAAGTGTCCTTTGTTGAGGAAATTGACGGAAAATGGAAAGCGTTTAACCGGGCTGTCAAAAAAAAAATTCAAGGCTTTTGGGCCTTATATATATCTTTGGGAAAATTGCACAAACCACCCCTGAACTATAGGGTTTGTTACACTTACACCCTTAAACTTTTAATTTGAGCAATTGACCCCCTGAATTATGCAAAGTGTTAAAATTGGATCCAAAAAAATTTATTTTATTGAATTATCCCATTAAAATTATTAATTTACTAATAATTTTTATAAAATCTCTATTAGGTTGTGTCCCCGAGGGTTCCCGTCCCATCCCGACCTCATTCATGACCCCGAACACAAAACCCTTTCAAGGGTCGGGAATGAGAATTCTTCTCGGATCTCAGCTCTCTCTGCCCCATTGACCTTAGAGATGTATTCTTTGTCTTAATGATGATTTCCGATGATCTAATTTCAAAAGCTAATGAAGTAATTTGAAAAATTAAAATTTCTTGGGTCCAATTTTAACACTTTGCATAGTTCAGGAGGTCAATTGCTCAAATTAAAAGTTTAAGGGTGTAAGTGTAACAAACCCCATAGTTCAGGGGTGGTTTGTGCAATTTTCCCTATATCTTTTATATAAAATAATAATATTTATATTTTCACTTGATTTTATTATTGACATTTTTTACAGTAACTATTTTTTAATATTTAAATGTCTGTAAATGGTAATATTTTTTAAATTTTATATAAAAAATGAAATATTACTTCTCGAATTTTTTAAATTGCCTCCATTTTTATAAAGAGAATTACCTTATAAGTAATAACGGAAAAAATATATATAATTTTCTATATAGTATATTTTTTTAATTTCAATAAATTATTAAAAATAAATATATAATTGATTTCTTAACATTTGATTTATGCTGATAATTTTCATCTAAATAAGTTATTAGAAACTAAAACTCTCATTTTATTATAAATTCAATTGTTAATTTGGTTTTTATAATTTATTTCTAATTTTAATAATTTATAGTAAAGAAAAAACAAAAGTAATGATATATGGGAAAATACCTATATAAAATATGTTGTTTGAGATAAATTTTGTTATTAAAAATAGTTCAATAATATTCTTATACACTAAAAAAAATTGTACTTTTTTTTTTATAGATATTACATCATATTAGAGAAGGAGAGACTCGATCAAATCTTACTCTACATAAATATTTACTTTTTCATATTCAATTATAAATCTTATTACATTTTTGCTCGATTAATTTTTTATTATTTAACAAGTATTTTAAATTTATGTATTAACTATTTTTTAAATTAAATTTCAAACGTTTGAACTAGTTAATTAAAAAAAAAAAGTAGTACACTTTAAAGTTTGCATTCCCAAATGAAATTTGAATTAATTATGGGTGTTTATTATTATTATTAGTATTATTTTGAGGCTAATAAAGTATTAACAGTAACACTCTTCTTGCCTCTCAAAAAACAAAAATAAAAATATATGTTAACATCTACCGTTTTCAGGCTTCTACTTTCCGTCAATTTTCTCAACAAAAAAGGACACTTGTCACAAAATGGGGGACGACCATATTGAGGCCGCCCCCTGAAATAATCTCTCGTTGGGAAGGCTAAAATGCTTGCCTTTTATATGAGTTATCCTACAAGTACATTACACAATCGTTTAGTGGCCTAATTATTAGATTAAAAGTCTCGTCCGTTCAAGAAAATGTAGGTTCAATTTATTTACCTTGCTAAAAAAAATATCTCGTGTGAGATGAATAAATTGGGTATTTATCTATTCATGTTTGAGTGAACGAGAATATCAATCACACTTAAACCGACAAAATGACAAAAAGAAAGAATGGAGTTTCAATGTCAAAATCTATAAGTAAATAATAAAAAGTAAACAACTGTGTAAATAGAATCTGAAAGAGAAGGTTATTATTTACAAGAGAAATTTTAATGGGTAGAAAATAGAATTGAATTTTAACATGTCAATTAGTGATTGATTATAATAAATAATTTACTAATTGTTTGTTATCAATGATATCTGATTACCATTTTGAGTAATCAAGAAATGACATGTTTAAAATTATATTACATTTATAAACACTTTTTAAAGATGTTATTTTTTTATAACTACCCTTTTAATACTTTAAGTTTTAAACAAATGTGTTATTATACCTTTCAAAACTACACAAAAGTAATTAATGGGTGAGATTCTTCTACAACCGTATGTGAAAAATGTCAAGTAAAGGTAAAAGAGAAACTAAAACTATTATCGGGATAGTTATGAAAACCATACTGTATATAGGGGCACATATGATATTTTCATGATGGGCTAATACATGTTAAGCCCATTAGAAACCATATGGGCTGGATTGTAAATGGTGGATAGGCCTTTGTTACATACTAAACCCAAAAATACGACTATGGGCCGTTCGATCTCGTCACAAAGAATTTACTGGCTTTTATCAGCCGTTGGATTAGACGACCATTAAAAAGCTGTGATTTTTGAAAATAAAATAAAGGGTGATTTTCATAACTACCCTATTTTAAAATCCTATTATCAATATTAACCCCCCTCATGGATCCATTTCAATTTTACCCCATTTTTCAAATACTTAATTCTAATAATAATTATTTTACGTAAATACCCTTATCACATAATAGGAATAGGTGGTTGTAACTTCCTAATAAGTAGGGATCCATAATTCCATCATGTGTAACTGAAATTCTTCCCATTTACAATTTTCCATCTTCATTCCTCAGTACGAATTCAGATTTTGATCAGTATTATTTATCTTCCCTTCCCTTCTTTTCAGAACATCTTCTCTCTCTTCTATTTCTTCAATTTCGTTAATTCTCTTTTCCATCTCAATCCTTGTCATTACTTTGTCATATATTCTTGTTAGATTTGTTCATATTCTTCTTATTAACTCTTTAACATTTTATACATAAAAATTAACCATCATTAATATTTTTGCTTCCTCTTAAAAAATACCTTTTTATTATATAAAAACTAATATCATTTCCAAACAAATTTTAATTTATATTAATATAAAGTTGACATGTTCAATAGAAAGAATTTTTTTTACAATTTCATCTTTTTAATGTTAAAAAATGTTTCTTATATAAATGATATACAATATTTCTTGCAACAATATTCATACATAATTAAATTTTAAAACAGACACTAAAACCAAGTCTTTAACATCATCTCATCTCACTCTATTTAGCTATCAATATAATTTCAAAGGCAACCCATGAATTGTAAAAATATGAAACGAAACGTCATAAAAAATAGTTATGTGAAATTTTGAAACAAACCATTTATTATAATTCGAAATGAAATTGCCAGGATTTTAGAATCTTTATTAACCGTCTAGGCAAGAAACTTTTTTTTTATTTAAAATATATTGATCTTGTTAGTACGTGAAAACCACTAAATCGAACTGGATATGAAGAAACCGTCCAAATTTTGTGAAGAAACTATTTGGGGTCATTTTTGGCATTTAAGAAAAATATATATTAACCGTTTTGTTAAAAGGGTAATAAAGATAGTATTTTAATTGTTAGGGTACATTTGATATTCACATATGCACATGGGGTAGTTCTGATAAAATTTCTAAAATAAAATTAAAAAGACCAACCCCACGTGATTCATAAGGTGGGCCCTACTAAAGACCCATTTACCCAAGCATCTCACGTGGTTTTTACCGTGACTCGTGGCATCCCATCCGATCTCTGCCCCTTTCTAAAATCCAGGTCCCATGCCAAGCTGTTCTTGTCCCAAAAACAAAACATTTTATTCTTTTTAATCCTCTATGGTTTAATTACCTTATTCTATTAAATTAAAAGTTTGTATAAAAATATCAATTCAAATGTGTATGAGACTGAGTAGAGGCTGGGATGCTATTACGCAAATTATTATTTATTTTTTATATTTTTTTTCTTCATTTATATATGAAAATATTTAAATTATATTATATTCAAAAACAAAATTAATGATTATAGATTTATTATATTTATATGTAAATAATTAATATAAATTAGCTCTTGCACAAATAGTAGAATTATGTCTAATATTTATAAAAATAGCTGCCCAAAAACTTATTTGATTACAAAATAAGTTATTATAAAATAACTCATTATTACAAAATTCGCGTTTTAGATATTACAAAATTGTCACTAATTATTACTGATTACGTTTATAAGTTATTTTTTTATGCACATAAATAAAAATTTTTAAAAACTGTTATATTTATAAATACTTTTTTAAAAATATATATTTATAAATATTGCAAAAAAAATTCTGCTACCCAATAAAATCTCCCTAATATAAATATGAAAAAAATTATTTTATTTTCTACTATTTATTTGGTAAGAAAGTATAACTCAAATAATCAAACACCGGTATTTTCTTTTTATTGTTGTCAAGCCACACATTTTTATTTGATATAATATTTTTTTTTAAATGATTAGATTTAGAAAAACAGTTTTTAGATATGATTTTCAAACACTAGTTTTAATGAAAGAGGCAAAAATTGAGGGGAAATAAAAGGTTTCTATCATTCGGCGGTTGATACAACCAACAATAGATCTTTGAAGATTTGCTTTCAATCTGTTACTTTTCATTTATTAGATCCATAAAATCAATGTAGAATTATTATGTGGGTCTCCTTTGCCAAATATTAATTATCCAAATCCTAGCCAATAGTTGTACTTTTTAATTCGTACAATCCATCCCTTTCTCATGATTTTTATTTATAAAAAATAAAATAAAATAGTTTTTGATTCAAATCTTGAAAAATAGTTATGTATTTTCTTAAAAAATATTAAATCAAATTACAGAAAGAAGACTTCACATAGGAAGAAACATTAATGTCTTATTAATTTAATTATATTCAAGTTAATAATTATAGATTTTCAAATTCAAGGAATTTACAAATTATTTTAATAACATGTATTCATTTATTAATCTATATAGTTTAAGATGGAAAGATAAATCTATATTAATTTTTTTTTTTCTCTCTCGAAAGGCTGAAAAGGAAAATCTATTATATTATGCCATTGTTTTTTTTCTCCCGAAACCTTTGTTTTTGTTTGTGGTCAAATTTTTCTCGGATTTCGTATGGTTCTCCTTAAAAGTAAAGTAAATGAAACGGGAAACAGAAAATAAAAGTTTGAACCAAGTCTTGGTCTTTCAAAATTGCCATATTTAAATGTAATGATTTTTTAAATGACATTAAATTGGAGAAGTGAGTAAAATATTTAATCAGAATTTTAAATTTTAGATATTATATTAAATTAAAAAAAAATTGAACATTTCGACTCTAAGAAAAAATTCTATGTTAGATGGATCATACTAACTAGTTGAGCTATCATCATATTGTAATTTAATTTTAAAGTTCTTCGAAAATCATAAAAATAACAAAATGTTTACTCAAAATATATATATATATATATATAACAAAATGCATTAATATTTCTTCCTCCTAACACCATCTCCTAGATCTCTGGAACTGATTTTCCATATCTTTTTCCTAAAAAAAAACAGTTTTTTCTTAGCATTTGAGGGATTTGGAAAACGGGTTAATTCCATTTACGCGTATCTGAATCTTCTGTTTTCTTGCTGGGATTTTCCCTGGAAAATGGAATTATTGATTGTCTCTATATGCTTTTCATGGTAAAAAAAAAGGGAAATTTTTGTTGTTCTTTGAATGGGACGTTTTTACATTTTCCAAAAGCGTTTCTTTCCCATTAACATCGAATTGAAACGTTTGTAATAATCTTCTTTAGAGTGATTTCTTTTACTTTTCTGAGTTTTTTTTTGTTAAGAATTTGAGGGATTTTTTTTATAGAACAGAGAGAGGTTAGGGATTTTGTGTTTGATTTATCAAGAATGGGGCATTTAGCACCTGTATGGGATTGTAGGGCAGCTACTGAAATTACAAAAGATTGGAATGGCATTGATCAGGTTATGCTTAGAAATCCAAAAGGGGCTTTGGCTAAGGTGAGACATTTTTTCCTTTTCCATTATTTTAATCCATAATAATTTGTGTGGTTTTTTGCCCTTTAATCCAAAAGATTGGAGGATTGATGATTTTGTTTTCCTATGTTGTAGATTAGCTTATATGGAGGGCAGGTTTGTTCTTGGAGAAATGAGCAAGGGGAAGAACTTCTATTCACAAGTAGTAAGGTGGGGATTTTTTTAATTTGTCTTGTCCCTCTTTGTGACTGTAATATTATTTTGTGGATTGTTATTTTGGTTGGTATATGTCTTGTTGATGTTAATTGAAATGCCTGATTAAAGGGGCCGTCGAAAACGAAGTTACGAAGTCGGAAAATAAGGAAACCTTCTTGTCTTGATGCTAAACAATTTGGATCTTTAGGTTTTTTTTTTTTTACAAAGTTTGTCTGTTAGTTGGTTGAATTGGTTGGACTTTTGTCAGTTGATGATTTAGTTATGAGACCTCTACCACTTTTGGGTAAGAGTATACTAAATTTTGTGATAGATAGAACTAGAAAGGCCGCAGACTGTAATACCGTTGAGTAAAAATGTTATAGAATTGCAGTTGCTGTGTTTATGGGTCTGTCTGAGTATTAAATTTCTACAAGAGATTCTGAAGTTCATCATTCTTCATAAATCGTAGGCAATCCTCAAGCCACCAAAAGCAATGCGAGGAGGAATACCTGTATGTTTCCCACAGGTATTCAAAACTATTTTGTTCTTTTGCAAAATTCTACTAGGATTTTGTGTTCCTGATGTGTTTTATCAAAATCTTTGTAGTTTGGGAACTGTGGATCATTGGAGCAGCTTGGGTTTGTGAAGAACAAGTTGTGGACAATCGATGAAAATCCTCCGCCAATGACCCCGAATGATATTGAGGGGAATTCCTCTGTTGATTTACTATTTAAACCATCAGAGGAGGACTTGAAATGTTGGCCCTATAGGTAAGCAGAGGATACTTGTTATAGTGAAGTCGTTGTAATTAATAGCTCCCTTCCCTCCAGAATGCTATGAATAAACAAAAAATCAAAACTAAAAAACTATGGAATTTTTTTCTTAGCCGTTATTATATCTTGCCCCTTGCCTTTCTATTTTTAGCAAAGGTTGAATCTCACCCAAATGTTTTTTTTTTATTAACTGTTGCCACATTGCTGAAAATTTTATTTCTGCCTTTTCTTTTCAGTTTTGAGCTTCGCCTTAGGGTGTCTCTAAGACCAGATGGAGACCTGATCTTAAAATCTCGAGTTAGGAACGTCGATGGAAAACCATTTAGTTTCTCATTTGCATATCAAACGCATCTGGTGGTTTCAGACATAAGGTATCTTCTAGCGTTTGTGTTGCATCAATAACTTTATTTAATCTGAAAATGCATCTGAAAACTCCTCATGTATGTGTAAATGATGCGGATAGTGAGGTGAGGATAGAAGGTGTAGAGACGATTGACTACTTGGACAATCTGTGCCAAAGAGAGCGCTTTACGGAACAAGGAGATGCCCTAACCTTTGAATCTGAGGTAATTTCTAGAGTTGTATTTGTTAAGTGACCCATTTTTTGAAAATGAAGAGTTAAACAATACACGTTCATATATTCGTTACATTTCTCGAGGTGCCGTATCTTCCATCAATTGGCAGTTGCTATGGTAATTAAAACTAAGTATTCACATTTGTACAATGTGGTTGATTTTGAAGGAGATCTGACACTGGTGCAAAACATATTCATTATTCTACATACGATTTCATTATTTTCTCTAGTTCAAAATTAGAGTATACGTGTAATAATCATCCCATCCCTCTCTCCCTCTTCCGTATTTCTCTTCTTTTTGCAGGTGGATCGAGTATACTTGAGTACTCCAAGAGCAATTGCGGTACTTGATCATGAAAGGAAGCGGACATATGTAATAAGAAAGGAAGGATTACCCGATCTTGGTAAGCATTAGAATGTTTAATGTGCCTTGTTATAATTGATCTTACTAAAAGAAACACTAAGCTTTAATCTAGCTGGGATTTGTAGGAAATATTTCAATTAGAGGTTCATTCATAAGCAAATGTACTCCTTGCCTAATTATTTTCTTGTTCTTATGAATAGCGGTTTGGAATCCATGGGAAAAGAAATCGAAAGCAATGGCGGATTTTGGCGACGAGGAATATAAACAGATGGTTTGTGTAAATGGAGCAGCAATAGAGAGACCCATCATCTTGAAGCCAGGTGAGGAATGGACCGGAAAAGTGCAGCTCACAGTCGTACCCTCGAGTTTCTGCTGCTGTGGCAACTTGTAGAGGGAAATCATTTTCTGAAAAACTTGCAAGTTCCTGGAGAAATTCCACTCAATTCAATGTTTTAGAGAGAATAGTTTTAGGAGAATTAGTGTCAAATCTGGGTCATTTTTTTTTCCTTTTATTTGGAAATCCTGCAAAATCAACCTAGGAGGAGGTAGCCAATGTTTTAAGGAATGGCTGCATATCCCCATAAATCTCTTTTTTTATGAGAGGAAGAGGGATACTTCTTATGTTCTTAGTTTCAGAAATTCGCTCTTTTGTACTTTATAAGAGTAGGTTATTTTCTTGGTTTTATGAATTTCGTGTCTTGCACTTAATATGCATATTTATTCGTTTTCCTAGAAATCTTTATCTTTTATAATATTTTTTAAATATTATATATTTATTAAAGTAATTACAAATATATTTTTTTTTAATAAAAAATGATAATTATTATTAGAATTATTATATTTTTAAAAATCACACTACTTAACGATTGATGTCGATAAGTTTGGATGAATAACTTATACATTGATTGGACAAAAAATATTGATAATTTGTTGTAGCATTGGTAATTTTTTAAAATTACTATATATTAAACATTTTATTCTATTAGATCTATAGTTGTTTTTTTTTTTCTAAACTATTATATCTATAGTTATCCTTACTTTATCTACATTTCAAATCCATGACTTTCTTACAATACTTGAAATTTATCATGGGCTTCGAAAACTAATAAAAATAATTTATTTTATATTTTTTTTAATAAATAAAAATAAAAAAATACTTGACAGCATACCTTCTTTCTCTTGTTTTTTTAAAATCTCTCTCGTTTCTAATTTTTTTAGAAATTTAAGAAAAAAATCAAGTTATTCAACAATACGGTTACTTAAAGTATTCTCATGATAATCAGCCAAAAAATAGTCAAAGCATAGTGTCATATATTCTATTTGTAGGGACGGTGGGTGGCTGTTATTCAATAAGGACGTTATTGAAAAAGCCCGAAAACAAAAACCAGAAAAGAGAAATCACGGAAGCCACTCTATCAGAGCCAGGTTTCGATCCTGGGACCTGTGGGTTATGGGCCCACCACGCTTCCGCTGCGCCACTCTGATTTTTTATTTACTACTCATGACAGTTAATTTATATTATAAAAACACATACCCATCGGCTTCAATTAATAACGATCGATACACCTGATTAAAGTAATATGTATATAATATGTATATAAAGGTAGGTAGAGAATCTAAATGAACGAAATCGTTCGGTCAATCTAGGCCAATCTTGTTTGAAAAACAAATAAAGGTGAATTTATTACTTTGGAGTGGTTAAAAAACGATTAAATTATTAGCGATTAAATTTCATAATTCGTTATTTTTAGTTTGAAACTATACTACAGACAATGTTATTTCTAATAGTATAACCAAATATACAGATAGGTAGTGAATTCAATCTCAATTCATATACTAAAAAAAACAGATTTTTCGATGATTTTTTACACTTACTGCACCCAGGTATTGTTCCTAAAGAACTATTCAGAATTGCTCGCTTTAATAAATTCCTGAGGTAAAACAATGGTTTTAAAAGGATGAAATATAAGGTGTGGCAATGGAGTGAAGCAAAATTCTTTATATTTTCACTTATATTGGTTGAAGATGCTACAAAATTCGGTCAAATGGGGGAATGCAAAATTCGACTCTTTATAATTTAACAAAGCTTTGAAAGTTTTGTGTTGCCAACTTGAAGATTATCTTTCCTAAAAAACTCTCCAGTTCATAACAGAAACAAGTAATGACAGAAGTCTCTTTCCTTTCTTTGAAGTTGCTCGAAATGGTTTGTTTTTAGACTACGCACCACGGCGATACTCAAGTTGCTTGGTGTTCTCTAACATAATCTGCCCACGAAAACAAACCAAAAATCCAACAATTTAACCTTGATTCTACAATATGTTAAAAGAAAACCTAGATAATTATAATATTAGTGATTTTATAACTCCATTTTGTAAAATTCAAAAGGTAAACAAGCAGAACCAATCAATGAATGTCACCAACTTCAATGTAGAAAAGGAGAAACAAAAGAAGTCGAAAGTCAATAAGTTCTTACTTCTCGAATATAACTAGCTACTGCTTTGCATCCCTCAATCGCAAGTTGCATCACATTCTCAAATATGTCGATAGGTAATTTAGCATCCATCTACATCGAATTATCAGGGAGAACATTAATAGCAAAAGAATTGTTGAAGTTTACATAATGAAATATAAATCGAAAGCAATTAAAAAGCACATCTTAAGTTCACAAAAGAAAAGAAAAAAACATATAATTTTCTTGATCTAATTTGAGCGAAAGAGTAATAGAACCAATATACAATTATAAATGAACCTTATTATGAGGCAAAATGTTGATTTACTGATCCAAATCGAAACTAACCCATTTGATTTTAATACTTAAATTGCACCAAATTGTTTAACACGGCCACTAAATTACAGATCAAGGCTACACAATATTTGTGACTTGCTAGTGAGTAGAAAAATATCGAGAGAGAGAGAGCTGACATATAAGTGAACCTTTTATTAGGAAAAATGTTGACTTACAGTTCAAAACCAATCAAGAGGTTCTAAATTGCAACCAATGGTCTTTAACAAATGCACCCAAAAACGAAACGAGGCTAGAGAAAGAGAGCGGGGAGTTAAAGAACCTGAAGAAGAGTAACTTTATCCAACTTCGGTAGGAAACCTACAGTGACATCAGCACCGCCGGCACTATCCTCCACATAATTCAAATCTGTCCACGTCATAATGTTAATTCACATTAGGTTCAGTGAACCATGCGAAATTAAAAATCACAAACAAAAGTTCAGAACCACCATGCAGGTTCACATCTAATTCATCCAAAGGTTCCCTCACACATTTGCACATGATTGAATGGAGGGTGGAGGAGGTTTAAATTACCGAGCAGAGGAGTACTGTTAAGGTATCCAGAACTGCAGGAAGTAACAATATCACGCATAGGAATTCCAGCATCAGCAAGAGCTAAAGTTGCAGCATTGATACATGCTGATCTAGTACCTACAGGAAAGAAAATATGAGAATATGTCTAAGTTGAATTCTTCATGACAAGAAAGGCGACAATTAATTGCAAACCAATGATGTTTTACATTTAATTAAACCAAAGAGCCCAGATATTTCAAGTCACTACCATTGTAGACAGCTATAAGTTACAACATTTGAAGCTAAATGCATTCTACTGTCTATTGGCAACGAAACTTTCCTGAACAAAATTGTGTGTTTTTTTAGGGAAAAAGAAGAACTTAAAGAAGAAAGTATTATCAAAGAAGATGACAGATAAGCAGGAAGCCAGTAAGAGATGAGAACATAGACTTAAAATATCTGAACTAAAACAAATAATATTAAAAGCTAAATCGGATGAACTTGAACATTAACGTAAATTGTACCTCCATCTGCTTGAAGAACTTGGACGAAAATATCTATCTGAAAACAAACACTAAGAATGAAAAAAGATGTAGGTCACATACAATAGAGGAGAAGCTCCAAGGATGAGTTCAGCATACCTGAGAACGAGGCATTAAATGTGTTAAAATGCATTCCTCCATTGTTTGCCGAATAACTAAAGATATCTCCGTGGATCGCCTGATTGAAACAGAGCCATAAATACATACAATGTTACAGCATGAAATCAACAGATTTTTAAGAAAGTTTATAAATTCATTCAAGATAAAAATGCAGCTCCACTTGATACCATCCAAGTAATGTCATAGAAATATGATTTTATTCTTCACAATCCAAATTGTTTCAAGATACAAATGTTCACCGAGCTTCTAGTCCATGGTGTCAACTTAATAACAATCATGACACTAACCAAAATTTTCAAAAATCATTAGCGTTTAAATACAACCAAAAAAAAAATAACCTGTCACCCTTGGGTTTTCTCATGCGATCTCCAGTACTGAAATTAGCCATGCTATACTCACACCGCACCTGAAAGAGACCGGCACATGATTCAAGCAAGAGTTACAAATGCACATCAAAACAAACTCCAACTTTAACAAAATAGTAGTGTCCAGAAGAAAGTATATAACCAATGCTTGGTTGCTCATTTGTTGGCTCCTATTTTGAACCTACAAACATAACAAAATAATTAATTCCAACCAGAAATGCACAACCCTTTTATAATAATTACACAAAGAACTGAATTTCAGTGATTCAATACTAAATCAACATAGAAAAGAATTGAATAATTGAAAAAATATACCTCTCGTGGACCATAAACAGCCGCAAGAACTTTGGTATTACCCATCTCAAAAACAGCAGAACTAATCAAACAAAAGCATGATTTTCAGTTACTTTGAACTCTATAAAATGAAAAGGAGAGAACTTTAAAGTGAAAACGAATTACCCATCTGCTTTAGAAACAGTACCAATCTCAGCTCGGATTTGCCTCATCTAAAATTGAACAAAAAAAATTAATAAATTGAAGAGAAAAAAGAGAGAGTAAAAATTAACATATAAACAGAGAGAGGGGGAGAGAATTACTTCCATGGGACGGCGACCATCTAAGCGAAGACCTTCAGGGCTCACAAATTCCATCTTCAAGAAAGCTAAACCCGAGAAATAACATATGAAAATTTGCAGAAAGCGAAGAAGAAGAAGAAGAATGAATTTAAATGTGTTTTCTTACCTTCTTTGGAATCCAAATTTATCGCTGAAGTTCAAGTTCTTTTTCTATTTCGCTCTTCTTCTACTGATTTTCACTTTGGCGCCGCAGTTGGTTCTTCAATACATCGTCTTTTTCTTTTATTTTGTTTGTTTTTCTGCCTTGCTTTTGGACCTATTGAAATCAAAGACAAAAGGCCAAGGCTGTTCTTTCTTTATGTCGGGTTTGGGCTTAATTTAGCCCAATACCTTAGGACCCATATTTCATAGGGTAATTATCATAACTACCCTTTTTATGATTTAAGTTATCAAAAGTACCCTAATGTTTTTAAACTTTTCAAAACTACCCTAAAATTGACAAGTGGCTACAATTGATTGGTGAGATACTATAACTAACTATATAAAAACTACCAATTAAGGGTAGAAAAGAAACTATTTTTTTTCTTAGGGTAGTTTTGAAAACCACACTTCATTAAGGGGTATTTATGATAAAATTTCTATTTCATATAACCAAAACAAATGCAAGAGTTTTCATAATCGGTCCGAGTTCCCGAAGGAACAGTTACCAAACACACGTGTTTTTTAAAATTTTAAAAATCATAAATAAGAAAGGAAAATTCCATTGGGTGACAGATTTTGATGTAATATTTATAAAAATATCAACTCTAAAAGTATTTGTAAATATAACAATTTTTACTATGTTAATCAGTGATTAATATGTGTATCATTGATAAATTTAGTGTAAAAATATAATTCAATGTTTATAACTGATACATCAAATCAAAATTTACTATATTTATAAATATTTTTTAGAATAGATATTTTTACAAATATTACTAAAAGAATTACTATATTTGCAAATGCCCCATTCCAAGAGATTTTTAGACCAGCTTAAAATTCATAATAGAGCTTATTCATAAACCTTACTTATATTTTACTTATTACACTATTGAATTACATCAATTTTCTTGACTGAGTATTAGTTTGAAAATTTGACTACATGAGTAAAAATGATAATTTTTCTAAAATACACTAATATAATTTAAAAATGAGAGAAAATTACACGAGTAATAATTACATTCTCTAACTCTTAATTTGAACAATTAACTCCCTAAACTCTAAAAATATTAAAATAGGACCCATAAAAATATTATTTAACAAATTACCTTCGCAAATGTTAAAATAGTCCCTAAAAATCCATCTTTCAGGAGGATGATGGATGCTTCTTTAATGTCGGCAAGGTAGTGAAGAGCGAGATCGGAGAAAAACTCCTCGTCTAACCTGTATAGATTTTGGGATCATGGTCAAGTATGGGGTTGTGTGTGACAATGGTCCTCGGGAACCCTATCCCCAAAGATTTTATATTAATAATTAGTAAAATAATATTTTAGACGAGTTAATTGTAAAATAAAAAAATTAAGTGTCCAATTTTAATATTTTATAAAGTCTAATGATCAATTGTTTAAATTGATAATTTAAGAGTGTAATTATTATTATCCATAGTATTCGCGTCTGGTATATACAACTATTAAAAAAAAATGATAATAATAACCATGGTAGGCTAGGACTAGGATGACTTTTACCATTTACTCTTAATTTACCTTAAAAAATGAAATAAAATAAACTTTTCAAATATGAAGCCAGGCTGGCACAGCTCAAAGACCCTACTGACAAAAATGGTATCAAGATTTTGACATCTAAGCACGTTTGTGATAAATTTGGTAAATTAAAAATGACATATTTTGTTCCCATTAGCCAATGAGTTTTATTTTTTGGACCCATTTGTTGGCTGCATGACTCCCTTATTGGCCTTCCATGAACTTTAAAAATCAACTCTCTAAAAACTTTTTTTTTCAAATATATGCCAACTTTTTATACCAAATATGTAAATAATTTCTATAATTAACATTATTTTTCAAAAGGAAAATACTCCAATTTTCTCTTCTTCTTAGGATTAACACTCAAACCAGCTGGTTTTTGTTAGTTCATTTCCACCTATTTATTGTGATGTATAATTTCTTTTATCAATTTATACCGTATATTTATAATTAATTGATTCTTTTTAGGTAACTTATAATTCGTTATCGATTATATCAAATGATAATTTTTGTTATGGAATTTTTGCTTTTTAAAATTCAAAAGTATTTTCTAACCATTTATTTGTTTTACTATCTATATTTTATAATAATTTTAAGAACCTAGCTACATTTTAGAAGTTTTATAAAAAAACAGTTTTCAAAATTTTATTTTAATTGTTTTGATCACTGAAAAAGTGCTTTTAAAAAATAAAAACTAAAAAGTAGATTTATTATTAATAAATAAGCTTGATTTTTAAATTTAGATAATTATGAATATAAGCATATCAATTTATCAAATAGACCTTGATTATCCTAAAACGTTGTTAGCTAAAACGCACCCGTGATGGCATTTTACTAAAAAATACTATATTTAAGTTTAGACGATCTCTATCATGCAAGTGTTTTCCATTTTCATAAAGATAGAAATATTAATATATATGTGACTATTTCTTCTCATATAGAATATTATGAATTCATTGATCATGAATTAAGAAATCGTATTTAATAATTATGAGCGTGGGAGTCTAATTGAGATGCTGATTATTTTTTCCATAAAAAATTATCCCAAGTTTTTCGGATAAAAGAAGACAGATGTCAAACAATATATTATTATCATTATATATGTTAAGAATATATTAATTTCATAGCCTAACTAACAGTAGTATATGGATTATTAAAAAAAATGTCGTTCAATTATCGGCCAAAACAATACCAACCCTAGGCAAGATAGCCTATAGGGTGATTCATTTGAAAAAATAACGGAAAAAATAACAACCCAATCCTAATTTGTCTTTAAGAAAAAAATGTTTTATTTTTAATAATAATTGCAATTGACATAAAGTTTTTATAAATATGCGATTAATTAATTAATTCAAACATTATCATGATTTAACGATACTTAAAATCCTTGAAATATTTTATTTTATTATCATATAAAAACAAAATATGTAATAATTCAGAATTTAACAAAATAAATATAAACAATTATTTTTATCCAAAACATCAACAGTGCCAAATTGAAGAAGGAAATAGTAAGAAAAAAATATATCCTAAACAACTAATGTGGCATTTTTTTTATTAAATTGGAATGTTGGTTACAATATATTTTTAATCCAATTTATAAATGACAAGTAATCTATTATTATTAAAAGTAATTAAAAATCTCATTTAAAACAAATTCATATAGAACTAAATCACGTAAATAAATTTAAATACAATCAAAATATAACTATTTAAATAACTCAAACACATTTCTTTTCTATATATAAAATTTAAAGAGAGAAAACTTAATACTCGTAACTAATCAATTGAATTAAACTCATAGTGACAGATGATAATTATATATTATAATTACAAATAAAAATTCCAGACACCATAAAACATATTTTAACTTTAAATGACTTATTCTTTAAATAAAATTAAAAAAAAAAAATACTTGAAATGTTTTATTTAGTATCAAATTAAATTTTACCAATCAATAAATAAACAATTTCCTCCAAACACGTTTATTATTATTATTTACCAAATTGGCCTATCGTTACTCAGCATGACGTCAGCAGTCGAAATTGTGTTTGCCGCCATATCAGCATCTTTTGCTCAATTTCTTCCACACTCCCTTCCATAAGAAGCCATCTCTTTCATTCTCTCTCTCCGTAATTTTATCATCTTCGTCGGAATTTCAAGAATCTGGAAGCTCTCCGGCTCCATCATCGGTGATTTTTCTTCTTCTTTCTTTCTTGCATGTGATTGTGATTGTGATTTCATTTCATTCCTGTTTTCAAGATTAATTTCATTTTTTCCTCTTTTCCGAGGAAACGCTATTTCCTTTCTCATTCAATGCTATGCATGTACTCTAATTCAATTCAATTGATGCTTTTTTCTTGATTCCTTTATCTGATTTCTGTGATCTGAATCGAATTCAATTTTTCAGAATTCAGAGATTGAGAAAATGACTGTGCCGCCATTAAAACCTATTCTCGAGAAACCTCCGGGCTATAGAGATTCAAGTTCCGCTCCTAAACCCTTACCAAAACCGCCGATCAGGAAACTGATTCTTCCGTCGCAGTTGAACCATCAGAAGCAGCGGCGAAGGAGTTGCTTCCGTAGATGTTGTTGCCTCCTCTGCATTTTTATTCTGCTTCTGATCTTCGTCATTATCGCCGCCGGTGGAATCTTCTTCCTCTGGTTCGAACCAAAACTTCCTGTGTTTCATCTCCGATCATTCCGATTCTCTCAATTCAACGTCACCGACAAAACCGACGATACGTTTCTAGACCTCAAAACAACCAGTCGGATCGAGATCAATAACCCTAACGGAAAGCTATCGTTATATTACCGCAATACGGAGGTTGAATTCGCTGCCGGAGAAGGTACTGGACTTGGATCGAAGACATTTCCAGGATTCGTTCAGGCAATGAAGAATGTAACGAGTTTGAAGATTGAAACAGAGGTGAGAAACGAATCTATAGACGGTGGAACTGGAAGTAGGTTGAATTCTGGATATCGGAGTAAAGAGATGGTGGTAAATATGGTGGCGCGTACGGCGGTGGGATTGGTGGTTCGTAATCGGAGAATAGTGGCGGTGAAAATTAATGTCGTTTGTAGAGGTGTGAGGCTGAAAAGTCTTGAGAAAGGGGATATGCCTAAATGCTCTTTTCATTTAAGGAAATGGTTTCTGTAGGGGGAAAAAAACAGAAAGAAGAAGAAGAAGAAGATGAAGACTCATTATATCAAAGTTAAATTTTTATTTTATTTGCAAAGAAAATATTGAAGATTGGATTCATGATTGATTAGTAATATTGTCTAGGGAAAAAGTTTATAGATTATTTTTTTTTTAAATTTAATGTTGCATTTTGATATTCATCATCTTTTAATGGATAAAAATTCATGGTGTTCGATTTTATTTTTTTGTTGGTTTCCTGTATAGCGAGGAGGATTTGAACTTCTAACTCGACATAGTGATTATAGGGCTAAACTCTCGTTGACTAATTGTTTTTTTATTAAGGAAGATATATGTATATGGTAGATGAAATTTTATCATTGTTCATCCATTAGTAAAAAGATTAAAATTCTCTATTTTAAAAAAAAAATTATACCGCTATCATTAATGATGATCAATAGTAATAACTTTGGTCTGATTTACACGTTTAAAATGCTACCATATATATAAATACTTTCCTTATTTATAAAAGTTCATTTTACTTTTTTTTTTTGTTTTAAAAAAAATTATCAAAATTTAATTAGACTACAAAAAATATTTTTTCTTTTAAAAATAACATTTTAAGAGTTAATATTTTAAAAAATAATAACATTTTTAATAATTTTTAAAAAAGACATTTCTTTGAGATCAACAATCTCATAAATCAGTGGAACCTCATCATGAGAGGTTGAAATTTATCTTTTCATAAACTATATATTCTATTATTTTAAAATGTAAGTATAATTAAAAAAAACATATATAAAGATAATTTGCAAGCTAAAGAAATATGTAATTGGGTTATTTTAAAAAAACACAATCTTATATATATATATATCAAAACTACCCAAAATCACCAGTAGAAAAATTAAATTACATTGTGAAAAGACGAAACGTACCTCGATAAATTTTTCTTAATTAAATGATATGTAATTAATGATATATAGTTATTGGGAGAGATAAAATGGTAATAATGTCAACACTAAAATCAAAATCCACCAGAATCGCCACCATAAATGGTGTTTTATGGGTAAATCTGATTTTAATATGAAAACAACCATTAAAACTGAAATTAGGTGAATTAAAAAGGTTATTGAGATAATAAATTCTATGTAATAAGCAATTTAAATTTTAAAATTTAAAAATCACGGAAGGAATTATCCAAAAAATAATAATTTATATAATATAACTTCTAAAATTACTATAATAGCATATTACTTTATAGTTTATTGAAATAAATGTATAGTTGCCTAAAAAAAAATGTATAGTTTAATAAGTTATGATTCTGTTACTAAATAATTATCATTTAGATAATATGTTTTAAATTAGTAGTTTTTATCATTATCATTATTAGATATTACATCAAATCAGGGCCGCCTTAGAGGGTATACGAGGTGGGCGATCACTCAGTTCAAATTATTGGGGCCCCAAAATTTGAAAGTCAATATTTGATTAACTTATGTATATAATATTGCAAAAATTATAACAAAGAATGGAAGTGGTTCATTGCAAACATAATGTAATGATTTATGTTTTCGAGGACGCTATCTCCTGTTTGAATCCTCACTGAAGCGATTTTTGTCTAAATTGATTCAATTTAAAGTTTAGAGTTTAAATTGACATATCATGTAGTATAAATTGATTTTTCCCTAAAATTTAACTTTAATTTATTTTGATTTTAACAATCAAATTAATACATTAAAAAATTAATCAGTTTTTTTTCCTACTATATTTGTAATTTTTTAATAGTAAAATTTATATGATAAATGACCAAAAACTATATTTTTACATTGGGTCCCGAATTTCTTAGGACCGGCCCTGCATCAAATTGAGGAGGGGAGACTCGAACCTTCGGTTTCATAGGAATTGAGTAAATGCCCAATCACTTAAGCTATGCTCGTGTTAGTTGACACTAGATTGTTTATTTTTTATACTCTATCTATAGTTTTAATAATTTATTGTTTTGAATTTAATAAATTATTGAATAATAAATTTACTAAATGAAAATTTTATTATTTGAGATAATTTCTTGAAATTTAAAATAAAAAAAAATATCAACATAGTGAAACAGCTGAAGGATCTTCCATGGCTTTAAGTGCTCCACTCCATGAACCGTCCAGGCTTCGAAGCGGATATTGCAGGAACTGAAGTATATCCATTAACATCCTCTTCTTCTCGCATCACCGGTTCAGTTTTCTTCCTTCTTTCATTAATTTTATACTCTGATTCCTTTTCATTATCTTTATTTCTTCACTTTTGAAGATCGTAATAAAGCTTGATCTAGCAACAATTTCATTCGATTTCGAATTCGAGCATCTGAATCTCGAAGCTGATTTGTTTCTTTTTACTTTATCTGGAAATGATATAGTTATTTGGATTCAAATATTTGTTTGTGAGTTGAATAATTAGCATTAACTCTGTAATTCGATTATCATGTCGATAATTAGATATGAATTGGAAGGTTTATGAATCGATTCTCGAGTTCTTAGAACTCTTCGTCTCAATTTTGATAACCTACCAGTGGAATTTGTTTAGTAGTTAGCTCTCTCTGAAATTATGGATTCTACTTGGGAATGGAATTTGAATATAGAAATTGAGTGATCTGGAATAACTTAATTGATTGTTTGTGCTAAGCTTATTGAATTAGAACTCTGTTGAGGATTTGATAGTTAGAGGCTTTGTTTGACTTGAGTTTTCTATACTCCAATACATTAAGTCATCTTCTCTAAAATTTGAAGTTTAAATCATTCTTGCTTAATCAATTGATGGTCTCGGTGTGGTGTTTGATTTGAGTCGGGGAGTGTAAATATCACATTCCGTCGTCTGGTTCAGATCAGAAAAACAATGAAATTAGATGATTAATTTTTTCCATGTATCATTCTGGTGTTACCGAGGGGCCTGTTATCAAACTTTTTTTTTTGTTCTTAGTCTGAATACATCAAATTTTACCTCGGATTACTGAATAACTGAGAGAGGATGTTGCACTTGGTGACAGGTCCAGTAGCTGAAGAATGTTTGATTGGCAAGTGACAATAATGGGCTCTCCAGGCAGGGAGTCAGTCATCATGCAGGATGAGTCTTTTCAGCTGCTATTCATTTCCCTCCCCATTATCCATTTAAACCTCATAAGGTATGACATTAAATCTTTCATATCTCGGTGTTAAATAATCAATAAAACCAAAAATTTAAACTATTAAATTAGAATAAATTTAATCTTTTCACGAGACTCAACACTTAGATTATTGATATATAGGGAGGAAATATAAATGTAGGAGTTTGAACTCAGAACAACTTGTTCTGACATTTCAGTGGTATTTTGTTTGAAAACACCTCATTTTTTACTTAAAAAAATAATTATTTGCTTTAATGGTTTGGTCGGATTAATTTCACACAAACTTTGATCATATTTATAATGGACTTTCTGAATTTCTAAAGCATATCTTATTTTTATCGTCCAAATCATTTGTCTCTCATTTGATGACAGTTATTATTTTGCTAGTGGCTTCCAAAGTTGGTGTGTCACTGTGAGTTCTTATTTGATTAGTAACTCGTTAAGTCAATGCTGGAAGTTGTTTTAACATTTCTTAACCTAAATAGTTCCTTTTCTGTTTTTAGTGTTTAAATTATTCTTTAGGTGTTTTTAATGTCTCATTTCTGAAAATTATATTTTGTGGCAGATGAATTAACAATGTGAAGGCCATGATTTAAAACATTCATATATAAAGATATTGCATTGTCCCCAATTTTCGAGTGAATATAATTTATACCTGTTTTTGTAGTCAAACAGGCTTACTGCACTAATATCATTTATACCATAATATAGTAGTACCTAGTACTATCAGTAGACAATAACCAAGTGTAAAGACTCAATTAAGGTAAGACATGTCTTTAAACTTGGTGATGAGTCCTCGGTTAGGTTTTTGGAAAACCTGTGGGTGGGTAGAACTCCTATTTTTTTGTCATTTCCTAGGCTTTGTGCTATTACTTTAGTGAGCATAAGATGATTTCAGGAGGTATTTTTGGGATGAAGAGAGCAAAGATCGGGTGGTTGTACTGTAGAAGCTGGGATCCCTAACCCTATTTTGCCTATGGAGGAGAAACTTGGTCCCTCATTAAGTCTTGGCACTTATTCTACAACTACAAGTCTCGATGCTTTGATCTTACTGCTGAGGAAATGTCATTTATGAGGCTTCATCTGATCTAATTTGGAATCTCAAGTGTCCTAAGAAGTGAAGACCCCATTCATGCTGGAGGGATTATGTCTGACAGAATTAAGGGTAGAAATCCTAAGATCTTCCTCTCCCTGAGTGGTGCAGTCTTTGCAAATTTAACTTTGAAGATTCCTGTCATTGGTTCTTGAGGTGCTCTCGCTGCCTGAAGGTTTGGCGGCATATCTCTACATTGTTTCATTTTCCTGGCTGTTTTCCCATGGGGCATCACAGAGTCTATTCTCCAAGTGTTAGGAGGTCATCCATCTACAGAAAAAATTAAGGTTGTGTGACTTAATTTTATCAAGTCTACCTTTTGGCTTTTGAAGATTCGTCTTGAAAGAAACTTTGAAGTTTCCACGGGATGGATAGGAAACTTTGAAATATTTTCATCTTATTTCTTATGTTGTTTCTTCTTGAAATGCTATCAATAAGTGCTTTTTATTAATTTTTTTTTTTTGTAATTATTCACTCTCTTCTATTATTACTCATGGGGAGTGTTTTTTATCCCTTTCTGGCTACTTTGTGATAAGGAGTCTCAAGGCTCATTTGGTTTATAATGTAGATTAATTTAGAAATGCATTTGGTAGGCCCCATGTCTTAAAATGGGTTCCAGTCGTTCAAATTTAACTAAAGATGGCCTAATTTAGAATCAACAATACCATGTTTTCAATGTTATAAGATTTTTGAATCCAAAATTAATAATAAATAAACGCGGGATTCATTTTCCATCAGAAAAGTTATTAAAGGCATGTTCATTGCTGGAGTTGTGCCTCCAGTTACAAAGGATCAAGCTTCATCTGTATCTTTCCTCTATTATAATTCTAAATTCGAAGATCTGACTTTGTAAGAAACACACTTTCAATAACAATGAAAACACAAAACACTTCTTCTCTGTTTTCGTTTGGATCCGCTATTTTCAAATCCTTGTTTTTTGAATCATGAACCAAACACATCCTTATTTTTCTTTTTCGTTTCTGTATTTTTTCTTCTTAAATTAAAAAAAAAAAAAGGTACAGGCTTATTGCTCTGACCTCTTTTTTTTTTCCTTTTAAATCTTGCTTATTTATTATTGTCTTTAGTTAACTGGGTCAGTTTATAGGGATTCTTTCTAAGTTTAACGTTGCTTCAAAATATTAATTTTTAGGTTCCCTTTAGGACAAAGTTTCTCACCCCAAACATCAACAGCAATAGTAGTATATGCCTGGATATCATGAAAAGGAAATTGAGTCCGGCTTTGACCATATCCTAGATTCTGATTTTTTTTTTTTTAATAATCTCTTCATGACAATTTTACCATCGATCCCGTAGATGTCTGATTTCCATTATCTAATTGGAATTTTCCCTGATAGATTTAGATATAGTCTCTCAACTACCATTTGGTCACCATTTACAATTTCAGAACTTGTGATGACTAAGACATTAAGTTGAGCAATACGGTTCACTATACTCAAGACACTATAATTATATGATGATCAATTGTATGTACCTGAGTACTGAGCACTTGGTACCATTTTTCACATGTCATGGTCATTTTTATTTGACTTTGATATTTATTTTTTTAACTTTTCTACTTAAATAATGAAATAAATGTCAATTCAAAGTAGAAAAAGAAGCAGTCAGGATATTGTATAATTTAAATTCAAGAACTATTCATAGGCACAATTAAGTAATCTTATTTTCTGCAAACTTATTCTTCAGAGGATTTAAACATATATCCAAGGAAATGGGGAAATAAAAAGAAGTGAAACCAAATAATAGGAGTGTGGAGCTGGAGCATACCAAAAGTAGATGGACTGCTATCTGCTTCAAAATTCTGGTGGGGAAGGAGAGAACATGGCTGAAACCGTTCTGGTTAGACTGCAAATCATATGGAATTTAAACTGGAATTGCGAGGGCCACTTGTCAATTGAATAATGCAATTGATATCAAGTGGTCACAGTCCATTCTCAATTTGGAAAGGCCATAATATGTCTGTCTTAGTCTGTTTGCCATCCGCTAACGATCCTGATATGGATTCTGGATGTGCATCTGGTTTTAGAATACTGAATCTATATCGTCATTATCTAAATAAATTATTAAAAATTCAATTTTGTAAACTTGAATAGGAGAAATTAGTTGGTTAAATATTGACTGCCACAGTCTACCCTTTGGATTTCTTGGTAAATATTCCTGAGAATAGGTAGCTATGGTCATTCAGTTTGTGCATGTTGTCTAGCTCTCACTAAAGCCATATACTGTTTAGCCTATTTTTTAAGTGGTTGGGAAGGATTATTGTTTCATACTTCAGCTGCTGCTTTCTATTTGCTCCCTTTAGCCTTATCCAAATCCCTCTTGGTGCCAGAGATTGCATGTATTTACAAGATGAATAGGGTTAATATGAGCAACTTCGAGGAGCTGGAAAAATAGAAATATGCTATGAGTTAGTATGCTTTGTAGGAAGGGCATATGGGATTTTGGTTTTGATTTTTGTTTGTTCTAATGTATAAACAGAAGTCGTCTATACAATCTAAACTTGTAATTGATGACAATAGGTCTTTGTTGTCCCTTTCTAATAGAGATTACGCTATTGCTTCAAGTTTGTGTTCGACTAATATATATCAATTATGTATATTTGAGTTTGGATAGTTGCATGATCACTGAGTCCTTAGGTGGAAATGGGCCAGGAATCCACCAGCACTTGACTGATATTGATCAGCAACTTCAAAGTTGAATTTTAAGAGTACCTACAGAGCTATCTTTTCATATTATCAACTTTCTTTCATCACCATTAATTTTGTCAACTGTCTTATACGTTTTGCTTGGATTTTGACCTAGGGATTCAGCTAGGGCATTCGGAACTTCTCCTTTCTAATCCCAATGGGAAATGTGGTGTGAATCCTTAAACTATGAGAGGGTCTTTTGGAAACCAAAGATGATTGGATCTAGACTTGCCATCGGGATCGATTTGCAAATGAGGTTAACCACGGGGTGAGTCACACATATCCCAATTTTAAATGTAATATGTATGTTTTGTTTGATTAATTTTGGAGTCATTATGTGAAGCTGCCTTCAATTTATTGACTGAATTTCTAAGTGTGACATTGGGATTGGTGAGGGTGGAGAGTGATAACTGGTGGGTGCATTGCATATAAGAATTACAGATAAAGAGTGACTTATGACAAGGCGATCTTCTTGAAGAATTATCGTAATGAGAGAGTTTATGAATGAACCGACTCTACATTGGAACGAGAGAGATTATGAGCTTGAGTAGTTATGAGATTGTACAACTAAAAAAAAAGTTGAAAAGAATTATTAAGTATTACTATTATCTCTACACCACTAGACTACCTTTTTGGGAGTCCATCCGATAGAAATTCTATAGCTAAACAATATTTCTAGATAAGATAAACGAATCTCCTAAGAAGAAATAGAATATTTACAAGTATAGCATTGGTTAATTATTTATCGAGATTTTGGAATTGAAATAATTTCTTTAAGAAGTGGATAATATCAATCAAATGTCTACTTTATATTCCACCTACCATTTCTCTGGCAATTTATTGACCTGTCTCTCGAAACATATAGGATTAGGGCTTGCAATTTGCTTGACAAATTAAACGGGACAAATTCTTACCTCCCGTTTCCAAAAATGAATTAAATTGTTAATTGCTATCTTGTCCTTTTATTAAGTTTGGGTTGGTTTTCCATCTCTTCAACCCATCTTCAAATATGGGTGGACATGAATTATATCACATATTTCCCTTTTTCAAATTAAATTATTGTAAACAGTAAATATATATTCAAAACTTCAATTTTAAGGCACTTAAATATCTATATTATTAGAAAAAACCCTACTATATAATTAGGCTTCCAGGCCCAGGTGTCATGGTCTCGTTAACCTACCTACCATTTTGTCAAGAACTTGACAATTATGTGAATGTTTTGCCTTGTTTGAATGTATTTCTAAAAAATGCATTTTTTTTTACTTGCATTTCAATTTATTTTTCGTTTCATTACTTTTATTTCTTTGAGTAAATTATAAATATGTATACATATAATTACTTTAAGTATTTGAAATATTACATTGTAAAAAAGAGAAAATGAGGTCTGAACATACAATTAAAGAGCGAGGATAATAATTATTTTTTTAAAGAACAATAAAAATGATATTTGTAGCTCAATCTAAAGAGTCTCACTTAAAGAGGGTGTGAATTTAAATCATTTAAATTGTATTCAAATGTGAAAAGTAAAACTTAATCAATAATATAATTATATAACAAACAATAAAGTGTTATTATTTGTTTATTTTAAAATTGAACCATGAGATAATTTTTTTAAATCAATAGTAACGCAACATAATTTACAAACCCAAATATTATTCGATTAAAAGTTAATTCGAGGATGAGATAGACAAGTGAAGAAAATTATCAACTTTTGGTGGATAAAAAAAACATGTAAATAAAATAAGTTATAAGTTATTGGAGGGTTCTGTTCTCTCATTCGTATGGTTATTATTATTATTATTATTATTTTACCTGGAACACCATTAAATCAAATGGCATAAAACATAATGGGTAGGTCATGTGAAGAATTTGAATATTGTGATAATATCAAATGAGAACGACAGTTAATTTATTGTCTTGGACCGACTTGCTTGCCCTCTAAATCTACTTGAAACAAATCATTTCATGGGTACACTTAAGTCTACAAATTGATGATCTCTTTCATGTTCGGTTTATATTGTGAGATAGATACTTATTTTTAGATATTACATTAAATCAAGGTAGGAGAAACTCAAAACTTTAAATTTATGAAAAGGATGCTCATGTTGACAAAGTGAGATGAATAATTAACTTTCGATGTTAGCTAAGTAATAAAAATAATATCTTTTTTCAGAATGTTATATCATAATTTTATTACAAACCTTCAATACTACAATTAAATAAGGATCTAGTTGAAAATATAGATACAAATATATATGTAACTAGTAAAATCTATCAATGCTTAAAACTATTATTATATATATTTTTTTCTTGGCAAAGGAAAAATCTTATTATATCCATTGTCTACTATCTAACAAAATATTTGCTCTCTTTTTATATATATATATATTTTTTTTAAATTTAAAAGTGATAGTTCAGTTTGGACTATTGTATGCCACAGTCTTCACAAACCAAAATATTTTGGAGCAGCACGTGACCAATCAAAGATCCAAACACGACCACGTGTCACAATCAAATTGTCTCGATCAAATATGCGGCGATTCGTTGGGAGGATCTCTGCTCTTATGGAATCTCCAAATTAAATTTCTAATTAATTAAAAATAACGTTTTGATTTACTTTAATTTTTTAAATTAAATAAAAAGATAACGAGAGGACAATCCTTTAAATCTGGGGCTCTTTGGTTTCTTCCACTATTCTTCTCAGACACTACCAAAAAAAAAAAAACCTTCTCTTCTTCTCTCCCCTTCCTCTTCAATTTCATTTCCAGTCTCTCTTAAATTATTTATTTTATTTTTTTTGAAAATTTCTTGTTTTTTTTGGGTGAAATTTTTATACTCAGCAATGAGTCAAGTTCGTTCTGTTGGTGTCAAGTATAGAGAACTCTTAACAATCACACATAAGCCAGCCACAACAAAGTTTCCCGGACCGGAAACTAAGCTTATTCGGATTATGTACACCGATGGCGACGCCACCGATACGTCGAGTGGAGAAGACGACGATGACGAGCCATTACTCATTCGTCGTGTCAAACGGCATGTGAATGAGATAAGACTCATCGGCAATTGTTCGAGAAGAGTACCGATACCACCGAAGTCTAGAGTTGAGCAAAGAAAGGCGGCACCAACGAGGAAATTTCGAGGAGTTAGGCAAAGACCGTGGGGGAAATGGGCTGCGGAAATTAGAGACTCGTATCGAAGGACAAGAGTTTGGCTTGGAACTTACGACACGGCGGAGGAAGCTGCTGTGGTGTACGATAGAGCCGCCATTCGACTTAGAGGCCCCGATGCTTTAACTAATTTCGTTACGACAATCCCGAAACCGGAAATAAGGATCGAAAATGGCTCTGATACCATGTTAGACATAAAATCACCCATATCTGTTTTGAGATTTCAAACTGGAACAGAATCAATATCTGAACAGAATTGGAGACCAATAAATCAGGTAAACCAAGAATCAGGCATAGAAGATGGTTTTGATTTGTTTGACTATCGGAATTCAAATAGTTATTTGGGAGAAATGGAATTTCCAATATTGAAAAATGAAGATTTGGGGGAGATTTGGTTGGATTTTGAAGAGGATTTCGGATCATGTAAATGGGATGTTGAAAATTACTTCAAAGATCCATTAGTATTGCACTGACAAACCAGCTGTGTTTAGTACTACACTAATTAGTGTTCTTCATGTTTGGAAAAATCCTAACGTTACCTTGCTGTGACTGTGAGTAAGGTTTTGCAATCTTTTATTTCTTTCTTTGTTTTTTTATCACATAGTGGCTTGTAATGTATTTTCTTAAGGCTTTTTGAGTTTTTTTTTTTGTTTTGTTTTTTTTAATGTAATGCAATGGAATTAGAAGAGTTGCGATTAGAGTGAAGGTTTTGAATAAATTTCAAGTGGAAAAAATAGATTAAGTTTTTTTTTTTAATTACTACTATTATCATCTCTAGTTGGGATAGTCGAATTTTAAAGATTTAATTTAAACAACTGATGAAATTAAATTTATTGTCAAAATTAAGTCTGAAAGTTACTCACCAATCAACTAAAATCACTCAAAAAAAAACATCTAAAATATTTTTATAAAAGTCAATTTTCTTTCTTTCAGATATTATATCAAATTATGAGAGTTTCTAAAAAAAATAAAAATAAAAATGAGAATAGGGTACTAATGCCTAACCATTTTGATAAAGATGTCAAACTTAATGAATGAAACTATTTTAAAGACTCTTAGAGAAAAAAAGGTAAATCGCCCTTAATTTTTGAATCGAGAGAGATAAGAGGGGGGAAATTAGAATCTCTAGAAGATATTGATTTATTAAGTTTGAATAATTCAAATGGCGAAGAAAGCGGTGATGTTGAGCCCCCCTAATTGCGATTAAGAGAATATAAAAAATCTAATTTTTGAAAGTAATAAAAATTTGAAAAAATAAATAAACAAAAAAAGTAATAATGGAGATGATTGAGGAGCCAAAGGAAAGAAAGACAGATGTCATAGATCCACTCGGAGTAAGCTTTTGAAGTAAAATTGATGATGTTATGTTGGGAAATAATAATATAGCTCTTTTACCTGCAGACAAAACTAGTACGAGGTTTCTTGTGGACCAAACCCAACTCCCCCCTTTGCATTTTTTTAGGTTTCAATTTTTTCATCCTCCAAAACAATTTTGTATTTATAATGCCCTTGTTCATATCTCTAAGTTTGAATTTTTGTTTTTTTTATTAAATTAAAATATAGTTCTAGTCGATCAAGTTTATTAGAATTTGATTTATCAAAATGAGAATTCTTGTTCTTGTTTTGAATTTGTTATATATCTACAATTTACTATAACTTATTCATTACTGTAATTGAATCGATGACTTAACAGAAAATGAAATGAACTTTACTAAGTTGACTTAATAAAGTTAACTCTATTTTTAATTTATCCTGTCAATTTTTAAAGTTCTAATTTAATCCTTTAAATATTATTGTAAATAAAGAGAGTTCCTTCAATAAAACATCATTTAAAACTGCCTTATGCACATGAAACAAAGAGAAAAACAATAACACCACCAACAAAATAAAGAAAGAAAAGTGAAAAACAATGACAAAAGAGAAAGAGGACCACTTTTGCATTGCAGAAAAGCAACATAAGAACCATTCCTTGGTGTAGTCTACAAAGCACTGATCCTTGTGTAGTAGTGTATAGCTCTATTGGTTTGGTGGGGACTGTAATTCCATCCCAAATTAACAAGCTTTTACGGCTTATCTCTCACCGTCCTTTTGAGGTGTTTGACTTGCGGATTTAGACGGGTTTATTAAGTCTATCTTTAGATTGTGCAGTAAATTTATAAATTCTAAATCTAAGTAAGTAAAAAATGTGTTAAGATTATAAAATCGAGAGATGAAAGTGATTAGATTTATATAGTTCAAACCCTTTATCGACACCTGTAGCCGGATGAAAGGAGATGGGGTGGACACTCATAAGAATGAGCCAAAATCCTGTGTGACAGGTTCCATTCAATAAGACAGAACGACTTGTCAACATGCTGTTGATTATGAGTCACTGTCTTGACTTTTGTAATCTTTTCGTCTTTCTGTCTTTGATTAAAGAGTATATCAAACACCACTCTTTTTTCTCCTCAACTCCATTTTTAATAAATGAAAATTATATGTCTCCAAAAGAAAGAAAATAGAGGAGCATCCAAGAATACTGTATGGAGTGTTTGGAGCATGAGAATGAGAATGTGATGCCTAGGAATCTGAAACTCTTTGGTATGCAGGAATGAGAATAGAAAAAGTGGTTTAGTTTTTTATTTAATTAACTTATTATATTTTTTTAAAATTAAATAATGACGTAAAAATAAATTAAAATTTACAATAATATTTTATTTAAAAAATCACTTCATAATGAATTTAAAAATAATTTGTTTTTAATTTAAAAATAAATAATTAAAATTGAAAAAAACTATATTTAATATTTATTAATGATGGGTTTAGGATGCCAATAGTAACTATGAGATTTAGATGTCCGGGAATGCGATGCCAAACCCCCCAACCAAACACCCTCGTAATAAAAAATAAATAATTGTGTTAATTTATTACTTTTTATTCACTGATTATTAATTATTCTTTGGAATCGATAGGGGAAAAAGTATGAGATGAGATGTTTATTTGTGTAAATATAATTTTGTTAATCATATTGAGTAAAAAATTTGTAGGGGAAAAGAGTATATGCCTAACCAATTGATGCTCATGTTGGCTTATTAACTTATTGTGCATTCCTTTTGATCTCAATTTTTAACTGTTTTGTTTTATTATTTCAACATTTAAATTTTCTTTTTTTTTAGTTAATGTACTTAGTGTAGTAAATGTTTCAACAAAAATAAAAAAATGTTTCAAAATCTAACATTCAACATACTACATAAATATATAGTTTAAAATTGATCCATCGATTTAGTGGATTATACTCATCAAATAACAGAAAAAAGACACATCATGTAAGGTTTCTATAAAATGTTTTTTTTTTTTTTAATTATAAGGACTAAAATGGTCTCGTTAATCAAAATTTAAGTAAAAATAATACATTTAAAATTTTAGTGATCAAAATGAATCAAGCATGAAAATTGGTGGACTAAATAGGATTTAAACCAAATAATGATAATGCAAAATAGTTAAAGGTAGAAAATCCTCAAGTCTAAAGGTTAAATTGAAAAGTTTATTATGTGATTTGATCTCTCTTGTGTGTAGAAGTAGAATTTACCACATTTCAAAAAAGAAAAAAAAAAAGTAGAATTTACGAAATTTCTTGTGAGTTGTGATAAAATTGAATGAGAGAGATATCACGTGAAATAGTGGACAAATAGAGCAGGATTTGGGCCTCAATTTGAACTGTTAAAATGGGCTGGACCCATTTATTCAATAATTTTTTCCGTACTTTAGTGGGCCACAAACACCTGGATATTCATCAATCATTGCAGTCTAGGCCCAAACAATTTACTCTTGACAAGAAAGTAAAAATACGAGACTTGTAAAATTAATATAATTATATTTATAATGAAATGTTCTGAATAATTATTTAAAATATAAATTCTCTCTTCATTAATAATATTGGAAAATTTGGGAAATATTTTACGAAAATCAAGTGGGGAAAATAAATAAATAAAAGATAGGGCCCATGAGGCCCAATTGACGTGGATAAAAAGTCAAGTCTGACAAAAACTTTGTGAGGGGAAAAATCAGGTGGGACACACAACACTCGTGAGTACCATACACATTCATAATCTCCACGTGATACAGCGAAGCCCAGTCAGAGAGTGCATATTGGAATTTTATCATATCTACCCCAAATTTAAGGTGTGTTATCAAAAATACCCCTTCTCCTATGATACTTTCATTTTTACCCTTTGGTTAGTTATAGTCATCCCACTAACTTTAATTGGCTAGCCTCCATGTGTAAAATTAGGGATAATTTTGATAACTTCTACATATATAGAGTAAATTTGAAAACTAGTTTTTCCAATGGGGTAGTTATGAAAATTTCCCGTGCATATTCAAGGCAAATCCACACACACACAAAAAAAACCTAAATTTCACATTTTATTAAATTGCTTTAATATAATATGGAGTTTAACTCAATTAATTAAATATCAATGTTGTATACTATATGTTGCCACTGATTCAGAATATCTGTTTTTTATTGTAAATTATCAAATGTGATGAAATTGAAATCCAACTCTAATTATTTTATATAATAATATTGATTTTACTTAAATTTAGACGATTCTTTTGTTTCATCTAGTAGTTTCAAATTTTATTTTCTTGCATATTTTTTTCCCTTGTATACATTAAGATAACTAAAAGGAACACAAATATGTTTATAAGGACAGAATCATACATTCAATCTCTATTATCTATGTGAGAGGAATGACAATGGACAATTGCAACCCAATACCCCCATTGTGGTACATGCCGAATTCACTCCAAGGACCAAGTTAGCAATGATGAAGTGGTTTGTATTTTAGGGAGAACTGAAAGAAAAAAAAAAGAGAATTTCAATAATCTATAAGTCATCCAAATATATTGAGGGAGGTCTCTATCTATAAGTCATCCAGAACTTTTATGGTGAATTACGTTAACGTGTTACACAACTGTCTTTTGATAAGTAAATAACAACGGTCTCTTACTAAGTAAATGATTATTGCTAAAAACCTCTCTGACCTATAAATACATCTGATAAATTTAGTTATAAACTTTTGTCTTGTCCCCATTTTTTCAGTGTATTCGGGTTGATTAAAAAAAATTGACTCCCACACTATTTTCTAAAAAATTAACCATTTGGATAATTTAAAAAACACTTCCTAATTTGTTTTATATGACCGGATTGCTGATTATTTTTTAGAAATCCAAAATTTCCAACCTTTATAAGACAAAACTCTCCGAATAGGTAACGGATTATTTTCAAACTTTTTGACAACATACTCAAATGCTCTAACTAGTCTCTCCAAAGGGAAAATGTCACGTAATTTGGGCTTTAATTGGGCCTTTAGAAATGAATTCCAAGCTCAATTATAACGTTGGGCCGAGCCCATATTTTACTGTCCACTATCTTGAGGGAGATAATAATAGTATTGAAATTGGCAGATTGCTATAATATTTATTATTTCAATTATAACATAGTCTTCAAATATAAAGTTTTGATTTAAACCGGATACAGTTTTAGATTCATATATTAATGATATTTTGAGCCATTGTTAAAATTTTGACTGGATTTTTTTCTTTCTTTCTAAAAACTTGGTTTTCATGCCAGTTTTCAATTATAGACCAGGTAAGAAAATAAGAACAACCTCATAAAATATGTTTAGTTTTGTTGAATGAAACTTTGCGAATTGATTGACCGATTGAATATTGAACATCAAGACCAAGACTAATACCGACCGAGTACAATGAAAGTAATAATTTAAAAAAAAAAAAATTTGAAGGAAAGGGTTTGATGGTAAATTACACCACGATTTTAAATATCCTTATGAAATTATTAATCACACACTCTATTAATTAATTTTACGATATTAAAAATAATTTAAAAAAAACAATAGATGAATATAATTTATAGATTATATCATTATTAATAAATATAAAATATAAAATTTACACACATCTATTATTTTTTTCAATAAATTTTAATTATATGATAACGTAGAATAAAAACACAGTCTTAAATTCGTTAAAATTAATTGGTATAGAGGTATGATTTACAATTTAAAACTATTTTTACGTGTTATAAAAAGAAATCTAACTATTTTTTAAGTCATATAAATCCCGATTTACAAATCAAGAATGAAGACCGACCGAAACTTGGGAGTAAAATGAAAGTAATATGAATTGAAAAAAAAATAAAATGAAAAAACCGGAAAAGTCCCCACATCTCAGCTTGCTCTACACCTCAAACGCACGCCACGATTCCCTCTTTTTCCTTTCTCAGGCCATGAAATTTACACCATTTCATTTCAATTTCCTGCAAATTATATATATATATATAAGGCTCGTATGAAAACCCAAAACCAAACCCAATTCGTCTTTATCCATTTCCATTTGATCATTTTCATAATCATCACCTTCTCTATGTTAATCGATTTTCATTAAAAATCAAAACTTTCATCCACCCATCTTCCCATTATTCTGGTTTCCCAGAATTCTTCATTTCCCACCATTTATAATTTCATCATCACCGGAAAAAGAATTTTGTTTCCCCCTTCAAATTTAGCTTCTTGGATGAGTGCCGCCACCGCTAGCAGAGTTAATTTCAATGCCTTCTCCGACGTGGACTTGGGTTTTGGAGAGAGAGCTTTTTCTGCTGCCGGAGCTTCTCTTCTTTCTGCTTTTCTCGTTAATCCCCTTGATGTTGCCAAAGTATCTTACTTTCTCTTAATTTGTAATTCCTAATTCTATTTTAAAAAAAACAATCATTTTTTTAGTTATTGTTCGTTTTGATTTTGTTACCTCAGACTAGGTTACAAGCACAAGCTGCTGGAGTTCCATATCAAGGGCATTGTTGTATGGCAAATTCAGAAACTAACACGGTCCGTTTGTTAATATAGCAGATTTTTTTAACGTGTCGATAGATGATTAACTGTGATCAATGCTAATCACCCATTTGAAAATCCTTCCTAAAAATGTTATATTAAATATAAAAAAAAAAAAAGATTTCCCACTTTTTGGATAATTTTGCAATATGATGGAAGAGACTAGGATCATTTATGGTCTTTCTTGTTTTACATTGCTTATTGTACAGTTGAGTATTTTCTTGTTGTTCTAGAGATCTCTGTTTCGGCTTCTATTAGTTTTGATTTTGAATAATGCTAAAAACAGTACATGGGTTAATTGTTGTGAGAACTGTGCAATCTTCACTTTCGTTACGTGAAATGTTAACGAGTTTTTGCCTTTGATTTATCTTTAGATGCTTCCAGACTTGAGATGTTCGTCATCAGGCACACGTGCTCTTGGCCAAGAACCTGGTTGTGCTCTAGAGTGTAACCGGTATAAAGGAACTTTTGATGTGTTTTTTAAAGTTATACGACAGGTTAGTTGTTTGAGATTACCAGCGAAGCCTATTCCGAATTCTTCGTAACAACCAATTAAATTATTAATAAGCCGAGGAGATAATGTGGCAGCTTTCATAAATTTGGTGGAATTTAGTGTTCAGTGAAAGGAGTGAGCTCGGTGTTGGACTTCTTTGACATGTCTATTCTCTAACATAGCTCATAGTTAGTGCCTAGTGGCTCTCAATTGATAGGCTCTGTGATACAATGCCAGAAATTCTGGAATGTAGATGACTATGTCCAAAACAATTTTGTTAATGTCCATTAAATATAATATGCATGGCAATCAAACTTGCTTCTACCTCTACTTGTTATAATCTCTCCACATCTTGTTTGTGTACCTGGTATTTCTATCTTATTCTTTTGGTTATTTACCCTTTTTCTGCACAACACTTTGTGGTTTAGCTTGTTTAAGGAGGATCGTCTAGTATGGCTGTATCGATGACATAAGAACTAAACTTTTGCAGGAAGGCATTGCAAGGCTGTGGCGGGGCACAAATGCAAGCTTAGCTCTGGCTGTGCCAACTGTGAGTCTTTCTTTTACCTGTGGTCACACACATTTACTTCACCCTGACATATGCCCTCAGATTCTATACATTGCCAATGATTTTGTGCCTCCTGACATCCTGCTGCCTACTAGGTTGGGATCTACTTGCCTTGTTATGACATTTTCCGCATTTCGATGGAAGATTTCACGACGAGGAATGCTCCAAATTTGACGCCATATGTTCCATTAGTTGCAGGATCAGTTGCACGTTCATTAGCTTGTATTTCATGTTACCCTGTCGAACTTGCACGAACTCGCATGCAGGTATTAAATTACACATTGTGTTTTTTGGCTTATTTTTGGATTATAAGTTGTGACCATATGCTACAAGCCTACATCGCGACTCAGATTCAATGTCTAGAAGAGTCGTGACTAATTTTTCTCATTCTCGTGACAGTACCATGCCTTTAGGCTTTATCCTTTTCTAAGTTGAGGTGCAATGGATTATTCTTACACCATGTATCTGCACTTGACCTTGCATTCATTTTTTTTGCAGCGACACATCTTTTATTATCACATGAATATTTCATGTAATAATATGATGGGTTACTTCTGATAGAATTTTCTTTTTCCTTCGTGTCTCTCTCTCTCTCTCTCTTCTCCCAGGCGTCTATAGATAAGCAAACTGGTGCTAAGCCCCCAGGGGTTTGGAAAACACTGGTTGAGGTTATGAAACCTGTTAGGAGTATTAATCGCCTTCAAGATTGTAAGTACTTTCTTTATATATCTTATTGAGTAAGAGGATGTGATGCTTATAGTTGCAATTGAGTTTGATGTACTATTAATGTAGTTGTATAGATTGCTGATAATCTTCTCTTTCCAACAGTACAAAGCTACCGTATTTTATGGACTGGTCTCGGGGCACAACTTGCTCGTGATGTTCCATTCTCTGGAATCTGCTGGACCACTCTTGAACCTGTGAGAATTCTTCCGCATGCGGATTGAAAATTTCACTTTGGTTATGATTAAGCCTTAATTGTGGTATGTTAATTTCACTGATTGCCTTTCCTTTCCACCCTTGTTTTGGCAGTTAAGAAGAAGTTTTTTAGGATTAGTTGGTGAGGAAGCCAACGCTGGAAGTGTCCTTGGTGCAAATTTCTCTGCTGGTTTTATTGCTGGAAGTCTTGCAGCTGCTGTAACATGTCCACTGGATGTGGCAAAAACCCGAAGGCAGATCGAGGTTTCTATGATTACTAATCATCCTAATTCTTTTCCTCTAGGGCTTGCTTTTCCCTTTCTTCAGTTCATCGGAGGTTGATTTTGCAGCCTTATATTGATGGTTCTTTCTCTATCTTGTAGAGAGATCCTGATAGGGCATTAAAGATGAGTACAAGAACAACTTTGGCAGAAATTTGGAGGCGAGTAGCAACATGTCTATTGCCATCAATATTTTTAAATGAGTTTAGTTTGAATCAAAATTTCATTTCTTTTACTTTGGGACAGGGATGGAGGCATGAAAGGACTGTTTACTGGAGTCGGTCCGCGTGTCGGTCGCGCCGGGCCCTCTGTGGGGATAGTCGTCTCCTTCTACGAAATTGTAAAGTATGCTCTTCATCACAGATACCCTAAAGAAACAATGTCCTAAGAGCGAGGGAATCACTTGATATGTCTTAATCTAAGCTCAAGAAATCTCTTCACTACAGATTCTATTAGCCAAGAACTAGCAGCAATGTTTCAGGAAACCGTCTTCTGTTTTCTTTTGCCCTTTTTTTTACCAAAGGTAAATTCAATCTTATCATCCATTTTTTTTTTTAAATTTTAACAGAGAATTTGTTTACTCACGAAATTAGGTGCTATGATCTATGAAAGGATGTACATGAATGTTGATGAGTAAAAGAATAAGATAAAAATGAATTTTTTATGTTTTGTTTTGGCGAAAATATCATTTCTTTGTTTTTATATCTGTTTCATGTGATTTATCATTTTTACCTGATTAGGTGACAAAGTTACCTGATTAAAACTCAAAAATCTAAATAATTGGTGTAAATTACTATTCTTGAGATTTATAGTGCGTGCCCGTGGTAGGAGAATTTTGGTTGTTTATTGATATTTTTTAAATTAAATATATTGAAGTATGAATGGTAAATATCAAGTGCAAATGAAATATTTGTACACATAAGCGTTCTATAATTTTACGGAAAATTGTTATTTTATCTTTGAGCTTATAAGTCAATAAATTTAATTCAATGTTTATAAAAAAAATATTAATTATAAGAGCAATTTATGAGCTCTATATCTATGTTTTGTTGTTTTTGCCAGCTTTCTTTCCAAAATTATATATTTAAAAAAAAAAAACAAAAAACCAAGTTCATAATCTGTACTGTTGGTGCTAAAAAAATCTATGAAATATATTCTGTTGTCATTTTCAGTGAGACATGAGATTAGAAAGATATGTGTGGTCACATATTTAGGATGTTATTTGATATTTAAAATATTATTTTATAAATTTTTCGATGTCACATGTGGTAGGATGGACGAATATATGAGAGTTCATCTTAGCAATTTCAAAAGGCCAATTAACCGTGCCAGATTATAGAAAGAATGGTGGCTTAGTACTCTCTTTGAAAATGTCAATTAAACGATGTGCAGACCATAGTTCAATTAAAAAGAAAAAAAAAACTTGCCAAACGGATCCAACAAAAAAAAAATTATAATAAAAATGGAAGGAAAAATCAAATAAACAATCAATAAATAAATACCCAATTGATCGTCAATCTACCAAACAAATATGCACATTACTTTAACAACTTCCATTATCACAAATCACAGAAAAATGAATGGAAATAGACCCCATTTCCCTTTTCAACCAATGAATTTATCCACAAAAGCATCTTTCCATTTCCATTTCCATCTCACAAATACTGCACTAAAAATCCAAAATACAAATCAATCCTAAAAAAATCAATTGAGAAAGAAATTGTAGGAAGAAGCATCGAGTGGATGGATGAGGTATGTGAGAACCAATGCCACCAACATCAGCACATATGCAATCCCTTGGTCAATAGAAGTCCCTGTTTTTTTCACACATTTATCAATCAATCAATACCCATATTTCACTTCAATGTAACCAAATCTCTAAATTGCTTGGACCGTTTGGTAACGTTTCCGTTACGAGATTTTAAGAGACGGGTGTATTTATCGCATTTATGTCTTAGTTCTCAAAACCGTGTTAATAATTTCTTGTTTCTTGTTCATTAAAAATGCTATATTCTAATTGTAAAAGAAAATTTTAAAATTTTAATCATCAATTAATGTTAATAAAAAAATTAGTAATAAAATACATTTCTAATTTATTTTCAAAAGAAACAAGAAATGATTTATGTTTTCCTTTTAACAAAAAAGAAACACAAAAAACAAGAAAAACCGAATCTTTATTTTCTTTTTGGAGAACAGAAAAACCTAATTGAAAGATCTCTTTTCATCATTCTGATTCAACAAATTAAACTTCTATAAATCAGAGATTAGATAATAATGCAAGTAAACAAAGGAAAAGATAAATCTAAAAACAGAAACAATGATAACATTTGAAATCAGATCTAATTACCGTCGCTGGAGGGAGCGGGAGCCGGAGCCGAAGACTGAGCCTCAACAATTGGTGAAGCAATGAAGAAAATGAGAGAAAAAATGGCTAGGAAACCAGCAAAAGCCCTAGACGAAATGCAAGACAATGCCATTTCCTCTCCCTCTCTAAATGAAAAACTCTGCAATCTCCGATCAAATATTGTGCGAATCAGAAACTTTTAGAGAGAGAGGGAGGGAGGAGAGAGAGAATGTATGTGAGAGGTATGGCGGAAGAAGATATGGGTTTGCTTTATATACTGAAAGAGAGAAGAAACCGGCAAAACCACATGGAATTAGTTGGAATGGTCCCTATTGTGTTTATATTTTTCAATCTCATCCCTACATTTTTTAATTTTATTATTATCAAATTTTTAAATTAACTTGATATTATCGGTGATTTTTTCGAGGTAAAAATTTAGGCTTTAAAAAACTCAAATAGTACTAATCATTTTTAATAAATTCATTCACTTTTCATAATTTTAACACATTGTACTATAATTTAATCTTAACTAACTCATTATCTCAGGAAAAAAAAAAACTTAAGTAACTCATTATTCCACACAATCCAAATACAGGCTTAGCAAACCATGTCAAACCGGTAAATCAAAAGCTCCAGCATATTTTTCAAGTTGGGTTACTTATTTTATGTTTTTCAGGTAAGATAAATAATCAAAACTAATAATTTAGATATTACATTACAAATTATTACAAACATCTAACATTTTTATCCAACGAGGATCAAAATGAAAAATGTTGATATATTAACTATTAAGAATATACTATACTTTTTAAAACAATAAGGACCCAATTAAAATTATTGTATACAATAAGGACCAAATAATATATTTAACCTAATCGGTCATATGGTGGTCCTTTAATAGCTGTACGTTAGATGTCGTCCAGTGATTGGTTAATTCTCTCTTGGATTCCACGAGAGCGTCGGGTCCCACATCCCAACTCAAAAAACGTATTTCCATCGTCAATCAATTGGTCTTATTAACGGCTAGAAAAAAGGTGCTTCTAATTGCAGACAAAAATTCCTCAATACACTCACAACCTGACAAACAATCATAATCTCTAATAATTTCAAACCAACTTCAAATTTGAAATTCAATATTCGAATGGTTGATATTTGTAAGATCTACAAGATTTGCTTTTTTAGAGAGTGACAACTTTATTTTAAGTAGAGGAAGAGAAGCTCGAAACTATACCCACACATGATGTAAATTTTTAATTACGAGACTCAATAATGTACAATAGGAAATCTTCTGTAATTATTTTTTCCCCATCAAAATTATATAATTAAAGATTTTTTATTTTTTTTAAAGAGAGGGAATCTAATGGACTACCACTAATAACTGAAATTAATTAAAGTAAAAAAATACTTCAAATTGTATGTCGCCAGCCTATCAACTTTCTGGATTTTGAATAAATTTTTATATTAAAATTTCCAGAAGAAACCAAACCAATACCAAATAATCCAAACTAAACCATCTCTTTTCCTTCGGTCCAGCCAGGCATCACCTGCTACCGTCATCGTCTTGAAAGCCGTACCCCATCCTATCCTATAGATAAAATGGCGTGGGAATTCAAAATTCAAATAATTGACTCACAGTAATCTTTTGCAAATCTATAAAAAAATTCAGGGTCCATTTTATCAACTTCGAAAATTATTACATCACCACCTTCAAAATTTATTTTTATCCTTTTTAACTTCTAAAATTATTTAAATACCACCCATCAGTATCACTAACTTTTCCCGTAATTATGTTAATTGTTTATAATACGTAATAATTAATTACAACAAATTAAATAAAATTTCACAAAGATAAAAAGTTTAAGGTGGTCAAACGCATACGCTTTCATAGTTCAGAGGGAAAATTAACAATTTAGCCAGAATATTATTAAGAGGGAGTCTTGTTATAAGGATAATTTCTAATTAGAACAGAAAACCAGAGATCTACAGGTGAAATGGAATAATTCTCAAAACTAAATGAAGGAAGAATAAAATATTCACTTAAAAAATCTCAATCCTCGACTTAAAAAAAAAAAAAAAAAACCAATCCTGAATGGGGTCTGTAAGAACATGACACACAATCCAAGCACATGCAATGTCAAAAGTAAAGAAGGCCTACCACATGTGATGGTAGGATGATTTGCCACAGCACAGAGCTCATTCTTCCACACATACAAACACTCCCAAAACATGAAAAACAAAACAACACCCTTCATTGACACAAAAGGCAGACCTAAAAAAGGATCATGTATGTATGGATTAGATTAGTGGGAATCCGGCTGTAAATCAAAGATATTGAAGAAGCAATACAGAGAGAATCTGTATTTTTCAGATGACAGAAATATTAAATAAAATGTCCAGTGTCATGACCTGCAATTTGGAGATTCAAGCAGTCAATTATTTTACCAGATAAAAAGAAGATCACACATAAACAATAGAGGATGATGTCAATAACTTACGATGAATATAGCGAAAGCAACGGTTAGGTCAAGGTGACGACATAACCAAAACTAAATTAGTTTCTCCTTTCCCCGCTATATACATATATATACATTCTACTTAGCATTCAAGAAAATTGTGCGCTAATAGGAGGATGCCAATCATCATATCCTTGTATAACAGAAATTCCGACTAAAATTAGAAGATAAGCAGCAAAAAACTCCATTTCACCTTTTCAACAAGTTACACAGCTAAACTCGGGTCAGCTGACCCAGATGCATTTCCTTCTCCTGTAAGAATTTGATCAGGATCCTGCATCATAAAGCACATATCAGTGAATCCTGAACCGTGTAGGAAATGAAGCAGTTTAGTGACACAGGTACCGACCTCCATCCCCCATTTGATGTAATCTGGAGACTCACAAGCCTTATATTCATCAACCAAACTTTCAATTATATCCCTTGATTCGTCAAACTCGGATAGGTCATTGTCCTGTCCAATTGATATGTTAGTTTGAACTGAGACTGAGACCTTGTGCATTGGAACAATTCACGAGGAGGGAACAAATGCAAAGCCTTGGGAGGATGTTTGGGAGAGGAGCGTCCTTATTGCCTCCATTTGGAGTGTAAATTGCAATTTTTTTTTGTAATTATGCTCCCTCTAGTATGCTTTTAATTGGGAGGCTTTTTTGTAGTTATTCCCTTGCCTTTTTGTGCCTTTTCATATTTTAATGAAAAGCTTTGTTTATTACCAAAAAAAAAATGAGGAGGGAACAAATTCATGGAATTCAATCAGCAAGACCACCCATAAAGTCACATAGTTCCACATAAAGTTGATTAAAAATTTTAATTCCTCACTAATACTATCAGTTAGATCAGATCAATGAACTAAAAAAATAAATCTGGAATCAGAGCAGAAAATGTTAGAATAGGAATCTTACAGCAAACATTGGGAACTTCCGATAATTGTCAAGAAAAGCTTGCTTCTTTCTCAACTTCTCATATTGGCTCAAACACTTGCTGAAAAGGTGCCGGATGCTAGTATGGCTAGCTAACATGAGACCACTGACCTGAAAATTATTTCTTCCAGTGAGTATTCCATTGTTTTATACAACAAAAATAAAGAAATAAAGCAGGAACGTTAATTTAAGATTTAAAAAAGAAAAGCCAAAATACTTAAGAGTACTAGAAGAAGGAGATGAGGTTAAAAAGGAATCTTAAGAGTCCTACCCTATGAGCAGTTTGAACATAAGGTGATTTTCGTGAGAGCGCAACCTGAATCAAGCCAGCACATGAGTTCTTATGAATCTAAACAGAAAAGTGAATAAATCAGAATAGGTTGCTTTTATGGTTTAAAGAAACCTGGATACTTGCAGGGCCCCATTCAATAAAATTCACCAGCTTTCTTTCACGTATCCTCTGCAAACTTTCATGAACCTGTTGCAAAAATGTAAATATAAAAAATACATTGATAGAAAACTAAGTTGTAACAAACAGCTATGCGTTTTTTTTCCTTCTTTTGGCATTTCAATCATCAATACCTGTGTAGGATCCACTTCTCCCTGTATGATATTCAATATTGATATGTATTTTGCTTGACTAGCTTCTTTTGTTCGAGCATAAGAGGAGACCATAATATTTTTTGTCTGCAAATGAACATAATGTCAGATGTAAGACACCGAGGCATAAGTATGATAAAAAAAATTTGGCCAAGAAATAAACAAAACTCTTGCCTGCAGAAGTCTTCTCATGACATCAAGGACAGTGGTTTTCCTTATCACATTAGCCTACAAAGAAGATGAGACAATTTATCTAAAAACTGACTTGAAAGTAAATCATGAGAAATGATAAATCATCACAAATAAGAGTGATTATAAAAACACTAGACACTTCAAGAAGGAGATAGTATTAGGTGTGAAACACATATCTCTACAAACCAGGCTCAACTTTAACTATGTCAATTGCCAAAGCGTTCAACTGAAATTAGTGAATGATTGTGTGCAATCAACAGAAAAATGATGATGCTCAGAGAAGTTTTGTTGAGGGACATTATGAAACTATACTATACAATGTAAACTAGTTACAAAAAGCAGAGAAATACCTGGCGCTCCACTGTGAGCGGAGTGTATCCTGTCATTAGAAAATGGCATCTCGGTGTTGGAATTAAAGATGCGAGGAGACCAACCAAGTCATTGTTCATGTACCCTGGGTATCTCAAAGTGGTTGTGCTAGCCGACATTACAGTAGACACTAAGGAGTTAGTTTGTGCAAATGTTGGATTTGATAGATGAAGGCGTTCTACAGCAATTCTATTCAAGGCAGTATTATCAAGAACAACAACACAATCAGCATTAAGTGTTAGCCGCTTGAGAGTCAGAAGTGAGTTGTATGGCTGGACCACAACATCACTTGTTTCCATCTGGTTAGGAAAAACACTATAAGTCTGAACCAGTTTTTTGCTGTAGCGATCATTCAAAGTCTCCAGAAGATATGAACCCATACCTGCATTATATCAAGTAATAAGGAACAATAATATAGAAACAGGGAAGTGGATAAGCATTTATTTATATATTTCTTGTCCTCCAGAAATCCTGTAACCTTTACTTATGTTTAATAAATTACTCTATTGTTTCTGACGTAGAAAATTTTATTTATATGTATTTTAAACTAATCATTGACAATGTTTTAAAAATCTATTGAGGCTTACGCCCAATGTTTTATAAGGTTAAAGGCGGCCTTTAGCTTATTGAAACATTGACTACGCCTTGAGGCTCTGCCTTTAGCCTTTTGAAACATCAATTATAGGTAATTTATTTAAATTGAAAACTAATGAGATCCCCAGAAATAGAGAACTAGACTTCTCTTTATTTTCCCTCTTCAATTTGTCTGACTGACTTTTAATCATAAGATCATTATTACCTATAATCCAAGTCTAAAAGAATAAATAACCAACAGAACAGAGGCCAAAATTCAAGAATTTCTGCACTCCATATCCTGAATTCTGGAAAGTTTCTTATCTGGGAAAGCACAAAATACAAAAAAAACTACTTCACCTTGCTTCAATGCTTTGCCATTATCAATTCACAATATAAAAATAAAGTTAACTTCCAAAAAGAGATCAGTGTATATACCCGATCCTGTCCCTCCCGCAATTGAATGACAGAGAACAAAACCCTCAAGACTGTCGCTTCCATCTGCTTCTCTGTCAATCATATCCATTATATCCTCTTCAACACCCTTTCCCTGATCGTAACTTCAAATCAATGTCAGTAAGATGCCACATGGATAGCATAAAATTTTAAAAAAGCTAGTCAATTGAATTTTATTGAGCACAAATTTGAGATCATAAAAGGAATATCAGCACACATATTTTTTTCTCCAATGGGAATTACAAAACTGAAAAGGAAAATAATGAATTACAAAAACCTGATGATATCCACTAGCCCAGATATTTCCAGCACCACCTCCATGATCTGAAAGAAAGATGTTCTCATGGTTGTAGAGATTTCGATATTCACTATTTTGAATACCATTAATGACTCTGGGCTCCAAATCAATAAGCAAAGCTCTCGGTATGTAGTGCTGATCATCAGCTTGGTAGAAGAATACATCTTTCCGATCACCTCCCTGCATATCATAAAATATTTTAAAATCCTTCCCCTGAAACATATAGGCAGCCACAATACATATTGGGTGCAAACTCAATGGGATGGCCCAGTTGATTATTAATTTGATTCTATTTACATAAGTAACGGAAACTTTCAGTTCCTCATTAATATCATTAGAGCCGGGAAACTATTAAAATTGAGAGCACAGTAATGCTAGGTGATCACTTTGTGGACAAAACCACACAAGTTCAAGTCCAATGCTATACCATAGTGACAGGGTAAAAATGAAAACGTGCAATTTGCAAAAGAGAGAAACCTCTCTCCTCCCAATCCCCACTTAACCGGTGTTCTGAATAACTTGGCCTAATTTCACCACCACAAGATCACTAACTCCTCGTGAATTCCCCTATCCAACTTACTATTTCTTGTTACATCCCTAAAAAAACTAACAACTTATCTCCTAAACTAAAACAAAGGACATATATTCCCATAATGTGTAGAATTGTTCATTTCTTTCTCGAAATTCCAATTTTCATAGCAACCAAACATACTGACACTCACTTTATCAACCACGTGAATTATAATATACATTTACACATATGGAGAGGTAAAGAAGAGGGGACCTGAGTAGCAAAATCTTCGAGAATGCCATCTTTACTGATTCCATGCTCAAGGCAAAGCTGCTTCCAGAACTCCATACCGATCTGATTCCCGCATTGTCCCACTTGTAATGTGATAATCTCTCGCGGCATCGTTTCCTGTTCTTCGAACAAAATTAGGGCTTGTACTGTAAGAAAGAGACTACCAAAGAAGTAGAGTAAAGTAGTATCAATCAATGTAATTGCTTATAATCTTAATCTTCCTCCGCTTCGCTCCGCTCGATCTGGCGCGAAGAGCTTTTCAAATAGGAAAGGGGAATGGAAAGAGAGGGAAAATGAGTGAGAAAATGATTTTCCCGGATTCAATTTGGAGTAAAAATGATGAGAGTGAGAGTTGTTTGTTGTATACAAGACTTCAGACCATCGCTGAATGCGACTGAGAGCGACCGATGCTAATTTACGCACTCTGTTAATGTGTTTGCGTTCATACTGTTGGGGATTGGGCTTAGAGACAATTATCTTGGGCTTCTTTGTCCCATTTATGTGGGCTCTATGGATGCCTGAAAAGATCTATTTTATATCTGTGCGTGTCCGGGTTAGCTTATGCACATCACGATTAATCACACGAGAAAACCACGCGACTCTATAACACTTGATATTGAGAAATTCATAAGATGGTATTTTAAATAAGTGACGTCACAATATTCTAGGAATTCTTTTCTTGAACCCGTACATGTTTTTCTGAATCTCACTATAATAGATTTATTTTTAAAAAAAAATATAAGTAGTCCAAGGGTCAAGCCACATTTTGTTCCCAGAAAAAGGGAGAAGGAAAATTTCTCTCAAATCTAATGTGCTATATGGGCTATTAGAATATTAGGCCAATTTTGAGTCTCACAGAAAAATGATCAGAAATATCCTTATTTTAGTCATTATTATAAATATATCTCTTCTACTTTTTAAAATATCCCAAATAAATTATAAAAATTAAACCAAAAATTCTATATGATTTAATATTTTTTTTAAAATATATATATATATATATATATATTCATATACTAACAGCTCATAAAATTATCTTAGATTTATTAGCTTTTTATCAGGGTTAATTTCCCGTCTAAATTAACAATAATCCTAATAGATGTAAAGATTTAAGAGGAATTACAAAAATAACAGCAAAAACAAATTATGTAATTAGTTCACAACACAACTTTGAAAAAATTATCATAATAAAATTTCGTTTCACTTCAATAAATCATTGAACTACTGACTTTTAAAATCTGTTATTTAAAACTTTTGTTTTTTTTTTTGTTGAAAAGTTTTTAGGAATTAAAACTATAATTGAATTACAAATTAATTGTCAATTTAATTTTGACAAAATGTTTTATTTTCAATAATTTATTGCTTTAATTTTAAATAAATTATTAATAAAATAAATATATTATTTTAGTATAAATCAAAAGTAATTACAGAAGTAGAAATACATATGTTATTTTAGAGACAAATTTTTTTTTTTTTTCAAAAAATAGTCCATAAACAGTACCTATAAAAGAGTATTGTTGAATTAAATTTTAAAGTAAAAGAATAGTTATTAAATAAATTAATTAAAAATGCCGTTAACATGGGCAATTCCATTCCATTCCAAGAAGCAGCTGGAATTGGAAATTCAGAAACTGAAGCATCGAAACTCGCGGGAATCCCCAAGACAAAATCTCCCTCCACCATTGAGAATTTTCCGTCACATTTTTCCCTCTGTTCTTCAGTTTTCTTTTAGCCATTGAGAAAATTTAACCCATTTCTCTTCTTCTATTGTATCATTTGTATGTGATTGATTTGAGAATCCGGGCCAATTTTTCCACCGTTTTCTACTAGATTTTTGGTGGGGTTTTCTTATTCATCGAAAATTCTTCTCCCACCAACACCAAATCCATTTTGGCTGCAAAAAGTTTTGATTTTTAATATATTTTCTTCTGAATTTTGAGGCTGAGAACAGAATCTAATGTAAGTTGCTCCATTTTTCACATTCTCTTGATCTGAGAATCACCTTTTTTTTGGGAGTTTTGATCTTATATTTGTGTGAAACAATTAGAATTATATTATATGTAATCGACTTCCGAAAATGGAGCAATTTCGACAGATTGGAGAGGTTTTAGGAAGCCTAAAGGCTCTAATGCTATTCAAAGATAGCATTCAAATAAATCAAAGACAGTGTTCTTTGTTGCTTGATATTTTAAGTTCTGCATATGATTCAGTAGCTGAGGAAATGAAACAGAATCTTCGATTTGAAGAGAAGCACAAAAAATGGAAGGTTTTGGATCAGCCTTTGAGAGATCTTTATAGGGTATTCAAAGAAGGAGAAGGGTACATTAGGCAGTGCTTAGAAAATAAGGATTGGTGGGCTAAAGCCATTGTTCTATACCAGAACAATGACTGTATTGATTTTCATATTCACAATCTGTTCTATAGCTTTGTTGTTGTTGTTGAAGCAATTGAAACTGCTGGAGAAATTTCTGGTTGTGATCATGATGAGATGCTGAAAAAGAGACTGATTAACTCGATCAGATACAGGAAAGAACATAAGGATATGAGACTGTTCAGGTGGAAATTTGGGAAACAATATCTGAATACTCAGGATTTCTGTAATAGAATTGAGGGAGTTTGGAAAGAAGATAGATGGATTCTACTCAATAAAATCCGGGAGAAGAAACTTGCGGCTTCGTCCAAGTACGAGCAGCGACTAACAAATCTTCTGTTGAAAAACTTAGATGGGTCAGAGCCTTTGAATGGAAAGCTATTACCAAGTTCAGTGCTAGTCGGATCCAAGGATTATCAGGTGAGGAGAAGATTAGGTAGTGGAAGTCAATTCAAAGAGATTCATTGGTTAGGTGAAAGTTTCGCCATGAGACACTTTTTCGGGGAAATTGAATCCTTGATGCCAGAGATTTCCACACTGTTATCCATTTCCCATCCAAACATCACACAATTCCTTTGCGGGTTTACAGATGAGGAGAAGAAAGAGTGTTTCTTGATCATGGAACTTATGAGTAGGGATCTATCGAGCTACATCAAGGAGATTTGTGGGCCTCGTAAGAGAATTCCATTTTCTCTTCCTGTAGCTCTAGATTTGATGCTCCAAATTGCAAGAGGAGTAGAATATCTACACTCAAACAAAATCTACCATGGAGATATAAATCCTTGTAACATTCTGGTTAAGGCAAGAGCTTGTTCTTCAGAAGGGTACTTGCACGCACAACTCTCCGGGTTTGGTCTGCGTGTTGCCAAGTTTAAAAACTCTTCAAATCAGAATGAAGCTCTCCCATTCATATGGCATGCTCCAGAAGTTTTAGAAGAGCAGGAACAATCAGGAAGTGCTGATAGTTCTAAGTACACTGAAAAGTCTGATGTGTACAGCTTTGGAATGGTTTGTTTTGAACTTCTGACTGGGAAAGTCCCTTTTGAGGACAGCCATCTTCAAGGGGACAAGATGAGCAGAAACATTAGAGCAGGAGAGAGGCCACTTTTTCCACATAGTATGCCAAAATATGTGACGAATTTGACAAAGAGATGCTGGCATGCCGACCCGAATCAAAGACCGAGCTTCTCGTCGATTTGTAGGATCCTTCGATATATAAAACGATTCATCGCATTGAATCCTGATTACAGCAGCCTCTCAGATCCTACGGCATTAGTAGATTACTGTGACATTGAATTAGGATTGTTGAGGAAGTTGCCAAGTTGGGGAAACAGTGATAAATCAGCAATAACAGATATCCCATATCAGATGTTTGTTTACAGAATTGAAGAAAAAGAGAAAACTGGTGCCAGCCTTAATTATACTTCAGAATCAGGAAGTGATGGCGCTTCAGCGTGCGGGGATGAAATGACATCGATAGAGGATCCTTTCCCAACAATGACTGAAAAAAGATCACCACCTTCAAACGATGGAACCAACAGGAGGCTTTCATTATCCAAGAAATCTGCTGAAAATATCAAATTGAACAAACTACAAGGTTCTTCTCTTTGATTCTCATAAACTGTTTTTTGAAATTCAACTGATTCAAAACAATTCGAACTGTGCACTTTGAATTTATTATTTCAGCCGGGGATTTGGCTTAGTCTGAAAATCCGCTTCATCGAGAAAATCATGAATCTTACAGACATGGTATTTAATATAAAAAAAAAAACTTGTGATCAGAACAATAGCTTAATGTTGACTCCATTACACAGGTACACCCAAAGGAAGATTTTTAAGACCTCCACAAATTAGTCCTCGCGGGCGTAATATGCGAATGAATTCAGAAAGCCAGCTTGTAGTTATGGCAATGAGTCCAAGAACTAGAAGATCATCTGGTCATGCTTCAGATTCTGAGATACCCTAATCGCAGGTCAAAATGGAAGCTAAATGAAACGAAGAAGTATTCACATAACTGACCTTGGCGGTTTTAAGGCTTCCTCGAGATGATTTTTGGGCTGCACGGACTGTTTCTTCTTCCCACAGAGCTGTGTTGCAATCCAAAGCTGAGTATTTTTCTAGCTCTGAATTATGGGATCTTAACAGATCAAAATTCTGAAGGTGGGTGGGGATGAAATTGCTATGGTTTTAGTCATTGTTGAAAACCAGTACTTTTTTTTCAAGACTTGCTGATGCTAAATTCTATCTTACAGCAATTGAACATCTCCTGAAATCTGAATGAATACAAAGCAGCCACTGACAATTGAAAGAGTTTTTGAGGAAGATAGTCACTCCACATTTTTATGTAACATCACTGATTTACTCTCATTTAAAGAATTTTTTCATGTTAAATTGAGATTGGTCATGATGTAACGAGATGCACTCGGATCAATCATTTTGTATTTTCATTGTTAGATTAATCGAGACCGATTGAGATGATGAATACTTTTGATGAAAATGAGTTAACTGTCTTGTTCTTTTTCATATAAGGAACCAAGTTGAAACTGTTGCTTCAAAGAGTCTGAGATTAAGAATTGAAACGGCTTTTCGAGAAAGGAAGAGGTTTCATTCATACAGTCGAAAATGAATTCAGAAGGAAATCAAAATAGATATATAGAAACAAACATTTTAGAGTTGCTTAAAAGATATGCTTGTTATCTAACACTTATTTGTGTTGTTATATTCATGAGATTTTCGTCAAGTTTTATAAACTATTTAGAGTTCTTGGAATTTAACTGAAATTGTAAAAAGTGAAAATACAAATATATTACTATAATCTTACTTTTTGAAAAACGAAAAATAATTATCAATCAGATGTTAAATAGTGTAAAATTTAGCAACCGCATTATCTGTCCAACAATTTGACCAAATAATTACCTGATTATGAACCCAGCCAAATTGATCTTAACAGAGCAATGCAAGATTGTTTACATCAATATCAACTATTTCTGCTGCTGGAACTCTGAAGAATTTAGCTACAAAAATCTATCCACCAACAACATAACAAAGCTTTGATCAAACATAAGGTTCTGAACACTGTATTTCCATATGTTTCATCTTTTGACCTTTTCCCTGAAAAATTAGAAAGTAAATGGAAGCGCCAGAGCTCGTTCTAAGCATCCAATCATAGAGGTCATTCATCGATGTGAGAATGAATATTCACTTAACTTTGCATTCAGTTTCAAATATCGTTCCAAGTCAAGTTAACAAGTTGCCATCTGCAATCAGTTTTTCTCAGAAGTGAATGAGAAACATGTTATACAACACAATTTTAAAGAATCTGTAGTGTTATTAATCAATTTGCTATGGCCGCTCATATTAACTCCACTATAGGAATCTCAGATTGAAAGTCCTGCCAACAATAAAAACTTTTTCAAACGATCTACCTTCAAAGAATATTTGATGGATGGACTGGATCCCAGCAATTAATACATCAAGAAGTGGTACTTTTGAGCTAATTCGATAGCTTATCATGTCCACTTCTAGTCAGAAGCATAACGATGTTAGCTGGCACTTGCTTAAATGTTTACAAAACCTCATATGAATCAAATCTTATGATCTCCTCTAAATCTGATTGAACAGACTGATACTCTTCTTTGCATAGTTTAGTCAACAGATCATGGATGATGCTTTCTTCAAGTTTATAACCTAACCTAAGCATCGAGTCTACGACAGATAAAGATTCATCTAATTTATCTATTTGAATGAGACTATGAACCAACTTATGAAAAGTTTGCTTTTGAGGCTTGAGATCAGCCTTCAACATAGTTACCAACCACTCCATCCCCTCTACCACACAACCCTCATCACACAATCCGCTAATGATATGATCACGAGTATAAACCATTGGCTCGATACCTCTAGTATGCATGTCATTCCACATTTTCTTTGCTTCTAGAACACCACCTACTTGACAAAGCTTGTCAATGAGATGGGTATAAGAGGAAGTTGAAGGCTGCAACCCCTGATCTAGCAGCTCCTTGAAAAGGTCTGTTCCCTGCAATATCTTCCCCTCTCTGCAAAAGCCTTGAATCAGGGTGTTGTATGTGACAACATCACAAACCACATTATTGCAGGGCATTTCTCGAAACAAGTTGAATGCTTCATCTGCCCTACCATGTCGACACAAACCTGCAATCACGGTGTTGCTGGTCAGAGTGGTTTCTTTATAATGTCTATCACACATCTCCTTATATAGCTTCAGGGCTTCATCTAAATCTCCCATTTTGCAAAATCCATAAATTAATGTATTGTATGTATATTCATTTGGAAGAAATCCCTTCTCAATCATCTCAAACCACAGCTTTCTAGCATTTCCAAGCCAACCCATCTTACAAAGACCGTGAATCATTGTTGTGTACATGACCATATCTGGGGCATATCCCCTATCCTTGAGGCCTTTAAAAACGTGTAAAGCCTCCAGCTGCTTCCTTTTCTTGCAAAGCCCGTTAATTATTTCTTGATACACAAAAATATCAGGATTACGATTCTTAGCAATCATTGTGTGAAGAAGTTCAGATACTCTATCGTAATCATTCACCTTACAGAACTCAGCAATCAATTTATTGAAAGCATCATTATTAGGGGCCAATCCATCTTCTAAAGCCTGTCTTAGAAGCTCATAAGCTCTCGAAACGTTTTTATCCTTGCAAAACGCCTGAATAAGATACCCCACAGTTTCTATCCCCACATCTGCTAGCACACCAGATTCCATCATCTCTTCATACAGTTTCCAAATGAGTTCGGTCCTCCCAAACTTAAGACAACTATGCAAAGCAAAGTTCCACGTCTCAATGGATGGACGATATCCCGCCTCTTTTAACACATCGAAAACCTCAACTGCTTCCTCAACCAATCCCCCCTCACAAACACATCGAATGTAACTCTCCAAAGAAGCGGGCTTGGGACTAAAACTGAAAGAATGAAGAAAAGATTTTGCAGGAACACAAGCCTTAGCCTCCACAAGAGCATCAAAAAGTAAGTTACAAGTTATTGGATGAGGCAAAAACTCACGGTGCAAACTTAAAAAAAGAAAAAACCTTAAAGAAAGCAAAACATTATTTAGCTGAATTGAAAGCTCGCGAAAGAAAGAAGGATCAAAGAAATTGATACAAGGATAATCAGAAAGCAAAGTCTGCTCCCATTTGGTTTTGCTTCTGATGATTTTAGAAACTTCTTTCGCAATATCAGCGATTAAAAGTTTCCCATTTTGATCCAATGTGATCTCATCACATCCATTATTGCCTCCATTTGTTTCCACAGTGAGATTGCGGATACGAATATTGGGGTTTTTGAGAATTCGAGAGTTCTGGCGAATGGAAGTTAAAAAAGATGTAATTTTTGCCATGGGCTGTTGATTTCCCAGAATTTCATAGGTAAAAATTTCTGCTTCTCGGAAAATACAGCAGCTAAGAGTGATCAAATTGAAGCAGGAAAAAAAAAACTTACTTATGAGCGAATTGAAGACGCTAATCCAGAGTATTGTTGGGATTTATAGGAGAAGCTAATTGGAAGACAGAAAACTAGGTCAACCAGATGGGGAAAGAATAAATTCCAGGCCGCCATTGGAGAGTGACATGAGATTGAGAACGATATGAAATCTGAAAAGTGAAATTAGGGAGTGGGAGCATTCTCTCAGAGATGGGGGAATATTTTTTTATTTTATTTTTTCATTATTATTTTTCTAATTTACTGCCATTGAAATTTTGAGACGATTAATATGTAATTTTTTGGTCCAAAACTAATATGGAAATTACTCATGAAAAATTCACATATGTTTTCATATGAAATTCTTTAAAATTTTCTTTTATGCATTTAATCATTGTGACAATTTATAAGTTTTTATTTTAGTCCAATATTTTTTTTTAAAGAATAAATTCATATTTGTAATATAAATATTTAACCTTAAACTAAAGTATATTGGTATAAAAGTGTATCCGGTGAAGTGATAATAACACACTCATATAATTATAAGGGTGATACTCTTGAAATTATTGTTTCAATTATTATTAGTATTATTATTTTATTCTATCATTTCAATTATTATTAGTATCATTATTTTTAATAGTGCATTTTCAGTAACAATTTCTCAGTTATCCAAATATCATATTAATTAAGTGAGAGAATACTCTATTTCAATTAGTTTAGATAGAAGCATATGTGGTATATGTCAATTTCCTAAATTAGTCAATTTCTCATTGTATTAAACTTTTTTTAATACAATATATGGACCAGAAGATTCAAACTTCTCAACTAATTAGGGTTAATTTCAGTAATAGACACATTAATTTTGTTTATTTAAAAAAAACACAAACTTTTATATATAAATCAAAACTACCCAAAACCACTACCAGAAAAATTAAATTACATTGTGAAAAGACGAAACATACCCTTGATCTATTAAGTAATATGTAATTAATGAGACATAGTTATTAGGAGAGATAGAAGGGTAATAAGGTAAACACTCAAATCGAAATCCACCAGAATCGCCACCATAAATGGTGTTTTATGGGTAAATTTGATATTAATATGAAACAACCATTAAAACTGAAATTAGGTGAATTAAATTGGTTATTAATGTAATTAATTCAACTAATTATAGAAATATAAGTATTTAACCGTTAAGATAGAAAATATATTAGATGGAGTGCAAAAACTCACTCCTATAACTCCACCCTACAAACACGTCTTTTTAACTTGAGAAATTGCAAATCATGCTACAAATAGGCAAACCAATTTTGTTTCTCCTTCAATTTTTTTTTTTCAAAGATCCACCTATCCTTTTATTTTATGGTGAAAATAGCAAGTGTCTAAAAATGAATATGAAATATGGCCAGAAATTTTGGATGCACCACAAATTTACATTCCAAAAGAGAAAACTTAAATAAAAATACAAATAAAGGAACTTCAATTTTATCTCATGCGGTAAAAAATGATGGGAGTGATGTTGGGCCATTTATTCCATAAATTATTTGCTCTTTAAAATATAATACTAGCTAAATTTAACTCAGATTGGGTTAAAAATGAATCTCAATTTGCTAACAAACTAGACCAATTCACACCCAAAAATTACCATTGGGATTAAAAACCAATAAGACAAATTGGGTTTTCTCACCTTTTGAATTTCCACTTTCATTTTCCATAAATCTCCTTAATCTATTTCCATCTATCTCAAAAAAATGGACACTAACTATTATGAAGGTATTTTGATCCAGCTTGCAGAGGATTTTTTTTTTCATTTCCCACTCCATGTAATGATGTAAGGGTTTTAATATTCATTAGTTCAATCTTAAAACCAATTATACCAAGAAGAGGAGTCAATGTACGACCCTTAACATGCCTTTTAAAATGATGACTTTTTTTAAACATCATTTTTTAGCTGATTTTTATTTTATTTTTACTGAATGCTTGTTTGAGTTGTTGAATTCTGATATCGTCTTAATATTCATGGGCTTTCATATCAAAATCAATTATTATTTATCTAAGGGTGTTTTTGTATTTTCATCCTAATTTATTTTTTTCCATTGAATTATATGAGGTCCAAAAGAAACATGAAATTATGAAGAGACCTAATTTTTGAAAAAAAAAATGTTTCAGGTTTTAACACAAGGATGAAAATGGTGGAAGCTGAAGAAGAATGGAGAGAATTAGATGAAGGAAACCAAGAATCAAATTCATCATTTATTTCAGACTTGAACCTTCTTCTTGTGTTTCTTTCATTGATTTCTCCCAACACAGAAGAAGAATATTCAAAATCAAATAATGATGATAGAATAAAGATGATGAGAGAAAAAGAGGTTGAAACTAAAAGAAGTTGCAATATTTCACGAATAAGTATAAAAAGGAATGAAACGATTGAAAAAAGTACTCAAAAGTTTCAAACAACTATAAAGGATCTCAGGTTCTTCTTCTACTTCTTTTTTAACCTTTATTAAGGACCATTTGGTAATATTTTTGTTTCCTATTTCTGTTTCTAGTTTCTATATCTTGAGAACCGAGTATGTTTGATAACTGTTTCATGTTTTCTCATTTCTCAATTTTAAGAAACAATTTCTGAAATTATGTAAAAATTTTAGAAAAAGAAAAATTCCAGATTTTCTTATATCCTTTTTCCGTTTTCATTTATAAAGTGTATAATAAATATCCGAAAATTAAATTGTATAGTATTTTTAAATATGTCATTTTAAATTTTATTTTCATATACTTTTTTTAATTAAAAATTTCATAAAGATCAAACTCATTTATATTTCTTTTTTTATGATGAAAATATGAGAATAATTACCCAATGTGCTTTTGCTTTAAAAAAAAAAAACTAACAGAAAACAAGAACATTACCAAAGGAGCTTAATTTGTTTCTTTCTGTTTCCTTTTAAAAAAAAAATAGCTGAAGCCAATTATCATTTTACAGGCATGGCAGGAAAATGTGAGGCATTTGAAGAAGAAGAAGAGGAAAGATTTTATCTTTAATTCACCAAATATAGTAAAACAAAATATTTTCAACAATTTTTCCAGTGCCTTTTGATCTCCACAATGTTTGTGAAGGGAACTTTATTGAATGAATCTACATGCATGTGGGATAAAAGATTTTATGATTTTAATTGATGTTCATACCAATAATTCAACATATATACTTCTACCTTATCCATATATAGTTATGGAAAAAGGAAGACAAATATATAATTATAATGATTTGAATGATGAAAGTTCTCCTTTTATTCCCATCTACATTTTTTTTTAACCATAGGTGAAAATCAAAGAGAGGACATTGGTAGGCTACAGAGTCCTCAAGAAGAAGAAGATAGGGATCTCAAATCTCATGGTCTTGAAAACCAAAGAGTTATTGACAACAATTTTCAAAGAATTGGCATGTGTGGTCAGTGGATGGTATTTCACAATCAGTAATAGAACATTTGCAAAGTTCTTTTTTTTTTTTTAATGGTAACACTCGGGGTGGTTGTAAAAACACAAATCACCTCTTTGTGTTTATCCTACGTCCCTATGTATTTCAATTTCATTAAAAATAATTGAAAAATATATTAAATCAATAAAAATGTAAAAATCACATTATTAAAATCTGCAATTCACACCTGATATGTTAAACTTTACGATTATTTTATTCGAATTGGAAAGCATGACAAATGTAAAATAACCATGTGTCCCAATTATATTAAAACTAAACTAGTAGAGCATTATAATTTATGATCTTACAAATCACAGGAGTGTTTAAAACCACTTTCAAAATATAGGGATATGATTTATAAATCAGGCAAACCAAAAAGGTGGTGCTTTGCAATTATTATTATTATTATTTTTATGGAAAGAAAAAACTATTATAATATACTTGATGTTGGGTATTAAAGATTGCATCGGGGCCCTAAAATTAATGAACAATCAAAAGAACTATAAAAAGAAATCTTTGGTGCCTAGCATTGCAACCTCAACTTCTAAATTGTTTTTCCATTTCACCTGGTATTTTTTTGTGTACGATAGAATATATTTCAACCACATAACTAATAAATTTGAAAAAAACTGACCCTTAAACCAAATATACGAACTCTCATAATTTCCTTTGAATTGATACTACTCACCATCATCATTCGACTCGTGGCATAAATGCCAGCCCAAGCTCAGCTCGGGTTCGGCTTGAGCTTGGCCCGAAAGTCAACGTTTGACTGGCCGAATCTGCTCGACTCGTTAAATGTTTGGATTGAATATTAACTTCCCCTTCTTTGAACGAGCCGGCTCGTGGGCTAACTAGTTTGAGCCTCGATATGGCCAATTCAACGAGCCGGCTCGAACTCGATTCAAATAACACTCGCAATATTTATTTATTATTTAAATTGAATTTTATATTATTACCAATTTAAAAATTAAAGAAAAAAAAATAATATTATACCTCCTTTCTTTTTATATTATATGCCCGAATCACTATAATATAAGTTAAGAAAAATGCATATGATTGACAAATGGTTGGGCTCGAGCCTGAACCTTCTAATGTTTGGACCGAGCCGAGCCGATGGTGAGATACTACCACCTCTAATGCATAACTCATCATCTTCATTAGATAATACTTGAGGGAAAATCTCCTTAATTTCATTGCATTGACACAACCCCTTGACTTTTAGGTTCCTAAAATTTGCACGCACATGTTCAAGGAACTGCATTCAACAATATGTTTTTTTTTTCTTCCAAACCTTTAAGATACAAACTACGCACAGAAATCAGAAAAATTTTCAAAAGTCTGAATTTTGGAAATTAGTCAAATTTAAGGAATGAAAAACATAATGAAGTAAGATCTCTGAGAAAAGGAGAGGCAAGTAACCTCACCACACATAAGAATCAACGAGATCGGTGAAAGATAAGTAGGACTCAAGCAGTAAAGGATTAGAAAGATAACCCATCATGAAAAAGGAGGCTGTCACAATATCCTTGCACAAAGCAAGCTTAATTAAGAGCGAGCGAGCGAACAAGAGGGAGAGAATAATGGCACATAACTGATGACTGGATTCATTAAAAGCTCTCCCAACTCTAACAGAGACATTAAAATGTACTTATTCTGTTGTCACTTGTCAAAACATTTATTGACATAGCATAAGAATGAAAGCTTATGCTAACAGCATGTGTATGCAGACAAATATATAAAATCAGGGAAGGGAATTATAAACACACTCAATTCTGCCTTAAAACTAGTTCTTGGAGAGGATAAATAAGAGTTTCTACTTCATCACCCCTCCCATGCCCTACAAAAATAGCACACCGTTCAAGAAATCTAAGTTAGTAACCAATAATCAGTCTGAGATTCTGATCTCCACTCCCAAAATCTCTTTCACCATTTCGTACGTCACAAATGCAATTGCAATTGATGGGACAACCTAAACAAGGCAGCAGCAGATTCAGATAAGATCCTTGATGAAATGAATATATAAATAAAATACTTTAAAAAAAAAGTACAATCAAAATCATTAATCAACATGTAACGACTAAACTCATCAAATTTAAGCTAAATGAACATTATAAACCACACACAAAAGTATAATAATGCAAAATAAAGAAAAATTAAAAAGGGGGTATGAACATTATATATTTTTTTTTTGGGTATAAGAATGGCATAAGTTAATATTAAATGCATCATTTATCAAAGAAATTATCACGTGCTTTGAGGCTAAAATAATCATTCTTAGGGAGGACTGAGGAGTAGCCACTATTCCTATGGTTTGTGAGTTAAGAGTGACAAAAACCAGAAACTCTCTAAATCAGTTTAACAGTGGATAGCCGCACCATTTTTCTATACTTAGCACTTACCATTTTAAAAAAAAAAAGATACTTTGCACTTACCATTATTATTAATAAACCAACGTTTCACTTGCAAACCAGGAGGAAAACCAAAATACTTGACACTCTCGTTAAAGATTAATCAATTGGATTTTTATTTTCAAAAAATAAATCCAGGTATTTCTTTGCCATAAAAATAATTTTAAAAATATATTTTGTCTCATTTTCATCAAAATTTAATTTTTAGATATATAACCAACGTTTCACTTACAAACCAGGAAGAAAACCAAAATACTTGACACTCTTGTTAAAGATTAATTAATTGGATTTTCATTTTCAAAAAATAAATCCATGTATTTCTTTGCCATAAAAACAATTTTAAAAATATATTTTGTCTCATTTTCATCAAAGTTTAATTTTTAGATAAATAAAAAACACTTTTTTATAGTTTCAAAACCTATATCCATTGCACGCAACAAACGATAACTTTAGAAAATATAAAGATCTATTACTTTAAATATTAATCTCATTTCAGCATTCTCTTTTTTGAGACAAGCATAACAAAACAATCTCTCAACATCAAAAAACAGGCTGAAGATTCATACAAGATATAAACAATTTTTAAAACCTTTCCCGAACAAAGCACTTAAAAGTTAGACCTCATCAAATTCGGAATCAAGTATACATTAAACAACTTGCAGATAAATCATATTAATAAAGGCACACAGAGAGGAAAGAGTATGCCTAACCTTCACTGAGTTAGGGACCAAACCCTTGTACAATGCACCAAAGCCTTCGTAGCGAACTGTTTTCCTAAAAGCATCAACCATGCCAGTATATTCAAGGGATGCCTTGCTCCTTCCATCACCAGTGACTATAGAAGCAGCATTATTCCAGCCCACCATCTGCATTCTTCTTCGGATGACATCAAGAGGATAAGCAATAGTTTGACCAACTGTTCCCGCAGCAGCTCCACATGCTAGACGTGTGGTCACACTCAGCTCCGAATCTTCAACGAGTCCAAATGGTTTATTTTTAAGTAGATAATCTTTAAGTGATTCATACACAGCAAAGTTAAGACCCACATATGGAACCTGCAAAAATGAGTGAGCAAATGAAAAAATGTATCTTCACCCCCTCCATCATTGCCTCTAATTGGCAAGCTTTTTTGTAATCTCTTGTAGGCTGTTTTGGGGCTTTTTCACTTATCAATGAAATAGCTCAGTTTATTATCAAAAAAAAAAAATCATAAATTGTATCCCAATGAAATTTCATAATATTAAGAAGAAAATAAAATAAAAAGTATTTATTGAATAGCAAAGATTTTAGGATGATGGAAAGTTGACAATAAGTGCATATCTGAATACTTAAAATCCCACTTTTAATGTTCATCGCTGCTTTTTTAAAAGATTACAAGGGGACAAAAAAGTAATAGATAACATGTGGTGTAAAAGAATAGAATAGGAAAGATGCCTAATTATCACTCTCCCTTACTTTTATTGCAAGATTCAATATCTAAAGAACAATCCATTCATTATATAAATTTCTATGTAATGTAATCATATTATGACTCAAGTATATGTTCAAAATTGGCAATGTCCTACTGTAGCAATGAAATATGAAAGCTTTGGTAACCATATGTTAATTAAAAACAAAATTATGAAATAGTTGTACATTTGAAATCACAATGATTGTCCATATTACTACAATTTCATAATTATTATTTCAATTAACATATGATTACCAATGCTTACATACTCCTTTGCTACATTGTTATTCAGGAATATATACTCAAAACTAATCATGCGTGAATATCTATGCTTTCTTTCTTCAATGGAATATGAAACCTTTGGTAACAATATATGTTAATTGAAATCAAAATTATGAAACAGTAGTAGATTTGAAATCACAATGATTGTCCAAATTACTACTATTTCATAATTATTATTTCAATTAACAATGATTACCAATTTTTTTTTTTTTGATACCGTGAGTGTCCGGGCCAGCTTTCGCGCACCACGACTAAACACAAACTGTTTTTTTTTTCATACTCCTTTGCTACATTGTTATTCAAGTATATATACTCAAGTCTAATCATACATGAATATCAATTATGCCTTCTTTCTTCAAATTAAAATTATTTCAATATACAATATATATTCTTCTCTTTTTTAATGTTCACTTGGTCTCACCCAAACTGTTAAGCATATCCAGACTACGACCTCTAAGTGAGCCAGAGGTTTATCAACTTAGAGTATGCAGTATGCCTGGCACCCAAAAACATTTATAATGGCAGAAAGAAATTTAAAAAGTAGAATAAGGAATGAACTTACAACTCCAATGACAGAAGGAAGCCAACCCTTGTACAAAGCCCGTGGACCTTCTTCCCGGAGCACAGTTGAAAGAGCGTGGAATATTCCTCTATACTGGTAAGGAGACTTATCTGTCTGAAAACAAAACCAAGGTGAACTAAGAAAATTTCAAATTGACTAAAACACAACAAAAGATAATAAAAGATAAAGTTGCATGTTCACATTAATCCATTTTCTGGAGTTCAGATGCGCAGCAATGAAAATGCCCCGGAATTCATCAAGAATATATTATTACCAAAAGCAGGGGCAAGAAACCGAGGATTAGTACCTGCACTGTTAGTCTGCCACGCACCATGTCCATTGGGTAGGTTGCTGACATGGCAATTATTCCAGCACAAGCTCCAGCCCCAAGACGCAGGAGAGGAGTGAGTTGAGCATCTTCTGAAAAATATTAACAAAACAGGATTAAATTAAAATTTGTACTGTACAAAAATATAAACTATTGTGATCATCAAATTTAGCTAAGAGATTGCCCTAGTATCATATTAGAAAAGGATTATAGGGTCGCCAATATGGGCATACCTTCACCAGTCTGCTGCTTGTACAGGTACAATATTCCCCTGTCATTGAAAAACAAAATAAACATTAACGATTTAGCAGCTGTTGTAGCGAAAATTAAAGCGTTAAAGGAGGTCTATATCCAAAAGGTATGGTATTTTCCTTGTGTGCTGAATGAAAGAAATGACAAAAACTGAAATTGCAGACTACTGAAAGTGTAAATTTCTTTGCAAATCATCAATCATATTTTCTTACCCATCTTCCCCCTTCAGATATGATATAAATCTAGGAACCAATTCCAATTAAAACAATTTGTATTCTGTCGAAAGATTCATAGGACTCTATGAAATCAGTCTCTCGTCAAAATTATCTTAACCAAATCATACAACCTAGTGATCATATTTGTTAAAGAAAAAAAATTATCGATTTTAGGTGATAGATTATCAGACTTATAGTTACTTCCCAAGCAACAACCATTAAATCCAACTATTACTCATAAGAGACACGAAAACAACATTTAGGGACTTTTTCCCACCTGTTAGAAGATACTCAACCCCCCCCCCCTCTTCACTGTGATTGGGCACTGTGGAGAACTAACAACTTATAATGCCATGAGGGATCAAGTCAATGCCAATGCCACTCATTAGCAAATTCAAACAAAATAAAAGCACCGCACCTCCAACATGTGCATTGAATTTAACTTTAAACACTATAACTAACAACTGTTAAAGACAAAGTTGAGAAAGAATACTATGCATCGTGATAATCGAACAACAACTTAAGTAGAGAACTTACTGAGAAGCTTGCTCATAGCTGAAGAATTTGACAGCTGAATTTGGTACTATACGAGCACAATTTGTACCATTGCCTTTAAACAGACCACGAAAGCCCTCTGTTCTCCAAATATATTTCAAACCTTGTATTGTTCCATTATACTTAATGCTATGGGGATTCTGGACCTGTTTATAGTAGCAGCTAATTAAGACCTCATGGACTTCTACATTATATAAACTGATTTCATTTTTTGGTCCCCCCCCCCTCTTTTTAGCCTCCTTTTGGTAGGTTTTTTTTGTATCTTTTGGCCTCTTTGGCTATTTCATTTATCAATGAAGTTGCTTGTTTATTATCAAAAAAAAAAAAAAAAAAAAAAACTGATTTTGGAAACTTGATTAATAAAGAACAAAATAAACAAACCTGTAATAATATCTTTAAACGCTCCAAAGGGGCAACGGCAGTTCGAGACCTGAAAAATGTGGAACTCTTATAGGTAACTCAGAAGACTATAAACCGATTACAAACTGAAAAATGAAACATGCACGATCCACGTATTCATAGTACTCAACCAAATCACAACACCATTTCCCTCATTCCTAGGCTATCAATTTCAACAGTCTGATTTACAAATCACAAGCATAACAGTTCCCGAATCGAATAGTTATTTCTCTCACAGATTTTCTCATAAACAATCAACCAAAAGGAAGAACGAAAAAAACCTAGGTAACCAACAAGTTACAACTTTTCTCTAAAATAACCTAAATTCTCATCGATGGCGAAAGCAAAAGGCGATTATCAGAGAGGAAATGAAACTCACACTCCACCAGCTACTCCACCGGCGACAAGAGATTTACAGATGCTGAGAACGGCATAGCTAGGTGCTTTGACGCCTTCTCTGGCAAGCTTCGCCTCCTCAGCCAGGTTTACGATCGTAGATACAGCCGATTCGGTTCGTTTGACGTCTTCCGAAGCCATAAACGAAATAAATGAACGATACGAAACGAAGTAAAAAGTAAAACCTCACCAGAACCCTAATCTGTCGTCGGAATTCGTTAACGATAAAAGAAGGTTGATCTCCGGCGCCAGAGAAGATTCCGGTGATTATCGGAGAGAAAGCTTTTGAAAATCTCTCTCTCTCTCTCTCTGAGTGAAGTCGCTCGGGGAGGTGTTGCGGCTGCGGGAGGCACAGTAATGAAAATTAGACCTCTAAAAAGGGCGTTAGTTGACGGCGTTTGTTTAATTTTTATGGCGATTGACGGCGTTAATTGATGGCTTGTTTTGTAATTATTAGGTGGCTTTTCTTATGGCCACTAGATTTACTCCTTCTATATAAGGTATTTTGACGCGTATACTCGCCATATTTGGATGCCACGTGGTGTTATGAGAAATATTCTGGTGCAAGAAGGACCACCGTACTTATGATTGTCTGCCCAATCATTTCCTGTTATGGGGTTTAGGAATTAAATCTGTGTTTTGATTTTCTAAGATAAGTGGAAATAACAAATATGACCTTTTCTTAGGATAAAATATAATTTTTGTCCCTACGTTTACACTACACATAGTTTTTAATCCCTGCATTATGAAAATCCACGAATTTTGTCCCTTACATTTTACACTACTCACTGTTTTATTCTCAACATTTTGAAAACCAACGAATTTGGTCCCTCATTTGGAACTACTCACAGTTTTAGTCCCTACATTTTGAAAACCCATAAATTTGATCCTTACGTTTTAAAAAAACTACACTTTTAATCATTTATTTAACTTAACCTTTTTGTGTCATTTTTATCATTTAATTTATTTTCACGTCATCATTTCGTTACATTTCTAACAATAACGATTAAGTTAACTAAATGACTAAAAGTATGATTAAAAGTGTAGTTTTCTTTTTTAAATAAAGACCAATTTTGTTAGTTTTTAAAACGTGAGGACTAAAACTGTGAGTAGTGCAAAACATAGGGACCAAATTTGTGGGTTTTTAAAATGTAGGGACTAAATTTGAGGGTTTTCAAAGTGTAGGGACTAAAATCATAAGTAATGTGCCAACACGAGCATACCTCAAGTGGTTAGACACTTGCTCCCTTCCCATGAGGTTGAAGGTTCGAATCCCCCCTCCCCCAATTTAATGTAATATCTAAAAAAAAATTCACGAGTAGTGTAAAATGTAGGGATAGGGACCAAAATTGTATTATACCCTAATTTTCAATAAATCATATTTTTAAAAATTATCTTGTTGAACTTTTTAATTTTTTACAATTTATTAAATTAAAGATCTTCTCGAAGCTAAAATTGTGAATAAAACATTCCTACCATAATTTTTGAAAGACAATAATCAAGATATGATTTTTATTAAAAGATATTTATTTAAAAAAAAAAAGACTACTTCTAGAAACAATATTTAAAACTATCGAGTTTTTTAAAATAATATTGCAGTATAACAAAAACATAAATGAATTATAATGGAAATAAATGGCATATAATTAAATTAAATCGAAAATATTTTTTTAGATGTTTACCCATGAATTTATTTTTATAAATATTATATTAAATTGGGAGAGAGAATACTTGAACTTACGATCTGTACTCAAGTTGATGCGGTATATATTACAATATTTTTTTTTATACGTGATATAAGGATGGTTGGATCGAACTATTCAATAAAAAGTGGGCCCATGTGGGCTGAATGAATCTTTATTCGCAACAGAATTATTTTGTAATTAGCCCGTATAAAGAAAGGCCTACCCAATATATTAATGGACCGACCGCTTTGAAAAAGACATTTGTTTGTTGGTTTTGATGGCCGTAACAAAATTTGATAAATTTTTAAATTGATTTGACAATTCAATTAATTAATTAAGAAAGATTATCATAAATACCCTTAAATTAAGTATGGTTTTCAAAACTACCCTAATAAAAATATTAGTTTCTTTTCTACTCTTAATTGACAGTTTTTATAAAGTTGGTTGTAGAATTTTACCAATCATTTGAAACCACTTGTTAATTTTAGGCTAGTTTTGAAACGTTTAATTACGTGAGGGTACTTTTGATAACTTAAATTATGAAAAGGGTAGTTATGAAAATTACCCATTAATTAATACCTCATATTCGAGAATAAAAGATAAGTATGTATATGGTAGAAATTACAGTAGATTTGTATTACGATAAATTAATATGATTTATTATATTAGAAACTATTGGTTAGAATATTATTTCTTTTAAATCAACTTTGGTAATCAAGGAATTATTGAAAAGATTTAATTAAAATTTATTAATATAATATTCACATAACTTATTATATATATATATATATATATATATATATATATATATATATATATATATATATATATCACGTATATCGTATTTTCGAACTAATAAAAGAGTACATATATTAATATCACAAGGACTTTCAAAAAAGCATAAATATAAATTAAGGAAATATAAAGATGTGATATTTATATTTATTTATTTACATAAAATAAAATAAATAAATAATTTTAAAGAATTAATTAAGTGCACTACATGACACATATTTACAGGCATACTAAGTCTTCGATAGAATAGGTAAAAGTTACTAAAAAAATTTGATATCAATAAAAGGGACCAATGTCATTCAAATTCATTGAACTTTAATGAATGATAAAAAGAAGATGTAAATCGATACAAACAAAGCTTTAAATTCATGTGGACAAAGTCTTTAAACCTATAACAAAATAGGAAGATAATTTTTCATATTTCTTATATGGAAGATTTTTCATACTCTTCTCATTCAAATATATGTCATATATATTAATTATAAATAAATAAAAATAAATCATAGAGTTTATGATTTTCAATTTTTTTTAATAACCTACTCATGATTTATTATTAATTGATGAATACCTACCACGGGAGTATCCCCCAAAGAAAATGGTGATTTTTTCAAGTATTTTAACGATAAAATTGACAAGTGACAGAAAATGGTGTTGGGAGTGAGGTGAGGCCAAATTAGTTAGTATCCATGGTCATTATTTAAATAGCATTTAATATAAGTCTTCTTGACTCCATATTCAAGGACATAACAACCACCGACTATTAATTATGATTTGATTTTTTTTTTAGTGTATTTTTTTTTTCAATTTCTTTAATAAATTTTTGTTATAAATTAGAATTATGATTGATTTTCTTTTGTTGGTGTGTTTTCTAAAATGGAAGTTTTTAATAGAAAATTTTAGAAATGGTCAGAGTTTTACATTAAAAATTCGACATATTTAACCTTCACAAATTTAATAAGAGAAAAGTATTAAATTAATTAATTTATAAAAAAGAAAAAGAAAAAGAAAAATGGACTAAACTTAAAAAATTACTGAATTATAATTAAAACATCATAATCACCAAAATATCCTTTGTAAAAAAAATCACAATAATTTGTTATTATATAATACCAGAAAAACAATCATTAGTTTAATCAAAGAAAACTTATTAATTTAAGTGATCTCTATTTTTAAAATTAACGTGGATAAAGTTCTTTTAATTGTAATTTTTCTTCTTTTTTTTTTCAGTTCTAATATTTTTAAAATAATTTTAATCTAATCAAAAGCATTTTTAAATAATTAATATTTTTTAAAGATACTTTTGAAAAGATGATATTGATAAAATAATTTTCAAAATAAACTAGGTGGGTTTATTTTTAGTTTGAGATTGAGATTGATATTGATATTGAGAATTTTAAATTTGTGTAGTGTGTATTTAAATGTTTTTTTTTAGAAAATGAGTTTAAAACGAGTTTAAGAGTTAGGATAAAGTTTTGATATTTAAAATGTGTAAGCAATTATTAAAGTCAAGCCACTGTCTCATCGTAATCATCTAAATAGTTAAATTCGTACCAAGGACCTTTGAAATATTAGTTATGCAAGTTGTCCTTTGTTGTGTGATTGAGAAAACTTTATAGCATACCATAATTTATGTTTAATTATCCAATTTTGCACCAATTAATAGTTGTAAGAAATATTTAGTCATTAATCAAGCTTTTGTCAAACTATTATAATAATAATGTTATTTTAGACATATTACAGAAGACAATACAATCAATAAATTTGATCCACATGGGTCAAGGTTTAGATTTTTTTCCCCAACTCAACAAATATTTTTTCTTTGAAAAATTAATATTTAGAGAACATAATCCGTAAAATGTCTAAAATAACATCAGAAAATCTTGATCATATACATGTTTAATACTTAAAAAATGTATTTTCTCAACAAAAAAAAAGTTAAAAGAATAGGTATTTAATTTTTTTTTAAAGGTATTCTCTTCAGTATTATTAAGTCATAAAAGCAAAAGAAAAAATAATAACGATGAATCATACTCATGTACTTTGTCTAGTTTATAAATCATATCTCTATGATATAAAAATGATTTAAAACACCTATGATTTGTAAAATTATAAATGCAATCATTTGTCGGTTAGTTTTAACAAACTATGAACACATGCTTATTTTACATTTGTCTTTTAATATTTAAGTGCGAATTTTAAATTGTATACTTTGTTAACAATGTAAAATCTATAAATTACATTCATATTTGTTATATTTTTTAATTACCGTCTTTTTATAATGATTTTTTTTAGAGAAAAGAAGAGTCAATTATTATTTTATTTATTTATTTTCTTTTAAAGTAAACAAAATGTGAGCATGAAAAATTAAAGGTCCACAAAATGAAACTGATCAACAGTGAATGCTTTGAACTGAGGAAGAGAAGGAAAAATGATATCTGTGTTATATACAAATAAGAAAATCAAGAATTCGACTTGAAAAAAGTTAAAGAAAGACTCTCTCATGCGCCGTTTTTTTTTTTTTTTAATATAATTGGCATGGCAGCTCAATCAGTTTGATTTTCTCATGGCAACCAATTCCTTTATAAACTTAATAATTAAATTTTTTAGATCAATAAAGAAAAAACTCATAACATTATTGCATCATAAAATTAGCTAAGCTAGCCGACTGTAATGTCGAAATCAATTAGGAGTAGGACCAAAAATTGCACAATTTTCCCACGTTTCAATGTTGTATATGGGCCAATGACATTGCAATTGCGGCTTCATATTTTGCTTTATGCCACACTACCGCCCATATTAGGAACAAGTAGAAACCAATAAATTTATATCGGTTTCGCTCGGGATACATTTAAAGAAGTTTTTCAATTCTGTTCGAGGTTAAATTTCAGTTGGTTCATTTCAAGATCTTACTCTCACTTATAAACCTATGAATTTTTTGTTATGAATCAATGTGAGAATTTGATTACCTTATATCTTAATAACTTCGTAGAGATGAGGATAAGAAAAGGGAAATCATGAGAAATATGGTCGGAAGCATAGCTCTTAGGATATTCCAACTTTTTTAATATTGTGTTGCTTTTGTAAAGTAAGTGTAATAATGATTTAACATTTTGACACACCCAAAATCCGTCAAATCACAAGAGAGCCTTTCTAAAGCCAAACAAATGGGCGAGAAAGCTCAAAAAGGCTGCGAAAAATAAGTGAAGGACAATAGGAAAGAATAATCAATAGAAATCAAATCTTTTTTTCTTTTTTTTTTTTTTGCAAGGGAAAATGGACACCCATTGATCGATATAAGTTCATGGAAATCATGACATAAATGTTTCAAAATCAAGTTTCCAAACTAACAATTAAAAAAAAAAGAAAAAGAATTTAACACATTTCTATTTTTTGAGAGAAAATATGGAACATGGTTGGAATAATCTTGAGAGTTTGATAGATCCCCAACCTCTTCCCCACTAATATGATCATGATATATTTATTGACCCCATCTCCCGTTTGTTGTGTTGCGTTGCTTTCCCCAACCCTAAACATATAAAAATATCTAATAATTTGTTTAGTCTTCTCGAGATATTACATCAAAACGAAAGATGAAGGAGAGAATTGAACCTTCGAGGTTTTAAGAGAGAAAATTATTGTGGTCTAATCAATTAGGCTATCCTCATATTGGTAATAATTTTTTAGGGTATTATCATATATTTTGAGTCTAGATGATAAAATACTGATAGTATTTTAATCTGATATTTTTATTCATAATAATTTAGTTTTCATATTTCATAGAATATAACAATTAAATCATTGAAATTTAAAAATACCATTAATAATTTTAGTGGGAAGTGTCGTCATTCGAAAATGACTCAATTGAAAGAGATAAGTAGACCGAAATATCTAAATTCATTTTAAAACATTTTTGAAGAAATTGATGTTTAACCAGTTTATTTTTTACAAAAAATCTTTTTATATCATAATTTGTGATATATAATTTTTGATAAAGATTTTAGAGGATTTAGAGTTTATAACATTTTTCTTACCAAAGGGCAAAATTTTAATTTATTTTAGAAATAACACCTTTTACTCATTAAATCAATGAATTGTTTTTTAATTAAAATGATAAATTTGTTTCCTTTATTATTGTAGAAGGAAGAATTAATTTCATGGTTGATTTTTACGTTTCTTGTTGAATGTTTTTAATTAAAAATTAGTATTTTTTTAAATTATTAGTTTCTACGATGTTGATTCATCCTATGGTAAATTTCATTCATCATTTAATGATTATTAAAAAAGTTCCATGTTTTGATTTTTTTTTTTTTGAAAATTCTCGCATTTGAAACTTTCAATTTAAAAAAATACTATTTAAAAAATATAAAATACGGCAAGTACTAAACTGATTGAGACGTGTGTTTTATTCTGTAATATTTTTTTTTTAAAATTTCTTTATTCTCTAGATGTTAATTTTAAACTTACATGAAATATAAATTAATCTATCTATCTATCTTTTTTTTTTTTAGTGATGTTACAAATAGATACCAAAGGGCAGGTTTGAAATATGTTTGTATTTGTGAATGTGAATAGGCTGTCGGCATTGTAGTGAAAATGGAAATATGGGCCTGCCTATGTCGACATTAAAATCAATAAAGGCTGAAGAGAAATTTAAGTTTTATTTTTTGAAAAAAAAAAACTTTTAAAAAAACGACATAATAATAATGTGTCATTAAAAATGAAATATTGCATTGATACTTCATATTCATAAGGAAAATACTTACCTCCTGACTTGACATCCCTATGTATTCATTTTCTATTAATTAAAAGCAAATTAGTAGGTCTCATATAATTATTCATTTTCTATTAATTAAAAGTAAATTAGTAGTTCTCATATAATTAATAAAAATATATATTCATTTTCTCTAATTATTTTTTAATCAATAAAAAGGGAACATATAGGAGGTCAGCAAAAGATTCTCTTAACTAGTCAGAAATCAAGTATTCTCCTATTTATAATAAACCACTCAAATTTGTGGATCAAATTTTATATTGTGCAAAAATGAATGTATTTTTTAAAACAAGGAATGTATTAGAATTCAATTTGATTTTTTAAAGGATATCTAGCTAGATTAATCAAATTAGTAATATTTTCTTACTTTTCTTCAATTCTCGATTCTTCATAAGACATAATTGTTCGTTTTCAAAAAAAAAAAAAAAAAAAAAAAACATAATTGTTTGATTGACATAAAAGTTGTTCACCTTATTTTTACTTTGATTTTCCCTCCTATAACAAGAGAGAGAGTATTATACAATCTTTTGATTTTTGTGATGGACTTTTAGTAATATCATTCTTTGAGTTGTGCAATTTGTTCTAAATATACCTAATCATGTTAGACTAGTCTACCAGATTAGTTGGTTCACAAATTATTCTTTAATTTTTTTTTATAAACTAAACATTTAAAAATTATATTAAATTATAACAAATAAAAATTACAAAAAATATATTATATATTATTTTAAAAAAATGTCAATCTCCGCGGGTTCCCACTTAATACGAGGTTGAGGGGAAAAATGCCCCCAGTTTTTTTTTGGGGACGAGGATGAGGAATTTCTCAATCCCACCTTGATTTTCTAATATTATTATTATTTTATATATTTTTTCAGATTATTTATTTATTTATTAAAAATATTAAATATTATGATAAAAATAATTATTTAAATTAATAGATTATAAAAAGAAAATATTATAACATCTTGTCTTAAAAAATATAGATTTTAAATATAGGTTTTAATTAATATTTAATTAATTTTTTATTTGAATAACAATAGAGAATATTCCTTATAAGGAATCCAATATCTGAACCCGCTCCGATTTAGAGATGGAGGTGGGACGGGAGTGCATTTCCAATCCCTAATTTGGAGGCATGGCCTCAAGACCTAAGATTTTAATACTAGTTACTTAGTTAGGTCAATCACAAAATTTTAAAATTCACTGGAAAGGTTAAAAAAAATCAATTGACATTTTCATTGACATTAATATAGTTAATTAGTGATGATAAAATATCATTTACTTAAAATAGTTATCAAAATCGTTATTCTCTTTATGATATCACCATCTACAAATCCATAGGGCTATTGGGGTCTTGGCATGACCTTTTGTCATTGATAATGTCAAATTAATAATGGTGCTTTCAATGATTTTATATGTTATAAATGACTCAGATCCATTTAAATCTATATGATTTTTTTTTTTTTGTCATATTCAAGATAGCTTTATGTCTTTAGATACTAATAATGTTACCCAAAAATTACCTACTTTTTCTCTTTTCCTTTTTTTTTTTTTTTTTATTACTAAAATACAAATTCTGATGGATTGAATAAATGGTTTTAACTATAAGCCAATCTGCCAATGTTACACAATTTTTTCCTTTCTTTTTCTTTGATCAATTGAGGCGCAAATAACATTTGACCTATTGTCATCCCAAGTTACTAATGAATTATGCAAGAACGATTATCAGAATACACACGTTAAAATTATCAAGTATACCCTCTAATCAAAATTATATCTAATTTATTTCTAAATGTACTTTTTAAAAGAAATTAATTGAGATTTTAAAAATATTTTTAAAAAGTACATTATAAAATTAATAAAATTATTAGTCGAAACATGCTAAATTCTTCAAAAATAATTGTTATAAGATAACAGTAATGTATCTTATATAAGGTGACAATTGATCTATAAATTATCAGAGAAATAAAATAATGGTTTTAAAAGTTTTTGTTTAATCTACGACTATAAAGGAGGGAGCAATAATATCTAACCCAATTAAAACTGTACTCAAATTGAAAATAATCTTGAAAGTATGAGTTCATATTAAAATTATTATACTACTTATTAGTTATTATGAACAAATCCATCTATTAAACGCGGGCTAGTTTGGTATTGCTGTAGCTTTTAAAATAATTGCTGTCAGCTGTGCTGTTGAAAAAATCAACTGTATCATTAATCAGATTGGTGTTTGGTAAATTTAACTTATGTAGAAAATAAGTGTTTGGTAATTCTAACTTTTTGAAGTGTTGTGAGATATACAAATAGCTTAATAGTATAAGATAAATTAATTTATAATAACATAATTATTATAACAATTTTCTAAATTTTAATTTAAAATCGAATATGTATTTTAAAAGTATTATAAAGTATATAAATAATTTGATAGTGTTTGATTAATTGATTTAAAAATACTTATATTTATAGTGACATAATTATTATAACCACTCATCATTTTTTAAATTTAAATCTAAATTTAATATATCTATTTTATATAAAAAAAATTATAATTTTTATTACAACAAAGAAAGATTTATAGAACTAATCTAATTTCATCTATAATATATTTTTATATTAATACAGTGAGTGGTTGTAATGGGGCCTATATTTTAGGAAGGAAGTTAAGTAAATTATTTGAAAAGCAGAAATCTAAAAGCAGTCTTCCATCAGATTCTCAAAATCACCGTTTTAGGGAAGTGATTTTATCAAAATTTATTAATTTTGATTTTATCAAACACCAAAAGCGGTTAAGATTTTCTAAAAAGCACTCCAACTTCAATCCCAAACGGAGCCGAAATGATATGGACTTACTTTCTAAAATCATACTTTGAACGAAAAAAATAAAGTTAAATTCTCTTTTGGTAGTATTGGGATTTTTTTTTTTTTTTGATAGTAGGTGGGACGAAAGGGGCCTATTAGTTTAGTCCTTTTTTAGTATCTAATCAAAAATTTAAATTATTATAATATATTATAACACAAGCTTGTTATTTTTATATATCAAATAAAACACTTGCTATATTTGGGAAGGAATGTTTAATACATATAAATATACTATATTTTCATAATGATTTTGTTGAACATGTGTTATAGGCAGTTACTTTGGTTACATATACAACCAATCAATTTTGATCACGTGTCAAAATTTGAATAATCATGTTTTAGTATTTTTTTTATAATCGTTGATTCAAGGGTGAATAATCAAATTTTATGGTCAACCTGAGTTCAACCGGTAAGACATCAATAATCTTTTCCATATAAGATAAAAGGTTTGAGTATTCATTCCCCTAATTTAATACAATATCTAAAGGAAAAAGACGGATAATATTTACATACTCACCGGAGAGTATTGAGCTCATACTGACTTTTATACGTGTCATTTTTTATCAGACCAATATAGTAGTAGAACTCACATATTTATTTGTGAAACATGTATTTATTACACATTATCATATTTGGTTTAATGATAACATGATACGTATGAAGGTGAATATGATCATACTCACCGATGAATATACAAGTATTATCTGAAAAAGATATTATCCAATTTAATCTTTATTTTTTCAAAAATATAGTGTTGATTTTCAACTATCTAAAACAACATGCAATAAAGAGATATACTCAACAACTAATAGCACATAACATTTTTTGTCATCACATAACAAACAAGACCAAACACTCCTTTAATTACCTAATCTTCAAAACCAACCCTCGTTTCAAAACTCTCATCATTTGATTAACGAAACATAGTATTTTTTTTTCTTCATTTTTTGTAAGGCAAAAAAAAGGTAAAGGACAAATGCTTAATTTCGTAATCATATCATATGGCAACTCTTTAGCGAATTAAAAAAGAGAGTCAAATAGATTTTGAAAGATCAACTTTTTATTTAATTTCTATCTTCTTTGAGGACTAAATTGTCAAAACACGAGACTCTTGCAAGCACTTTTCAAAAGCCCTGGGGCAAAAAAGGTAAATTGCCCTGTTTGTTTTCCAAGAAAAAAAAAGGGTTTCATTTTTATTTTATTTTAATTATTATTATTATTAAAATTGTACAGAAAAACATTTGACATTACATTTGGATTGGCCCTTAATTTGTCCTTTTTTTCAGCAATCACTATTAAAAATCCACTTGATAATGGGAGCCACTTTCATTGGTTAAGAGTTTCTTAGAGATATATATTGTGTGGATTGATTAGATTTTCTTCTAGTTGCATAAAAAGGTGCTCTTTTGATTTAACTACTCTAAATATAAAGGTGGAGTCCCATATTATGTGAATTCTATTTTTTTTTAAATGATCACACATTAGATCCAAACTTTCATTTTACATTGGATCGCAACGGTGTTATTTTTTATTTTATTGATGAAGATATATTTATATGAATAAATATTATATTAAATTTGAGAAGAGAAAACTCAAACTTTCAATTCATAAGAAGGAAACAGATGTATGTCTAACCACTTGAGTTATATTCAGATTGGAGAAAAAAAAGATTGCAATACGAAATTTTTTAAGTGGTCACCCAAGCCTAGTACTACTCTCACCTAAACTACAAATACGTAGGTGTGATTTATAAATCGAGTGATGTAATTTACATTTTTATAAATTCTCTTATCTTCTTTTATTTTTAGGGATGATTTTGTGCTTCCTCATTTATAGGATGAAAAATCTTGAGGTGAGGAGAAAATCTCTCTTTCGAGAAAGAAAGAGTGAAAAAAAAGAAAAATAAATAAAAAGATAAGCTAATATTAAAGTCGAACAAAAAAGTTGGTGTTTTAGATTTGTTTGACACATTAGGATTTAACTCGAGTATATTCTATCTTTGTTTGTGGGGGGGCTTAAAATGGAATTAGATTCTTTCTTTTATTTTTGCCAGAGAGGAACTTGATCCTTTCTTATACAAAATATATTGAAGTGATAGAATATTCTAGGACCGTATTTTTTTAATACATAGTATTACGTGTATCAATGAAGTCACACCCTTTAAAACTATATAATTATTTATATACACATGTTATGTGAAAATAGCATCCACACATGTATTAATATCATTAATTTTTTATTATAGAATAATTAACAGTTTAAAACTATATAGGTAAAACTAACTCAGATAGTAAAATACAAAAACTAAAAAAGAAATTTAAAAAAATACATTAACCGAATTAATATAAATGATAAAATAGACCAAATATATAATCTACGATATCTTCCATGCATGTTCATATCATTTAAAAAAATAAATATTCTAGCATTATATGCAAGACTAGTCATTTAAAAAAAATCATGATATGATATGAAGATTTAAAACGTGAATACCCTTTCATTGTTTGAATTATAAAAAAGCCAAATATGACAATATTCATGAGGTGGAAAAAAGGATAATGTTAAACTGATTGAGGGTGATAGAAACTTTGAATGTAATTGAATTTTGTCTCACCTTAAAAACCATATCAATGATGAACAAAAGAAAGAGATCCCAAATTTAATGACAGAAAAAACGACATACCGTTTTGATCGAAAATGACAAAAACAAAAATGAAAAACAAAAGCATATTAATTATAATATTATTCATCTTTTATATGTATCATTTACAAATAAAAAACACCGATTTCTTCAATCATTTTTTTTTAATTTCTTCAAATTATCCCTTTTTTTTTTGTCAATAACAATAATCACTATATCCGTTGATTCCCTTTTAATTTGCGAATAATTTGAAAATATAAACCTGTTATCGTTTTTTTTAAATATATTATTGAGAACATGCTTCCATTTTTTTTTTAACTAATTGAGGGTTAATGCAAATATTGAATCCAATCAAAATTGGCCTCGCATATACAAACAATAACAATGAAGTACAAAATAGCTCAATATAGGTAGTTACATTTCAATAAAGAAAAATGATGATTGATGAAATGGAAAATAATAAATCTTTTAGAATTAAAGTGAGATGTGACAACACGAGCATAATTCAACTGGTTAGTCATTTACTCTCTTCCTTTGAAGTTGAAAGTTCAAGTTCTCTTCCCCCAATTTGATGTAATATCTAAAAAAAGAAAAGAAAAAAGTGAGACGTGACAAATTTATTACTAAGATATATATACTATATTTTAGAAATTGACTCCTATAACATATTTTACATATGAATTTCAATTATATCATCATTTTTTTAAGAATTAAATAGCATATTTATACTTCAATAATTTATTAAAATCAAAATATTAAATTATTGAAAATACGAATAGATTATCAAAATTAATTTAATAACTAACTTGTAATAAAAGAAGAATTTTAGGTCCTAAAAGCTCATTTTGATAACAATTATTTAGCTTAAATTAAAAGTTAAAATATTAAAACAAGAAGCAATTTATTTAATAATTTATTGAAATATAAGTAATATACTATTGGACTATGTCAAGGTTGGCTGGCCAAACCAAATTATATGGATTAAATTGTATTTAAATTTACATACTACCTACGATAATAAATATCTTAAAAATTGATATAATTTATATTATGAAATGGAAGCCAATTACATATGAACACTCATGATTCCCTTACTTTGAAAAAGGGGTATAGCAGGGAAATTTTTATAAAGCTATTTTTAAAAAATAAAAGGGCAAAAATAGATAAAATGCATTACAGATCCTATTTTTTACATATAATATTCGGTTTAAACTTATAAGATTTTATTTAAAAAAATGAAGGGTAGGTATACTATCCTATTTTACATGTTAAATCACCATAAAAGTTAAAATTTTCAAAAAGATTAAATTAAGATAAAATTAATCTTTTTAACATTAAAAAAAAAATACAACACACCATTAAAAGTCAAAGATCAATATTTAAAAGTTGAAGAAAGAAAAATGAGAAATTAAATATAATAAAAAAAAAATTAGTCAAAAATCAGTTCCATCATTCTTCGTTGCATGGTCATTTACTTTCAAATCAAATTAGATCGACAAAACAGGCTGAAGCCACGGCTACCAACAGTCGCCGAGTCGTTTCGGCGGGCGCAGTCACCGACCAAAGCCGCCGCGCCACCATCATTTTTTTTAATTACAAGTTAATTAGTCACACTCTAGACTACTATATTTGTCAATATTTATCTCTTAATAAAACTAAATTAATTAGTGAAAAATAGTATTTTAAGACCATCATGCCCTTCAATTTTCCATGAACAAAATCTCCACTTTTTATTAGATTTTGTTCCTTTTTTTTAATTAATGAAAAAAAGAAGAAGATAATCTTGAACGAGTTATTGCAATGAAAGAAATATCACTAGATTTTTTCAATTTACAGTAAAAATACTAATAAAAAACGAAATTATAAAGAACTTGCCATATAAAATCAACTAATAAGAAACGAAATTATAAAGAACATGCCATATAAAATCAACTAATAAGAAACGAAATTATAAAGAACATGCCATATAAAATCAGCAAAAAATAAAATAAAAATCTCAACCCTTATTTGAATCTATAACTTCAAAAATAAATTTCATGCAAATATGTAGAGTCATAATTACAAAAACAAAAAATATCATGGCTTCTAAGTTTATTTTTATCCTCATTATTCTTCACACTTCTATTTTCTAAGTCTATAATTTGTTCTAATTATTAAAATTACACTACAATAAATAATAAAGAAAAAAATAGACATGCGATTTTAATGTTCATATTCACTATAATGGATAATAGTATAATACGAACAACCCTAATTCTCCTGCGCCACTACTAATGTTCGTTCACTAATGGATATTATAGATACCCCACAACAATATTATAGATGAAAAAAAAGACCTGTGAATATTCTCAACTCGATAATCTCTATGATAAAAAAACTCATACCGCAAGCTTTCAAATTCAATCAAAATACAATTCATATAACTAATAAATAGATCCAATACATGAATCATCGATGCAAAATTATTATTTTATTCGATTTAATGACTATTGACAACCAAATCCAATTAAGATGTTGGTTTTTGACTACCAACAATGGCTAAGGAAAATGAACCCTATGGCAATTAATAGAAAAGCAGTATTTTAAAATTAAAAATTAAAAAAGGGCAAAGTTTAAGGGGATATAGATACTGTTCAAAAACAACCACCAAATCTAAATTTCCCAAGTGGGTTGGAATCCAGACAGCGTTAATGAAGTTCCAAATTGTCACATCCCTTTTTTGTAAATATAATCAATAACATGTCCCTTTTTACAACCCGGAAATGGAAATAACCCGATCCGTTTCTTATCCGACATTTCGTAATGATCCTTTTCCCGGTCTGATTCCAATCCCAATCCACCACCGGCCAGAAAAAAGGAGTAAATATGGTCCAATGTCAGGGGTAGAATCATCATTTGTCATATATGCCCAGAAATGGGTACGGTTCTGCCTAAAATAATAAAGGCAGTTTGGATAGTAACTTTTTTTTTAAATGTTGTTATGTATTAATTGAGATAAAATATATTTAATTTTTTTTTCTTTAAAATATATTTGTTTCTAAAATCTTGAATTTAAATATTACGACCCATGGGTCTTTAAAAAAAATGAAAAATAACTTTTGAAAATTGTCGTTAAGTAGTTTCTAAGTTATTATTTTCTTTAACATATGTATGGTATGGTTATAGTTTGAAAAATGCCTTATCAAAATACAGATGTCCTATTACAATTGTAGAAGTTCGAATCATGATGGTTTATCCTTCGACAAGTTATAACTTATAAGATCGAACAATGAATGAAGATGCCTTATTTACCGACATCAGTATAATGTTGGCTAAAGAACCACAAACGTTCAAATTAGAAAGGTGACATTTTTTTTTTGAGCATAGAAAGGTGACATTTTTGAAAAAAATAATCTAGTAAGAAAGATAAGAATACTCCATTAATTAATGAGTGAAACATGTCGTTTTTAGAAGAAAAATTTGTGCTTACCTTTGAAAGAGAAAAATGGTCCTTCATATATTTGGTTGTGATATTATTACGCCTTGAGAGCCACTCCTTCATTTAGTAGGATTATTACACACTATAAATACTCATTCAATAACAAATGTTGTTTCATACGTGTGATAAATATGTCGTTCTCATATGAGATGCATAGATGGTTTGAACACTGGTCAAACTTGATTTGATAGATATTATGATATTATCGAAGTTGGATTGATACATGATTGTCAACAAATTCCAATATTTTTCAGATAGATATTATAAACCAAATTATATCGATCGGTACAAATCTAACTCATACAACAACCAGATAATTTTTATTATTTTAATTAATATTCTCTCTCAAAACAATTATCCACAAATCACCTTAAAATCCACACATAATAATTGTATTATAATAATAATAAGTCTACAACATATACAAAATATCTCAAGAACATAAATAGAAAATTAAATATGGAGGATAAACCAATTATTGAACAAAAGGATTTAGAAAAGAGATTCTAAATATGGGTTAAATTAAAATCATAATTCACAACCTTTGAAATAAAAAAAAGAAAAAAGAAATTCGAGTCCAATGCAGGGGTAGAATCGTCAATTGAACGGAATCAGGCATGGAGTAACCCAACCCCTATATATAAATCTGACAGTCAGTTAGAATCTTCCATCGTTCCTTCCGTGTCTCTCTCTCCTACACCCAAAACTGAACCCAAAACTCCTCTTTTTTTTCCCTCTCTCTTCTCTAAACGGGAAAACTGAAGCTAAAAAAATCTCTCTTTCTTCTTCTCTAGAGAGAGAAAGAGCGGGAATTTCCATTCTCCAAATTCAAAGTTTACTGTTTCAGGTAATTATTCACCGGAATTTCAGTTTTTTTTTTTAAATTGTTTCGTTTTCAATTTCAGAATCAGAAATGGAGCGAAAATTGGTTTTTTTTTCTGTTCTTATTCCGTTTTCGTTTTTCGTTTATTAATCTTATTTTTTTTAGCCTTTTGTTTTCCACCAAAAAAGTTTCAATTTTTTATAATACCTTTTTTCAATTTCCTGGAAAGTGGTTGACAGTACAGTTGACTTAGTTGAATTTTTTCATCTCTGTCTTGTTCTTCATCATCTTTCAGCAAACTGTAATTTCTATTAATCTGTTTCTCTTTCTTTGATTCGATTTAATTTCCTTTTTAATGTTTCTGTTTTTGCTTTTGACTTTGCTGGTCGCTTTTTCTTGTCTCTTGGAAGTTGGAACCTTTTTTTTTTTTTTTTCCAATATTATATTTTTAACGAAAATACTTTGTAATTTCCGTCTGCATATTAGATTTTTCTTAAATTTTTTATGGCTTTTGTTCTGTAACAGTTTGTGTTTAGTGAGGATGCTTGATAAAATGGAAGCGTTCAATGGGGATAAAGTGATAGAGGAATTTGAGGAAATGACTGAAGATGCTGAGAGAGTTCAGTGTGAGACTTTGAAGAAGATTTTGGAGGAAAATGGATCAGCTGAGTATTTGCAGAATTTGGGATTGAATGGAAAAACAGATCCTCAGAGTTTCAAGGATTGTGTTCCACTTGTTACTCATCAGGATTTAGAGCCATATATTATGAGAATTGTTGACGGTGCTTCCTCCCCGATTCTCACGGGGAAACCGATCAAAACTGTTTCCTTGAGGTAATTTGCTTGTGGGTTCTCCATTTTTGTTGTTGTTGTTGTTGTTGTGTTTGATACTAAATTTTGGTTGTTTCTTAGAGAAGTTTTGTTTGGTTGTAGTTCTGGTACTACTCAGGGGAAGCCGAAGTTTATCCCTTTCAATGACGAATTGTTGGAAACTACAATGCAAATTTATAGGAACTCTTTTGCCTTCAGAAACAAGTAATTAAGTGTTCTTTCTGTTCATATCTTTTGGGAAATATTTATTGTCATGGAAAAATTGCTCATTGGTTGATGCTATTTCTTGGCTTTTTTACTGTCGGTTTTAACTTTTTGAAGTTTTGAATAGTATCAATGATTTTATGCTGATGTGATAAGGACTCTTGTTCCCACAGAGAATTTCCCATCAGGAATGGAAAAGCTTTGCAGTTCATCTACAGCAGTAAGCAGTTTAAAACGAAAGGGGGTCTGGCAGCTGGAACTGCAACAACTAATGTTTTTCGCAGTGCGAAATTTAAGTGCACAATGCAAACAATCCAGTCCCAATGCTGTAGCCCAGACGAAGTCATTTTCGGCCCTGATTTCCACCAATCTCTGTATTGCCATCTCTTGTGTGGTCTGATCTTTTGGGAAGATGTTCAGTTTGTGTTCTCAACTTTTGCACATAGCATTGTCCATGCTTTTCGAACCTTTGAGCTAGTCTGGGAAGAACTCTGCAGCAATATTCGAGATGGGGTTCTTACTAGTTTGATCACTGCCCCATCAATTCGTACAGCAATGTCGAAATTGCTTAAGCCAAATCCTGAATTGGCTGATTTGATCTATCGAAAATGCTCGGGATTAAGTAATTGGTATGGGCTGATACCAGAACTCTTTCCTAATGCAAAGTATATTTATGGAATCATGACCGGTTCGATGGAGCCTTATCTCAAAAAATTGAGGCACTACGCAGGGGATCTGCCTCTGATGAGTGCTGACTATGGTGCTTCTGAAGGATGGGTTGGAGTGAATGCTAATCCATTGTCGCCCCCTGAAATGGTCACCTTTGTAGTGCTTCCTAATATTGGATACTTTGAATTTATTCCTTTAAGGGAGAATTCTGGGGATCAGGTTCAGGATAAAAAAGGATCTCCCGTCTGCCTTGAGAATAAACCGGTGGGTCTTACTGAAGTCAAGGTTGGCGAAGAGTATGAAATTATTGTCACCAATGTTGCAGGTAATTCCTTTCAAAACGAATTTTTTTCTTCGAAATTAGTTAGTATTGTTCCCCCCCAATCAAGCATTCAGTCCCATTCATTGGTTGCATAGGTAAGGTAATGAGATGACAGTTGTGTCTCAAAACATTAAACTGATAAATACATATATGCTGGCTTATTGAAATCTCAAGTTTGCCTTAATACTCACCCACGTGACTGTAGGAGTATGGAGGAACAATCTCCATCTTTAGCAGTATTAACTCTGTCTCTTGCTTTGTCTTTTTCCATCGTGGGGCTGTTTAATTTCTTAGACTAATGAGGCTTTGATTACACATATTTTTAAACTGACCTTGATATTAGTTAGAACATAATCACATGGAAAGGTGCTAAAGTTGTCTATATCTTGTTCTATAATATAAAATAATTCCCTGATTGACAGCCTGCCATTTCTCCATCTTCATTACACTGTACTTGGTGCAACATTACCTTGACTGTGCTCTTATCTGTAAGTTATGTTTTGAATATCAAAATGTCGAAACTTGCATAATATTCCTTCTCATCTTCAAGACGATTTTTTGGTTTCACATCGTCCGTCTTGATCCATTGTTGGTTGTGAATCACTGAATCTCTTGATAAGATAAGATGGTTCTTTTTTTGTCTTTTATCTAACTTGTTAATTTGTAATGAGGACAACGTGCATTTTTTAATTTGGTGGTTTAAACAATACCAAGTCAACTATTCAGCATCTCAATGAGCTGCTCTCTTTCCAACCAAAGACTGTTGCGTGCCCCACCAAAACTAGGTTGCCAAAACTTTGGCGCATGCCCCTCTTTATGTTCTGGGGATAAAGTTATAGATTACTCACTGCATGTGCCTCCTTGACTTGGTCTGATATATTTTAGTAATTTTAAAAAAAATACATTTTAGTTTTTTTTTAAAATCATGTTATATTATATTGAATATTAATGGGGGTTTGTTTTGCTTCAATGCTTTTGCAGGTCTGTATCGATACAGGCTCGGAGACATAGTGAAGGTGATGGGGTTCCATAACAAAACCCCAGAACTGAAATTTGTGTGCAGGAGTAACCTGCTGCTGACAATCAACATTGACAAGAACACAGAGAAAGATCTACAATTGGCGGTAGAAGAAGCTGGAAAGGTACTGGCAGAAGAGAAACTAGAAGTGGTGGATTTCACGAGTCACGTCGACATGTCGACAGACCCCGGACACTATGTGATATTCTGGGAGATAAATGGGGAAGCCAATGGAGAAGTTCTGAGTGAATGTTGTAACCGTTTGGATCAGTCATTCGTTGATGCGGGGTATGTGAGCTCAAGGAAGGTGAATACAATAGGAGCTTTGGAGCTGAGAGTGGTTAGAAAGGGAACTTTTCAGAGAATTTTGGATCATTATCTGTCGTTAGGAGCAGCTGTAAGCCAGTACAAAGCACCTCGTTGTGTTAACCCCAACAATAGCGCTGTGCTGCAAATCTTGTGCAATAACGTTGTTAACAGCTATTTTAGTACTGCTTTTTAGTGAATCTTATTCTAAGGGGGCGTTTGTTTCCGGGTTTGCATAAAAATGAGATATGAATCTGTCTAAATCTCACTCTCCCACATGTGATTTCTATATTTCACTTTCTTTATCTCCCTCTCTCTCTCATAATTATGTTGTATCTAAAGCTTCTCATATATCAATAGAAAAGCATAGAGAAATGCTCTATTTGATAATAGTTTCTTGTTCTGTTTTCAACTCCCCTCTCTCTCTCTCTCTAAATGTTTTTGGTGAAATTTTGAAACTAAAAAAATTGAGAAATTCACTTAATAATAGTAATTAACTTAATAGAGTGTGTTAATTTAATTGTATCCTTTATTTAACTTAAATTGATGAAATTAAAAGTTCATGAATTATAGTGGTATAAATGACACCTTTCCTAATATTTTTTATTGATATTTTCCTTAAAGCAAACGTAAACTAACGTTAAGGAATTCAGTAAATTGATTTTTGTTTATTTATGAGAATATGTTTTCAAAAGCATCAAATTGTAAATAAGATATTCTATATTAACATATATAATAAGAATTATTAATTGTAGAGTAATCCAAACAGAGTAAAAGAACCATGATTTTTTCCAACTCTTATATATAACAAATATCATTAATGACGAACGATGCCAACATAAATGAAGGGAAATTGTGGATGTCGGATCACCACAACCAAAATGTATTCATTTGCGTGAGAAATTTTTTTTATGATTATTCAACTTGCACAAAAATTATTATGGCGTCTTATTGTAATTAAGTGAGAGTTTTAGTATTAAATATCATGGACATCCATTTTAGATTTTATAAATGTTATTAGGTCCCTTCATCTTTCCGATATGGGATCCTTAACATGCCCCCTCAAGATGGTTGGACCGGATGCTCGTTTGAGCTTAGTTGTGCTCTGATATCATATTAAATATCATGGGCATTTATCTCAAAACCAATTGGTAATGAAAGGAGTGACCCTTAGACTTTATAAATGATGTTAGGTCTCTTCATCTTTTCGATGTGTGATCCTTAACATTTAGTTTTTAGAGATCAAAAGAAAGTTTGAGAGATGGAGTTTTGGTGCTAATTTATGATGGGGATATAATTACATACGTGATACTATTCACGATATAGTAGGTTTAATTCTATAGAATTGGATTCAAATTGTCATATTTAATGAGTACTATTAATTCAGGACTATTTTTTTTCCTCTATGAAAGTAATTTTGTTTTATTTATTTTTAATAAAATTCAAGTGGTAAGACATGTGCTTCATTTTCATAAGGTCAAAGGTTTCAGTCTTCTCTCCTCTAATTTGAGGTTAATACTTAAATTAAAAAAAAAATATAATCTAATTGAAATGAATGTAATTATTCAAATAAATGAACCATGGTTCCATCACTAAAAAATTAGTATAAAAGGGGTATTCTACTTCTGTATAGAAATCTCACTTTTTTTTTGGGTGGGATTAGTGGGGTGATAAATTTTGGATAAGATTATGTAGATTTTAAATGAATATTCCTTTAATGGTGTGGTCCCTTTCTATAAAAAAATCTCAATTTGCCTTTTTAAAGTTTTAAGATATCATAATTCAAAATCGGGAAAAAAATAAATTATCTTACATACTAATTACTAAAATTGTTGGAACATTTTAAAAATTACCCAAATAACTATTAAATCTAATTTAATAATTTATTAAAATATTTTGTTATTTTTTACATTTATGATATTTTTAATGATTTTTTTAGTTCAATAAATTATTGAACTAATTGAACTCTTATATGGGTAAATTTTAAAATGTTCCGACATTTCAGTGATTAGTATATAAAAATATATTAAAATAATATATTTAAAATTAAATTTCCATATTTTAAATTTAGACTGCGTTGAAATCACACTTTTCGTTATTTATGTTTTTGTTTTATAAAGTAAAGAAAAGAAAAGTCTCATCTTTCATACATTTTTTCTTCAGCTTTTACATAGTGGTTTGTTATTTTGATGAGAGAATCCCCATCGAAAAGAAACATAAATTTAGAAATTTGGATAATCCAATAAATATGGCTGAAATGTAAGCTCTTATTAAAAACTTTTGACCAAGTCTGATTGGCTGGTCATAGAGTCAAAGGTTAGGCTTTCTAAGTTTGAATGAGTAATTCATTTGGAATAAAATGTCCTTACTTTTCATATGTGTAATAAATCTATTGATCAAATATATTGGTGTCCACATATTTATTAATTATAATATTAATAAACCTATAGAATTATTACACATATACAACTTGCAAGTAAGGAGAAGTTCCTCCAAACTTTTAAAAATACAAGTTTTATTATTTTTATTAAATCAAAATTTTGGGGGTTGTTTCAAATACTTTTCATGATTTAAATGATCAATTACTCAAATTAAAAATTTAAAAGGTAGGTGTATGTAATTTCCATATATATATATATAACAACCATTGATATACTATTACTTGGGATAAAATAAAACTACCATGCTAACAATTTTTTTATTAGTAATAAAACTAACATATTAAATATGGTCCATATTTAGAAACGTGAGTTGAATTTTTAGCGCATAACTTTTGAAAATGTTTTTGAATAAAGAAAGTGTTTTTAATAACAATTAAAAAATACTTTTAAACACCTTCAAAACTATCTCAAACGGGCTTTTAATTTATGTTTAAAAAAATTTAGGTGTAAAAAATTAAGAGGGATGACTAAGTAAGTTTTTCTTCTCCAATAGGTTTTTTCATAAAATTGTGTAACTATTTGTAAGATTAGTCGAGATGTAGATTCATGACTATTAAAAGAAAATAGTGCCTCTCATAGAAAGGCATAATCCCTAATCAAATTCACAAATCCTACTTGTGCTAAAATGAATCTCGAAACGATAAGATCTGATCAAATTAATATTCATCACCATCTAACTATTTTATTATTATATAAATAAATCAGATCAAATGAAAGGCATTTAAAAATTATAAGTTTTGGTTTTGCCCTTGTGATTTCAATAATGGCATCTTCACATTTTATTTATTTTTCTTTTGCACAAGACACAAAGACGTTTTATTTATTTAAAAAGAACTTTTGAAGGAGAATCTTTGTCCATGAGGCCATGAAACCTTTTCTCTCAAAACACAATATGAAGAAAGCTTCAGAACTACAAGAGGAGATCAAAGGATTGGGAGTATGGGACTGTGGCAGCCCATTATATGACTCCTACGAGCTAGCTTCTCTCAGCCATGTAATTGAACGACATCTCATGTCGTTGCCACCGCCCTATCACGGTGGATCGCGACGTTTCCTCTTCAACAAAGTCTCCCATTCCTCCAATGTCAATGCATCATCGGCAACGGTATCGACATCGGTTACAATGAGATCCACGACCATTGGACGGTGTGGTGGATCAGCTTCTTCTTTCTCCTCTTCCTCCTTCATGGCCGTGGCCGTTATGAACAGATTTATGAAGAAGAAGTTCGTGGACGGAATGAAGAACAGATTTTCTGCTATTTTTAGCAGGGTTTGGTTTTGGAGGAAAAAGGAAATGGAAGTATGAGGAAGCATGAAGCTGGTAATTAAAAAAACTACTTTATATCGTTTGTCTTAAATCTTTTGCCATAAATTTACTTATATTATTTTTTTCAAAATATTTATTATAAAGTAATATGTATATATATATAAAGTGGGGCTCAAAACACATCCACCTTTATGAGAGAATGCACTGATAGCTATCCGGTATGAAAAATATCATTTGTCAAAAAAGAAAATATGACATTACATTAAATTAAAATGGCATTTTAGAAAAACCCTTTATATAATTGTATTTATTAATATTGTATGATGCATATTGAAGTTTTTTTTAAATAAAAATTAATAAAAATAGATCTGCTTTATTTTAGATATTACATCAAATTCAAGGAGCCAACGGATCGGTTTCCGACTCCTCATCTTTCAACTTGAGGATTCCACCACAGTTGGACGGGCTGGCTCGTCCACTTGTAAGGCGATGACATATAATGTTTCCCAAAAGACTTCAACCAATGGAGATTGCTTTCCCTTATATCATGATCATCCCCTTTTGTGGGATTTTGTTCGCTCTTAACAATGACATATAATGTTAAAGACCATAGCCTTTTAAATCATTATATCATAGAAAACACATTGGAAGACTAAAAAATCGTGAATATAACCTGTCAAATTCATTTAATAAATGGGAGTTCCAAATTCTTTTGATAATTTCAAAACAAAACTTAAAAAAAAAGTTTCAATAGTCCAAAGAAAAGGAAAATACTTAAATACTCTTTATAGAGTAGGTATTCATACTTCCTCAATCACAAACATAAAAATATTTTAAAAATAAGAGATTAAAAAAATAAAAAAGTTATCACAAATCAAGATTTGGATAAATTACAACCATGAAATTTAGGGAGGGGAGTACATCGGTTCTATACCAAAGAAAAATCTTAAAATTAACAACTTAATAAAAAACCCAACAATATCCAAATATCCATGAAAATAACTAAACTTGTCTTTTAAATAAGAAAAAGACTCTTCAATTTAGTCCACAGTCGCCGCCACCGAGAGTCAACACCCGCCGGTCTACTTTCTTTTTGTTACCTGAAAAACATTGATGTAGCACCATGAGTGAAAAATCAATGCGAGACAAATTACAATCTAAAATAACTCTTAAAGTCCGTAGTACTACCCAATCACCTTATTTGAGGGTAAACCTCGAGTTATCTCAAACTTTACCCCTCAAGGCACAACTAGAGTATCAACACTCTCACTACTCCTTGTAGTCTCAAAACATGCATATCCCACTAGATATACCTTATTCGCTATAAAGCATACCCTCAATAGATACGTCTTACATATTTTCATGAAGCACAACTCATGAACACATAATAGATATCATGTGATACCCATACCCATTCTTCTATGATCATACCCACACTCGATATATGATCAATAGAAGACGGTTACCTGACAATGTTTATAACCTAAACAACATCTCGATAACTGGGTCCTGCAAGCCCTCCTAGTTATTACACAAATATAAGGTCTATCCATTACATGGTCCCTCCCTTACAAAGTCTTTTTATTTCACACCCAACCGTCACAATACAAATGACAAACAGAAAACATAGTCAATCAGTCAAGAAAACACATATCCATCTGAAGTCATATAAAATTCATTATTTACACCTCCTCACAGATGGGAATCTCTCCTAGGCGCTCAATCAAATAATATCATCAATTAACAACCTCCTAGTACCTCCCCTTGGGAGTCTAATAACAATTAATCACAACATCTTATCAAGTAATAACATCCTATGTACCTTCCACATTTGGGAGTCTCTAATATCATTAATTCATCAAACATAAAGTATTGCAATGCTAAGAATCAACAAGATTAATTATGTGTTCCCTAACTTATCATTTCACACATACTTTCCTTGAAGTTGCCCCAATTCAAATAATTCTTTGGGATTAAATTCTCAGATAATTATCAAAATTGCAATTTGTCCCTCACCATATCTTTCAATGATTATTTTCAAGGTGAGCTCCTTCCGTATCAACAGGATTATTCGTAGACCACCTGATCAAAATAATTCAAAGCGGAAAGATGAAAAGACCAAATAATATTTATAAAGTCTAAGAGTCACTTCTATCATTACCAATAAATTATCAGATGGATGCCCACATTATTAATATTACTAAACTCTAATCCATTAAATAAATAAAATTTAGGAACTAATTATCGCCATTTGGAGTTTTGTTGGAGTTTGAAATCATAAGGTAATATTATGGTACCTTTGAAGAGTCTAACATAATATGAATTAAATATTTTCAGGTTGGCAAGTATAATCTAAATTCTCAAATGTGTACTAGTTTAGTGTAGTTATTTTTAGAGATAATTAATCTTTCATAATATTAACACTAGTTTACCCGGTATAATAGGAAGAACGAGTGGAGTTAATGTTTGCAAGGTGAGTCAAATAAAACCCTTCATCAGCAATATACCAATGGCAAGTGAAATCTGCGCATTTTCTTTTAAGCCATTCTTCATTTGGAGTTGGAAATACTTGAAATGAAGTCGATATACGTTTAGAACGAAAATTGCACCAAAACAAAGTACTTCCCAATATATTCACTCGAAAACTAAAACTGTATGCTTGGTTAATCCTGAGAACATGCTCGCCTAGATCGTCGTCTTTTGATTTGCAATGCACATTCACTAAAGGTCCATCCGTATCCAAGAAATTAATAAATGTTAGCGTCCATCTAACTCCCGGGACTAGCCACTTCGCTGCATCTTCGTTCCCTTTCGTCGTTGGCGTTGGCATTGTCGATGCCCAACATTGCCTTACCATATCATTATTGATTGATGCCATTGCAAGAGCTAGTACTAAAACTAATGACATTGAATTTAAAGCTCTCATTTTTTTTTTTTGTGTTTCTTTTTCTTTCAAGTTAATATTGAATAGGGACGTTGTAACTTTTCCATCCCTTATATATATAGCCAAGTGAAGGGTTGTTCTTTGTGAATGGAACATAAATAGCAAATTATTGTTGGGTAATTGGTTTAGAATATTACCTTTTAAAGGTGGATATTTTTTTTTTCCAATTGTTTTTCCATATATAGTCCTTAATAAATCAGTTATCTTTCTTATCCCTTCTTTTTAAAAATTGGTTATTAAAAAAACTAAAGTCCTAAGATTATGATCGAATATAGCTTTATATAAGTACTTAATTAGTTAATTAAAGGTTTATTTATTTTAACAATTTAAGTTTTTTTAATACTATTTTTAAAAAACAGTTTTCTCCTTTTTTTAAATATAAATAAATAAAGATTCAATGTAAATGTTTACATTCCCATTGTTTGAAGGGTTTTTTTTTCCCTTTTAGTATGTTTTAACAAATAACCTATTTTCTTAGAATATTTAATTTATTATCTTTTCAAAATCATATATTATAGTGATTTTAAATATACAATTAAGGCTCCATAAAAATATACAATTAAGGCTATTTGATGATGAGCTTATATTAACAATTATTTGATGAAAAAATACTTTTCTATAGTTTATTAACTAATTTTGGGCTAATTTATACATAATAATCCCAACTCTAACTTTATGAGTGGTCGGTTTCCTTTTTGTTACGTTTAAAAGTTTCAACTATACCTCTAATCTTTTAATTTGTTTCAAATAACACCTTTTATTGAGAAAATCACCCTTTTAAAAATTATTATTTTTGATAAATTATCTTTTACTGAATATACTCTCAATCTTTTTTATTTTCATTCAACTTAAGCAGAAGTTGAATACATTTGAAATAAATGAAAAGATTGAAATTAGTGGAATTGAAAATTTTTAAAATGTTAAGGATAAAATTGAAATCAACCCAATAGGTTGGGTACTGGGTGCCTACATAAAATGTAAACTCGTAAACATAAATCGTACAACACATAACATACTAACTACTAAGAAATATAATTTTATGGGTTAATTTCAGTAATGGACAAATTAAAATTACTTATTTTAGAAAAACACAATCTTTTATATAAAAATCAAAAACTACCAAAAACCGCCACTAGCCAAATTAAATTACATTGTGAAAAGATAAACATACCCCAATTTAATTTCTCCTTAATTTGTGCAAGATTTAAGGAAAGTTTATAAAATCCCTTAAATTTTGTAAAATTAATGTAAAAATGAAATCTAAACAAAAATAAAACTATAACAAAAAATAAAATAAAAATCTTTATACTTTCTTCTTCCTAGAAAATTCAAATGTCTTTCTTCTTCGTCATCATATAAAATACAGAGAAAAAATTGGGTAACTAGAAATTTAAATAGAAAAATATGTAAATAGATATTTAAAATAAATATTGAATAAAAATAAACATTTGAATTAAAAGAAACTTGTTCTAGAAAATACTGAGAAAGCTAGTTAGCCGGAGAATTAAAAAGTATTTTTTTTATAAACCGTTTACTTTTAATAAACATTAATTGACGTGTAGTTAAAATTGATACAGGGCACAAAATTGAAGATGAAAAGAGGTAATAGTTTTGAAAGATACGTAAATAGAAATTTCAAATAAATATTGAATAAAAATAAACATTTGATTAAAAGTAACTTGTAGAAACTTATAAGATCTACATATTCAAGGTTTTGAAACAATTCCATCTTAATATTGAAATATGAAAATCCCGAAATATGTACATTCCTGAAACCCAATTCTCCGACGAAAATAACGACCCGTTTCAATAAGAATCACAAAAGACATAGGTTGGGCGTCTAGTTCGTAATCGGTGAAATAGAATTTGAATCAATGGCGTGCGGTTTTATTGGCGGAGAGACAAAAATAGTAAAAGTCAAATTTGGGCAATTTCTGGGTAAGGAAGAAGACGTCAAACATAAAAAGAGGAGGAAGAAGAAGACTAACAACATGAAGGATTACGTTAATGTCCGTCGTTGTCACATTTTAATGGAGTGGTGACAACCTTCACAACCATATCTAACCGGAGGAAACATCCCAGTTGCACCCAACCAAATCCTTAAGATTTGTTTTAATTTTCGTTGATTTTTTTTTCAAATGAGCGTAAGAAAGCTTGCAGATTTTAAAATCTTTTTTTTAAAAAAAAACTTTCCAAAAAGTTTTGAATAATATCAATTATAGATAAAATCTGAATTGATGTATTAATATCCCTATAATTAAGCTAACAGAAATAAATTAAATTAAATTTAAAAAAATAAATAAATACGGAACAAAATTGGCAAGAGTAGATTCAAGTAAGTTATTCTTGAATTTGTAACTCAAAAACACAAAAACAAACAACCATAAATGATGTTTTTGGGTATTTATGAAATTGATTGTAATAATTAGTTTTGAAATTATGGTGAATTAAAAATTAGGTTATTTGCGTAATTAAAAATTCTAATTTTAATTTGTATGCGTTTATTTTTACATTCTTTTTTTTTTCAATTTGTTCACGACTTTTATTTATGGATATTTCGTGGTTAGTGGTGGATTCTAAAATCCTTTTTTAAAAAAAATTCCAAAAAGTTGAATATTATCAATTATAGATAAAGTATAATTTCATGTATTAATGTCCCTATAATTAAGCTAATACATAATTATTTTAATTTTAAAAACACAACTTTTATTTATGGATATTTCGTGGTTAGTGGTGGATTCTAAAATTTAAAGTAGGAGCACAAATCATTATTAGGGATGATAAAATTTTCCATGGGTTAGGGTTGGATAACAACCATGGGAATCATGTTTATTTGGGTTTATGAGTTTGGGGATATTAATTTTCCCCGTTGTTTTGAAATTGGGTGAATTTTAAAGTCGACCCCAATTTGTAATTAATTTTACTAATTTTATTCATGTATTTGCTATTTTATATATATGATCTTGTTGTGGAATTTAATTTATGTATTAAATTTCATATGAAGTGCCCTCTAAATGAGAATCCTGGATCCACCTTGGGTTTTGCCGGCCTTGTGATTTTTTTTAATTTTTTTGAGCGTCAAAGACCCATTACGGGCAATCTTCAACAGAATTTACTGATCGACGAACAAAAACGATTTTGAAGCTTCTACAAAAGCAGATGAGGTTGCGAATTTCAATAATGACAACTTTAACATTTTATTTATCGAAGAAGAATTTGGTCCACTTTGAGGCCAAAATTGACAGCGTAAATTACCATTTATGTGCACAATATTTATAGACGCCGTTTAGATCAGAACTCTGTACACAAAAGTTATGATCGGAAACAAAATAAGTGCAGGCATTATGGCTGCATATTTCATCAAATTGTTCACTAAGTTTATTTGAAAACACCTCAAACGCAGTCACTCTATGTTTATTGCGGAATGTGCACCAAAACAAAGTGGTTTCGATAATATTCATTCGGAAACTCCATTTGAATGAGTCTCCCTTTTGAAGAACATGTGCGCCTAAATCATCGTTTTTCGATTTGCAGTGCATAAACAGTGGCCCAGATGAATAACTCATGTTATTAATAATTGTGAGTGACCATGTGAGTAACGGGACGTTAAACTTTGCGTCCGCTGCAGCTGATGCCGATTCACAAATGACATTATTGATTGATGCCATTGCAAGAGCTAGTACTAAAACTAATGACATTGAATTTAAAGCTCTCATCTTTCTTTTTTTTTTTTTATAATGTTATATTGAATAAGGCTGCAACATTTTCATATCTTATATATATATGAAGCCAATTGGGTCAAAAAGACATAAATAGGAAAATCCCGTTGAGTAATTGTTGCAGAGATAACCATATAAGGGTAGAAATATATGTTGGTTTCAATTGTTTTTTCATAAATAGTCTTCAAACCATTAATTATTCTTTCATTGATTTAAGAATTGGTTATTAGAAAAAAAAACTAAACCCTAAGATTAGGATCAAATATAGGTTTATTTAAGTAATTAATTAAGGGTTCATTTCAGAACGATTTAGTTTTTTTTCTTCTCCAAAACAGTTTTTTCCCTTTTAAAATTTTGTTAAAAAAATCAATGAATACAATGGTTTAAATTTATCTTTCTTGAAGGTTGAATTCTATTAAATTTATTTTGCAATATTAATAATAATAAATAAAAGTTAACTTTGTCAACAAAGAAAAACACAAATAACATATTTTCTTATAATAGTGAATTTTTTTATCATTTCAAAGATATTTATATTTTTGAATAGCGACTTTATATATACAAAAATTTACCTATCATAAAAAAAATCACAAAAGTTATTATAAACCCTATTTTTTGTCGAATATTATTTAAATTTAAAATTTTGTTGTTGTGGAAAGATAAATGACGGTTTTGTTTTATAAAATGTTTTATTTTAAAATAAAATTTTGTTAATAAAATAGGTTTTAATATTAATATTTTTTTAATAGGATTAAGTGAATAAATTTACTTAGTTAATTTATTTATTTACTAAAAATAGTGAGTATAAACTTAGGCGGAATATTTGAAATTTTATTTTTAGATAATTTAGGAAATATATTCTGATAATATTTCATCACGGATCCGACACCTCAAAAGAATTTAAATTTTGAGAGAGGGGTGTTATATTAAAAGTTTTAGATATAAAATAACGTGAGATAGCTCAACTGGTTAGACATATACTCCCTTCCTTTGATGTTGAAGGTTCGAGTCCCCCTCCCCCACTTTGATGTAATCTCAAAAAAAAAAAAAGTTTTAGATTAATGAGTTTCAGTTTTATCTAAAAAGCCACAACCTGTAAATAGATTTAAGGTCACAGCTCATTTCCTTATTCAAACATTCCCAAACACTCCATCTTTCTTTCTCCATTCTTAAACAAATAAATATAAAATAGCGTTGAAAAAACGCTATCGTAAACTCTGTCCCACTAGACTCTTCCTCATATATTTGTTGGATTCTTTCCAACAATTTTTTTTTCCTTTTCTTTCAATATTCCTTCCCACGAATTTATTTCAATGGGTGTAAACAACAAAATAAATAAATAAATTAGAAGAAGAAGATATTATGTATGATGCATTGGAGATATTTAGAGTGCCAATAATACCCTCTAATCTACGTGGATCATAGAAATCACGTATGAATTGATTAATAAAGAGAAAAATCAACCGATGATAATTTTTTAAGGATTAATTTAAAAAAATGAATGATTTGAATTGTTTTAAAAATGTCACGAATGAGATTCTAAAATTGGTGAAATCTTATTATGAATAATACAATTTTTTGAAAAAAAAAAAATTCAAACTTTTGATATTTTTGAAAATATCAATTCTTAAAATACCATTTTTAAGACCCCATTAATAAATGAGCTATTTTCAATAACAATCTAAAGGAGGAAACTAATTATAAAAATGTTGGTGATGCCATTTTTATTACTGATATGGTCAAATACCACCAACGTAAAATATGAAAAAATGAAAAAATACTCTCGATTTTTTTTTAGATCATGCAATATTTAAGGAATTTATTAAATCCCTTAAATAAAAAAGAAATTAAAAACTAAAAAAGAGATTTTATTGTATCTAACTAATAACTAAAATAAATCTTCCTTCAAACTTCATTCATATTCAGTTTTTCTCCAAGTGCCATGAAACCACCCATTGATGTTTCTTCAAAGTACAAAACTAAAAAAAAAGTGGTTAGTTTAAAATGTTTATTTATGTTAAACCAATAAAATCTAGAAAATGAACAAAAATTATGAAAATCCATAGTTTAACATTATTAAAATAGTTTATCAAATTTGTATTTCTTAAATTGATCAAATCCAGAAAAGAAAAGAAAAACATTGTAAGAATAACATGTTTATGTTTGTTAACGGAAACAATTGATTATTAAAAGAGAAAGGCAATTTTAATAGTAAATATTTTGAAAAAAAAATCAATAACAGATATTAAGGAAGTACAATCAAAGTTAAATATAAAAACAATTGAGAATTAAAAAAAACGAATAGTTAGCAAATCAAATAGAGTGAATCAAGGGAGGGTAAATGGGGGTATGAAAAATTACACTGTAAGGAGGTGATTGAGAGTATTAAAATAATTTAGAATTAATTACACTAATAACCACTTTAATTCACCTAATTTCAGTTTTAATGGTTGTTTCATATCAATATCAGATTTACCCATAAAACACCATTTATGGTGGCGATTCTGGTGGATTCCGATTTAAGTGTTTACCGTATTACCCTTTTATCTCTCATAATAACTATATCTCATTAATTACATATCATTTAATTAAGGAAAATTTATCGGGGTATGTTTCGTCTTCTCACAATGTAATTTAATTTTCCTGGTGGTGGTTTTGGGTAGTTTTAATATATATATAAAAGATTGTGTTTTTTAGAAATAAACAACATTAATTTATCCAATATTGAAATTAACCCTATAATTTATGGGTACATCAAAACATTTCTATAATTAATTATACCCTCCAAACTTGTAATAATTTCTTAATAAATCATCTTTAATCCCTTTTTAAATACACTCTTATGGGTTTGCTCCTGCGGTCTCATCTAATATTTACACAACAATCAATAACGGTCTTATGAATATTTAATTTTCATCTTATACTGTGTGTTTCCTTTATCTCTAATATCTGAGGAGGTACAATATGTTAAAAAAGTTATTTTGTAGCAAATAAAATTTCATTTGTTCATTTTATTTTTCAAATTTTTCATAAATTAAAAATATTACTCTATGAGAAAATAAAAAATTCATATTATAAATTTGGAGTTTTATCTTGTAAAATCAAAAAATATTTTATTTTATTTTAAGACTATTTTGTCAAATCTCTAAGTTAAAGAATATATGTGCCCCTCATTTTATTTATGAGACTCATGGAGATAATGTAAGTTAAATAATTTTTTTTAAAAAAATATAAAAAAGTATGTGCTGAGTTTTTTTAATCTCAAAAAGTGTTTTTTTTTTCATTTTTATTCAAACTAACTTTTTACTACATGTGATGCACGTGCATAATTCTTTACGCAATTTAATTTTAGAAAAGAATATATTTTAGTTATATATAAAAAATACCAATGTGATATAAAAAATATATTTTGAATTTTGTATATCATATATTATATAAATATCAGTAACTACTAGTTTGCAAGCCATACTGGATTCATTTTCACTTGTTGTAGGTAAACACTACTTAAGATTAATTCTATATTATTATTAACTATACATATTAAATATTGATGATATTATGATTTAAATTAGTTGTTCAATAATGAATTTAGTTATTTGAAATATACTTTTTATAACCTTTTATACATATAAAGACTAAAGTATATTTCTATAAACTCTTAAAACATTAAATTATATATATTAAAAACTATAAAACCACAAGTTAGTTTTGTATACAAACTGTATAAATACTGAAATCTTAATTATTATATAAAGTAATAGATTTTATATATATTATATTGATTTCTTCTTCGATCATGACAAATAAATCTAGTTCTCAATTAAACAGGTGATTAGGTAACGAACGTGGAATCATTATCACCATGATTTAACACGATATCTCAAGTGTAAATCATGCCTTGGCCCAACAAAAATCCCAAAGTCATTAATAGACCAATGGCATATGTAATCCTCGCATGTGTCATCCAAGCGATCAATAATAGCGTGTGAAAAAACCTCAAACGATGTCTGTTTATTAAGGGCACGGAAAGTACACCAAAACAAAGTTGATCCCCAAAAATTGACTCGAAAACTCCAAGTGTAAAAATCAGTCTTCCTAAGAAGATGATCACCCAAATCATTGTCTTTTGATTTGCAGTGTACATGGACAACACTTGAATCGTCATACAAATCATTTTCAAATGTCATTTTCCATTCGATTCCCGGTACCACCCAATTCGGTTCAACAACTCCATCCTCTTTCCCCCAACATTGCACCTCATTATATTGCTTGATGCCATTGCAAGAGCTACTACTAAAACTATTGATATGGCATTTTGTCTTCTCATTTTTTTTTTTTTTTTCTTTCAAGCTTATATTGATTTATTGCTTCAACTTTTCCTTCTCTTTTATATATATATATATAGCCAAGTGAAGGGTGGGTTGTTCTTGTAAAGGGGACATAAATAGCACAATTTTGTTATCAACATTTTAGTGGTAGAATATTGGTATGTTTCGATTGTTTTTTTCCTTTCATATATAGTCTTTAAGCTAAAGGATCTCACTTGCCGTTTTTATTGTTCATACTTTATAAAAATTTGTTATTTGAAAGGAAAATAAGATTGAGTTTATTTAAATAATTTATTAAAGGCTCATATTATTACAGTTTAACTGATTTTTTAACAGTTTTTTCTTAAAGAATTTTCTCCCATTATAAAATAAAAATTGAATAAATTCCGGTTTTCTAAATCAGTTTTCTTTTACTTATTGGTTTTTTTTTTTTTTACAAACTTCTTCAATTAATTAATTTAATTTAATTCTTTTAATGAGGCAAATTAACAGGATTATGCAAATCCCAAATAATTTCACAAATCTTAAGCTTAAAACAAAAATCTTCTCTTTTTCGAACAGTGTTGTTAACTGGTATAACATTCTATGCAAGGCAAAATACTTTTAAGGCACATAATGTAATGTAAATAAGTTAAATTTTATTAAATTTATTTTGCAAAAATAATAATAATAAGTAAAACTTAACGTTTGCAACAAACAAAAAAATAACAAATAACATATTTTTCTTACAATAGTGAATTTTGTTATCATTTCAAAGACATATATATATATATATTTTTGAACAGTGACTTTATAGATACAAAAATTTACCTATCATAAAAAAATTCACAAATGTTATTATAAAAATCCTATTTTTCGTCTAATATTATTTAAAATTAAATTTTCGTTGTTGTAGAAAGATAAATGACGGTTTTGTTTTATAAAATGTTTTATTTTAAAATAAAATTTTGTTAGTTAAATAGGTTTTAATATTAAAAAATTTATTTTAATTGGATTAATTGAATAATTTTACTTAGTAAATTTATTTATTTACTAAAAATAGTGAGTATAAACTTGGGCACGGAATATTAGAAATTTTAATTTTAGATAATATAGGAAGTATATTTTGAAAATTTCATATACTATTTGATTTAGGTGTGATGGTCTAATCTTGAGGTGAGGACATTTTGATAATATTTCATAACGAATCCGACACCTGAAAAGAATTTAAATTTTGAGAGAGGTGTGTTATATTAAAAAAAAAATTAGGTTAATGAGTTTCAGTTTTATCTAAAAGGCCATAACCTATAAATATTAAATAGATGTAAGGTCCCAACTCATATCCTTATTCAGACATTCTTAAAACACTCCATCTTTCTTTCTTCATTCTTAAACAAATAAATATTAAATAACGTTGAAAAAACGTTATGGTAGACTTTTTATAGCATTTGATTGTGTTTGTCGGAGCCCAACATAACATACGTTGGGCTAGGTCCAGAATATTTTTCTTTTAATATTCTTTCCAACGAATTTGTTTCAATGGTAAACAACAAAATAAGTAAATAAATTAGAAGAAGGAGATATTATATGATGCATTGGAGATATTTAGAGTGACAATAATACCACTCTAATGTATGTGGAGCATAGAAATCACGTATGAATTAATAAATAAAAAGAAAAATCAACTTTGTAAGGATTAATTTTTAAAATAACAAATTTTTTGAATTTTTTTAACAATGGTCATTTTTCATATTGAGATTTCAAGATTGGTGAGTCTCACTCTAGAAGATACAATTTTTTTTTTAATTCAAACTTTTGATATTTTTGAAAATATCAAATCTTAAAATACTATTTAAAAAAAACCTTATTAATAAATAAGCTCTTTTTTAAAAAAAAAAAAAAAAAAAAGGAGGAAACTAGTTATAAATGTTGGTGACACTACTTTTATCATAGATATGGTCAAATACCACCACCGTAAAATGTGAAAAGGCAAAAAAATTCTCTCGATTTTATTTTTCTTAGATCATGCAATATTTAAAGAAAGAATTTATTAAATCCCTTAGACAAATTTAAAACTAAAAGTTAAATAAAAAGGAAATTTTATTCTATTTGAACATAACTAAAATAAATCTTCTTTCAAATTCCTTTCATCTTGAATCTTTCTTCAAGTACCATGAAACTGTCATTGATGTTTCTTCAAGGTACCAAAAAAAAAACAATGTTTAAGAGGTTTATTTCTCTTAGACCAAATAAAATCTAGAAAATGAACAAAAACTACTAGTAGTTTACAAATGTTTATATTTATTAAAAACCAATAAAAACCCATAGTTTAACATTGTTAAACATACTACAGTTAGTTTAGCAGATTTATATTTCTTAAATCAATAAAATCTAGAAAAGAAAAAAATATGGTAAGAATAACATGTTTATATTTGTTAAACTAGAAATAAAAAACAAAATGGAAACAAACCCATCCTCCAATAATTTTAGTCTTAAACAAAACCATTATTAGATTAAAACAAAAACGGAAACAATTGATTGATAAAAAAAAATGAGAGAGAGGGGGAATTTGAAGAGTAAATATTAAAAAAAAATCCTAACAGATATTAAGGAAATAGAATAAAAATTAAATATTAAAACAATTGAGAATTTTAAAAAAGAACGAATAGTTATCAAATCAAATAGTGTGAATCAAGCGAATGTAAATCGGGGTATGAAAAATTACACTGCTAGGAGGTGATTGATTATTAATGTAATTTATGGATACATCATATAATTTCTTAATAAATCATTTTTAATCGCCAATGAGAGCATAACTGAATCGGTTAGGCATCTACTCCCTTCCTTTGAGGTCGAAGGTTCGAGTCTCCCTCCCCAGTTTGATGTAATATCTCAAAAAACAAAAAAAAAAAAATCATTTTTAATCCCTTTTTAAATACACACTTGGTTTTTTTTTTTTTTTAGAGTTTTTTTAATATTTACTCTTCAAATTGCCCCCCTCTCTCTCTTTTTTTTATCAATCAATTGTTTCCATCTTATACTATGTGTTTCCATTTATCTCTGATGAAGGAAAATATGTTAAAATTTAGTTTGTTGTAGCAAATAAAATTCCATTTTTTCATTTTATTTTTCAAATTTGCATATAAAGTAAAAAATTCATATAATAAATTTGGAGTTTTATCTTATAAAATAAAAGAAGTATTTTATTTTAAGACTATTTTGTTAAATCTCTAAGTTATAAAATATATGTGGCCCTCATTTTGTTTATGAGACTCGTGGAGATAATGTTAGTTAAATATAATTTAAAAATATATATAAAATAGTATGTGCTGAGTTTTTTACTCTCAAAAAGTTTTTTTTTTTTAATATTTTCATTTTTATTATGTGATGCGCGTCCAGAATTCTTTGCGCAATTTAATTTAAGAAAATAATATATTTTAGGCTAAAATGTAAATAAGCCCGTGTGGTTTTTGTTAAATGCATGAACACCTCTTATGGTTTAAAAATGGTAAATCATACCTTGTGGTTCCAAATTGTTCCAAATTATTCCAATGAGACTCTTCTCTTCAACGCCATAATTTTTTTTTAGTTATAACTTCTTCTTTTGAACTCCGATTTAAATGATTTAAGATGTTACGGAATCCTCATTTCGGGATCTAAGTTATGGTAATTTCAAAACTTCAAAATCATTAATAAATAAAATAAAATGTTTTATTAGCATTAAAATACTAGGTATGATTTACATCATTGACGCTTTAGGTTACTGGTGATTTAAAAGTTTTGAACTGGCCATAGCTTAGAGCCCGAAAGGAGAAATCCAAAACATCTTGAATCATCCAAATCAGAGTTCAAACCAATAAATTATGGCTAAAATAAATTAATGATGTTGAAGGGGAGGGGTATCATTGAGATAATTTGGAACCACAAAGGTATGATTTGTCATTTTCAAACTACATGAGGTGTTCATGCATTTGACAAAAACGACAAGGGGCTTCTTTGTATTTTACCCTATATTTTAATTATATATAAAATACCTATGTGATATAAAAAATATATTTTGAATTTTGTATATTATATAAATATTAGTACTAACTAGTTTGCAAGCCATGCTGGATTCATTTTCAGTTGTTGTAGGTAAACACTACTTAAGATTATTTCTATATTATTGTTAGCTATACATATTAAATATTGATGATATTATGATTTAAATTAGTCGTTCAATACAAAATATTATAATGAATTTAGTTATTTGAAATAATTTTTTTATAACTTCTTATATATATATAAAGTATATTGCTATGAACACTTAAAACATTAAATTATACATATTCAGAACTATAAAACCACAAAGTTAGTTTTTCATACAAACTATATTTATTAAAAATTCTAAAATCTTAATTATTATATAAAGTAATAGAGATACTGTTCTAGTTGTTTTTAGACATATTATATTGATTCCTTCGATCATATGTGATAGAGTCTTAATGGCTAACAAGTTAAGTTATGTTTAAATTGATAAATAAGTCCAGATAGAGTAACGAACGTGGAATCGTTACCACCATGATTTAAAAAGATATTTTGGTTGAAGATCAGGAGTTGGCCCCAAGAAAATCCCGTCCTCATTAATATACCAATGACATATGTTATTCCAGCATGTTTCATCCAACCGATCAACAACACGGGGTGAAAAAACCTCAAATGATGTTTCCAAATTAAAGGCTTGGAAAGTACACCAAAACAAAGTGGAAGTCCATAAATTGACTCGAAAACTCCAATCGTAATAATCTGTCTTCCTAAGAAGATGATCACCAAGATCATTGTTTTTTGATTTGCAGTGTACATGGACAACACCTGAATCGTCATCCAAATAATTTTCAAATGTCATTTTCCATTTTTCTCCTGGGAACTCCGAATTTGGTTCATCTTCTTTCCCCCAACATTGCCTACTTATCATCTCATTATTGCTTGATGCCATTGCAAGAGCTATTACTAAAACTATTGATATTGAATTTTGTCTTCTCATTTTTCTTTTTCTTTCTTTCAAGTTTATATTTATTTATTGCTTCCACTTTTCCATCTCTTATATATATACATATATGGACATAAATAGCACAATTTTGTTGGATAGAATATTGGTATGTTTCAATTGTTTTTTCTTTCCATATATAGTCTCTAAATTAAAGGATCGTTATTGTCTCTATTTTATAAAAATTGGTTATTTGAAAGGGAAATAAGATTGAATGAAAGTTTTATTTAAATAATTAATTAAAGGCTCATATCATTACCGTTTTAAGTGGTTTTTTAACTGTTTTTTTCAAAAACAATTTTCTCCCCTTATAAAAATAAATTGAAGAAATTACGGTTTTCTGAAGTAGTTTTCTTTTAATTATTTGTTTTTGACAAACTTCTCCAATTAATTAATTCAATTCAATTATTTTAATGAGACAAATTAATAGGATTATGCAATTCCCAAATCATCTCACATATCCTTAAGCTTAAAACAATAAATCTTTTCTTTGTTAGAACAGTTGTTATTTGTTGTTATAACATTCTATGCAAGACAAAAAAAACTTTAAGGAATAATGTAAAGGGGAAGGAGTGATCGACACACAAAAAAAAAAATTAACGAGGAAACAACTCAAACATAAAAAGAAAAATCGATTTACTATAAAATTAATCAGTTACACTTTATAACTAAAAACATAAATCAAAAGTCCAGCAATAAAAAAAAATCTTGTTATCTTCCTTCTTGCTAATGGTTCTCCAAATGCATATCTTTTTAATAGAGTTCTTCACAACCTCTCCTCGTGGATTTGGATTAAAGAACTCTTTTTTTCTTATGTATGAACTAGATGACTTATTCCTTTTGAAAAATCAAATAGATGACTACACAGAATTTGAACATGTGACTTCAAAAGCTTTAGAGAAAAGCTCTTAACTACTAGACTAACCCATAAATAGTTTATTGTAATATTTTTTTAAATAATTTCTCCTTCAACATCTAATCATTCAATCACTTTAAATTTAATTTTAAAATGGTGAATATATAAGATAAATACATAATTATAGAATTTTGACTTTTTTTTTTCAATATAGAGTAAACTACAAGATTTGAGTGTTTGGGCAATTAATCTAATTATGTTATCTTTTATAAAATGTCCTAATTATAGTAATAGAGTATATGATTTTGTCTTTTCAGTGCATGGAAAGCAATAACCTTAACTGGAACATAGATCAAGTCTTCAAATTAGAAAACAAAGATATTGTTCCTTTTTATGCCCAATATATGTTGACCAATTAAAACTTTGTTTTTTTTTTTGTTAAGTGAAAATTAATTATTTTTATTAGTTTCTAACATTATAAGGAAACCTTGAGCATGCTTTGCTCAGCCTGCAGGTGGAGCCATCAATATAAACATGTCTTTGCATTCCTTAAAATGGACTGGGTTTTGTTATAAATTAGTAATATTTGTAACTAGTAACATAGGATAGGAGTGTGCACGTTTTGGATTGTTTTTCTAATTTTAAAATATAAGGGGCTCATTTAATAATACTTTCATTTTTTAGCTTCATTACTACTAATTATTTTGTTATGAGTTATATTTTCCAGACGGATGACAATTTTGACATAATTGAGATTCAATATTAAGAAAATGGAGCCAACACGAGCAGAGCTCAAACGGTTAGGCATTTGCTCCCTTTCCATGAGGTAGAAGGTTCAAGTCTCCCCTCCCCCAATTTGATGTAACATCTCAAAAAAAAAATTAAGAAAATGAAACCAAATAAATTACAATGACTAATAAAAATAAATTAATTACCATAAGTCAATAAGCTAATCTTTTTGGGGGAAAAAAAAACTAATCTTTGATTTGGTCTTTGAGATTTGGTTCTAATTTAAATAAATGCAACTATCAGATTTCATAAGTAAACATACATATTTTCTAAACAATTTAAATGTCGTTTAATATGTTGTTTGAGTTTGGAAAATTATCCAACACGTGGTATGAAAATACACTCTAAATTCAAATTTGATTATCAATGTTTAATTGATAATTTGATCCAAATGATCTTGATTTGCATGTCACATTTGATTTTTCTTTAACACATAAAAAATAGGGATAATATTTTAGTTTGAATTGCAAATTGAACCTACCCAACATTTAATTAAACAAAGCAAGCATATTTATAAGGAACAAGGGGAACATCAATCAATTTGTCACTCACTATTTTCTATCTCAACAAAAGGCACTAGGGTAGAGAAGAAACATCGCATTGTCTCGTCCATCTAGAAAGCTTGATTTGATATTTTGTCCACAAATAAGAACCAATAATTATAAAATGGTCGGAGAGACAAAAAAATAAAAATAATATTGGATATAAAAATTAAATCTAATAATTTGAATTGGTGAATAAAATATAAAAATAAGAACAAATGAGGTTTTCATGTACATCCTAAAAATCTAGGATTTGTTTGACAATGTCGTTTTGCAATTTTTTTGGTCTTTATTTTACTTTTCTAGTTGTAAAAAAATAAAAATAAATTTTAGAGCATATTTTAAAAACTGGAAAAAAAAAACATGTTTGAAAATTGTTATAAAAACTATGTCTACGTCTTGTTTTCAAAACAACTAATTAAAATAGATGTCAAGTGGCTTGTAAAATTAAGGTTAATACACACTCAAAATTATCAATATTCACAAGCTCATAGTAGTTTTGAAAAGAATGATATTTTTAAAATAGCCTGGTTAGTCTAAAACAAAAATTGAAATATTTTATATCAGCTAAAATTGTTATCATTTTCAAATATCATAAACTCGTGAATAAAAATTTATTTTGAAAATAAAATCAGATATAATTAATATTTCCCAACCAACCCGAAATTATTATTTAAATTGAAGAGGATGAAAAGTAAGGGAGTAGGTAAAAAAAAAGAACAACCAATATGATAAGGTATTTTTCTTGTCTTGTTTGTGTTGTTGGTATATGCAAATTCAAACCCAAAAAAGAGAGAGAAAAAAAGAAGGTTATAATAGGAAGAGAAAGAGTCAAAATGAGTGCATGGAAAGGAAAGAGCAGCAGAGGCAGAGGCAGAGGAAAAAGCATTCAATTCAAAGCAAAGCTGTAAAATATAAGGGTAGATTAAAAAAAGGGTCCACCAGGCACCAATACAATGCCCCCCATACACTAATTTAAGACTTTAGAATAGATAGATAGAGATGTGGGACAGAGAATCAAAATAGAGACTTGTCAGAGATTAGACTTCAATTTTCAGGCACTGAATTCATCTCCTTTTTAAAATTTAATCAAGCATCGGTAAGGATCAATTACAATGGACTGATCTTCTCTTCTCTTCATCAAATAAGTTTATTTTTAAGTATTGAGATCATGAAGTTCGAATGCAAGTATAGTATATAATATAGTTATTTATCTGAGAAATTATCTTAAAAATATTCTGACCTATATTATCCAGTAAAATTAATTAAGATGTATTTATACAATCAAATGTTGGAAATGAGTTTCCTTCTCTCTCTTTTTCACTTCTTTTGATATAAACCAAATGCTTGCTTTTCTCTCTCCCAACCAATACAATACAATAGCATATGAAGAAAAGAAATCCTTAATTAATTAAAAAGATGTTAATTGGAAGAGAGAGAGATCTTTATTTTAAGAGAGATAGTGACCGTCCGGCGAATAAAGCCGAACTAAGAACGACTAAAGGGAAAGTGTAAGAAAGAAAGTGGGAAATTGAACAATTTACCTAATGGGCCTCCTTGGTGGGACCCATTCTTTTAATTTGTTTTGTTCCACTTAGCCCTATAGACTTTTTTAGTCTTTGTAAATTGTATGTTGGAGTGGCCATAGTAAAATATTGTAGTCAAATTATCAACCTTACATAGCCTCATCAATAATAGGATAAATTACATTAAGGGCATGTTTGATTCGAACTTTTTTTTACGGTATTTAAATGGTGTAAAATAATGAGTTTGTTAAGTCTGGTTTAATGTAAAATGTATTAAAATTATGAAAATAAATTAGTTTGTTAAATATGATGGTTAAGTTTGTGTAAGTAACCTTAACTCCTTATCCAAACACATGAGTCAAACACAGTCTTTAAAGGATTATGTCGTATGTTGGAATATTTAATTTGGATTTTTGGGAAATGGATGTCTGGATATAGAATTATTTTGATGGGTAGGAACAAGATGTGCAAAAATGATGTGGTTTTTCATTTAATTATTATAAAAAAGTTGGATAATTAATAAAATAACATATTTTTCCATACTAATTATTAAAATGTCAGAATTTTAAAAAAAAAATACTCAAATAGCATAATTATAGTTCAATAATTTATTAAACTATAGTTCAATAATTTTTTAATTAAAAAATAAAATAAAAAACCAACGTAACAATAATGAAAAATAATCAAATAGTTCGATAAATATTGAACTTGAATTTAAAAGGTAGAAAACATACAAAATTCATTAAAAATACACTTGAAAAGTAACAAAGTATAGTTCAATAAATTATTGAATGCTATTTAAGTAATTTTAAAAAGTTTGGACATTTTAATAATTAATATAAAGATTTATGTTATTTGGACATTTTAAAATAATTAATATAAAGATTTATACTTTTTAATTTGAAAAAAGAGATCAATGATAGTTTTGAAAGATTAAAATAGTTAATATGAGTAATCTCTATATTTTTTTAATTTGAAAAAAGAGATCAATGATAGTTTTGAAAGATTAAAATAGTAAATATTAAATACATATTCTAACTCAAGTTAAGTATACTAGAAGTGATTATGGACCCCGCCAACCAAAATGTAATGAAATGAAATAAGGGTGCCCAAATCAAAATATAATGTGTGGACTAAGACCATTCATAGTTGAAAGGAAAAATAAAATTAGAAAAAGAAAAAAAATGAGAAAAGTGAACACCAAACTTTGGCTTTTTTCAATGAGCATTTATTCCATAATTCCCAAAGTCCAACGACGTCGTTTTATAAGTTTTTGACCTTTTTGCATTTTTATAATGAAAATATGTGTTTTCTTCTCATTAGATAAAATAAAATAAGAATAATAAATATATTATTTTTTATTAACTATATATGACTCACTAATTTATTTTAACTAATGAAAAATATATATATATACTGGAATGTGGAGGGAAGTATTTTCCTTTTTATAAAATCTCAAATCTCTCTTCCTTATTTATGAAAAAACACTATAAAGAAACAGAACCAAAACAAAGGGGGAAAAAAACACTTTAATTTCTGAAAACAAAAAACACAGTTTTTGTTTTAACAGGACACGTTTTTCATTTTCCGAGAAATTTTACTTTCTTTCCTGGAAAGGGAAAATCTTTATCTTCCTTTCACAGTGATTGTTTCCTGAGAAAAACCCCCACCTCAAAATGTGACACCTTCATTACTCATTCCTCACCTTTACGTTATTCCCTTTCATTTTATTTCTTTCGATTCTTCTTCTTGTGTTTTTCAGCTTCCATTTTTTTACTGAAAAACACTAGTTTTTGGAGTTTTTCTTGTTCAGCTTCTTCTTCCTCTTTGCCTTTCTTTGTTTTGTTTTGTTTTTGTTTTTTTGATTTTTTACAATGTCGGAATCTGCTAAATTACGTTTGGTTCGATGCCCAAAGTGTGAGAATCTTCTTCAGGAACTTGCTGATTATTCTGTTTATCAGTGTGGTGGATGTGGTACTGTTCTACGAGGTAATTTTTTTTTTAGTTTCTTCAATTTTTCTTGTGGTTCTACCTTACTTCATGAATTAGAATCATTTCCAATGTTTTATGATTGCTATTGTTTTGATTTGGTGAGTTTTTAGCTGCTTAAAATCAAGAATTGGTCGTATCTTGAAGTGGGGTGTTGTTTTTCTTTTTAAAATTTTTACAGCAAAAATTAGAAATCATGAAGAAGAGACTGAATCAGATAAGTCAGATGAAGAAAGGGTTGAAGGGTTGTGTACTAAATCCGTGGATACTTTGGAAAACGGTACGGTTGATCTCATTGATACTTCTAATGCGGATATTATGTCGTATGCCAGTCCTTTGCATTCTGATTTTAATGGTCTAGAGAAGGATAATGTGAAGGTTGTTGATGAAGTTGAAAATCAATTTAATGACACGAATGATACACGGGTTGTTCGAAATGGACTTGAGACGAATGTGGATGAAGCTGTTCTGGATGATACAGTGAAGAAAGAACGAGTGGACTTGAATGTTCAAATCAGCTCAAGAAGTGGATTGGTTGGATCAGAACAAGAATTGGATAGGCCAAAGGGAGAGACAAGTAGGTTGAAAGGGACTGAGAAGAATTCAAGTGATATTGTGGAAGGTGTGAGGCTTTCGACTTCCAACAATGAAGACGGTTGTTCAAATTATCGGTCGGATCTCATTTCTGGTGTTGGGGAGCTTTTACGAATTCATAGCAGTGCCAGCGGAGCTGATAAAGTAAAGAATCTTGAACAGGACCGACTTGAACTTTTGAGAAAGCTGGATGAGCTGAAGGATCAACTCAGTCAGTCTGGCAGTCTAGTTAATAATCCAAACCAAAACGCTACTTCTGATGGTAGGATGAAACCTCCTAAACCTTATTCTCGGGCTGGTGCTCGGTCTATGGATGGTTCTTCAGGATCAAATAATGCACCACATCTACTTGGGCCTGAAAAATTTGCTGCAGCTGCTGGTCCTTCATATTCCAATTATTGCCCTGAACCATATCCTCTTAATAATGGACTTGAAATGCCTATGCATGGCTACTACTCTTCAATGCATAATCCAAATAATACATCTCATTTTGGATCACAAATGTTAAGGAGGAACTCCTACCAGTTTCCATGCACACATCAACAATCTCATCCATATCATTCTGGCCATTATGCTGATCCTGGTTCCGATCCATTTAGTCAATTCCCTCGAAATCCTCCCTTTCATCAGCCTTCTTGTTCTTGTTATCATTGCCAAAATAGATGTTCGCAATTTCCAGCTCCAGCACCTGCTCAATACAATAGAAGGTTTCCGGACATTCCAAACAATCCCCCTCTGTGTTGTCATGAAGATACTGCTGCTTATGGTTCATATGTTAATAGTATCAGAACCGCAAATCCTTCCTTGAGTTTTCATGATCGGCAAACCCATGCTAGATGGCCAAGTGACTTCAATTCTGAAATTGGTGGTTTTGGTGTCACCCGTCCTCGAAGGACAGTCTTAGTGAGTGGTGGCCGCCATTGCTATCCAATAGCTGGGGGCGCCCCGTTTCTTACATGTTATAATTGCTCTGAAATGCTGCAATTTCCTAAGAAACTACTGATAGTAAAGAACCAACAAAGTGTACGTTGTGGGTCTTGTTCTGTGGTAATCAATTTTTCTATTATCAACAAAAGGCTTGTTCTTTCCAATCATTTGCAAATAGATCGGTTTCCCTCAGAGGTGGATGATAGCGATGGTCAAGTGCTCAGATATGTTAACCGTACTAGTGCTAATCTCTCTTCTGAAGATTATGATAACACTGGTTATGATTTTGAGTCATTAGATAGAGAGCCTGTCCTACAGCCCATAGGGTCAGGTTTAAGCTCAACAAAGCAACAAGAGATGCAAAGTTTCCACCCTTCATCTTCATGTACCTCAGAAGATGAAAACAGTTCAGATGTTGTAATCACTACAAAAGACGCTACCAACAACTTGCACCATCTAATCAAGGCTACGCGCTCTCCTCCACTTCCTGGTTCGCCTCTACAGTCATACTTCGATTACTCATCTAATAACCATGTTGCAAACAGGTTTGCTAAGGGCAATAAAAGTAGTCGTTCAGATCAAGAGAATGTGAAACCAAACAAGGTTACCTCGAGACAAAATTCTTTGAAGGAGGCATCGCTGGCAACTGAAATGGATGTATCAATGACTGATTATTCTAATGTTGTGGCATTTCAAGAATCACAAGATGTAAGTAGAGAAGATGACCAGCCAAGAGCCAATAAAGGAGGCGAATCCTTTTTTGTAAGCATTATCAAGAAGAGTTTTAGATCTAATCAAGCAGATGAGCGCAGCAGAAATAATGTTTCAGTCAATGGACATGTTATACCATATCGTGTGGTTAAGAAAGCTGAAAAGCTTGCTGGACCAATCCATCCCGGAAAATACTGGTAACCATGCTTAGTCATTTTCTATATTTAATGAGTTTAGGGAAAGCAACGGTTCAATCAGTAGTATTTCCAAATGGCATTCAGCATTAGTTCTAGGCGACAGTCTTGTACAAAATATTAGTTCTAGGCGACAGCTTTTCATGATATGAAATACATTTTTAACGTAATTTTTTTTTATATTATTTCTTTCACTTGAAGACATAATTTATCTCCTCTTGTATTAGATACTAATGAAAGTTTTGCTGTTATTTTGTTCAGAAAACACAAACACTCTACCTAATTGTTTCATCTTGTCTTGAAATCTGTCATGATTCAAATCTAGTTGGTTTACTAGCATATTAGATCTTACATTTGAATGTAGAAACCATGAAAAAGTGGATATTTATAATTATCAAATGAAGTGACTGACCACTTCAACCAATTAAATCAGGTATGATTCCCGAGCTGGATTTTGGGGACTGATGGGCGGACGTTGTCTTGGCATAATTCCTGTAAGATCGAAGTTAAAACTAATGCATTATCCTCTGCGTCGCATGTTGATTATTTGCATTATTAATCAGAGATTCTTGTTATTTATCTTGCAGCCTTTCATAGAAGAATTTGACTACCCCATGCCAGAGAATTGTGCAGGTGGAAATACTGGTATTTTTGTAAATGGCAGAGAACTTCACCAAAAAGACTTAGAATTGCTTGCTAGTAGAGGGCTTCCCACTTCAAGGGACAGATCGTACATTATTGAAATCTCTGGTAGAGTGTTAGATGAGGACAATGGTGAAGAGTTAGAAGGCCTTGGAAAACTTGCCCCAACGTAAGTATCGAGCTGTCTACTTAAAATCTTTGTCGCTTGACTACACGACATTTATAAGTGGTTTTTTTGCCGTGATTTCTATGTGCTTATATGCATATCAATCCCTTTTTCTTTCTTTGAATTAGAGTTGAGAAGGTGAAGCATGGATTTGGCATGAAAGTTCCAAGAACAGCTAGTTAATTGATAGAGCTCAACTGGGTTGAAAAAAACAGGACACATACAATGTCAGATTGGGAAAGACAACCTAGTCTGTCATTTGCAAATCTTTTGTTCACTTTTTTTTTCCCCATGTTTTGTGTCTTGTGCTTTTCCAACAGTGTTTGTATGTCATACCCTGAATATTGTATATTGTTGGTTCCTTCTTCCATCTGTATTCAACTGTTGATAAATTATTGGGTTTATCTTTTTATTTATGGGAAAAAAAGTATTCTTATACTTGGTGAATGCTATTATGTTAGATTTGAGGACAAAAATAATTTTTTTTAAAGTTGAGGGATGAAAATAGGAGTGAATAAGTATGGGATATAAATAAGCTTTAACCTAAAATATAGCTCACCTTTTGCAAGAAAAAAAATATATAGCTCTCCTTGATCATAAAACCATGTTCCTCTACTGTCCACATGGCTTTATTATTATATTAGTCCAAGGGGTTCCAACATTTGTGGAGTATTAGTAACCTTTTCTCTTTTATAGTTGGTATTGTATTCCCCATCTCAACTAGGAAATGAGTAGAATCACTTTGATAGTCAATTTCACGGTTATATAATTATAGTTTTTTCACTGTATATTTCACTGACAAGACTTAAAAATGCACAAAAAATGATAGGGAAAAAATCAAATTAAAAAAGAGACATTTATTTAAAACGACTGCAATAGTTAATATATGTTTTTTTTTTTTACCAAATCGTACAATTTGCCATTGGTTCAAAAAAAATTAGAAAACTCGATTCACCTTTTCATAGGATCAAATCAAATTGAAGAAGTTATTTAAAAAAAAAAAAAAAAAAAAAACCGAGAACAATTCGATTTTTAATTCTCAAACCTTACAACTTAAAACAATATAAAATGGAACCAAAACTCAAACCGATGAGTTGAATTTGATTTCTCACTCTTAAACGTGTGATGCATACCATTTATGTGCGTTTGGTTCACCGATTAGGATAAGTAATTGGGGATTATACAACTCTAATACATGTTTGTCTCCCAATTCTAAAACCGAGGATAAGGAGTTTCTTAACCTTTGATTAACAAATTTAACACATTTTACATTAACAAACTCAATGTTTACACAATCCAACAACTCTTTTGAGAATCTTCTACTTAACAATTTTAATTGACAAATCAAACGTACCCATAAAGTCTACACAGTAACAATAGTTATTTAGAGTAAAGGTAAGAAAAGAGGGGAAAAAGAGGGGTGGAATAAAAAAAAGAAGAAGAAGAAGAAGGATGAATTAACGCAAAGCATATGTGATTGAAAAAGAAAAGTAGAAGAATCAGAGTTTCTTCCAAATGGTTACATGCTTTGCTGGGAAGAGTAACCGTGTCTTTTTATCATTTGTATTGTATTAACCTCCCCATTGCACAAGGACATCAGTCCAATCACCGTCACAGTCACGGTCACCGTCACATAAGTGTTATGACAAGTCTAATTTTTTTAAGCAAATACCAGTAGACTTTTACAAGTGTTTAAAACAAAACCTTTTATTTAACCCCATTAAATTTAATGACATAATATATAAAAAGATTTTTTTTAACATTAAAAATTTATCGCTAGAAGACGAGTGGTAAGAGAAACAAAAAAAAATAAACTTAATAGGAATAAAAAAAATGGTGTATTATAAACACTTATTAAAGTTCAGGGGGTGTTTGCTAAAAATAATTCGTTATATGAGATATTTGTCATAACTCACATAGTTTAGGGGGTATTTATCACAACTTACATAGTTTAAGGTGGTATTTAAAAAAAATAGTTTAAGAGGGTAACTGTCACAAATTGCATAGTTTAGGAGTGGGGTTTACTTTTTTTTCCTAAAATAAAATACCAAAAAGTTATAAAATAAACCTATAGTTATTAACAAACTAATTATTTGGTTTGTCAATATATATACCTAAAAAAAAAAAAAAAAAAAAAAAAAAAAAAAAAAAAAAAAAAAAAAAAAAAAAAAAAAAAAAAAAAAAAAAAAAAAATAATATATATATATATATATATATATGGGTGTGATTAGGTTTATAAATTTTATATTTTACTAATATAATGATTTATTTTAAAAATTCTACATATATGTTCAAATTTTCCGTTATTTTTAGCAGTATTAAAATACTTGGTATGTGTTAGAATACGGACATGTCTCCATCTTGTTAAAAAAACTGATAGAATAGTGTGATTTATAATTTTACTAAAGTACAGGGGTGTTAATTTTTTTTTTCAGAAATATAAGCATATGATTTAGCAATAATCCAAAGTGTTGGGGTATGTTTTGTATTTTACTATTTTTTTAAATTTCAAATTCAATCATCTAACTGAATTTTATTTTTAAATTTATTCGACTCGCAATTCTCGGTTAGGTACTCCTTGTATTGTACTTAGAGTGATAATTGATTAAATTAATAATATGCGATCAAATAAAATAAAGAGAAATTTCATGGTAGGTAGAATCTTCTTCAATATTTATAAATCTAGTAGTTTTAAAAAGTATTTGTAAATATAGCCGTTTTTTAAAAACTCTCATTCAAGTTAATCAAAGAAATCAGTGATAACTTGAAGATAATTCGTAATAACTTAATTAGGTAATCAGTGGACATGCACGAAATATCATTTGATAGTGAATCAGTAAAATCAGTGATTACCTACGCGCGGAATCAGTGATTACTTATGTAGAAATTAGTGATTACTTACGTGAACTAATGATAATTTTGTAATATTTTAGGCGCGAATTTAAATTTTTTACTATTTTTATAAATAATATTTTGAGCTGTTATTTTTCCAAATATTAAATATTTTTCAACTATATGTATAAGAGCCCTAAAATAAATTACTCAGGTTTAGCTAACTGCCCCCATTTTAGATTGAGGAAAAAAAAATTCCACCTAAATAATGGACTAAGTTATCACCATCCTCATCATCATCTTACTCAAAAATCTATTTTATCCATCATTTTAAAAAAAGAAGAAGTGAAACATAGATTATATAATAATATAATTACATATCATAATTTTTTTTTAAAATATTACATAATCATATTATATTATTTATTTTAAAGATGACAATAGATAAAGTGAAATTAAAGATGCTCTTCTATAACGAACTATACATAAAATATTATTCTTCATCACCACATTCCCTGATTTCAGAGAGTTTGAACAATAAACATGACCGAAAATTCTCTAATTGAAGATTGAGTTTCTCTACAACGAAAAGTATTTCTCCTTATTTATAATTAATTTTATAAATAATAATTGAATAAAATATAACAAAAAATCTTTCTATTGAAAAACAATAATCTAAATGTAACGAAAAGGACATATAATTACGCATATTAATCTTTCTTTTAAAGTAGTTTACTCAACAACTATACCCTATCTTGATAAGACGCAAATAAGTTAGAATTTGGGTTAGTTACTCAACCAACCATAATGTTTCTTGATGTAAAATTATTTGTAGGTAAAGTAATGTAAACTGTCTTGATTTTTGACTAGTCTTTTGAATGTAATAAAAAAAATTAAAAGAGTAATTGTAGTAATCTATAATAAATGAATTAATGGGTGACATGACATTAATCTTGTCACGTACCAATAATTTTTCTCTCTTTTCATAAAAGTAATACAAAATGCCAAGAGTCATTCTTCCAACTTGTAACTCTCATGGCTAAGTAATTGATGCACGAAACCTATCAGATGTATCTATTCTAATTTTAAATAAACGTAACTTTGTATTATTTTTATTTGTTTTTTTATAGATATTACATCAAATTATGGGAGGAGATTGAAACATTTAATCTCATGGGAAGGAAACAAATACCTAACCGCTTGAGTTATGTTAATTGAAAAAATTGAAAAAATAAGAAATTTTTCAATGGTTGTTAACTTATAGAAAACCTACATAAATATTTTTACTACACAATGAAGTAGTCCTATCTTTAAAATTTGTCAAATATTGGGTTGGTTTTAACGAAATCTAATTTTAAGTAAAATATTAACCAACTTATTCATACAACTTCAAATTATTTGAACCATTTTATCTAAACTAATTATTTAATAAGAATTAATTGAAAAAATAAGAAATTTTTCAATGGTTGTTAAGTTATAGAAAACCTACATAAATATTTTTACTACACAATGAAGAAGTTATCTTTAAAATTTGTGAATTTGGGTTGGTTTTAACAAAATCTAGTTTTAAGTAAAATATTAACCAACTTATTCATACAACTTCAAATTATTTGAACCATTTTAACTCTAAGAAAATATATATTATGTTGAGTAGATTAGATTTTTCAAATCATGGGATTTTTTTTTTAACACCTTTAAATAATAAACGTCTAATTGAAAATACTTGGAAATGGAGGGCTATTTTTAACATTATACATTAGAAAAACTTAATTATTTTTGCATCTGCGTTGCGACAAAATATTGTCATCATTGATGACGTCAAATATATCCCACGGTGGGCGTCTCACGTGGGACCAGTTCAATTAAATTTAAAACCAACTTTGAAAAAGAAAATTAAAAAATTAAAAAAATTTGAACGAAGAAGCATATGGGTCAACCAATTAAGGCTACATGTGGATGACATGGGAATTCCTCTTCTCTCAGTCTAACAATCAATTCGGTTCCAATTAGTCAGCTACCATACCACCTTTGGGAATTTCAATAGGGACAAGACTCACCCTTCACGACCAAGGTTGGATTTTGATCATAATTTTTATTTATTTCGTGTCGGAGGAGTTATGTTTTATCGTGTCATGTATAATTTCAACTTGTGATAATATCTTACTTTTCAACTAATTTATATCTAGTTCAAATAGTACAACATTTATTTATTTTTTCTTATAAAATTAAAATATTGAGTCTTTCCTCCTCTAATTATTGTAATATTTTTTAAAAGAAACTATAGCACATCCAATCTTTACCCCTTTAATTGATGTAGTTAATTCAAATGAGAACATATTTTAAGAATCAGAATAATGATTGAGAATATATTTTAAATTAAGGTAGAAAATTAAACTTGAAAATTTTCATTTTTTTTCTACATAATTGCATAAATTTAAAATAAAAATTAAAAAGTAACTGATTTAATTCATAGCCCACGTAAGCAATGTTTTGAAAAGGGTAAAAGTTTGATTTTGTTTTTTAATTTTACATGAGAAGGTAGGAGGATAAAAAACGAAGAGAGAATTTTGATTAGCATAAGCCTTACGTTTGAATTTACGTCACCCTCTCTCTCTCTCTCACGTTCTATTTTCCTTCTAGAGCTGTACCGTTCGTTTTGCTTCGTTCATCAATTATTTTTTCAACATTTTGCATAAAGAATCAAACATCAATTTGACAACATCTAAAAATTGAAATTCCTACAAATATTAAAAATTAGAACATCTCACAAATATAGTATTTTTTTTTTAATATTTATAAATATGAAAAACTTTTCAAACATTTGAATCAATGATTGAAATTTGAAGTGACGTCAACCACAAATTAATACACCAAATATATATATATATATATATATATTATTTTTGAATGGTTTAAAAATAATTAATTAATAGTTTGATCTATTTCAATTTATTAAATACGATTTTAGATTTTTTAATTTAGTATATATGGATTAAGGTTTGTACCATATAATTTTATAAAAATCACAAAACATTCTTATGGTTATCACATTTACACGACATTTAACACTTTATAATTTATATATCTTTATTACATCTAAATAAAACAAGCAGATTAAACAATAAGTTAACTCTTTAAAAACAATAAAAATGTTCCATATGTTTTTTCTGAAACCTTAACAATTAAATTGAAACTTTTAGAGAAGAGAATTAAAATTAACACCAACTTTAAATTATATAGATTAAATTAAAAATTAAATAAAAAAAACTCATAATTTTAGATATTACATTAAATTAGAAACATCATAAAATTAGATCAATGATATCTAATTAAATTATTAAAACTTTTTTTTTTTTAGATTACATCAAAGTGGGGGAGGGGGGACTCGAACCTTCGAGGTCAAAGGAAGAGAGTATATGCCTAACCAATTAAGCTATGCTCGTATTTGCTATTAAATTATTAAAACTTAATTAATATAAACCTCAAACTTTTAAAGGATACTAACCACTCAAAATTCCTCTAAAAATATATCATCCAATCAACTCCACCCTCTCTCTCATGCACGTTCAAAAATCCAAACCAAAAAAAAAAAAAAAAATCTATATTTTGAGAAGGAATTGGGAAGAGGTGAGTTTTGTCCCTATATATAAATCCTCATTTCATCCCATTAACAAACCCATTTCCATACCTCCGATTTTCCTCAAAAACCAGAAATCAAAGTTTTCCACCATGGAAACCACTCAAAAAAGCTCTACCACAAAATCTCCCACACCCCATTTAGCCATTATCCCAAGCCCAGGCATGGGTCACTTAATCCCACTCATCGAATTCTCCAAACGCCTCGTTTCCCTTCACCGTTTCTCCATCACTTTCCTCATCCCTTCCGATGATGATTCCCCTCCTTCCAAACCTCAAATCTCCCTCCTCAATTCTCTCCCTCCTCAAATCAACCACCTCTTTCTCCCTCCCGTTTCCTTCCATGACCTTCCGCCAGGTTCCAAAATCGAAACTTTAATCACTCTCACCGTCTCTCGCTCCCTCCCTTCTATTCACGACATCCTTAAATCCTTGTCGGAAAAAACCAATCTCGTCGGTTTGGTCGTTGATCTTTTCGGCACCGACGCTTTCGATGTCGCCGAGGATTTTAATCTCTCCCGTTTCATTTTCTTCCCTTCCACGGCTTCTGCTTTGTCGTTAATGCTTTATTTGCCCAAACTCGATGAGACGGTGACCGGAGAATTCTGGGAAATGCAAGAGCCGGTGAAAGTTCCGGGGTGTGTTCCGATTAACGGGAAGGATTTATTAGACCCAATTCAAGATAGGAAGAATGAAGCTTATAAATGGACGCTTCATAATTCTAAAAGATATAAACTTGCTGATGGGATTTTGGTAAACAGTTTCCCGGAGTTAGAGCCCGGACCTATAAAAGCTCTCCGGCAAGAGAATTCCGGTAATCCTCCGGTATACCCAATTGGTCCTTTAGTGAAAATCGACACCGGAAGCGACGGCGACGACGACAACGGTACCGCCATAATCAATTGGTTAGATGAACAACCAAATGGGTCAGTTTTATTTGTGTCATTTGGGAGTGGAGGGACATTGAAAAGTGATCAAATCAATGAATTAGCAATGGGTTTGGAAAAAAGTGAGCAAAGATTCATTTGGGTAATTAGAAGTCCAAGTGATAAAGCATCAAATGCCACTTATTTTAGTGTTCATAGTAAAAATGACTCATTGGATTTTTTACCAAAAGGGTTTATTGAAAGAACAAAAAAGAAAGGATTGGTGGTTCCATCATGGGCTCCTCAAGCTAAGATTTTGAGCCATAATTCAACAGGTGGGTTTCTAACTCATTGTGGATGGAATTCAACCCTTGAAAGTGTTGTTAATGGTGTTCCTTTGATTGCTTGGCCACTTTATGCTGAGCAAAAAATGAATGCTGCTATGCTTGCTGATGATATTAAAGTTGCTTTGAGATTGAAAGTTAATGAAGAAAAAAGGATTGTTGAAAAGGAAGAGATTGAGAAAGTGGTGAAATGTTTGATGGAAGGTGAAGAAGGGAAGAAATTGAGGACTAAAATGAAGGATTTGAAAGATGCTGCCGAAAGAGTTGTTGGTGAAAATGGATCTTCTTCTAAATTGCTTTCTGATTTCGTTCTTAAGTTGAAGACCAAGATTTCTAGCTAGAAATTGTATTGATTTGTGTAAATTTAGGAAATTATGTTTTTTAACTATTTAGTTTCTTTCTTCCTCTTAGCTGTTTCTGTTCTTGCTCTGTTTCTGTAATTTCTTTAGTCGAATACTCTCGAACCAGTGTTTTGCATACAAGGAATCCAGTCCAATCACCGTCACAGTCACGGTCACGGTCACATAGAGATGTTCAATTCTCCCCTCCATAATGATGCGATATTAAAAAAAAAAAAAAAAACCCTGAAGCAAACTTTAAAATATTGGACATCTCAATCTTACGATATTTCAATATTTTTTCTTCTTCCTTATTGATTTGGATTAGTGATGGCAAAGTTCCCCGCAGGTTAGGACCCCCGACCCTATAGAGACGGGAAATCCCCGTTTTATAGGGTTAAGGTTAGGGTGAGAGTGAGAAATCCTATGGGTATGGGAATACATCCCCGCCTCACCCCCTACCCCGAACCCGATTTTGTAAGAATATCTTATGTATTTTGTTTACTTTTATCATTATTTATTGAAAAATATAGGTAAAATATGATTATATTAACTAATAAAATATAAAATGTTTAGTATTATGTTTTTTTTTTACTTAAAAATGTATATTTTAAATTTATATTTCATTTTTATATTTCTTTTTAAATAAGAATTAAAATGTAAAACGAGAAATTTTCCCCGCGGAGAACCCGATCCCCAAACAGGGAATCCCCAAACCAGACCCCGATTTTTTGATTAGGGAATAAAGTAGGGTATGGGGATTAAAAATCCCCGCGGATTAGGAGATAGAAAGTGTATCCCCGATCCCACCCTACCCCGTTGTCATCCCTAATTTGGACCTTACCATAGTTGAATGACTCAATAGACATTGGAAAAGTTTCTTTATAAATAAAAATAAAAACATTGGGAAATAAAAATAATTAATAAATATTGAAGAAGAGGACCCAAAATAAGCACTAATTTTCATAAATATTGGCCATGGCTGGGCCTTTTTCTTCATAGATATAGGTTTTGGGAGGAGTTCATAGCTCGACAAGGCCCAATCACGATAATCAAGCCTTGGACTTTTCTAAAAGATTAATAGAATAAAAGGAAGAAAAAAAAAACCATCACGAATTATGCTTCTTGTGATAAGTACGGATAAACTATTTTTTTAAGTAAATACCCCCTTGAATAATATAAGTTTGTGACAAGTAACCCCATGAACTATTCTCTTGAGCAAATACTCCATTGAACTATGTGTGGTATGACAAGTCTAATTTTTTTAAGCAAATACCTGTAGACTTTTATAAGTGTTTAAAACAAAACGTTTTATTTAACCCCATTAAATTTAATGACATAATATATAAAAAGATTTTTTTTAACATTAAAAATTTATCGCTAGAGGACGAGTGGTAAGAGAAACAAAAAAAAAAATAAACTTAACAGGAATAAACAAAATGGTGTATTATAAACACGTATTAAAGTTCATGGGGTATTTGCTAAAAATAATTCGTTATATGGAATATTTGTCATAACTCACATATTTTAGGGGGTATTTATCACAACTTACATAGTTTAAGGTGGTATTTAAAAAAAAGGGTAACTGTCACAAATTGCATAGTTTATGAGTGGTTTTTACTTTTTTTTCCTAAAATAAAATACCAAAAAGTTATAAAATAAACCTATAGTTATTAACAAACTAATTATTTGGTTTGTCAAATACCTATATATATATATATATATGGGTGTGATTCAGGTTTATAAATTTTATATTTTACTAATATAATGATTTATTCTAAAAATTCTACATATATGTTCAAATTTTCCGTTATTTTTAACAGTATTAAAATACTTGGTATGTGTTAGAATACGGACATGTCTCCATCTTGTTAAAAAAAACTGATAGAATAGTGTGATTTATAATTTTACTAAAGTATAAGGGTGTTAATTTTTTTTTTAGAAATATAAGCATATGATTTAGCAATAATCCAAAGTGTTGGAGTATGTTTTGTATTTTACTATTTTTTTAAATTTCAAATTCAATCATCTAACTGAATTTTATTTTTAAATTTATCCGACTCGCAATTCTCGGTTAGGTACTCCTTGTATTGTACTTAGAGTGATAATTGATTAAATTAATAATATGCTATCAAATAAAATAAAGAGAAATTTCATTGGGTAGGTAGAATCTTCTTCAATATCTATAAATCTAGTAGTTTTAAAAAGTATTTGTAAATATAGCAGTTTTTTAAAAACCCCATTCAAATTAATCAAAGAAATCAGTGATAACTTGAAGATAATCTGTGATAACTTAATTAGGTAATCAGTGGACATGCACGAAATATCATTTAATAGTGAATCAGTAAAATTAGTGATTACCTACGCGTGGAATCAGTGATTACTTATATAGAAATTAGTGATTACTTATGTGAACTAATGATAATTTTGTAATATTTTATGCGAGAATTTAATTTTTTTTGCTATTTTTATAAATAATATTTTGAGCTGTTATTTTTCCAAATATTAATATTTTTCAACTATATGTATTAGAGCCCTAAAATAAATTACTCAGGTTTAGCTAACTGCCCCATTTTAGATTGGGGAAAAAAATTCCACGTAAATAATGGACTAAGTTATCACCATCCTCATCATCATCTTACTCAAAAATCTATTTTATCCATCATTTTTAAAAAAGAAGAAGTGAAACATAGATTATATAATAATATAATTACATATCATAATTTTTTTAAAAATATTACATAATCATATTATATTATTTATTTTAAAGATGACAATAGATAAAGTGAAATTAAAGATGCTCTTCTATAACGAACTATATATAAAATATTATTCTTCATCATCACATTTCCTGATTTTAGGGAGTTTGAACAATAAACATGACCGAAAATTCTCTAATTGAAGATTGAGTTTCTCTACAACGAAAAGTATTTCTCCTTATTTATAATTAATTTTATAAATAATAATTGAATAAAATATAACAAAAAATCTTTCTATTGAAAAACAATAATCTAAATGTAACGAAAAGGACATATAATTACGCATATTAATCTTTCTTTTAAAGTAGTTTACTCAACAACTATACCCTATCTTGATAAGACGCAACTAAGTTAGAATTTGGGTTAGTTACTCAACCAACCATAATGTTTCTTGATGTAAAATTATCTGTAGGTAAAGTAATGTAAACTGTCTTGATTTTTTACTAGTCTTTTGAATGTAATAAAAAAAATTAAAAGAGTAATTGTAGTAATCTATAATAAATGAATTAATGGGTGACATGACATTAATCTTGTCACGTACCAATAATTTTTCTCTCTTTTCATAAAAGTAATACAAAATGCCAAGAGTCATTCTTCCAACTTGTAACTCTCATGGCTAAGTAATTGATGCACGAAACCTATCAGATGTATCTATTTTAATTTTAAATAAACGTAACTTTGTATTATTTTTATTTGTTTTTTATAGATATTATATCAAATTATGGGACGAGATTGAAACATTTAATCTCATGGGAAGGAAACAAATACCTAACCGCTTGAGTTATGTTCAGGTTAACATATAATTTTATATTTGATAAAGAATAATTAAAAATTATTAATTATTAGTTTTTTTTTTTTCATGTTAGAGTTGGGTTTAACTAAAAAAATTAGTCCCAACCTGATTTATCAAATAATAGTATTTTAAAATTTTACAGAATAAATAATGGTAATATTAAGTTTAAAATAGTTGTTCAATATAATATTTTATTTAATAAAAAAAATATTAATAATCTGAACTAATTATTTAATAAGAATTAATTGAAAAAATAAGAAATTTTTCAATGGTTGTTAAGTTATAGAAAACCTACATAAATATTTTTACTACACAATGAAGAAGTTATCTTTAAAATTTGTGAATTTGGGTTGGTTTTAACGAAATCTAATTTTAAGTAAAATATTAACCAACTTATTCATACAACTTCAAATTATTTGAACCATTTTAACTCTAAGAAAATATATATTATGTTGAGTAGATTAGATTTTTCAAATCATGGGATTTTTTTTTTAACACCTTTAAATAATAAACGTCTAATTGAAAATACTTGGAAATGGAGGGCTATTTTTAACATTATACATTAGAAAAACTTAATTATTTTTGCATCTGCGTTGCGACAAAATGTTGTCATCATTGATGACGTCAAATATATCCCACGGTGGGCGTCTCACGTGGGACAGTTCAATTAAATTTAAAACCAACTTTGAAAAAGAAAATTAAAAAATTAAAAATTTGAACGAAGAAGCATATGGGTCAACCAATTAAGGCTACATGTGGATGACAAGGGAATTCCTCTTCTCTCAGTCTAACAATCAATTCGGTTCCAATTAGTCAGCTACCATATCACCTTTGGGAATTTCAATAGGGACAAGACTCACCCTTCACGACCAAGGTTAGATTTTGATCATAATTTTTATTTATTTCGTGTCGGAGGAGTTATGTTTTATCGTGTCATGTATAGTTTCAACTTGTGATAATATCTTACTTTTCAACTAATTTATATCTAGTTCAAATAGTACGATATTTATTTTTTTTTTCTTATAAAATTAAAATATTGAGTCTTTCCTCCTCTAATTATTGTAATATTTTTTAAAAGAAACTATAGCACATCCAATCTTTACCCCTTTAATTGATGTAGTTAATTCAAATGAGAACATATTTTAAGAATCAGAATAATGATTGAGAATATATTTTAAATTAAGGTAGAAAATTAAACTTGAAAATTTTCATTTTTTTTCTACATAATTGCATAATTTTAAAATAAAAATTAAAAAGTAACTGATTTAATTCATAGCCCACGTAAGCAATGTTTTGAAAAGGGTAAAAGTTTGATTTTGTTTTTTAATTTTACATGAGAAGGTAGGAGGATAAAAAACAAAGAGAGAATTTTGATTAGCATAAGCCTTACGTTTGAATTTACGTCACCCTCTCTCTCTCTCTCACGTTCTATTTTCCTTCTAGAGCTGTACCGTTCGTTTTGCTTCGTTCACCAATTATTTTTTCAACATTTTGCATAAAGAATCAAACATCAATTTGACAACATCTAAAAATTGAAATTCCTACAAATATTAAAAATTAGAACATCTCACAAATATAGTATTTTTTTTTTTAATATTTATAAATATGAAAAACTTTTCAAACATTTGAATCAATGATTGAAATTTGAAGTGACGTAAACCACAAATTAATACACCAAATAATATATATATATATATATATATATATATATATATATATATATATATATATATTATATATTTGAATAGTTTAAAAATAATTAATTAATAGTTTGATCTATTTCAATTTATTAAATACGATTTTAGATTTTTTAATTTAGTATATATGGATTAAGGTTTGTACCATATAATTTTATAAAAATCACAAAACATTCTTATGGTTATCACATTTACACGACATTTAACATTTTATAATTTATATATCTTTATTACATCTAAATGATACAAACAGATTAAACAATAAGTTAACTCTTTAAAAACAATAAAAATGTTCCATATGTTTTTTCTGAAACCTTAACAATTAAATTGAAACTTTTAGAGAAGAGAATTAAAATTAACACCAACTTTAAATTATATAGATTAAATTAAAAATTAAATAAAAAACTCATAATTTTAGATATTACATTAAATTAGAAACATCATAAAATTAGATCAATGATATCTAATTAAATTATTAAAACTTTTTTTTTTTAGATTACATCAAAGTGGAGGAGGGGGGACTCGAACCTTCAAGGTCAAGGGAAGAGAGTATATGCCTAACCAATTGAGCTTTGCTCGTGTTTGCTATTAAATTATTAAAACTTAATTAATATAAACCTCAAACTTTTAAAAGATACTAACCACTCAAAATTCCTCTAAAAATATATCATCCAATCAACTCCACCCTCTCTCTCATGCACGTTCAAAAATCCAAACCAAAAAAAAAAAATCTATATTTTGAGAAGGAATTGGGAAGAGGTGAGTTTTGTCCCTATATATAAATCCTCGTTTCATCCCATTTACAAACCCATTTCCATACCTCCGATTTTCCTCGAAAACCAGAAATCAAAGTTTTCCACCATGGAAACCACTCAAAAAAGCTCTACCACAAAATCTCCCACACCCCATTTAGCCATTATCCCAAGCCCAGGCATGGGTCACTTAATCCCACTCATCGAATTCTCCAAACGCCTCGTTTCCCTTCACCGTTTCTCCATCACTTTCCTCATCCCTTCCGATGATGATTCCCCTCCTTCCAAACCTCAAATCTCCCTCCTCAATTCTCTCCCTCCTCAAATCAACCACCTCTTTCTCCCTCCCGTTTCCTTCCATGACCTTCCACCGGGCTCCAAAATCGAAACTTTAATCACTCTCACCGTCTCTCGCTCCCTCCCTTCTATTCACGACATCCTTAAATCCTTGTCGGAAAAAACCAATCTCGTCGGTTTGGTCGTTGATCTTTTCGGCACCGACGCTTTCGATGTCGCCGAGGATTTTAATCTCTCCCGTTTCATTTTCTTCCCTTCCACGGCTTCTGCTTTGTCGTTAATGCTTTATTTGCCCAAACTCGATGAGACGGTGACCGGAGAATTCTGGGAAATGCAAGAGCCGGTGAAAGTTCCGGGGTGTGTTCCGATTAACGGGAAGGATTTATTAGACCCAATTCAAGATAGGAAGAATGAAGCTTATAAATGGACGCTTCATAATTCTAAAAGATATAAACTTGCTGATGGGATTTTGGTAAACAGTTTCCCGGAGTTAGAGCCCGGACCTGTAAAAGCTCTCCGGCAAGAGAATTCCGGTAATCCTCCGGTATACCCAATTGGTCCTTTAGTGAAAATCGACACCGGAAGCGACGGCGACGACGACAACGGTACCGCCATAATCAATTGGTTAGATGAACAACCAAATGGGTCAGTTTTATTTGTGTCATTTGGGAGTGGAGGGACATTGAAAAGTGATCAAATCAATGAATTAGCAATGGGTTTGGAAAAAAGTGAGCAAAGATTCATTTGGGTAATTAGAAGTCCAAGTGATAAAGCATCAAATGCCACTTATTTTAGTGTTCATAGTAAAAATGACTCATTGGATTTTTTACCAAAAGGGTTTATTGAAAGAACAAAAAAGAAAGGATTGGTGGTTCCATCATGGGCTCCTCAAGCTAAGATTTTGAGCCATAATTCAACAGGTGGGTTTCTAACTCATTGTGGATGGAATTCAACCCTTGAAAGTGTTGTTAATGGTGTTCCTTTGATTGCTTGGCCACTTTATGCTGAGCAAAAAATGAATGCTGCTATGCTTGCTGATGATATTAAAGTTGCTTTGAGATTGAAAGTTAATGAAGAAAAAAGGATTGTTGAAAAGGAAGAGATTGAGAAAGTGGTGAAATGTTTGATGGAAGGTGAAGAAGGGAAGAAATTGAGGACTAAAATGAAGGATTTGAAAGATGCTGCCGAAAGAGTTGTTGGTGAAGATGGATCTTCTTCTAAATTGCTTTCTGATTTCGTTCTTAAGTTGAAGACCAAGATTTCTAGCTAGAAATTGTATTGATTTGTGTAAATTTAGGAAATTATGTTTTTTAACTATTTAGTTTCTTTCTTCCTCTTAGCTGTTTCTGTTCTTGCTCTGTTTCTGTAATTTCTTTAGTCGAATACTCTCGAACCAGTGTTTTGCATACAAGGAATCCACTCGTAAAAGTATCTCTTGATTTTTCATGAATTTAAGTTTGATGGGTTTTTTTTTTTTTTTTTTTTGTTATAATCTTTTCATTATCTTGGGATGATGAGTAAAATGAAATACGTCAATATAATTTTATTAAAAAAATAATAATAATTGAATATTAATTTTAAATGATTCAATTTTAATGTAAGTTTTTCCTTATAATGATTAGTGTTATCTATCATATAGTTGATACAATTATTAGTTTAAAAGACTCATTAATCTCAGTTTGTAGATATGATATTCAAATTATCAAGATGATATTTTTTAATTAAATTTTGATCACCATAAAGGTAAAAAAAACTTTTCACAACACAGACAAAAGTTGGTACAAAATTTACCCATCATATTTAGCCTACATGTTTTTATTTATTTATTATTTTATTTTTTTAATATCCTCCTTCTAGAAAAATAGATGCAATATCCTTTTCATGTCATCTAACATATACATAGTGTGTCATGTGGTTCAATTTTTTTTTTTTTTAAATATATATAGTTTTAGAGAAATTATTTGTAGTACATTTTCTAAGAAACAAGAGAACATAAATAACCATCAAATTAAAGAACACCACATCAAACACACGCCTTCAAGAGTGTGAGTAGTATTGAGTTATTTGAAATTTATCACAACTTTTACATTTTTAGTAATATTATAGAACAAGTAAAATTTTATGTCTATTAAGTTTGTTATAAATTAATTAAGTTACGATATGACAAGATACAACTAATTCTTGTTGAAAAAAATGTAAAGAAGGGAAATTAGAGTACCTTGTGTTTTGAACTTAACACTAGGATTTTTTTTTTAAAAATTTAATGCGGATGGTTTGAGATTTGTCTCAATTTAGTGCCTATAATTTTAAATAGTTTCAAATTAATCTTTATGATTTGATAAAAAAAAATCATAAAATTTTCCTGCCATTATTTAAAAAAAAAACATATTATTTATGTGTCGGTTGTGAATGCGGTAATAACATGGTAAATATAGATATCAACATAGTGTTACATAACGTGGAGCTTTTTGATGTATAAATCTGTTATAAATATAAACACTTTATGATATTTTCTTAAATTATTGAGATGAAATTGAAATAATCATAAGAAATGTATTTATAATTGAAAAATAACAGGAATTTTTATTGGGCATTATGGAGATGGATGGAAGTTGCAATCTGCAAAGGCAGAGAAGTTCAAAGGGGGGAGGCCCCATCAATTTGGGTAGTTGGCAATTGCCAAATACAATACATCTTTAGGATAAGTCTACGATGATAGGTTATTTCAAAAGGTGTGTGCATTATTGATTACAATGGCCCAACCCCCTTTTTAATTGCATTTCCACTTCAAAATTGACCTTCTCCCCTTGCACATTCACTTTTAGTATTCCTTTTTTTTTTGATTTTTTTTTAAAATATAGTTATGAACATTGTTTTACCACGATGCTATAGTATGGTATTATTGATAAAAAAAAACCTTCTTTTAAAGGTAATTTATGCTCCGTCTCGTAACCGTGCGAGGTTAGGAGTAAAGCAACCCGAGATTGACTCATCTAATTAGATGTATCCATATAAATGTTTGCCACCTACATTCCACCATCCATTCAAACTTTAAGAATCTAGGTAATAGAAATTCAATCAAACAACTAATGAAGAGGATGAGCTAATCAGAAAGTTAGAGGAGATTTTTAAATAGAATGGCTGTAATTGTAACATCATCCATTTCAACCTATTGGTTTAAGAAAAAGAAATTGATTAAATCAATTGAATGGAAATCTCCCACTATTTAAAGAAATCGAACTTAGTGGATTGAAATTAAGAAAAAAAAAAGCAATCATAATTGATCGAAATTGAACAAACGGACCAAACTAGTGTTAAATTAATTAAGTTCACAAAATTCAAACACCGAGTGCAGTGATGGTTTTATCGGCTTTGACTTACACGCCCTAGATAATAGTGTTGTCACAATCATAATTATCTAGCCCTTTTAATTTTCTAAATATAGAGTTTTTTTTTTAATTACTTATGTGGAAAGATGTTCACAAAATTCAAACACCCTAAAAATTCATAAGTAATAGTTCAATTGTTTTTTTTAAACAAGAATAATTAGTCGAAGAAAAATTCACAAATCCATAGCTCTTTTCAATTAGGCTTGCAATTCACGTGTTTGTCTGCAAGTTAGATTGATTGAGTGGCCACCATTTCATATTGTAAATATAGGTTGCGTCAATCATTAATGGTGGATTCCATAAAAGAAATGGTCAGATAGCAATGGCCATTGGTGAAGCGTTTTTCCGTACAAAAACTGAGGTACTTTGAATTATGGGGTCTACTAGTATAATACATCATTTTACTTTTTAAAATCGGTGAGTTTTTACTATAATATTATTTTTTTCAATTTTTCTTAAACATGAGTTTCTACCGTATATAAACCAATGTATAAAATATAAACTATTCAAACTCAAATTTTAAAATAACATAATTCTAATGTATTAGATTTTAATGGATTTTGAGATAAATATTAAAAATTTGAATTAATACTTTTTGTTTGATTGAAAAACATTCTAAGAAGAAATTTTCAAATATCTATTAATTTTCTCTCTTTATATCTTTATTCCCTTTATGGTTGATGTTCTTCTCATACTTCAAAGCGAAAAATTCTTTTAAATAGATTCTACTATACATACATAGTGATATATTCAATACTAAATGTTATTTTATTTTCCAATAAAAAGAGGAAGATAAAGAAATGAGTGTAAAATATCATGTTGTTATAATATATAAAGGAAAAGAAAAATCATCCATTATACAATCTTCATGCTACAGAAATAAAAATAAAAAAATGAGCAGATAAATTAAGGTGTAAAACTAATCATATAAAAAAGGGAAGCAAATCACATGAAAGCTTCATCTATTCTTTAACAAAGTTTACAAAAGTATTGAAACACATACATTTCTTCCCTTTCCAAAAGGCAACACTCGTAAATAATTGACACGTGCAACATTTTTTTAAAAAAAATAGTAAAAAAAAAATTCTCTTTATGTGGGTTTTAGCTGATGGGGCCTATCTTCAAAGAAGATTATCCCATCCAACTTTCAATTACAAATCGTTTTAAAAAAAATACCCTGATCAAAGTCTTAGCTTCTTTTTTAACCCTTAGTGATAATTTTCATGTGAAATATGATCTATTAATCACCAATTTAGCTATGAATTTTAGGATAGTTTTGAAATTCTTGTATAGTAAGAGTGTTTTTTATAATTTGAATAGTTAAATGGGTAGCTTAGAAAATTTCCCTAATATTTATTCTAATATTTTAGAAAAAAAAACTTACAACTTTATTCTTGTATAGTTTTTAAGATAAGGGAGGAGGAAAAATTGTAACCATAGAGAAAGAGGCATATCCCCTTTTGTGGGCTCTCTCCTTTCCCATTACTTAGTGGCTATTATTGGTGGTTTGAAATTTATTATAGTGACTAATTACCTATCTATCGACATTGACAGTGTAACCCTAGCTGTATATTCATAGTTTCGATGTCTTCATCACTTTCTTTGTCCTAAAGAATCATCCAACTAATTTTCAACACCAGCTCTATTCTTATGAGATCGAAGGTTCGAATCTCTCCTCCCTATTTAATGTAATATCTAAAAAATATTCACCCAATTAATTCCCTAGCAACAAAAATATGTAATCTCTTAAAAATATGTAATCATTATTTTATTTACAACTTCATTTTAACTCTTACGTATTTATTATGATTTTTATTCTGATAATTGAGAGTACCGTTAAACGCGTTGTTAGAAAGAATTTCTATTTTTATTAATTTTATTGTGTGATAATAAAACACAATTTAATCGGTCAAAAAGTTAATTCTCTCTTTAATTCATACATCAAATTTAATCTTACTTAATCTATATTTTATTTCTTACATTGAGAAAGTTTTAGGAATATTGACATTGAAAAAGATTTATTTCCATGGTAATCTTTAAAGGAATTTGAAATCTAAATTTTATTTATTAATTATTTCTTTTGAGAATTAATTCTTTTAAATAAATCAAAGAATATTTTCCCCTATAGTTATGAAAAGGAATTCCATTGATCATAAAAGTTTTGCAGCATTAACTGTGGTCTAAAAGGCAAGGATGGCTTCATAGACCTAACATTACAATTAGAATCATTAAGAACATCATTTTTTTTAATTAAACCCTCCTAAAGTTTTAATCAAAGAATACAAGCCCATAAAAGTTAAAGGGTAACATCTTAAATTAAAATAATGAAAGTAGTAGACTTATTTCAATGATAACATGATGAACTTTTATTTTTCTCAAAAGTTCAATAGTGCAAGTCCACTTGATATTATTTTTGAAGTCCATTTAGAATGATTATTCTATAATTGAGAGTGCTATCATTTCGGTTTTTTTTTTTTTTAAATGGATAATATTACCTTTTGACATTTCATAACTTTTTTTTTCTTTCATGATTCCTTTTTTCGCCAATAAAGTTAAATATAATTATTTCTGTTTTGATCAAATTCATATCATATCATTGCTATTAGTTATTTTCTTAAATATTGCATTAAACAAGAGACCATATGCTATAACCTATGAACACATGAGTGGTAATATTGATGCATGGTACCTAATCCATTGAATTTGGTTCATAATTGTTTAACTACTTTATGAATATTTATTTTATCAAATATTTCATTTAATATTGTATGTTTATTTTAATTTTCATAGTGAAAATATCAACAAATTTAATTAAGCAACTATTTCTATGAACTTGATTGTTTTTATCAGACCACTATATATTATGGCTCCAAATAAATTATTGATTAGCTTAGCTCTAAATTTACCGGAAGGAAGAAAATTGTATTAATGTATTATCTACTTAAAATCAGATCGATAGCCAATCATTTTTTGAAAATGATGTATTTTTAATTGCATTTTGAAATCATTGTAAAAAAATTAATGACTAAATGTCAATAGAATTTCAAAAACGTGTTTCTATTTTAAAATTTAGCTATAATTTGAAATAAATAAATAAATTTAAAACTCTAAAACAAACAAATAAAGAAATGATGATTAAATAATCTTACTTTTTTTTAAGTGAAACATATGTACTTTTAAAGATGGGCAATTTAAAACATCAAATGAACATAATTCAAGTGGATAGACATATTCTTTTTCTATAAAATCTAAGGTTGGAGATCCTTTCTCATAAATTGAGATAATAATATCTTGAAATGGAAACATATCCTTATGCGGAGCCAGGAGGCATCTATGAATTAATAATATGCTTAAATAGACTCATTTATCTTATAATTAAAAAAAGAAAAAGAAAAAAAGAGGAAAGTTTATCATAAATACCCTTTAATTAAGTGTGATTTTCAAAACTACCTTAATAAAAAATTAGTTTCTTTTCTACCCTTAATTGATAGTTTTCACATAGTTAGTTGTAGTATTTCACCAATCAATTATAGCCACTTGTTAATTTTAAGGTAATTTTGAAAAGTCTAATGATATTAGGGTAGTTTTGATAACTTAAATTATAAAATGGGTAGTTATGAAAATTACCCAAAATAGAAACTCGTTTATGGGTTGCTTACTTTGGGCTTTAACGACTAAATGGGCTTTAATTTCCTTATGCCTCAAAGATTCGTCTGGGAAGTTGGGAATCAACCATTACTGAAAAAGGGTATATATATTTTCTTGTTAATTATATTTTATTTCTTGTTTTTTTAAGCAATTTTTTTGTTTCACGTTATCTATTTTTATTTATAAAAGAAAAATTAATATATTTGATAATCATTCCTTAGTTTCTTGTTTAAGTTTTAAATACAAAAGATTAACTTGAAAATTGAACTAAAAAATGAATAATAAAAATTACTCGAAATTTTTATCTTCAAACACTTTAAAGAGGGTAAAAATTGATTTTGAAAAATTTAATTGGATAGCAGATTTTGATACAATATCTACAAAAATAGCAATTCTAATTTGCAAATATAACAATTTTTACTATGTTAATCAATGATTAATGTTGGTATCAGTGATAAACTTAGCATTAAAATATGTAATTCAATATTTATCACTGATTCACCTAATCAAAATTTACTATATTTATAAATATTTTTTAGATTTTTTATTTTATAAATATGATTAAAAAAATTACTAGGTTTGTAATTGTCCCATTTCCCCCCTATAATTTTAGAGATAGGTATCGGGAGATCCTGACTACTCAATCAAAGTCCTTGAAGCTCTAGATATTTGTGAATGTGTTTAAAGAAATTGAAAAAAAAAAAAATTCAGTAGATAGCCTATTTTAGCTATATCCTTTTACTTTTTAGCCCATTCGAATTTTATAACACTTTCTAGTCTATTTATGATATGATTATTTTTAATATACCTGATGTAAAGGGTAAAAATAGCCCTCTAATGGGCCGAGCGTATCGAGTCGGTCCACATGGGTTTAGGCCCATTATGATCCTCGTTTGGGGGGATCTGCTACCCACCAGACCTTTAAACGATCCATAAAACCTAGTCCTGATCCAGCCCAGTCAAGGCACCCGATCAAGATAATATAAAAGGTTTTTTAACCTATCAAATCAAGTAAGTTCATATACCTAACCCTACAAGTTACTTTGCTACACACTCTACCTACCTCACCTACCGCCACTTAACTTGATCATCGGTTAGCCGAGACCACACTGGTGCCTTTCTGATCATTCTCTTATTCTATTTCAGGTAGTTGCGCTAGCGAGAACCCAGCATGTGCTCAACCGTGTGTGAGAAATATCCCATACACCTGATTTGCCCATTTATTGGCTTTTTTTTTTTTCAAAGCTTTCTTACTCCCACAATTTATGTCTTGAAATCCTCATATTTTGAATTAATTTCAAATTATTTTATGATTATTTTCTCTTTCTTTTCAGTATTCCCATATTTCATGTTTTAGGTGTTACTATATTGTACAGTTTATTGGAAAGATGAATTGTTTTTATGTAATACTAAAGCTAATATATTTTTATATAGTACATTATATTGTATTATTATGATTTAAAAACTGTACTAACTTAGGTTATAATTGTTTATTTTATAAACACACAATACAATATGATGTTAATTTGTACCGTTTATTTGTCTATTTGAATAAAATTCAAATCTTTCTATATCGTACCGTACATATTTTTAAACGATACTATATTTCAGTATAATTTTTAATTATGGCATAACATTTTTTAACATTCAATACATTGTTAATTTATATAAAAATTAAATATTTAACCAAATTATACATCAAACATATAATCTTTCAAACTATCTATGACACTATTAGTTCAAACTCATCCATAAAACTAAGTTAATAAAACACATCTATTAAGCAAACCAATGAAACACATTTCTCAAAAAGAACAATGAAACATGAATTATGTTTTTAAAAAGACAATCCTTCTCTTGAGTTTTTCATTATTTGGGGGCAGTTTCTTGAGTTGCAATTGTCAGGTCACATCCCAACGAAAAGGATGGTCGTGCCACATCTTTCATCTCCTACACTACACCGTCTCTTCATCAATTTTTTGGTTACTGCATAACTCCTTTTATCATTAAGCAATGTTGGTCCCTATAGAAGTAAATATATAAGCATTAATATTATATTGTACATAATATTATAATCAATTCAGATATACATTAGTTTAATACTTAAAAAATATTACACTATATCTTTCGATACAATATATCAATATGTTAAAAATGTTATATTGTACCTTATTAAGTATATAACAAAGAATGCAGACTTTTAAATACAATAAATCTTTTAGTATAGTATATCAATATGTTAAAATATGTTATACTACACATTCGAAAGTATAACAATGAATGCAAATTATTTTAAATAGATTATATATCTTTCTATACAATATATCAATCTGTTAAATATGTTATATTATAAATTATTCATAATAACAATTAAAGTATAGCATATTGATGTATATTATTACCTTCAGCATCAATTTCTCTCTCATCTTCTTCTTTTCTGTGTTCTCATCCTTTATTCCATCCTCCTTCTTCATGAATCATGCTCAATATTTATAATTCTCAGAATAGAATTTTTTACATACACAAACCTTATTTAATAATCAACATTAAGCTTCTTATAAACCTTCAATGGAGAAACTGTGTTTGACATTAAATCGAATCAGTGTTTTTATGAGATTGATGATTGTTTTTCGAAATTATATGAAAAATACATACCTTGATAAATCGATATTTGCCTTTTCTTTTGTTAGAAGCTTCAAATTATATCTGAAAAATGGTTGAGAACAAAAACAAGAAGGAAGATGACAAAAAAAAAAAAGATGTTGCCTCTTTTCAGACTTCATTTGGATTGATTTTTTAGGTTTTCAATATCTGCAATGATTTTGCCCTGACAATTGCACATTTTTCTTTTCTTTTCTTCTTTCCTTTCAAAGTTGCCGCCTCTTTTTCAAACTTTTTAAGGGTGCTTTTGGTATTTTCCTCCTCTTTGGAATCCGACAAAAGGCTAGAAAGTACTATTATTTTTCAATAGGCTAAAACATATTATTTCCTTAGAAAAGGGGCGATAAAAAAAAACAAAAAAAATGGTGCATACGGTAAAATTGTACTCCTAAATCATAGTAATATTTTGGCCCATGAAATTGAAACCTTAGCTGCGTATGGTAAAATTGTACTCCTAAATCATAGGATTTATAACAGTTACTTTCTTAAATTTTTGGTTTGACAGAAGAAAGGTTAGATCGGAGAATAAATTATCGTCCCTGCAACCATGAGGGGTTTTGGTATTGAGGTTGAGACAAGATGGAGATCTTTGGAGACCCAATACTATAGAGTTATTCAATTAAAAATAAGTAGTAAACTAATAATTTAAAGGAGAAAGTTTGTTAAAATGAATTTTTTTAGTCAAATTTTAATACTTTACAAAGTTTAGAAGGTCAATTGTTAAGATTGAAAGTTTGAGATGTAACTATTATTGTCTCTATAATTCAAAGTGGTTTATGAAATTTTCTTGATATTTAATTGCTAAAAACAAACTTCTAAAATTGAGAACAAAATTAAAAATCGACAAAAGCGTAAGAACAAAAATGTTATTAAAAAAAAAATCAACGGCATCAGAAAATCAAATGTGGGATTTTTATTAGATTAAAAGAAAACAAATGCTCAAAATTTCTTCCCAGTGGACGTTTCTTCATTAGGGTTTGAGAAGATTTATTTGAGATCCTTTTAAAATGACACCCATGTTTTTTTTTATCTTTGTAACCTTAAAATTAGACTATTTACTTAATTAATCTTTCAATTTATTGGTTAATTTTAGGGTGGGAGTGGGCAGTTCTTTTTATCCTTTTTCTAAAAGAAAAGAAAATTGATGTTAAACTAATCTATCAATTTTAAACTGATATGATCTGTTAAGAATACGAAAGTTAAAATAATTGAATTAGTCTAAAGTCCATTTTAATCTTAAATGGTCCGTTTGATATAAGTTCTTCTAAAAATGTTTTGAGTTGAACATTTTGAAATACTAAAGATGTGTTCCATTTTAAAAACAAAAACAAAATATCTTTTATTTTAGTCCAATTAAATGGATCCATTGCCCATTATTCATTTTCAAAATATATTTATCTAAATTTTATCTATTGGCTGAAGGTTTTTTATGTGGCGGTGGAACAATTCCTTATATATAAAGGAATTGGCGTGACAATTGGAAATTGGACTAAATTGTCTCAAGTTTGTGGCGGCTTCTTCTTTATGTTGATTTTGACGTGGCCTGTAGGAGTGTTCACGGGACGGGGACGGGGAACAAATTCCCCATCCCCATCTCCGCTAATTCCCCGTTCAAAGAGATCGGGGATGGGGATAGGGAATCCCCACAGGGATTTAGCGGGGAACGGGAAATTCAAAGGGAAATTTTCCCCGTTAAAAAAATAAAAAATGAAATAAAATAGCAATATTTGAGTTTTTATTTTTTAAATTTAAAGAGATTGGGTTGGGCTTGATAAAACTAATAGGAGAGATGGGCTTAATAAAAGTAATAAAATAATTGGACTAATAAGAATTAGACTTAAAATATTAAGATATTTTAAAATAATCTATAAATATGCATTATTTTCTGGGATTTGATCGGGGAACGGGGTCTGGAACGGAGATGGCATTCCCCGTCCCCGTCCCAGAAACTCAAACGGGGAATTTTTCATCCTCATCCCCGTTGGGAATGGGGATTCCCAGCCGCGGGGAAAATGAACACCTCAAGTGGCCTGGTGGGTGGTGGGTCCGTAGTTTTTTTACTGCAAAATGATACGTATGTGTTCAAGCATTGATAAATTTGAATACACGGATTAGACGGCAAGATAATTTTTTAAAAAACTAATCCAATCCATTAAAAAATACATAGAATACTATTTATTTAAAAAGTATTTACTTCATAACCATTCAAAAGTAGTTTTTTTTTTTTTTACAAGTATCTTTTTTCTAATAGGATCAAACATGTTAATAAAATTTATGTATTTATTTAAGAGGAGTTCATCATATGTATGGACCAGAATTAGAAGACACGTGTTTTTCTATTATTAAATAAAATATATTCGTAAAAACTTATATCAAGGAAGACTCCTTACTTATTTTTAATAATGTAACTTATTCTAATTAGATAAAATAAATAATTGGATTTATATATGGGATAAATGCAAAATACACTTTTGCACTTTACGTTATTGTTAAATCATACATTTGCATTTTTTTTTTTAAATACCCCTGCACTTTAGTGCAAACCACGCCCTTCAATCAATTAGTTTTAATGAAAATTTAGACACATCTATATTATACCACTATAAGAAATTTTGGAATAGGTGACGTTTTTTTGGCGTCACCTATTCGAATAGGTGACCTGTTCAAGGCGTCACTATGGCGATGTCACCTATTCGAATAGGTGACGCTTAAAAAGCGCCACCTATTGAATGGGTGACGCTAAACGCCACCTATTCGAATGGGTGACGCCAAAAACACGCCACCTATTCGAATGGGTGACGCCAAAGCGCCACCTATTCGAATGGGTGTCGCAAAAACGCGTCACCTATTCGAATGGGTGACGCAAACGCGTCACCCTTCGAATGGGTGACGCCCAAAACGCGCCACCCTTCGAATGGGTGACGCAAAACGCCACCCATTCGAATGGGTGACGCTAAACGCGCCACCCATTCGAATGGGTGCGCAAAAACGCCACCCATTCGAATGGGTGACGCAAAACGCGTCACCCATTCGAATGGGTGACGCAAAACGCCACCCATTGAATGGGTGACGCGCCACCCATTCGAATGGGTGACGCCAGCGCCACCCATTCGAATGGGTGACCCGTTTTACCCGTCGCCAGGTTTTACCCGTTTTACCTGCTTTTACCCGTCACCTATTATAATTTTAATAATATCACCATTTAGTGACTTTTTGATACCCATGAACCTTATATTGATCAATCAACATAATAAAGAGTAAATACATGGTCATTACAAGAATAACCCACAAAATTTATATACAATATATAACAAGAATACGTCACAAATTTAGAGTACAATATTACAAATGATGCTTTTCAAAAACTAGAATATACACAAGAATTTCTAAACCTCCACAAAAGCCATTGAACAACTAACCATACCAACAAAACCGTTGTTCCACCCGCTTCCAAAGCGCAAGTAAGGATAAAAATGTTCAAACATCATTAATCCAAAGTGAAAAAATGAAGAACACATGCTTTTAGAGAGTTTAATAGACCAAAAAACTAATCCCTTCCATATCCATGAATGATTCGAAATACACATGATATCGATGGAGTTTGAAAAACTCAAATCAAACTACATAAAATACACTCAGATAGGAAAGTGGAATGTTTTAATTAACACAATCAAAGGAAAAAGACAAATTGTTAAAAGCGAAAAGCAATTTAAAAGCTTCTCACCATCTTTACGGAAACTTAGCTAATTCTTTATGTCCTCATGACATTCAACATTTAAGCTCCACAAATTACAAGCAAGTATTTTCAATTGCGCATATGATCAACTAAACATCCATCCGCCTATTTTTTAAGCGGTGAGATTTTAAAATCTAAAAACCAAATATGTTACCTCTCATCTTTCACTTTTTGTCGGGGCTTTCCAAGTCTCTAAAATCATTCAATTCCCGCAATATTAACTACAAGTTCATCATCAAAATAAATTTTTATAAGCTTAGGATATCTAAAAAAAAAAAGGAGAAGAAAAGGTTACGGTTTTTTTATTTTTTTGTTGTTGCATCCAAAAAGAAGAGTTTAAAATGAATGGGAAGAAGATAACATATATCATATCAGGACTAATATTGCTAGTGAATTGACCCTAACAAATATCTGCTGCTTAAAGACAAATAAGTATAGAAGAAAAACAGAACACGAGAAAGGAAAGACTATAAAAGCAACGACAAGTCAAAACATTCACTCTCTATGAGTTCATAATAACTGAAAAACAATTTAATATATAAGCTGGCAACTATTCAACAACAAAACCCTTAGCCGATTTTGAAAGAAAGGAATTCAATCCAAATATGCATAATTTAATATATAAGCTTGGCAACTATTCAACAACGATTCCTTTATCATAGTGCATCAAATGGTAAAACACAAAGTCTATCAACTTTTAGGGGTAGCTTCAAAACAACAAAATGACATGAAACATCAACAAAACTATGAAAATGAAAAAAAAAAGAAAAAGCTTCTTAATGTAAAAAAAAAAAAACTCTCAAAATTGTCGCTTTATATAAAATTATTATCAAATAGATATGAAATAGCAGCAAAACTATATAAATGACTAAAAAAAACTTCTTAATGTTAAAAAAATACCTCTTATACATGAAAAATCGCAATGACTAAAAAAAGCATCAAAACATCCAATTTAAGCCTCAAAACAACAGAAAACGCATATATATTTTAAGCCCAAAAAAATGTTAACATGACATTATAACAAGTAAAGGATAAAAGTAATAAGTTTTCATATTTGCCTTACAACTACTATAACTTTAGATAACCATAATACCCAATTTACCATTGCTATGACTACCATAATCGCGGATAGCCATAGTCAATCTACAATAACTTTAGAATTTCAATGCTACTAATTTAAATTCCAACAACTTAAAATCGAATTATGCACCTTAGCATTGTTGTCATATGTGCACCTTCAAGCTCATCAAATAATTTCTCCGATCAAGCCCCTCGTCAACAATTGATAATACATCGCCTTTATTATGTATAGCAATGTAGCCGACATTAAACATAAGAACTATGCTTTACAAAAATATCAAAGACATACTAATGAACACATTTTCTAAAAGGTGATGAAAGCAATACCAAACTGAATCATAGATAGAAAAGCTACATGTAATGACAATGAGTAGACCGATTAATGATTATAAATAAAGTTTACCACCAATAAATTATATATAATCGCTCTCTCGTGTCACTAGCAATAGGTTATTCAATAATTTTGTATGGTATATGCTATGCAGGGACATTTTTACAAATGTATGTCCTGTTTTTGGATGGTTTACAAAACTAACGGGATTGTCTTGTATAGATAATTGAAAACATTAGAAGAGCTAATCAATCTATATGTGAAAAAGGAGGCCACTCGATTCAAATGGAAGAGTAAAAGTAAAACCAATGTTCAAGTGATTAATGCGACATTAGCCGGAGAATTACTCAACTTAATAGAAGTAAGAATGGAGACATAAAAGACAAATAAAGAAGAAACTTACTCAAAATTCCATAAAAACCACAATTGTAACACTTGCACTCATATTATATAGAATTAAAATAGAGTAAAAAGACAAACAAAGAAGCAACTTACTTGAATATGGAAATTTTTTTTGATAGGATACTCGAATATGGAAATAAGTCGAATGAAATCACAATGGAATGAAATCTATCCAATTATGTACACACCTACCTGCGTACATTTAAAAATAAAATCATTCCGCCATGGCCTATTATATTCCTTTTCTTTCTACTTTTTTGGAAGCAAATCGAATTGGCATTAATGAACTATTCAAATGAGGTATTCCAAAAGTTCAATATAAATCCAAAAAAATAATCAAGAAAGTTGTTGGGTCACTTTTTCATGAAGTAAAATAATTACATAGTTTTTAATCACAATGGAGCATAAAGAAACTCACATTATCATATATTTACCGGACTTACAACCCGAATAAGAGTTTCTTAATGTAAAAAAAGCTTCAAACCGCTACTTCATATGAAATTATTATAATCACTTGTAAAAAACAGCAAAACATCCAATTTAAGCCTCAAAACAACATTAAAATATATTTTTTAAGCCAAACAAATATTCACACGACATTATAATAAGTTTTTATCCATAAAACATTGTCAAAATGACATGAAACAACATCAAAACTATGTACATAATTAAAAACTATACATAATTAAAAAACTAACTTCTTAATGTTAAAAAAAACCCCTAAAACTGCTACTTTATATGAAATACTACAATATAACTATAAAAGCGAAGCAAAACATTCAATTTAAGCCTCAAAACAGGATGGAAGTAGAAAAGTTAATATAAGGGTGGCCATACCAACATCGGGAATTGATAGCCAAAAGAAGTGCTCCCAGGAGTTGCATTTAAAATGTTATAAAATGACACACTGCAACAATAGACATACTCAAGTATATATAACACCCAAGTATAGAATGAGATGTAATCACAATTGAAGTCAAGATTTGTGGTAAGAAAAATATCTTACAAGAATAAAAATAAAAAAGAACTTGCTATCAATGGAATAAAATAATTGATAAAGAAACTACTTAAGGTCACCGCTTATAAGCATTTTCAAGTTGGCAAGGCCACTTGTTTCCTTCAATAGCAAAATACCTCCAGGTTGGAACCCTTCAAAGGCATATTCTTCTTCATTAATCCGACATTCATGAGCTTATTATAGAAAAATGAGAGGAGAGACATGAATTTACCTTACGACGTTGCTTTTTTATTTCCCAAATGCAGCCTTCTTTTTTTCGTCCATCATATAACCCACTCCAACAATGTTTTTATTAATAAAAAAGAGACACACTTACGTAATTTATAAAACTCAAATACAAATCAATTACATGTGAACTAGTGTTAATGTCGGTTAGATCCATGTAAGAAACAAAAAAACAAGAATGAAAGTCCTGTTCCAGCCTACAATATTAAGAAACCAAGCCTTCGCCCACAGTCGATCGATTAATGATTATGAAGGTAAGTGGCAACTAAGATTATAAGGTAAAAAAATAAGAATAAGAAAGTAATAGTTTACTTGGCACATCAAATTAATTCAAGTAGTCTAAAGCTTGAGGACACTAAAATATCCTGCATCGAACTATATTTCATAAAATAGTAATTTAGAACAATAGTAGGATACAATCAATATATTTTACCCATAACTCTAAGTGAAAGTACACAATTACACTTGTTGGATTCTTTTTATTCCCTTTTCCCTAACATATAAAGGCAAGATTTTGAAGAGATTTTATAACTTTACTTATCTTCTCTCTTCTTACCTGCACAAAATTACAAACATCGTCATTAAAGTTAGACAAAAATCGAAAGAGCAAACTATCAATACAAAACCATAGACTCAAGATACAAAACCATAATCTACAATGTTGTTCATACTCCACTACATATATATATATATATATATATATATATATTGAGATCAATATTTCAAAAGATTTGATTTAATCCCCATTTCAATTTCAAGAAATGAGAATGAGGTTTTATGTTTTAATTAGCTGCATATTAAGCATTAACTTTAAAGTTCCAGACTTATCAAAATAGAAACAACCTAATAGAAACAATCTTTAAGAACCTTACCATCGGATGAAAATTCAAGATTTATTAAAATTCGACCGATTAAAATTCAAAACTTATCGGGCACAAAGTTATGCCTCTCAAGGCTATACACATCACATACATCAAGGGAAAGATGGATGCTCAATATTAGCTAACCAATTTAGATGTAATCGGTGAATAAAAACACAATTCAAAAGACTGTTTTTATAAAATATCGGAAAAGTAAAGTTCAGGACAAAAACGAAATCCTCTTTGAGCCATCTAAGCAAAACAAAACTAAAAACAAACTCGGTTACCTAAACATCAAATGATGAATGCCCCCTCACTCCACTAGAGGTAACATTGCACTATTAACTTAAGAGAAAATGAAAGCTTGATTGCACAACCTCATAAAAAAGATGTGGCTTAAACTTCTTATACAATTTAGACCACAAAGAAAGAACAAATAATATCCATTACCTCCGATAGTAGGAGATGAAAGCCATTGGTTCTCTAACTCCGAGTTTTTCTCTATGTAGAAAGAAGTCATCCAATCAAAGACTCCAAGACACCATCGAACTTTGTTGGAGAATTCATACCACTATCAACAAATTTCTCACCAAAATATTACTTTTAAAAAGGAAAAAGGATATCCAATTGATATGTGTTGGATGCAAAATAGCAACAAATAAAAGGTTGACTCGATCATCATCACCAACTATAGTTATCCGACTATGGGATGCAAGAATTTGAAGAAGTTTGTATTGCATGGTACTTGTATCTTGAAACTCATCAATAATAAAGGCTTTCGATGAATCCATACACTCCTTGAATACTTTATAATACGAAAAAGAAATGGGATTAAACCACCACTAACATTTAGAATTTCCATTAATATTTAAAAATGATAAGCTAACAAACCTTCAGGAAAATCATTAAGCAACTTCAAAGAATAGCTTATTAAGTCATGGTAGTCCAGGGCATTACAAGATTTTGAAATGCTATTGTTGTTTTCAAGAATTCACTGATTCAAACAAAAAACTAAAAATAAAGAATGGCAAGCAAAGTTGTGACAAAAACTTTTGAAGTATAAAAATAAAAATAAAATCTTACTCCTATGTCATCACCCATCAAATTTAATTTTGTAAAAAGTCTTTCCACAAGCTTTAGCCGAAATGCGAGATTCAATTCCATTAATACCACAACGTTATTATACTTTACTTCCATTTTCTCAATAAAATGACCTTTTAAGTCGCCCTTTTACTTCCCTCTAATTTGGTTAAAATTAATTCACAAACTTGTAATGATAAAAAAATTAAGTAAAATACCATATAACACGATTCATCCCTTTCTACATTTAAGTTGCCATTTCTACTTTACTTATCACATTAGTTAAACTATGCATATTATTTCAAGCATCAAACTTAGCAATTAGTCTCTCATCATATCAACTAGTTAACCATTATAATTTCCAAAAATACTTCAAACCACACCTAGAAGGGATAAGACAATATACCGCACCAATGCTAGGGTTCACAAAGTACTAATCTAGGGAAGAATTTTTGCCATTTTTTCGACTTATCCTTGAAATTCAATGGAGTAACATCCTTTGAAGCATCACCAAGTAGGTTAGTGTCAAGTTTTTTGCCTATTTTTTTATTTTTCAATAAACACCACCTCAATGATTGCTCTCCTTTGTTGCTCGTGTCCATATATTAAAAAATTTGAAGTACGCTCTAACTTTGTTATATAAAATATCAATCTAACACTCAAATAATAACTAGGATAATAAATTAATAAAAAAATAAAAAGCTTAGATCTTATTTTTGTCCTTGAACTCTCATATTTAAGAAAAAAGATAATCTAAAATCGAGTGTACTTTTGCATGTAAACGACAAATTATATTGCAAAGTAAGAACATTTACCCAGAGTTACCTATTCGCCCAATGAATGCCGTATCAACTAGAGAAGCTATAGGGGTCATTGTCAAAGCCATGGCCGGGCAAAGCAACCCGGGCTATTTCCAAACCAAGTTCATCCATTTTAAACACATTCCCGCTAACAAAAAAGAACAAACATTACCTCCCATGAAAAAGCAGATCCTTACAAAAATCCTAAATCAAATCAACATTAAATTTCGATTAAACCCATTTACAAAAGGACAAAGACACATGAATATTATATAGTGAATGCATAAAAACATTGAATTACAATGAAAGGGGCGAAATAGAGCATAACCCAAGAAACATGAAAGCTAAAATCTATCTTCCGAATGCATACTAAACATCTACCTTTGAAACTAAGAACCTTTCTAAACATTAGAAACATATAATTTTAAAAAACAAAATTGAAAAGTTTTCAATAGCTTAATTACCTAGCATCCTTGAAGAAAATTTGAATAGGTGTTCTTGTTTTATCCCTAGATGGATAAGGATCATCTTCTTCAAACATGATCGGAAGGCCATTAACCAAACCGCTTTTATGAAACGAGAAATCTTGTCAAATGGAGATGAAAGAAATTAGATATCGATCCTGAAACCCTGCGAATTGGGAAAAATTACGTTGATAATGATAAAGTAGAATTAATCTATAAATAGCAAAAAGGACTCATTGATTGCAATATACAAGATAAAGAGTACATTAAGATCTCAACAAATTAATCAAAAAATATTCAAAGTAAGAACATTTACAAAAGCCCAAATAATCATATCAGAAAGAAGTTATACCTTTCCACTTCCGCCGGCGAGAATCATTAAGGGGATTGAGCGATCACAACAAGTCTGTTCTTTCATTGAGACACAAGATACTTTGAATACTCTTGGGGCATGGTCCCGGATCTTAATAGCCATTATAGCATAATAAGAAAAATTAAGGATTTAGCATAAAGGATTTGGGAAATTAGGGCTTGAATTTGAGGAAAACCAAGTGAATTTGAAGGTTCAAAGTGAAATTAGGGGCGATAAAAGAAAACAAAGTGAAATTACCCGCCTTCAATTTGTTGTTGAAGCCGATAACAAGAAAATGAAATAACGAAAGAGAGGCGATGACTTCGATACTCGTTCCTCCCTTGGGTTCACACTTCAATTCGTTGTTAATATGAATCGATTCGTTGTTAATATGAGTCGATTCATTGCCCCCCCCTCCCCCGGTTCACTCTTCGATTCGTTGCAAGCGATTTAGAGACCAGAGCTTCCATTGATGAGCGAGAGAAGGAGAGCGGAAGTTCCTTTGATGATGAGAGAGAGAGAGAGAGAGAGAGAGAGATCGAGAGAATTGTTGATATGAGATTACGACTGATTTTTTTTTCTTTTCTAAGTTTTCATTCGTAAATAGCGAGCAAGGGAATGGGTGACGTTCTTTTTTTTAAAAAATTTACTGTTCATCCGTGTATTTTATAAAAGTGTCACCCTTTCTTTTGGCTAGTGTCTCCTAAACCCAAAATTCTTATAGTGTACGCATACCATGTGTTCCAAAACCATTAAATTTTTTGAAAAAATTGAACGTTCGAGTGTGATTTATAGATTTTACATCTTATTAACATAAATGTTTATTCTAAAATTCTACACATCTGTCATTTTTTTTCTGTTATTTTTCACGAAATCATAATACATGATATAGGTATAATATAACTTTTTCCCAATTTCATTAAAACAAAATCGATTGAATGGTGTGATTTGCAATTTTACTAGAGCACAGGAGTATTTTAAAACAAAACAAAGTACAGGAGGAGTATGATTTAACAATAACCCAAAGTAGAGAGGTATATTTTACATTTATCCCAATATATATTTATAATCACCCAAAAATTTAATTTCACAATAATTAATAGCAGGAGGAATAGAAAAGTAAAACAATATTGAGAAAGGTAATAAAAGCAAGGTGTTAGACCCTTAATATTGAGACAAGGATCTTGGCTTGGATGTGCCTGAAAACAAAGCCAAGACATGAGTATGAGGGCGGCATAATTGAGGAGAATGATGGCACGAGACAAGGTTGGCTAAAACAAGTGGCTTGACGGACTAAGGCGCTTGGTGCTGGCATTGACACCAACGCACGCATGGGGTGGCATGCTTGTGGACAGATGCGAGGCTGACATGGGCGTGGCATTAGGCACGCGACATGGGCGATGGTAGCCCATAGGCACTTGGGCGTGGGGCGCACAGGCGCTGCACAAGTAGGCAGACATATAATGGCATGTGTGGACGTGCGGGTTGGTTGACTGACATGGGCGTGATCTTAGACACGCGACATGTGCGATGGCAGCCCATAGGCACTTGGGCGCTGCTCAAGCAGACAGGCAGGCAATGGCATGATGGGCGTGCGTGTTGGCTGGCTGGCTGGCGTGGGCGTGAGCCTGCGACATGGGAGACGACATAGGGCGATTACGCTGATGATGGGCGGCGGTTACAAGACGTGGGTGCTAGTTGTCATTATCCTACTAAATGTGTAGTGGATTGTGCCCACAAAGGTGTGCAAGAAAAGAGATGGCAATGTGCATGTTGCATGTCAGACCAGTTGAGGGCCCGAGTTGTCCATTAATGCGTCCATGAGCGATGGAGCATTAACTAGCCCAAAGTATAAAGCGGACAAGACTTACGAAGGCAAGCACAAGCGAGAGTTGCATTAGTAGAATGCTTGAAGCAAAAACAGTATCAATGTGGGTGGATGTGGTCATCGGGGGTCGTAAAAGAGACCTCGGGAAGCGTGCCAGTTTTATGGGTTCAGAAGTGTCATTGAGCCACTTTATATCCCAAATGAACATACACAAAGTTTCGTCTCAATCGGAGTTTGTATGTCGGCTCTATGGAGGCGAGTGACTCCTCGCCACTTTGCATGTCTACACCTGCCAAAGCAAAAATGCCTTAGAATGTTCTATAAGGGGGTACATGGTGTTGGTTATCCACCACCCTTGGGCCATGGTGCCTAAATGAGCTACCACATGACACATGCGTGTGTCATGGAAAGGACGAGCATCGCGGGACTCGTGTGTCTCTGGTGACTTATCCAGGATGGGAAATCTGGGGACATTGTCGGGGGCACGGGGTGCCGACATTGCGCTATGTCCGTGGGTCTAGAGGTTCCTTCATAAAGCGGATTATGCCCCAACGTCTCGATAAATGTTCGATTGTGTTGACATGGATATTTGTGGCACCATGTCTTCAAGAAGGCCCTTTCAAAGATGTCGGTTAAACTCATTGACACGGGGATGGCTTGGGGTCGTTACCTCATAAAGCGTGCACAAGGGTGTTCTTGCTCGGATAGGCAAGTCCATGCCATAGAATTGTCTTAGAGGCATACGAGAGTGAGAATATTGTTTGTAAGACAAAACTCATCGGTCAATTAATGTGAAATGCCTATAGGCAAGCTGCGTAAGGCGAAAAGCGACTGTTTCATTATGATAGTCTTTGTCCAAGCGTGGGGATGACTAAAAGAAGCATGGTCTTGTTCTAGTGAAAGAGTCATGACCCCCTTGAGTCGCATAGGTGCAACGATACACGTACGGGCGACGTGTATGACCGAATAGTGTCCCGATATGCATGCGAAAGTCTAGATTGCCGCTTAAGACTATGTCAGCGTCGAGTAAGAGTGTTCTCACGCGTGTGGGGCTAGTTTTGTTGTGTTGGTTCAAGACTTCCTCGATATGCATCAGGTGAACCCGGTTGATGAAAGAACCTCGCCTAATGTCCGACAGAGATTCGTTATGACTCATATACGAGTGTTTGGGCTAGAGAAACCTTATGGATGGCCATGTTAGCGAAAGAACATGGCGTCGCGCGGTCGAAAAAATGTATGACCGTGACACTAGTCATGGGCAGCGGTTGCTGACGATGGCCTTGGCAGACGCATACAATGGGCAACGTTTACGCACATGGTGGGGGGTTACGCCTTAGTGGGCGGTTACATATATGATGTGCGTGGGTTCGCACATGGTGGGCGACGGTTACACCTTAGTAGGTGGTTACTGGCAACGTGATGGGCCACAGGCACACATAGTGGGCCACATTATGGTTTGCGGTTGACATTATAGGCATTCCAAGACATGTCTTTGATATTGGCATAGGCAATCCAAAGACATGTCTTTGATATTGTCCACCTTAACTGAGGCATTTCATCGAACACTTAGTGGACAATTTCGTTTATGTTGTATTTTATCTATAAATAGATGTGCATTTCGAAGGTAAAGGTAGTCTTTGGTAAATTGGGAGTATCTCCATCTATTGTAATACTTGAAAGTGAATAAAAGTATTATTGGGTTGGTTTTGCCCAAAAACACTAAGGGGGCGTTTGGAGTGCGGGAATCGGAATTAAATGTCTGGGAATTAGATGCCTGGGAATAAGTAGTATGAAATAAAATGCCTGGGAATTTGATGCCTGTGTTTGGAGTGTGCTGGAATGGGATTCAAATGCCTGGGAATATGATATCTGTGTTTGGAGTGTGATGAAATTTGGTTTATGGGAATATGATTATTGTTTTTGTGCGAAAGAATATGATTTGTTATTTTATTTAATTATTATATAAAATTTATTTTAAAAATTGAAAAACATAATTAATAATATTAAATTTAATTAAATTAAAATTATCAACTATATTAATTTATAGGTTTGAATTTTTTAATTTTTTTTTAAATATTATTTCATTAAACAAAATAAAATAAAATTGATGAAACATATAGGAATCAATTTCTTACAATCATGTATTATTATATAAATTAGTTGATATTAATTGACGGTAAAAAATAAATGATTGTTTTCATTCAATATTTAGGGTTTAATAATAAAACAAATTTATTAATTTAAAAAAGTGAAAACGTGTTATTTAAAAAAAGGGTAAAATGTAAATAAAACCCCTGTGATTTTTTTCAAATGCATGAACACCCCCATTGGTTTGAAAATGACAAATTACACCATTGTGGTTCCAAATTTTTTCAATCAGACCATTCCCATTCAATGTCATTAATTTTATTTTAATCATAACTTCTTCGTTTGAACTCCGATTTGGATGATTCAAGATGTTTTGGAATCCTCATTTTGGTCTCTACGCTATGGTCACTTCAAACTTTCAAATCACCAAAAATAAAAAGAGTTAACGGTGTCAATCATACCTAGTATTTTGATGTCAATCAACTCTTTTATTTATTAATCATTTCGAAGTTTTGAAGTGACTATTATATAGATCCTGAAATTAAGATTCCAAAATATCTTGAATCACCCAAATCGGAGTTCAAACGAAAAAAGTTATGGCTAAAATAAAATTTTGACATTAAAGATGAGGGGTTTGATTGAAAAAATTTGAAACCACAAGGGTGTGATTTACCATTTTCAAACCATAGAGGGTGTTCATGCATTTGGAAAAAACCACCTGGGTCTCATTTGCATTTTACCCTTAAAAAAATGTTGTATTTGGAATTAAGCTTGAAAAAAGTACTATAAAGTAAAATTTATCTAAATTAGTTAGTGTATTATTTTAAACATTCTTTTTAAATTTAATTATGTATAATATATTGAGTTTCTTTAAAAAAATATTTTTGATTTAAAAAATATGTATATTTTTTTTAATTAAAATTGAACATATTTTTTTAATTTAATTATGTATAATATATTGAATTTCTTTTAAAAAATATTTTTGATTTAAAAAATATGTATATTTTTTTAATTAAAAAATATTTTTTAATTTTATCTTATTCCTTTAACCTACTAAAATACTCATAATTTTTTTTTCCTATTAGAAATACCAAATAGTACAAAATTGGAGAGAGTTTAATTAAATGCCAATGACAAATGCCAATGCCAAAGCTAATGCCAATGTTAAATAAAAGAAGGAAATTTGGATGGGAATTGAATCCCACCCCCAAGGGAAAAAAAGGGAAACAAAAAAAAAAAAAAAAAATGAAACCCCCCCCCCCCCCCCCCCCCCCCCCCTCCCCCCCTTTTTCTTCCCCTCCTTCCTTCCCCCGCTGACTTAGAAGGGGTTGAATACAAAAGTAAAAATTATTCCGCATCGTTCGACCCGTGAGACAAGGAGAGATGAAGAAAAAGGCAAAAGGATGTATCTCCATCTATTGTAATACTTGAAAGTGAATAAAAGTATTATTGGGTTGGTTTTGCCCAAAAACACTAAGGGGGTGTTTGAAGTGGAGGCATTGAGTATGGGAATGGGTTTTTAAAGCCCATTCCAATGTTTGGTAACCCTCATTTTACTATTGGTCTTTGGCATTTTATTCCCATCATTTACTTTAGTATTAGTAATTGGCATTTTATTTCCATCACTAATGCCAATGTTGGTATTTGGGAGAGAGAATTAGGTTTCTTCAAAGTTTTTTATTTAATTTTTAATTCATATTCACAAATTTCAATGTTAGCTTTTTGATTTTTTTTCCCTCCCACCTATTGAAAACAAAATACAACCAATTTAATTTAAGTTTTTTTTTTAACAGCAATTTAATTTAAGTTTTAAAACTTAAAGCTACAATTTTCAATGTAACTTTTTTTTAAAAAAAAAATCACCAGCACAGAAGTTCTATTTTTATTTTAATATCTTTGTTTACTTTTAAATTAGTTTTCGTCTTTTTCTTTAATTATAAAGAAGTTTTTTTTTACAAATTCTTTAAATTATAAGTCTTTTTCTTTAATTATAAAAATGTTCTATTTTCTAAATAATAATACGTATCTCAAACTTATTCGTATCCTGCTTTTTTTAAAAATTGATGTATCAACGTATCTGTATCGTATATATATATATATATATATATATATATATTCATGCTTCTTAGCCAAGAGCTAATAAAAAATTGAAAAAATAATAATAATAATGTTTCATCAATTTTATTTTATTTTATTTTATGAAATAATATTTAAAAGAAAATTAAAAAAATTCAAACTTATAAATAAATATAGTTGATAATTTTAATTTAATTAAATTTAATATTATTAATTATTTTTTTCAAAATTTTAATTAAATTTTATATAATAATTAAATAAAATAACAAATCATATTCCTTCCTACAAAAACAATAATCATATTCCCATAAACTAAATTCCAGCACACTCCAAACACAGACATCATATTCCCAGGCATTTGAATCCCATTCCAGCACACTTCAAACACAGGCATCAAATTCCATCTATTTTATTCCATACTACTTATTCTAGACATCTAATTCCTAGGCATTCAATTTCGATTCCCGCACTCCAAACGCCCCCTAAGTGTCATCTATTGTTCCTTTGTTGTGTTTGTTTTGTGGGTAATTGAATAGATTGACTTAGAAGGGGTTGAATACAAAAGTAAAAATTATTCCGCATCAGAAAAAGACAAAAGGATGTATCCTATTTAATTATAACATCCCTTAGATAAAACCAACAAACAAAACCATAGAGAGATAGAAATCCAGTTTTGAAAATGGAGGTCTCAACCTTGAGCACTGTATGCGTTACCGGAGGCTCTGGCTATATCGCCTCTTGCATCGTTAAAAAGCTTCTTCTCAAAGGCCACACCGTTCATGCCACCCTCCGAAACTTGAGTACTTACTTTTCTTTTCTTTTTCCTTTACTAAATCTAATATATCTATGAAATTGATTTGATTTTGAATATATATATATATATATATATATATGGCAGATGATGAATCGAAAGTCGGCCTTCTGAAGAACTTGCCTAACGCCACCACGAATTTACACTTATTCAAAGCCGATATTTACCAACCCCATGAATTCCAGGAAGCTATTCGTGGCTGTGATTTTGTTTTCCATATCGCTACTCCATTAAGCCATACCCAAGGATCTCAGGTTTGGTTTTTTTTTTTTTTTTAAAATCAAAAGTCGCAGTATCGTCAATTAAGTCAGAGATTATAAAATACTATTGTTTGACTTAGATTAGATTAGATTAGATCGGTATCAGATAATATTTGGTTTTGTTTTGTGGATGAATTGAAAAAAAAAAAAAAAAACAGTACAAGAACAATACGGAAGCGTCGATTGATGCGGCAAAGAAGATAGCAAGATATTGCGTAGAAACAGGAACGGTGAAGCGTTTGATTTATACAGCCTCGGTTGTATCATCCTCACCCATGAAAGAAGATGGAACCGGTTTTAAGGATTTCTTTGATGAATCCTGTTGGACTCCTCTTCATTTCTCCTTTCCTTATGCTAATCATATGCTCCAGGTATTCCCACTCCTCATTATTATTATTTTTTTTTATAAAATTCAGTTAATCTTTTAAATATAGGATTGTTTTTGTAATTTCTCTATTTCAAATCTCTATCTCTTTGACTATTTAAATTGCGGACCCCACGTGTTATTGTCGGTCGTAAGGAGTAATCAATGTTTTGTTATTTCTCCTCAAATGCATCCTTAAATAATAATAATATAAGATAATGAGTATTTTTGCAGTTTTAAAAAATACTATTCAATATGCACGTGCCTTACACGTGTTCTATGCATTGTTTTTTTAACTTTTTATATTATTGTTTTGTATGTATAAAAAGTTTGAGGTGTTCGTGAACAAATTGGTAAAATGATCACCAAAATATTACATTTTGGTAAAGAAGTCCATAAAAATGTTTAAATCAAAATATTAGAAGACTTATCAAATCAAGAAGAAAGATCTAAATATTAAATGATGATTTACCAATTAAAATTATTTAATAGTAGATTGTAATATACTTATTTAGATTAAAAATTATAGAAACCCCCAACACTAACTTATCAATCAATAGTTAATCATATTTTTTCATGACATATTTAAACCCCAAAATATATATATTAATCAAGAGCCGCTAAAAATTAAAATCTAACATTAATAGTAGGAAAAAATTAAGCAACACATCAATAAATAGTTATACCTATTTACTGCAGTCAATGTTGAGTTTATTATTTTTCTTTAATATATTCTTTCCTTTTAATGTGATACCTTACTAGGGATATGTAGATTCAAAAACACAAACAGAGAAAGAGCTAGTAAGGTTTGGAGAAAGCGAAGAAGCCAATGGCTTGGAAGTGGTGACACTACCTTGCGGCCTTGTCTCCGGTGAAACTCTTCAATCTTTCGCGGCCGATACGACTATCATCACAGTCTCCCAATTCTTAGACCATGTTGAAGCTTTCAATGCACTCAGGTTTCTTGAAGAATTGGATGGAAAAGTTCCACTCGTCCACATTGAAGACGTTTGCGATGCTCACATTTTCTGCATGGAGCAATCTTCAATCCATGGAAGATTCCTATGTGCAAGTTCCTATTTATCTACTTCAGAGATTGCTAGTTACTATCATCTTCATCATCCTGAATTGCAACAAAAACATGGGTTAGTTGCTTTCTAATATAGCCTTTTCCATTGATTTTGTTTCATTTCATTTCTTTTCGGTAGGGCATATGTTAATTCGACATCGGTTTTGATAGGTATAACCAAAAACCGAAGTCAAACCGAATTGATAGATTATTTTTATTATAAAAATCTATAAAACTGAACTGACTGACCTTTAGATGTTCAAAGATCGATTTCTGGAATGCACCGCAATTTTTCTTGATCTTTCGATGTTTAACGATCAGTCGTCGATGATTGGGGCGTTTCAGGAATTCGGATGAAGTGCCAGTTAGGGATATTGAATGGAAGGCCAAAAAGCTAATTGAAAAGGGTTTCAAATACAAATATGATGCTGAAATGATTCTTGAGGATGCCTTGTTGTGTTCCAAGAAAAATGCCGAGATTTTCATCAGCAACAAGATTTCCCCTAGTTCTTGAAGATTGAGAAATTTAGTAATGAGGAATCGTTGAAGTACATACAATTCAGGTTGAAATTATGCCTTTTTTTTTTTTTTTTTATGAATTTGATAAATGGGGAATTGTTATTTTCTCCAAACTCTTAAATCTGGTTAATTAAATTAGTCTAATTTTATTTTGACATTTGGTTTATAAAATTTCTTTTGCAACTTATTTCATTATGAAAGTAAATCCGATTCAATGTATAATAACATATATTTGCATACTAATTACTAAACTGTCAAAACGTTTAAAAATTACTTAAATAAAAATTTAATTAGGCCCCGTTTATTTCGCGGGAATCAGAATAAAAAATTATGGAATAAGAACAAAATTTCTTTGATTATGTTAAAAAAAAAAGAATTGGAATGAAAAGAATTACTATTGATGTTATTTACTAGAGTATTTGAATAGAAATGAAGTATTACTTCATGTGGGACCTATAAAAAGTAGAGAGAAAATAAAATAAATAAAATAAAAAGTTAGTGGGACCCACAAATTTGGGAATGAGGATGAGATTGATGAAGTTGTAAAAGGTATTGAAATTGTTTGAAAATTGGGAATGAGATTGCTAAATTATGTGATCCACACTTCTATTCTCATTAATTCTCGTTCCTTCCAAATAAACATGGTCCTAGGTCAATAATTTATGAAACTAAAAAAGTCAAAAACCAATAAATTTATTGAAAAGTAACAAAATATTTTAATTAGTTTAATAATTGGTAATTTTTTTTTTAAAAAAATCTGACATTTCATAATAGTATTAAAGAAATGTTATTTAAGAAAATTTATAGTTTATAATTGGCTATGCCGGGAGGTTGTTTTTCTTTTATTATAGAGAAGAAAAAAAATGAACAGAAGAGAAAAGAGAATGAATTGTTTTAAACATATCAGAACAATTTATGTACTTTTGGTTTGGACTTTGGAGTTGAGTTGTCGAAGATTCACTTTAAAAAAACTTGTCGAATTTCAAAATCGAATCTCTTATGAAGTAGAAGTGTAATAAATGTGTTAGAAAACCAACATAAACAGAGTTTAATTGGTTCGGCCTTCCTCTAAAGATTGAAGGTTCGAGTTTCCCCTCTGCCGCTTTGATGTAATATTTAAAAAAAAAAAAAAAAAAATACTAGAAATGCCTAAATTAGGATAAAATTCAAGAGTTGAATTGACTCTTACTTGAACTTGATTGACTCCTTATTTTTGTAGAGTGGGTTATACCATGAGTAATTTGGGTTCAAGCTCATAAGGATCCAGTTCAGCCCATCAACATCCGGAGCAGGGTTCCAAAGTATATAATATAGTGTTTAAAGTTGGGGCATTTGCAAATCTAGTAATTTTTGTAGTAATATTTGTAAAAATAAAAGCTCAAAAAAATATTTGTAAATATAGCAATTTTTGATAAATATTGAATTACATATTTTTACACTAAGTTTATCATTGATAAACACATAAATCACTGTTTATCATTGATAAACATAGTAAAAATTACTATATTTGTAAATACTTTTTTGAGTTGATATTTTTATAAATATTACATAAAAATCTGCCACCCAATGAAATTTCCTTTTAAAAAATAGATATCGGTTCTTGATTTAATTCTTTATTATTTTAAAAGTTTTAATTTCCTTCTTAAAATATTATTATTTTAAATTAAATCACCATCTAATAACGATGTTAAAAATTTATAATGGGATTATTTATGATGTAATATCTAGAAATATTATTTAATGAGGTAAAAAGTTGTAATGGAATTGGAGATTTTGGTCGATTTCTTTTAATGTTAAAATTGATTGAAAACAAGTGTGTCGTCCTCTAAAAAATAACCTTGGAAATTTATTATTATTTTTTTCCCCAAAAAAATATTAGAGGTGGGTATAGAGAAATCTTGACTAATAAATCAAAGTGGTAAAAGCTCTAGATGTTTGTGAATGAGTTGGAGACAAACTCTTTCGGAGACGGCTATTTGTGGGAAAAAATAATGGTAAGATTGTGACCAGTGAAAAGGAAAGTTTCAATTGAAGCAATCACCCCCCAAAACTCACGTAAGCGTTCAAATCAAGGCCAGCCATTCGAAATTTCAAATGGGTGTAGTTGATTGGTAAAGAGGAGCTTGCCTGTGTCCATCATTAACTGGAGAAATTATTAGGAATGCCGGGCATAATATGCCTAGTGGCTAAAAAGTTGACACCCTCCATTGCCCAAGTCTTGACCCCAAATAAAATCAATGCGCTTGCGCCTACCCATTGACGAACCGGTTTTTTTTTTTTTAAATAATTTCTCCTGCTCTTTCATATTGACGAACAGTTTTTTTTTCAATCAAACTCACGGACGAATTTGAAGTACTTAAAAAATAAAATTGCGTTCAATATATTAAAGATGATACAAGTATTTTTTTTATCTTTCATGTGCAGATATTTGTAATAATTTAAAAGTATAGAAAAAATAATTTATACTTTCAATTTAAAAATGTGTTAGTATAAATTATAAAATAAACTTTTTAATTTTGCTCAATTTAAAATTTAATAAATTTTTTTATTAATATCACATGTTATTTAAATCAATATTATTTTTGAAGATTTGTAATTAGGCATAGGTATTTTCTTTTTATAGATTTATACCCCTTTTTTTGTTATATTTGACATTTTCCAGAATCAAATTGAACTATATTTTGTTGTCAGATTGAACTTTCTTTTTTTTACAATTTGATTTTATGCATTTTCCTGTAATAATTATGATTTAGAAAAAACATTCAATTTATACCTGCGAATTTAATAATATATAAAGATTTTTTTGAAGTTGTCAATATCAGTTGTAGAATCGTATTTATTTTAAAGTTTACGTATAAAAAATAATTAGCATAAATCGTTTTATCAATTAAAAAAGGAAACATGAAATAATATATTTTTACATCCAATTTATGAAATATTATAACTTTTTAAAAATTACTAAAATACTATAATTATAGTTAATAATTTAATGAATTATAATTCAATGTTTATTGAACTAAAAAAAGTAAAAAAACTAATAAAATCATTGAAAATAATAATGAAAATAATCAAATACATAATTTATATTGACGGTTAAGTAAAAAAACATACACATTAAGTTAGATCCCAAAAAAGCTGAAAAAAAAATTATCCCAAGAATTTAATTAATTATAATTAGCTATTTGAGTAATTTTTTAAAAATCGGATATTTTAATAATTAGGTATTCGAATTATCTTTATTTGGGACAAATTCTAATTAAAAATTGGTTCCATTCAATTCCATGAATTTTATTTCCTTACAATCATTCATTATGTTATGGAAAAAATGGTTTGTCAATTGGAAAAAAGCCGGTTGGTCAATTGGTAAGGGGCAACTCAACGATTATATTTGGTTTTAAAAAAATGGAACACGTGTCAACTTTTTAGCCACTAGGCATTTTATGCCCGGCATTCCTAATAATTTCTCCATTAACTGGTTTAGTTTCAAATTTAACCGGATTTGAAGTTTAATATTATGATTTAAAAGAAAACAAAACATCAAATTATTTTTCCAAAGGGGACTTTGCTTACATAGGGTTTGAGAAGATTTGTTTAAATTCCTTTGAGACTGAGTGAACACCAATCCTCAAAATTTTCTAATTTTTATTTTTCGTTTCACAAAAAAAAAAAAAAAAAAAATGGTGGGAACACGTATGTCTTGGGCCGTAGATATTTTTGAATAAATGTTCTATCCATTTAAAATATCTTTTCAAAAGTAGTATAATTTATTTATTTATCTTCCCACTTTATTTCTTAAAAATAGTTTTATAAAAAAAATTATCCCTTAAATATTAGATTAAATATTAGTAGGACGGAGATGCTCCAAATCAGTTAAAAAAAAGACAGAGTTTTCCTATTTATAGCCTTAATAGAATAAAATATGAAATAAGAAATGGAGGTCCCTGACTCTGGCTCTGGCTCTGGCTCTGGCTCTGGCTCTGGCTCTGGCTCTAAGCACCGTATGCGTTACAGGAGGCTCCGGTTATATAGCCTCATGCCTCATCAAAAAGCTTCTTCTCAAAGGCCACACTGTCCATGCCACTCTCCGAAACTTGAGTACGTCTACGTTTGGAACCGTCTTTTTTTTTTTTTTTTTTAATTATTCATTCTAAGAAGGAAGGAAGGAAGGAAGGAAGGAATGATTTGATTTTATTGTGGAATGCAGATGATGAATCAAAGGTTTGTCTTCTAAAGAGCTTTCCTAATGCTAACACTAAATTGATGTTATTCAAAGCCGATATTTACCAACCCCACGAATTCCAAGCAACCTATTCATGGCTGTCATTTTGTATTCCATATCGCTACTCCATTAACTCACACTCCAGGATCTCAGGTTTCTTATCATCTTATACAAATTCATCCCCACTTTTTTTTTTTTTTTTAAATGGGATTTTCATTAATTAAATTTGGAAAAAAAAAAAAAAAAAAAGCAGTACAAAAACAGAACGGAAGCGTCAGTTGCTGCGGCAAAGATGATAGCGAGATTCAGTGTAGAATCAGGAACGGTGAGGCGTGTCATCTACACCGGCTCCGTCGTATCCACATCGCCGATGAAAGAAGACGGTTGCGGCTTCAAAGAATTCATCGATGAAACTTGCTGGACACCTCTCAATCTTTCATATCCTTACTCCAATGAAGTCTTTGAGGTATGGCTTACAATCATTTCTCTTTACAAAATAATTAAGTTATAAATAGGTTGGAGTTGAGGTAGTTTTGTGCAAATCTCAAGTCAGTTTTCTTAATTGATATTGTTTTCATTGCAATTACGACAGCTCACGAATTACCTCTAGATTTAACTGAGAGTTGTAGAATGTGATGTTTAATTCTGTTGTCCACTTCACTATTTATTGAGTTATTTAGTTACATTACCGATTACCAACAACTACGTATATAATTTTAATTTATTTCAACTCAACCTAATTCAAATAAATTTATAACCCAACTTAAACGGTATGAGTTGGGTTGATCGGATGGTTTTTCGAGTCATCGGATTTTTTTAACACCCCTAATTATAAAGATGGTCAAAATTTAGTATGCATTATATTTAGGATTTAATTTTTGTCTTACTTTATATTTTATGTAATTTTTAGATATGGTCCAATATTAATATAGGAAAAACTTAGCTGAATAATTACCGATGGTCCATATTCAACCATATATGTCTTGAGAATTTGTTATCTTATTTTTCATTTTCTATTTTTCTCTTATTCATTCTTTTAATGCATGAATCTAAAGTAAATAGAGATATCTATTTATGGTGTGGTGTAGTTAATTTTTTTCAATTAATAATTTTTTTTTTTTTTTTTAAATGTATTCCCTAATTATTAGGGATACATAGATTCAAAAACACAAACAGAGAAAGAGCTACTGAGGTTTGGAGAAAGCGAGGAAGCCAATGGTTTGGAAGTGGTGACACTGCCTTGTGGCCTTGTCTCCGGCGAAACTTTTCAATCTTCCGTGGCCATAACGACCATCATCACCGTCTCCCAATTCTTCGACAACCCTGAAGCTTTCAATGCACTCAGGTTTCTTGAAGAATTGGATGGAAAAGTTCCACTTGTTCACTTAGAAGACGTTTGTGATGCTCACATATTCTGCATGGAGCAATCTTCAATCCATGGAAGATTCTTGTGTGCAAATTCCTATTTATCTACCTCACAGATTGCTACTTACTATCGTATTCATCATCCTGAATTGCAACAAAAACAAGGGTAAAAGTTGCTTCTTAATCGCCTTTTAACTTACACGTAGTTCATTAGTTTCTTTTCTTTCATATATAGTGGTGTTAAGCAGATTGGTTGAATATCGGTTTTTAATAGATTTAACTGAATCAAAATAGATTAGATTAAAATCGAATCAACCAATTTTTGTAAAAAAAATTTACAAAACCAAAGTAGGTCATTCAAACTCAAACCAAACCGATTGAAGTTTAGTAAGGTTTTTTGAGATCTCTCTTGTTGTTTAATGATTCGTCACGGATGATGTGGGTTTCAGGAATTCGGATGATGTGGCAGTGAGGGACATTAAATGGAAGTCCAATAAACTTGTTGAAAAAGGTTTCAAATACAAGTATGATTCTGAAATGATCCTTGAGGATGCTTTGGAATGTTCCAAGAAGAATGGGATGACCTTCAAATAGCGACAAGCTTCCACCAAATTCTGGTTAGATTAATGTTGGGCTTCTTGGGGCCTTGAAAGAAGGGAAGTTAATGAAACTATAATGCATGTTTAAATTATATGTTATGTTTTTATGAATTTCATTTGGTACATTTGAGATAGCTTTAAAATATATAAAAGTGATTTTAATGGTTATCAAAAACATTTTTTTTTTTATTATTAAAAACACTTTCAAAAGCTATCAAAACGGACATTAAGGGTGAGTTTGGGATAGCTTTCTATCAAATAGTTTGTTAAAGTGTTTTGAATTAAATCGGTAACTTGTTTGGTCCAGTTTTTTAAAAGTATTTTTAATGTAAAATCTTGTTTGGTTGCTTTGTATTCTTTTGATTGAAAAACATTTTTGGGAATATCAAATTACCATAAAGGATAGATAACATTTTATAAACTAATTATCTTTATTTATATAATTTTTTTACAAGGACTCATAACAATTTATTTTGATAATTACCTAAATTTATATTTAAATCTAGGGTTAAATGCATCACTTACCCCTGCACTATAAAGTCTTTTCAATTTACTACCATGGACTATCAATTTAACTTTTTTCACCCCTACACTTATGTTTTCCAATATCTGTCAAAAAACTTGATTAAAACTAACCGCCTTAAATTTTTAATATTTTTTTATATTATGGGATATAAGTAAAGACAAGTTTGACCCCAAATTTAGTCTAACTGAATTTCCAACCATAAAATGAGTCTTCTTCCCCCAACTTACTTTCTTGTTCTAACCATGTCTCTCCTCGTCCTTCAAGATGGATCAAATTTTAAGTTGGGAGATTATTGCTCAGATGGGTATTATGGATCAAATTTTAACCATATATCGTCCTTCACACGCAGAGGGGCATTATTGCTCAGGGGAACTCGCTGAAGAAAAAAATTCGTTGAAATTTCAAGATTGATGACAGACGTTGAAAACGTACTTCGAATCAAGTATAACTTGAGTGTTATTCTCATTGAATCTAGATGAACTTTTCGCATTGAACAAACCTTGCCCAAAACGTCCCATGACCTCGTAGCCATTAACAAAATATGACAACCAAACCATAAGAAAGACCTTATTACCCCTTGACTTTCTCTGGCAACTTGCCTGCATTAAAATACAAAGACACTTTGAATAAGCTTGCATATTCCTCTTGGCAAGATAAAACTTTCGCAAGTACAAAAAGCCATTTCAATCATGGATGTTAATGAACTACAAGAATGATAAAGAGCAATATTTGCTATATAACAATTACATTGAAACTTAGTATATGAATGTTAATTCCTTCAGTATTAAATTGTTAGCAATCTACCTATGACAAAAGGTCATATTCTTATCCATTTGGTGATTGATTCAGAATCTTTAGCCGCCATTTCACAATCAAGGAGAAAGGAAAAGAGTCACAAGAGGTCGAGGTTGGTTACATCCATATTGGGCCAAGGTAAAAAGAAAATAACGGGCTGAATATCCTGAAAATATAAAAATTAAGACGATTAGGTTTTAACCATTTATTTAATCAAAGTTGGAAAACAAAAAGGGAAAAAATCAATATGGATTATTAGAATACTTGTAAAAAATCTAGACTAGAACAAAACCCAGAAAATCATAAGATAACCAGCAGCTTTAACTTCCAAATTCATGTACTTCATAAACTAGTTATAAGAACAAAGACATAAAATGAGGAATCAAAATCAAATAAGGTGCATGATGAGAGCCATATTTTTATTACATTCAAACTCATATATTTTAATGCAAAAAAAGTCATATTGAATTAAAAAAAGTAACATACTAGACAGAGAAGATTTACCAGGCTCTTCTCTTCATTCATCTCCATTTCAGAATTGAAGTCCCAGGTTCTTCATAAAGTAAATTGTTGTGATTTCTATCAACATTCCAATTTGTACTGACATTCAATACATCGTCCAAAAAATTGAACTTAAAATCTGATCACCCGAGAATGTACTTTTATGAAGGTATGAAGAGTTATTGAGAAACAACAATTTTTACTTGATTTATCAAATGAAAACTATTGATTTGAGAACAGTTTGTTTTCATTAGCTATTCTTCCAAACACCGATAGCTCTCTCAATTGTACTCCTCTTAAGATGAATACATGTGATTAAAAATTTCCTTCATGCCTCTCGATTGGCTCCCACATCAAAAATCAAGAAGATGGTATCATTCACCTTTAAAAGGGTCCAAATATCCTTGCATATATGGATAACCAAAATCTATATTTAAAGTCAAGAACTTATCATTCCATATAATATTTGATTGAAATCAAGAATAAGCATATATAGAAACAAAACAACAATTTTTTTTCAACAAGCATAAATTGCATCCCAAAAAAGTCATTTCCCTACCTATCAACCTTAATACTAGCATGTACAACCAGACACTCATCATAGGGAAACATCTCCACTCTGTTTTCAACAAGCATGTATCTTATGCCAAAACAGGAAAAGGGGAGGAACTTAATAGACAGAACACTGATAACATTTCACAAGTCTAATGAATAAAATAGGGGCAATTACTGAAATAGCATATTTTTGCATAATGTTTGAACTTTTCAAAAATGACTTAAATAGTATAATTATAGTTCAATAATTTATTGAACTAAAAAAATTAATTTTTTTAACAAATTCATTGAAAATAATAATAAAAAAATGATCAAATAGTTTAATAAATATTTATTGAAGTATAATTATGCTATTTAAGTAATTTTTAAAAAGTTATGACATTTTAGTAATTAGTATGCAGATTTATGCTATTTGAGACAAATTCTTAATAAAATATGACAACCAAACCAAACCATAAGAAAGTCACAATCTCTGTCCACTTGCCTGCATTAAAATACAAAGAACTGGTAAGCTTGCATATGGCTTTGCAAAACACACCCAAGTACAAAAAGCCATTTGAATCATGGATGTAATAGAAATACAAAAGAATGATGAAAGTAATGTTGCTTGATCTTTCATAATGTTTATGAATTATCCTTCAGTATTAAATTGTTAGCATACCTGAAGACAAAAGGACAGTAATCCTTCCATCTGAAGGTGATTGATTCAGAATTAGATGACCCATCAAGTAGCAATGAAATGAGTCACATCACAAGAGGTCCGAGGTTGGTTACATCCATATCATATTGGGCCAAGGTAAGTAGTAACATAACGATTTCAATACTACATCGAATAGGGATGAAAAAATATATGTAATCAATGTTCAGCAAAAAAAAAAATCAATATGGATTATTAGAATACTTGTAAAAAATCTAGAACAAAACCCACAAAATCATAAGATAACCAACAAGCTTGAAATTCCAAATTCATGTCACCTTTCTCAGCTAGCTACCGATAAGACAAATATAGTAACCAAATTCTCATAAGGTCTCATCTCATGGAGCCACATCCTTATTTAATAACTGAATTTTTCATCCAAACAAGTCATGAATTCAATCACATATTAAAAGAGAGACTTACCAGGTTCATACCATGTCAGAAACAAAGGCTCATCAAGGTCATTTTAAACATTGACAACAACATTCCAATTTGTAGTGACATTCAATACATGTCCAAGAAATTGCCCGTTAACTCCGATCACCCGAGATTATTAGTACAGAAACAGAAAGTATGAGGTTAATAACTAGCCAAAATCATCTAGAAATTTGCTGTTAGCTATCAGAAGTAAGAAAAATTGAACAACATATGCAAATTTCCACTCTACCAAGCAAGAAAAATCTACATGAAATGAAAATTTTGGTAACTATCAGAAGTAATAGAAATTAAACAATATTTGAAAATTTAACCTCACCATTACAATGCTCATTCACATCAGAAAATATTCCTTCAACTTGTTCCTTACTAACACTAATAACACCAGATTTCTATTAATTTTTTAACAAAACTTTGACGATAAGAATGAAATAAAACACTAAACCAAAACTCTTTCCCATTAATTTTATATGATAAATCATTTTTAATCATATCGATGTTAAACTAATCTATCGACTTTAATTAGTAAAAAAAATTTAAGAAAATTACATATTAACAGTGATACTTGATTTATAAAAATTTGAGTTGAGCTGACTCGATAAAAAAAACCAACCGAATTGAGTGACTTTTTTAGTTTTAAAAATTGAATATATTAATCTAATTAAAGCGGTCAAACTGAACCAACCAATTCAATTCATAGATAAATTTTATGGTTTTAACTCACATTATTGGTTCATTTTATTGATCAAATATTGGTTTAAGACATGGTTTTTGTTATTCTTTTTAAAAAAAATCTCCATTTTGAAATATTTTTACTGACGTGAATGTCATTTATATTTTCAATATGGACTTAGATAAATTTAGCAAATAAATCACAATAATAAGGGATATTAATTATTATAAAAATTGAGATATTAAAAAATTTGTCAAAATCAATGAATATAATATCAAGATTATATGGAATATATTATTTTCTTCTTTTTTTCCCCATATCTCGTACTATAGTCTTTTTAAAACCTTTAATAAGAAAATGAGTAAAAATACATTATATTATGGTGATTTTTCAAAATTTCAAAAACCACACTTAATGAATTGATATTTTTTTTTTAAATAGAAAAAGTTCTAAAAAATTTCTAACATATTTTTCCTCCTCAACCAAAGAAATTGTAAAACCCAACCCACACACATGCCTATAAGAAAATATCATTTTTTAAAATTTTCAAAACTATTGTTATTAATGAAAATAATAAGTCATAAAATGTGTAAAATTTCACTTGAATTAATGGTTTTATGTATAGATTATTTAAAAGAATAAAACTATATTTGTACTCTATAGCCGTGGAGGGCAGTTACAAACCTTTGTCATAAGCTATCAAACATTCTCTTTAGCTGCTTTCTAGTTGGACAGCTTTTGTTTGTCTCTTTCTTAGAAAATTTTAAAATATGATACCAAAAAAAGGTTAAGATTGTATTTAGGAGATGATTTTGTTATTACTAAAAGTATTAATTTTTCAGTAATCATCAAATTTTATATTTGTTTTTTAATTTGACGTGGCGTGGAGGATCCGTCACCTCATTTTTTATTCATTCTCTAAAAATAAAAAAAACGTATACTTTGGGCCCTTGTTAATTTTGAATAAATGGACAATTCATTTAAATTATCTTTTCAAAAGCAGTTTTTTCATATGATTTCTTTATATAGAAGTTCCATTAGATAAAATTTTATATTATAATTTATTTATCTTCTCATTTTATTTCTTAAAAATAGTTTTATAAAATATTTATCCCTTAAAAGAATTTTAAAATAGTTTTATAAAAAAAAGTAATCCCTTAAAAGTTACATAACCTCGATTAAGAGAGGATAAATTTATCTTTACTTATTAATATTAAATTTTGATATTTGTGTCTATTTGATCTTTGAATTTTAATTATGTATTTATTTAATTACTGAATTTTAAGAAATATGTCAATTTGATCACTGGCATTAATTTTTCTAATCATTAGAGTAAAGAAATTTATTTAATGATAGTTGGAAAAATATCATAGACCAAATAAAACTATTTCTTAAAATTCAATGACGAAATAGACACAAATTAAAAACTCATAAATGAAATAAATACAAACATAAAAAACATAGCTTTATGATAAATATTATTGTTATTACTATTAGATTAATTATATTAGTAAGAGATGCTCCAAAAAGACGAGAGTTTTCCTATTTATAGCCAAAATAGAAGTGTGATAGGAAACAATCTAAAAAATAGAAATGGAGGTCCCTGACATTGTCTCTGTCTCTGGCTTAAGCACCGTATGCGTTACAGGAGGCGCGGGGTATATAGCCTCATGCCTCATCAAAAAGCTTCTTCTCAAAGGCCATACGGTTCATGCCACTCTCCGTAATTTGAGTACGTCCAACTTTTAGAAACCGTTCTTCTTTTCGATTTTTTTTTTTCAAAACTAATTCAATGAAGGAATGATTTGATTTTATTGTGGCATGGCAGATGATGAATCAAAAGTTGGGGTTCTAAAGAGCTTTCCAAATGCCACCACAAAATTAATGCTATTCAAAGCGGATATTTACCGACCCCATGAATTCCAACAACCCATTCAAGGCTGTCATTTTGTATTCCATCTCGCTACTCCGTTATCCCACACTCAAGGATCTCAGGTTTCTTATCATCTTTACAAATTCATCCTTTTTTTCTTATGTATGGGGTTTTAGTTAATTAAATTTGGAAAAAAAAAAAAAACAGTACAAAAACAGAACGGAAGCATCAGTTGCTGCTGCAAATATGATAGCGAGATTCAGTGTAGAATCAGGAACGGTTAGGCGTTTGATCTACACGGGCTCCGTCGTATCGACATCGCCCATGAAACAAGATGGTAGCGGCTTCAAAGAATTCATCGATGAAACTTGCTGGACTCCCCTCAATCTTTCATATCCTTACTCCAATCAAGTCTCGAAGGTATGATTTATGGGTGAAACCAGTTCGGTTTATAATGGGAACCGGTCTTGTTTTTGACATTTGCATTTAGTTTAAAGATAAAATTCTTTTATATTGAAGAATGAAACAAAACAAATCAAACATAAACCAGAACTTTGTTGAAAAAAATTATATTAATAAATATACAAAATATAAATTTAATATGTAATATTTTGCTATATAATTATTTATATATATACTGGATGATTAATGTTTTTTGCTGGTTTTATATTTTTTATCTAATTTTTTAGATATCGGTTTTCTTCACCCTTATTAAATATTTTACAAAACTTATATATATAATTATCAGATTGGTTGTTTATATTGGGCCATATTCGATTTGAGGATTTTTAATAATCCAATTAATTTTTGGCATTTTATATTTTAGTTTATTCTTCTTTCAAACCCATCACTCTAAAAGTGGGAAGGAGAGTTGATTCAGGTGGTATTTAAAGTTGTAAAATGAAAGTGTAATTGTAATTCTAAAATTTAATAATTTTTATTTGGTTTTTTAAATGTAGTTCCCTTATTAGGTTTTAGTCATAGATTTCAAAAACACAAACAGAGAAAGAGCTATTGAGTTTTGGACAAAGTAAGGAAGCCAATACGTTTGGAACTGGTGACACTGCCTTGTGGCCTCGTATCCGGTGAAACGTTTTAAAAACTTCAATTTTAGTCATTTATTTAATTTAACCGTTTTAATTGTCCATGTATCACTTTTATCTTTATTCATTTCCACATCATTCTTTCATTAGATTTCTAATGGTTAAGTTAACTAAATGATTAAAGTGTAGTTTTTTTATCTTAGGACCAATTGTGGATTTGAAAATGTTCCACTAACGTTCACTTAGAAGACGTTTGTGATGCTCACATATTCTGCATGGAGCAAATCTTCAATCCATGGAAGATTTTTGGGTTTTAACCTATTTAGGTCTAACATCGCAGGTGTGCTAAAATTGGACAAAACTATATTTAACCCTACTTATTTCTATACATTAAAGTAAAAAAGAATAGCTCAATATCTCTTTTTATTCTATAAAAGAATGATATTTTAATTCGTTATTTGATAAAAATTATTGAATAGAATAAGAAATTTTTAAAGCGTCATTAAGAAATTTGGAATTTAATAAAAACATTAAAAAAAATCAATTGTAAGTAAATGAGTAATTTTTTTTTTATTAAAAAATCCGGGTGGTTTGGGTTCAACCAAAACTAATTTTAGGGGCACCCTAAACCAATAGCTACCCATATAATTTTAAATTATTAACTCAATTCAAATAAGTTTATAACCCAACCTAAACCGCATGAATTGGGTTGATCGGGTATTTCGAGTCATCGTATATTTTGAACACCACTAATTATAAAGATAGTCAAAATTTAGTATGCATAATATTTAGTTTATATATATATGATTTAATTTTTGCTTGCTTTATATTGTTATCTAATTTTTTAGATATGGTCCAATATTAATATAGGAAAAACTTAGCTAAATAATTATCAGATGGTCCATATTCAGCCATATATGACTCGAATTTGTTATCTTATTTTTCATTTTATATTTTTCTCTTATTCATTCTTTCAATGCATGAATCTAAAGTAAGTAGAGAAATCTATTTACGGGTGTGATGTAGTTAATGTTTTTCAATTAATAATTTTGATTTTTTTTTTTAAATGTATTCCCTTATTAGGGATACATCAGATTCAAAAACACAAACAGAGAAAGAGCTATTGAGGTTTGGAGAAAGTGAGGAAGCCAATAGTTTGGAAGTGGTGACACTGCCTTGCGGCCTCGTATCCGGTGAAACTTTTCAATCTTCCGTGGCCGTAACGACCATCATCACCGTCTCCCAATTCTCCGACCACCCTGAAGCTTTCAATGCACTCAGGTTTCTTGAAGAATTGGTTTTAAAAGTTCCAAACGTTCACTTAGAAGTCGTTTGTGATCTCACATATTCTGCATGGAGCAATCTTCAATCCATGGAAGATTCTTGTGTGCAAATTCCTATTTATCTACCTCACAGATTGCTACTTACTATCGTATTCATCATCCTGAATTACAACAAAAACAAGGGTAAAGTTTCTTCTTAATCGCCTTAATTTACACGGAGTTTATTAGTTATATTTTCTTTCATATATATAGTGATGTAAGCCGATCGGTTCAATATCGATTTTAATAGATTTTAACTACACCAAAATAGATTAAAATTGAATCACGACTTTTTTTTATTTATAACTAGTTTGTTTCAAACCAAATTGATTAAGGTTTAGTAAGGTTTCATCGATTTCGACTTGCATTCAGGAATTCGGATGATGTGGCAGTGAGGGACATAAAATGGAAGTCCAATAAACTAATTGAAAAGGGCTTCAAATACAAGTATGATTCCGAAATGATCCTTGAGGATGCTTTGGAATGTTCCAAGAAGAAGGCTATGACCTCCAATAGCGACAAGCTTCCACCTAATTCTTAAAGTTGGGATTGTAAAATTTGAAAGAATTAGGAAATTTATGAAACTATAATAAAAGGTGTTATAATTGTAATTCAGATCAGCTTGCCAGCTTGTTTATATATTAAATCAAAAGGAGTAATTCAATACTACATTTTATTCAATAAGAAAGAAGATGATGATGAAGATAGGAAAAAGAAGATGATGATGAAGATAGGAAAAAGAAGATGATGAAGGTGTGGGTGGTGTGGGCTACTGGTAAGTGTTAGTTTTTTAAAGATAAATTAAATAAAGCTTATGGCCCAATAGTATATTAAACAAAAAATATGCTCAAGCCCAAGAAGATTGCAAGCCCATTCAACTCTTTATGCCGTAGGTTACGTGAGAGACAAAAGATTTGATTTTTCATATTATATATATATATACACACAAGCCCATTCAAATCTTTATGCCTTAGGCTACGTGACAAACAAAAGATTTGATTTTTCATATTTTATATATATACAAGCCCAATTTTTATGCCTTAGGTTACGTGAGAGACAAAAGATTTGATTGGTTACGTGAGAGACAAAAGATTTGATTTTTCATATTATATATATATATAATGTGTTGGCTGCTTTGGTGGTATTGAGGCCGATGGTCTCCCACCAAATGAGAGATCTCTTCACCTTCTATAAACTAGGGGTGAAACCAGTTCGATTCGACCATGATCGGCACATACATGACCACACTTTCTTGCGATTCTTCTTGAAACAAGTCGTCATTTTTGTTGGAGAATTGAGTTTCGGGAAGGTACAAAGTTCGGAATTTTGGGATTCCAATATTAGGATAAACCTGTTTTAAAACCCTGAATATGTAGATCTTGTAAGTTTTTACGCTTCTCTTCCGTAGAACAAGTTACTTTTAATCAAATGTTTATTTTTATTCAATATTTATTTTAAATTTCTATTTACATATCTTTCAAAACTGTTACCTCTTTTCATCTTTAATTTTATGACCTGTATCAATTTTAATTGCACATTATTTAATATTTATTTTAAATCTCTATTTACATATCTTTCTATTTACCCTTTTTTTTCTCTGTATTTTGTAGGATGACAAAAAAGAAAGACATTTAAATTTTCCTAAGAAGAATATTCAGAAGTCTAAAGATTTTTATTTTATTTTTTGTTATAGTTTTATTTTTATTTAGATTTAATTTTTCCATTAATTTTGTAAAATTTAAGAGATTTTATAACTTTCCATAAATCTTGCACAAATTAAGAAGAAATTAAATCGGGGTATGTTTTGTCTTTTCACAATGTAATTTAATTTGACCGGTGGCGGTTTTGGTAGTTTTGACATATATATAAAAGATTGTGTTTTTCTGAAATAAAAAATTTTAATTTGTGAAATTAACCCAAATAATAATAAAATCTAAAAATGGTTAAGAAATGAAAAAAAGTTAAAAACTTGCTATTTACTTAATTTAAGCCAATTAATGGCTGATGAAACTTATTCTTTTGATGAGGTGAATGGTCCACCACAAAAACGAGAATAATATTTTTAAGAGAAAAGGTAACCCCTAAACATTTTTAAGGTTTAGGATAAGTTTTAAAAATATAATTTTTGTATTTAATGATTGATTGAAAGTGTATAAAGTTTTTTATATTTAATTAAGGATATCTGGAACAGAAATTCTTAAAAATTAAATGGAGCTCTCTGGTCGGCTCTGGTTCTAGCTCTAGCTTAAGCACCATATGCGTTACAGGAGGCTCCGGTTATATAGCCTCATGGCTCATCAAAAAACTTCTTCTCAAAGGCCACACTGTCCATGCCACTCTCCGAAACTTGAGTACGTCTACGTTTGGAACCGTCTTCTTTTCGATTTTTTTTTTTATTTCATTCTAAGAAGGAAGGAAGGAAGGAAGGAAGGAATGATTTGATTTTATTGTGGCATGCAGATGATGAATCAAAGGTTGGTCTTCTAAAGAGCTTTCCTAATGCTAACACTAAATTGATGTTATTCAAAGCCGATATTTACCAACCCCATGAATTCAAGGAAGCTATTCGTGGCTGTCATTTTGTATTCCATATCGCTAATCCAAAATATCACGGCCAAGGATCTCAGGTTTCTATCTTTAATAACAGATTCATCCCACTTTTTTAATTTCTGATATGCGATCAAATCCCATATCGGTTAAATCAGAGAACAATGTCTCTTAAGCCTTAAAAAAAACGCGTATAGCCTCAAAGTGGACGATACATGTAACATGTTCTTTTTCTTCTTCTTTCTTTTGGTTTGTTTTGATGAAATATATATATTCATTTATTTTGGATGAAGCAATACAACAACAGAACGGAAGCCTCGCTTGCTGCAGCAAAGATGATAGCGAGATTCTGTGTTGAATTAGGAACGGTGAGGCGTTTGATCTACACAGCCTCCATCGTGTCGTCGTCTCCACTGAAAGACGACGGCACCGGTTATAAGGATTTCATCGACGAATCTTGCTGGACTCCTCTCAATATCTCCTTTCCTTACTCCAATGATGAGTTTGAGGTATGGATTTTCTCAATCTGTCGTATTTGAATTCTTCATAGTTACTAATAATTAATCTTGTGAGCATAGATTTTTCCTTTTATTTTTTAGGTACTCTATTATTTATGTCAAAATAATGAGTATCACCGTTTTACCATTTGCATAAAGAATACGTTTGAGAGTGCTTTTGACCGAGTTAAAAATATTTCTTACCTACAATATTTAAGTTTGACAACACTTTTAAGTTAATACAGTTTAATAACAGTTAACACTGTGCCAAACATATCCCTTTATCAAATAAAAGTTTAATGTTTCTTTCTAATTTTTTATTTGTAATTAAAAAACCAATACTTATGAAAATAGCTCTCTCTCCCCCATTAAAGCTATGAATAAAAAGTGGTGTATCTAATAAAAAATTCTCACTCTCTTCCCTTTCTGTTTCTTAATGTTAGAATTAATCTTATGAAAGTGTTTTTTTATATATATATATTTATATATATATTTCAATGTATTGCCTTATTAGGGATACAACGAATCAAAAACAAAAACAGAGAAAGAACTACTTAGGTTTGGAGAAAGCGAGGAAGCCAATGGGTTGGAAGTGGTGACATTGTGTTGCGGCCTCGTCGCCGGAGATACTCTTCAATCGTCCGCCAGTAAAAGCACCATCCCCACTGTCTCCCAATTCTTAGATTATGAATACGATGAAGCCTTCAATGCACTCAAGTTTCTTGAAGAATTGGGCGGCAAAATTCCACTCATCCACATTGAAGACGTTTGTGATGCTCACGTTTTCTGCATGGAGCAATCTTCAATCCATGGAAGATTCTTGTGTGCAAATTCCTATTTATCTACTTCACAGATTGCTACTTACTATCGTCTTCATCATCCTCAATTGCAACAGAAACACGGGTATTCCATAGAGTTTGAGTTAGATCATTAGTTTTTTTTCCCCTTTCAACCAATGTCAAATTGAATTGATCGGCTTTCTTTTAGGTGTGACTAAAAATCTGGTAAAAAAATGTTTACAAATATGTAATTTTTTTTATAACGCATCAATGAGCGATATATACCATATATTATAATCAATTAAAAATTATTGTTGAAGTGATTTAATTTCAGGGTTAGGGATGATATGGCAATGAGGAACATTGAATGGAAGTCAAAAAAGCTTATTGAAAAGGGTTTCAAATACAAATATAATGCTGAAATAATACTTGAGGATGCTTTTGAGTGTTGCAAGAAGGCGGGAATCATCTCCAATAGCGACGACCTGATTCCCTCAAATTCCGCTTAGATTACTATTGGTCTCTTGGGAGATTGAGAAATTTATCAAGAATTGATGAAGTGCACCTTTATTTAAATTATGTATTTGTTTTACTTTTTATGAATATGTTTCTCAAATCCCCTAAATGACCCGATCTTTCTTCTCTAAATCATTCCTCTCTCAAAGAAATAAGTTAAAAATAAAATATGGGTAATTTCTCTTGTGTTATACTTATGATTTTGGGTTTGACCCTATTATGTTATAGGGGTAATATATAAAAGTGTTGCTTTTTAAGTAATATTGTATATTTAATATGTTATTTGAGTAATTGGCCTAATAAATATATCTTTTGATATTGTTTCAAATCTTATATAATATTTTTCATTTAGTTTTTTATCCAATAATTACACTGTAAATTTGTAATGAAATTATGATATAGTATCTAAAAATATTATTTCTATAAACTAGTTATTTTTTAAAATTAATTTTTCACCTCATTCAATAAATAGAAAATAAAATAAAATTTATTTATGGAATTAATCCTACCAGTGAAATTATAGAATCTTACTAAAAAAATCATAAAATCATTGGTTCTTTTAATAGATAGAAAAAGGCTTGTATATAAGAATGATCATTTTTTTAGTGGAATAAAACTACATGGTCACATGTCAGAATAACATACACCAAGAAAAATTTACCAAAAAGTCCTTTAACGAATTCTCATGTCATCAAAAAAATCTATCTCCTCATTTTTTTTCCCTTCTCTTTTCTCTCTTTTTTCATTTTCTTCTCTCTCTTTCACGACCATCATAGCACCTCCTCTCTCTCTCATTTTCCATTTTCAGCAAAATGTATTTTGAAAAGCCATTAGCTTGTCTCCATTTTTTCAAAAAAAAAAAAAACTTAGATTTAACATGAATCTTAAAGATTTAAAGCAAAAGGTGATTAAATTAGTTGATGAAATGTATGTTTTTTTCAAGTTCTTGCTACAAAATTTGGTTTTTTAGAACTTGTGTTTATCAATGAAAAACTCTAAAAATCAAAATTTCTCCATTTTTCTCCCAAAAAAATATTAAATCTAGCATGGATCTTGAATTTTTTTTGTTTCAACCTCTATCTCTAAAAAAAAATCATTTTTTGATGTTATTACTTTTTTAATCATACATAGTACGACCCGTATAAAATAAATACACATTAAAACTTATGTTAATTTTACAGTTTCTTATCAAATTTTACTATACACACGGTACATATTATATAATGATTTAAAGTTTGTAAACTTTTTTTTTTCTTTTCAAAATGTAGTGATGAGTGGACAAAACACTATGCATATTATGTACAAAGACATGTACCATTTTTCTTCTTCAATGTAGTACCGAAAAAGTACCTAAAAATAACTAAAAAAAAGAAAAACATACAAATAAAAATAAAAGATCCATAAATCATGGGATGGTACTGTATTAACTGTACAATATGTAAAGTATATATACAATGAATATGAGAGAAAGATAAAATGTGAGGAAAAATTTTAAAAAAATTATTGAAATTTGTGCCCTGAAATCCATCGTTTTGCGTGAGAAAATGGGGAAAGAAATCTAAAAATCTTCAATGTAACTAAAAGAACCAATGGATAATGAGTTTCATACCTATTGTAAAAAAAAAGTACCTAATGTACATTTGACAGCTAAGGGATTAATAACTCAATCAAATCAAAAGAAATACAATTATCTTCAAGAACAAAGAAAAAAATTTTGTTATGCTTAATATCTTAAGTTTCATCTGTATCTGTCTTAATTCTTTCCTTTATTCAAGTAGTTTTTTCTTCGCCAAATTGCCCGAGGCCTACGCTTTTTTGAATCCAATAGTAGATATTAGCTTTTGTTTGGCAAGCTGCCGTAAGCTTTCGATGAGATTTTTAATACTATCCGAGACAAATTCATGATTTACTCGAAAAAAAAATTATAACTATTTAGAAGATCAGCTAAGTCGTACATATACAGTCTGAACCTTTGAGTCCAATATTGAAATTCTTCTATAGCTGTGATAAATCTGGATCACTCTCATTTTCTTATTCTTATACCAAACTGACATGCTTTTAAAAGCAAAAATGAAATGAAATATAAAAAGGCAAAAATGTGGTTAAAAAGTGAGATGAGGTGAGAGGTGGCTAAAATTTGACAGTGAATGCCAAAAAATGACTATTTCTTCAATTCTCTCTAAAAAGAACCAGCATTATTGGAAATATACAATATCAAAAAGAGAAATTTTACAAATTCACACTTATTATTCTTGAAAATTTTAAAATTTTTGTGAAATTATCAATTGATAAAATGTTTATTTTGGAAAACCCGACGACATATTTTGAGATATTGCATTAATTTGGGATAGTGTACACTCAACTTTCAACCTCATAGAAAAGAGAGTAGATGTCTAACTATGCAATGCAAACTATATATATATATATATATATACAAATGACAATATTATATAGTGATTTAATTGAGGATCATCGCTATTTTAAATATTTAATTGAAAAATATATACTTTAGGGATTAAATAAGTCAAAGAACAATAATCCATATCCTAAAAATCTTGAGTAATTTTACATGAAGAGAAAATTTTGCTTCCCAGTCTAACATTAAATCCAAAGGGAGGAAAAAAAATACAACAAATTGGTCGAAAATTCAAAATCTTGTTTAACTCCTTCTAGTAAATGATTATTAAAATATTTTTCAAGAGAAGAATTCCATATTATCAAAAGGGAAATTCGGGTCAAAATCAACATCATCAAGCGAGAAATCCCATCCCCCAATTGGTGAATTAGTTGCTGAAGTTGACGCTGAAATCATCTCAGTCAAATCCGATTCCGAAGATTGAACCCTAAAAATCCCTTCTTTTTCACCGCCGCCGCTCCAATCCCAAGTCTGAAAACAGTTAGATTCCGACCCACCGTCTCCGCCGCCGCAGAAAACATTTTCATCAGCGATTTCCGATCCGATAGACGGCGAGGGAAGCAAAACGATTGAAAAACATCATCGAAATCTTCGGATTTAACGTTGGAAATTTGTCCGAAATCTAATGGAATTAGATCTCTAGGGTTTTGATGACTTTGTTCGATTTGTTTGGGTGTTGAAATTGAAATCGAAGATTGAGAACAAGTGTGTCTTCCTCGATAAGTAACATCAAAAACGTTGGAATCATTGTCTGATCTTTGGACTTGTTTGGTCGCTAAACATCCTTGTACGTCCCTATGAGTGCATCTGTAATAACATCTGCAAATTCCCCCAATTCATCTTCGTTATTAAAATTTCTAACTTTATTTCAACAAATAAATTACTATGATTGATTACCATATAGATTAAAACATGTGGAAAATTTATTCATAATTATTTATAAATATATCATTTTTTAAAATAAATATATCATGATTAACAACATATTGATTGTGATATTATATATAATATAACATGTGCCTAACAAAAATGACATATTATAGAAAATTTTGTTAAATTTATAATTTATTTTTACTAAATTTCAATTACCCCATAAAATAATCTAAATACAATTTTTTTTATCATAAGTTGATATGATATAATTTGAGTTTAGTTTAATAAATTAAAACATGTGGAAAATAAAACAAAATGATGGCTTTGGCTCAGTAGATCATGTGCTCTACTTGCAAACCAAGCTGTTGACTAATGACTATTATTATTCTTTAAGCATTTGGTGCATATAAAATTAGCAAAATAGATGGGATTCTCAAATATTCCAAATTAAACAGTCAATTTTTCTTTTTTCTTTCTTTATCTTAAAAAAATAACCAATTTAATTTAATGATTCAAAAGCATATTCTGAGTTAGCCTATCTTCATGAAAAGTCTGACTTTGAATATTGATGAAAAATCTCTGTTACATAAAATTTTTTTTTTTTTAATTGACATAAAAACAGAAGTTAAAATCCAAAAGTGATTGAAATTATAAAAGAAAAAATTAACCTTGGAAAAGTAGCTCCATGAATATCTTTCTGGCCATATTTTCTCCAACAATAACCATCATTAAGAGGTCCTATCCCAGAGCAAGCCTTCACTTCCTCTGTCCATCTAGGCAGCAACTTTCTGCATTTATTTCATACCATCCCAAAATCAGACCAAATTCAATAATTTAAGGCATGGATGAAAAAGAAAAAAGATTTGAATTACCTCTTCTTAAGCACATGTTGATTTTTCTGCTTCTTGCTGATGCCAGATTCCTTATTCTTCCGTACACCAAACAAATCTGAAGATTCAACATTAGATTTGGGTTGGCCATCCCATTTAAGAATTGAAAGTGCTTTTTCAAAGGAAGAATGTATTTTTTCTGACAAGAAAACACACATTTTCTCTTCTTCATCAGAAGAAGAAAAAGGTCTGATATGGGTTATGAGCTGAATTGCCAACTCTTTCCCTTGGTTTAATTCACTGATCAAACTCTTTTGTTCCATTTCCATCGTCAATTTTCAAAAAACTTTGATTGAATATTGTTTTACCCAAATTGAGATCAAAACAACTCTAACCAATTTCAGCTTACAAAAAGCTAAAGCCACTGAGAAAAAAAGGGTCATTCAAATTCAAAGATTTTAAGAATTTTGATTTGGAAAAACACAAATGAGATCTCGAATTTGAGTTGTTTTAGTAAATGGGTCGCTTTGATAAGTGATAAAAGAGAAGGAAATTTTGGGTTTTAAAAAAAAAAAAAAAGGAGAATTTTGAATAATGGATGAGAGAATGGGAAATTTGGGTTGAAGGTGGATGAAGAAATAAAGACGTGGGTTTGGAGATATAAACAGGAGGGAAAATAAAAAATAAAAAATAAAAAATTTTGTTTTTTGTTTTTTTGTGTATACGTGTAAGAAGGGGTGAGGTGGGAGATAATGAAGCAGAGGGAGAGAGGGGTTTTGAGTTTGAGAAACCGAGTAGTAATTGCTTTTGATTATACAATTGATTCCTTTACCTTCTATTAATATCATCATTTATACATCAAAATTAAGAGGTAAGGCCTCGTTTATTTAAAGGGAATGGGAATGAGAATGAGAAAGAATAGGAATGAAAAATTATGGAATGAGAATAAGATTTTTTTTATTGTGTTTACTAAAAAAAAATTTGGAATCATAATCGGAATGAATAAAATTATCATTAAGTATTATTTTGTGTGGGACCCACAAAAAGTAGAGAGAAAAGAAAATTAATAAAATATAAAAGTTGGGAGACCCATAAAATAAGGAATGAAAATGAGATTGATGAAGTTATATGAGGGAATGAAATTGTTTGAAAATTGGGAATGAGATTGACAAATTGTGTGAGTCCCACAATCTCATTCCCAGATCAATGAGAATGAAATAATCTCATTCTCTCCAAGTAAACATGACCTGAGAGATTTGAAGTTTCGAATTTATGAAAAATTAATAGATATTTAACCATTTAAACTATGTCAATTTAATAGGTAAAGTATTAAAAGTTACGTTTGTATTATTATAATCAATATAATTTAAAAATGGTAAAATTTTATTGATAATTTAATACCACTACTTTTTTTTATGAAAAAGTAATATAAAATATGTCATTTCTTTTAGATATCGTTATATTTATTACTGATAAAATTGTCTCAACCGTAATACTGTTCTTTTTCATCAAAATTTAGCATGATTCTCCAATAACATAACATAGATTATTAATAAGATTAAACAAAAATACAAAGATTGAATAGAATTTTTTTTAAAATATAAGAAATATATTGACACTAGTAATAAGTTTTAAATTCAGTCATAATGTTCATTATCGAGTTATAATTAATTAAAATATGATACGATTCATTCTACTACTAAGAGAATTTTATATTTCAATCACTAAAATAATATTAATCAATTATATGTTAATTTTTTTTATAAAAAATCCTAATTCAAATTGTAACAATAGGGACTACCCATTGAAATTTTTTATAATTTCGATTTTGTTTATTTGTATGAAAGTCTAACAGATTAAAATAAAACTAAAACATGAAAACTATAGTTGAAAAAATTGGTGTGGTCCTACTTTAATTTTAGGGCCAATGAAATAATAGGAAACGTCCAAAAACTCAATTGTTGACCAATTCAAACTGTCTAAATAGATGATGATGTGGAATAACGCGGAAAGAGGTTTGAAGATTCCTACATCCTTCATCTTTCAGCTTACTTTACTAGTCGATTAGTGACGTCACATGATGACATCACGTCCAAACCCTTTTGTTACGTCGTTATTGATGGCTAATAAACGTGGGCCAATGTTTGGCACATATCTCATTCAATTTCCCTGAACTAAATTTTTTATCATGTGAAAAAAAAAATATATAGTTCTTTCTGAATTTTCTATATGTTTCGAGGATCAAATTTTTATAAAACTTATTAGTAGAACCCCGGTTTTTCCAATAACTATAGGATTTGATCTAATAGAATAAGATGTATAGAAAAGAAAAAGATAACATAAAATAAACAAAACATCTCTTATCTTCTTTACTTCTATTAATTTCCTTTTTTGAAAGTATAAAATTAACAATTTTATTCAAATAAAAAAATTACATTGACCAATATTTAATTTTCTCCATATGAGTTGTGATACATCTAATGTTTAGATAAAAATATTAAAGTGTTGACAATTGGAGTGTTACTAATAATATTGTAATTGACCTATTCAAATCCCTTTTTTTTAATGTTTTAAATTAATATTAAAACCCAATATTAAATAAGAGAGAAAGGGACGTAATTGCTCTCAAATCAAATGTAGCAACATCCTATAATATTCACATTCAATTCAACTTTCGAGACCGTAGTTTTGTTTTCTCTCTCTCTTTCTGGACATGAGAGGACGTGGCCCCGTTTGGTATTTATTTTGTACGGGAATTTAAGTATTTCTTTAGTAGAAATAAACGTAAAATATACTCCTACACTATGGATTAAGGGTGTTCAATAAGTTGAATATTCGTTCTCTTCTCCCTCAATTCAATATGACATTTTTAAAAGAAATTGACAGTAATTCATTTTATGGATGCGTAAACGATTAAATGTAAGTTATTTTCCTCTAAATTTCATCTCTCAAAATTTTAAAAAATAATAGCAAATAAAAAAATGGATATTATTACGAGTTTTTATGGTTCTTCAAAGGCTAAAAAAGCTGCGCTTTTTTTTTTTTTTTTTTAAATTAGTAAAGGACCGATAAAGGATGTCCAATTGATGGCCATGGGATTCCTTGGGTGGGTGGGTATTTAATTCTGATATTTCGGCAGATATTCAATTTCTTTGAAACTACTATGCTAAACTTTTGGGAAAGTGATGGCACTGATGTAATTTCAGCTTTTCGAATATTTTTTCTTTTTCATTCAATCAACATAAATAAAACCGTGTTTTGTTTGATTCTAAATATATAAACCGTGTGGGACTCCTTTTGATTCTCTCCTTTATTTAAATTATAAAGTATACCCTATGATTAAATTTTACAATTTTATCTAATTATTACCTATTATGTTTTGTATCCGTGTCTAACTATAATCACAACTTCACTTATAAGTTTATTTTTTAGAATGAAAATTGAACAATAATAGAAGTGTATAGAGAAATAGAAGAATCTATTATTATCTCACCCACCCCTAATATTATTTGAGCCCATTTTATTTTAAAATCATTCTCAATTTCCTAATAATTATAGATCCTATGATAAAGGTTTTAAGATCAAATCACATAAAATTTAACTGTTTGTATTATATGTTTTTATTTATTTTTTTTAAGAAAAACCTTTCCAAATTCAATTTATAAAATCTTATATTATTTAAAATGATATAGATATTTGAGATTAATAAAAAGATGCTCCATCTCCATGCAGGGCGGAACTACAGTAGGTGCCCCGTTCGATTTATAAAATAATAATGAATATATATGATATTTAAATCATAACTAGTTTGGACTTTTAAATTCTATATAATTTATTAAACGAGTTGGTACTATTATCTTGAAAAAGTGGCTTGTTGACCAATATACTTTTACTTTAAAAGATGCTCCCTGGTTTGAATCCCGAAACTCCCTTTGTAAAATTTGTGTTTTCATTATTTTAAATACTTTTTAATATATTTTTATATTATGAATTACTTTTTTCATTCTTCATTAACTATTTATCTATTTAATTTAATTAGTATTTAAAAAAAAAGTTTTATTAATCTAATTATTATATTATAAATAGAATAATTTTTTAACATTAAAAAAAACCTTCATTAGAGTAAAATTCAATGATATATTTACTTCACTTTTTAAAAAAATATTAAATTCACTATGTATTGCATAGATTTTATTTTCATAAAAAAATTTAATGAAAATTGATAAAAAAAAATTCTATCAATTTAATTATTATTATGAATAGAATAATTTTTTAATATAAAAAACTCATTAGAGTAAAATTTATTAATATTTACTCGGCTTAAAAAAATCAAATCCACTAATTATTATATTGATTTTATTATCATTTTTTTTATACAAAGTGTTGATGGTGGGGATTGAACCACACTCTTGAGTATAGAATTAGAATTACATGTCTTAATGGTCATTTTATTATCATAGTTAATGATATCAGAATTAACTATTATATGATTACATTTTAATACTCTTTTCAGTTCGGTTTATGTCTGTTTTGATTAAAATTGGCATTAAACTAATTAAAAAAATTACAAACTTAAAATGAATCGAATCAAATTGATGAGTGTCAAATTCGTTTTGACACATAAACGACTTAAATTAATGAATTTCAATAGGTTTTAGTTGGTTTCGATTCAGCTTCTATCGATTTGGGAGTTTTAAATTGCGACTTAACTTCGTGCCCCCCTCAATTTAATTTTTGGCTCCGCCATTGTCTCCGAGTTAATTTGATGGATAAAAAATAAGGAAGAAAAGGAATTATGATTAATGATAAACAAAGATTACACTGTTTAGTTGGTGAGAAACAGACAAATAGGACTTTGTGTACATAATTAGACAGTGTGATTTCTTTTTTCAATTTCCATCGTCAATTATTTGGTCATAGATTGGATTTCTTCTTCAACTCAACTGCATACATTTCTGTTCAAATTTGAATGAATGAATTATAATTTGACCATACTATACATTAAACTCGCCATTTTTTATTTTTTTTAAAAAAATCCTTTGTCAAAAATTTTAAAAATATAAATTTTCTCCAAATAAAAAAAAATCTATTTTTATTTAGGGTAAAATGTAAATAACATTTCTCTATCATTTCTATGATTTCAATCAAATTATGTCACAAATTTCCTCATTAATTTCTAGTCAAAATTTGTTTTTTTTTAGCCTAACTTTTTTGTTTGAACTCAAATTTGGATGATTCGAAATGTTTTGGAATCCTCATTTCAGACTCTACGTTATAATCATTTCTTCAATCATATTTAATATTTTGATGATAATAAAATGTTTTATTTTATTTAATTGTCGGTTTTAAAGTTTAAAGCACTAATATAAAATTGAAGATCTAAACAAAAATTAGCATCGATTTGACAAAAGGTATAAAGAAAGCGTTTATAACGTTAAGAAAGAGGAAAAAACTTGGAAGGGATCACAAATCGTTTGGGATCGAAGTAAAACGAGAGACAAAAATCCAGAAAACCATGGTTGCAAAAACAAACAAGATGAGATCTCGATCTCTAAACCTTAACTAAATCGATTTGAATCAGAGGTAGTGGCTGAGACTGAGATGGAAGTCATTTGAAGAGTGGAAGATCATTAAAAAAACTATCAGAGAATGAAAAGCAATTGAAAAACAAAAAGGAACGAAACTTTAAAAAAAAAAGCGAGAAAGTGTTAATGGAGACGAAGGAAGTGGAGGAGGAAGAAGATATAAGATTATGAAATCCATGTTAAAAAAAACCTTTGAGATAAATAAGAGAATATGAAAATCAAATTTAGAATATTTTTAATAAAAACAATAAATGTTAAAAGAGGGTAAATAGGTATAAATTAAAAAATCAGTCTGAATGAGCTAAAAAATCATTCCATATAGCCTATTGAATTATCTCCAGTATTTAAGCGGATAAATTTTGTTCATAAAATTGTAAGAAGCATATTTGAGGGAAAGGTGATAAAAAAAAAAAAAAATGTTAATCTAAGAGAAGAAGCTTTTCCCAACATTAGATAAATGATGCAACAAAGTCAACAAATGCAATGCTTCAAAAGCACTCATATCAATGTTGAAGCTGCCTCATCCTTTGCACTTAAAATTTATGCGGTGTCATCATTGTGCTTTTAAAGTAAACTAAAATCAGAAGCTGAAACCATTAATTCTTAGGAATTGTGAAAAGTATAACTACAAATCACATCTCAATATTTTATTTGATTTATAAACAACCTCGTGATTAATTACAAATTAATATGACTATTTTACATATCATATTCATCTATTAAAATGTTCTATTATTTTTAATGGATTGGAACGTCTGAAAATGTAGAATGAACATGTGTAGTAATTTCATTAAAACTATGTATGATTTATACTTTTACAAACTATAAGAGTGTTTAAAACGATTTTTAAAACCACGGTGTGATTTGCAATTATCCCTCTTTTAGACCTATTTCTACAATCCACCTGTACACCATTTTCTTTTCAATTTCCTTTTAGTGATGGTGAGAGGGTATGCATTTGAAGTAGAAAGTTGAAACTATCCAATCTTCAATAGGAAAGTGAGGTCTTAGTTAAAAAAAATAATCCAGCAAATTCCAAAAACATTCATAGATTGATATTAAGAAATACAAGCAGAATACTTTTAGGTGAAGAATTGGAGTACTGACCCCATACATTATTATAGTAGGATTCAGTATGTCATCTAAGGTTTCTCTCAACTCGACGAACGGGGCTCATCCTGCATAGCACACTAATATAGATTCACGAATTCTCGGGTAAATTATCCACATTTACGGCTGCGATGGAGTAGGCGATGTAGGAGGCCTGAAATCTGGATACTGCAATCAGAGAGACATGAAATTAAAGACTTCATGAATGTCACTGACAACAAATAACTTGCTACTTATAAAATGAATACTCTAGTTTAGCCGCATTGTGCCTACACTTGAATATTAAAGCACTTCATTAGATGAGGTGATCTAGAACCATAATATTTGGTAGCAAAACTATAATCATATTTTTGTGTTCAAGGAATAGAAAACAAGACTTGAGGTACGGCTAAAGAATTGGAAGGAAAACTAAGGAAAACATATATCAATGATAAATTTGCCTCTCGATCGACATTGTTTTATGTGGCCGAAATCTAATATGGTGGTATGATAATTAAGCTACTTAATAAAAGAGAAGAAGGTGAATCAACAACTAGAAGAAGCTTGGGAAGAAAAAAAACAAAGAAAGGTTAAAAACATGGAGCAATAGACATGAGAATTACAGCGGGATATGGGGAAAGTGGCCTTGAGAATCCAGGCAACGATTCCTCCTTTACTTCTTCTTTGGCTGCTGAATTTATCTCTGGAGCAGAATCTGCAGCTACTGCAGCTTTTGGATCAGACGTCAACACAGGAGGAGCTTCTGCTTTCTGTATGGTGTCATTGGATGTCGCTGTCTCAACACCTGCCTCTGCTGGTGAAGGAAGTGCCTTGCTAGTATCCGGCAACGGTAACAGAGCTTTTCCAATGTCCTGAAATTCACGGATGATTATACTTGGATAAAACATAAGAATTGTAACAACCATAAGATAGATTTATTTTTATTCTGCTTCCCAGAAAGAGTAGAGAAACCATGTAAATATTACATGACATAATGTGTGCAGTACCTTCAAATCATCAACAAGATCTTTTGGGGCAACCTTGGTGTTTAAGAACTCATCAACTTCTTGTAGTGTTTTCTTCCGATCCTATGACCAATAAATTGACGTCAACCATACTTTAATAACCACTTTTAGAGTCACAAAATCCAATAGTGATGTGGTTGTGACTAACATAAACTATTGTCTACTTCCCTCTAGAAATAAAAAGATGATCTGAAAAAATTAATTGGCTAACGCGTCATGAAAGCTGTGTAATCTTAAAAAAAAAACAGCTAAGAAGCAACTAAAACTCGACAACTTTAAGGGTGCACACAAAAAAATGCTATTCACAGTCATCTGGTTAGTTCTTGTTGTTTCAAAGAGACGGACATTTTCTTTTTTTTGGCATCTTAACAGTGGAATCAGCCTTAGAGTTCAAGTCATGACTAACTCACCTCAGCATATAGTAGTTTCTTGCTCACAAATTGAATAAATGCGGCTGAACCCAGAAGTTGAAGAACCGTTTCCATCTGTTGATATAAGAGGTCATCTAATAGTTATTATCATCAATTCTTTAGTAGCAGATTGCATAGGCTAAGGATGTAAATCAACCTCAGTAAAAGCCAATAAACCAATTCCCACGGCAGCAGCAGCTACGACGGTTGCAATAGCAGAGAGGCCATCAGAATCCCCCTACACATACACTCCAATCACAAATCTCAAAAAAAGTCGAATCACCTTTGGTCAATTCGAATGCAAACCACCAAAAAGATGATGAAAAGGGAAAATTCCATTTGGCCCTTAAAACCAACATAATATTCTCTTTTCAGTAATTGGATTGATAGACAGCTCCATTATTTCACTTAATATTACAATTATATGCATTAGTTAAGGTTTTAATTATAGTTAAACATATGTGAACTAAATGTGTATTAGATATCATGTGGCAGAGAAGCCACACTATCAGGGAAGAGGTACAGGTGATCTAGTTCATTAACTGAAATGATTAAACAATAATTTAAACACTAACAGAAAGATGAGATTCTTCATAGATTTATATGAGACCGAATATTTCACGAATATACTGTGAACTATTCACAATGATTAATCATCAAAGTTCAATTTAAGTAGACACGAACATCACGAGTGTGGCAGATGGAAACAGGCAGAAATTCAGTGATTGCTTTCTTCTTTCTTGTTGAATTACTTATTTATTACATATAGTGACTAGTTCCCTTCTAATTTTAATCCTTGTGAAGGATGTAGGTAATATAGCTACTCCCCAAGTTTCCTAGCTAAATATTTTTCATGGTTTCAATAACATTTCTTTAGTACAGAAGAACACTATCTAATTCTTCCGGAATGATGGCCGGTTTCTATATTGTTTATATAGTTTTTCATTGGTTTCTCATCAACTAAACTAGATCTGTTTTTCTTTATCCATTTGAGAATTAACATTAAGAAAGAGAATAACTTGGTTAAAATTGAGATGCATACTCCAATTGCATCAGTAATGGCATCTGTCAAACTGCTAAGACTCAGAGTTGACCTCGGTGCTAACCAAGGAAGACCACTCTTCTGCACAAGTGAGATTCAAGTCAAAATCTTTTAAAAAAAATGCATGTAAATGCAAATACAAAGGATAATGGTTCTAACCGTCCATCCCCTGGGTCCTTCCACCCCATCTTTTATGGCATAAGCCGCTTTGAATCCATTGACAGTGACCAACTCCGCAACGAGTTCAGAGTTCCCATCATATCTGGCTTACAACAGAAACTCAGAAATATCATTTTCAAACATCAGTTTTTTTTTTTAAATTCATCTTTCAATCAAAAAAAAAAACATCAGCTTTTAAAAGATCATCATTCAGACAACCAGAAGGTTTAAATTTCCTGTAGACCACATATAAATAGCATACACAATTTATACTAATCCATTTTACTATTAATACAATGTATTATCAGCATGCAGTTGAAGTGAAATGGTGGATCCACCAAACTGCTAACATTTGCTAAAATATGGTTTTATTAATATATAGATTATTGCATTCAGTTTTTAACCGATATACTATATCGGTGAATACTTTATATATTTAATGAGTTCCCCAACGAAATTGACGAGCATATAATGTATTCAAATCTTCGAATTGCTGATATAGCAAGAAGGTTATCAAATCTGCCATTGTTGTTGGCTTTGACATCTAAAGGAACTACATGATTGAAATTTTTACTTAGTTAACATAGATAACAGGCTGAATTGAAGCCAACAATGATCCATGGTAACATTAAGAGACGTTTGGTTTTCGGGTTTGAGAAGTTAGACTAGTTCATGAAGAAAACTACCTGAATTTAAGGAGGTAATGTGACGTACTGTAAAAACCGATATACTATAGAAACCTTGAAACACAAACACCTCCAAAGAGTTATGAGAAGTCTTACTTGTCAAGGATGAACAATGTGGTATTTGGTGGGTCCTTGAACTTCAAAGCAAGCTTCTTCAAAAACCCTTGTTTATCTTCACTAACGTAAAATATGGAAACAGGTTTTTTCCCCAAACCCTGAATATTAGGAGTGCCCACTTTCCTGAATTCAACTGGGGCTCTAATATCAAGCAATTGAGCATTAGAATCCTCACCCAATTTTGCATAAGCATTTCTAGCCGATTCAACACCCCATGGCTTAGAATTTCCCAGAAAAAGAGAGATAATCAAAGGGAGAGCCAAAATGGCAGCACCACCAACAACAATTCCAGGATTTTCTGTGCCAAAATTTATAATTCCATCAATAATCCCATTGATATCTAATTCTCCAGATGAATAACTGCTTACAGATTGTTGGAGTACTTCTTCATAAGTAAGAGCTCCAGCAATTTTAGTATTAACAACTGAAGACAAAAGCACTAAACTTCCTGGTAGAGCTGGAAAAGGGGAGCTAAAACTAGCAGAATTTGACAATTTTAATGGAAAAGGAGAGGGACAAGATGAGATTTTTCTGGGTTCTCTTTTTCTATCGGAAAGAAAAGCTAAAGGGCTTAGGCTTGCTGCATTGAGGGCCTCCATGGCATAATTCTGAGCAGTAAAAAACTGACTTTGATGCTCAAAAAAATGATGGGAAGGCTTCAATAACCATAAGAAGTAAAGGGTTTATGCCAAATTATGTTTTCTTTTTCAGATATATGATTGAATGGAGGGAAAGAGTGCAGAGGATGACAAGGCTTAGCTTGAGAAAAATGCAATTTTGCTCTTTTTTTTTTGTTTTTTCCCTCTTCAAGAAATGCTGATTTGGAACAGTGGATGATCTCCACCAATTGGAACATGACACGTGGCAGGATGAATTGTGGATTTTTTTTTTTTTTTTGGGTTTATTGCAGTTTGATTGATTAAAGACCATACCTTACCAATTTGTATGTTTTGTGTGGCTGAAAATTAAAGGCAGAAAAATGTGATTATATCACATTAGAATGTGTATAGCAAAGCAATGCAGTACATTATAGTAGTACGTGATATGAAACAAAGCATGGTTAAGAGCCATGGAAAATTGGCATTTTGCTAGTACAAATTCATCTATTAGTAATATGATAAAATCAAAAAAAGTTGTAATTTGTGGTTTCTAAAGTATTTATTAAGAGAGTAGCAGCTTTTTTTTAGTATTTATTGAGAGAGAAATTGCCACTATTAGTAATAAGATTGAATAATGTGAATTAGTATTAGGTAATTAGTTTTTTTCTTAATATTACAATGAATAGAAGAGAAGGGAGGTTCGAAACTGCGATAACAATTACACCAATGATATCCTCCCTCTCTTTCCCTGGAATTGGATGATGAGGCTGAAATTTCCACGAAAGCAAACTTCTCTGCAACCACTTATGTCACTACCTCTCTCAATTTAAGGGAGAGAACGAGAGAATTCTTCAATAATTAAGAGGTTGTTTGATAACATTTCATTTTTTACTTCTATTTATGGTTTTTAAATTTTTAAAAAACATATATATTTAGTAACTGTTTATTGTTTCTTAATTTAATGCTCCTAAAATTGTGTTGAAATTTTAGAAATAGAAAATTTTGATTTCTTATTTGTCATTCTCATTTTCAATTCTTTCAATACATTAATAAAATTATTACTTTATCCTCTTTTGAATTATGGAATATATATAATAAATATCTAAAAATTAAATTGATATAATATTTTTAAATATTTCATTCAAAAATTCAACTTTTATATATAAATTTATTTTTTAATTAAAAATTTTAGAAAATAAGAAGAAAAAAAAACAGTTACCAAACACACCTCTATTTCCTTTTTCAATAAAATGAAATAACGAAAAACAAGAAATGATTATTAGACATGTTCTATTTTTTATTTTTAAAAATAAATGAAAACGACACAAAAAAACAAAGTGTTATAGCATCCATCTTTGATTGCGAAGAACAGACCCAGTTATTAAATGGATGGCAACTATAACCTACACCAAGAAGGTCAAAATCCAATGACTACATTATGATGAGTTTTACAGGATCAAATATCTAGTTTTTAAGCTTAACCAAAGCACCACTAGGGTGTAATATGAACAAAATTTAACAGCCGTCGCGACACAAACAGGTTAAGAAGCACTGGAAATCTGGGACTTTCTCAAAGAAGATCAAAAAAGTAATCCAAACCTTGCCCAATTTCCCATACGGAGATGCCAGTACCCAAAGCACGAGCTTCCTCCAACCGTGTTGAAATTGACTTCAGCGTTGGGTAAAAAACAGCATGCTTGTTCTGATTGTCATCGAAATACAAGAAGAAGTGTTCAGCACTGTTCTTCTCCCACTGTATCACAGGCTTGTATTTTTCCAGCAAAGATAGGTAATCTCTTCCAGTTATAGCTCCGCCACCTATTCACGCAGAATTAAACTCTAACAATGAGGCCACTCTTTGAGCTAAAATGTAAATTTCATTATAAAGGGAACCCTCTATATACATATATTGATCGGTGAACTGTGAATATTAGAAAATGATCACTCTTGCAATTACATGGCTGTTTCTCATGCCTATTATTGATATCCTTTAATCAATGAAGTATCAAAATGGTGCACTTGATGTTAGTGAAAAAAAAATAGCAAATGCAGTTCGTCTGATTTGAATCCCATATCATTATCAGCAACTACTCTGATTAGAAAATATAAAGGATAGAATGGTTTCTACCTCCTGAAAGACTAAAATCATAGCCGTAAAAGTTGATTCCGAGAAATATCTTGCCATTCTTGTGTTGAACACTGTTACCTTTGGTTCCAACTATTAACCGTAACGCTGAACGAATCCAATTCAATGGAGCATTGGGGCCTGGGTTATGACGACTGGAGTAATCATAGGTCATGAGTGAGAAACCATCCACAGCACCATCCAAGCTCTGCATATCTTCTGGCCCAAAATCCTGCTCTTCTAGGCTCTCTGAATGTGGTGGACCAATGACATACACTAATTGCAACCGTTCCTCAGAATTTCTGCCTTCAAGCTCTGAATGCAGGGCATTCCCAAGCTGCTTTATAAATTGCAATGCCTACAATAGGAAATCGAAACAAATTCCTTGACTGTCCAATATCTGAGAGATGCAAAGGCAGATACAATTCGACCATTATAAATTTATAACCAATATCTGAAAGTTGACTATCGATAAACTTAAAAGCAATAAGTATAGAACCCAGATAACATACTGACAAACTTGTAGTGATACATGTCTTTTAAAATGCCCAATATGACATGTTGTATTTCTTATGCATTAAGTAGTATCAAAATCTTCAAGAATGGGAAGAAAAGTAACAGCTCATTGAAAACTGATTACCAAAGCCCTCATGTCTGGATCTTGCAATATCCCATAAGCAACCCACCTAGACCAGGACTCTAGCACAATACCATCATAACCCATTTCCCTAGACAAAAGGAAACCAAAATTGTGAGATTTTGTCTACCATGAAACTTCAGCATGCCAGCAAAACAAGTTTACAAAGTAAACACAAATTTACCCTATAAGGCATCCAGAAATTTGATGTGCTATAATTTTGTGGAAGTACAACCATGAGCTACACACCGATAGATTTTTTTATTTATTTTTTTCTGGGGGGGTGGGGGTAATAACTAAATTGAAACCACTCAAATATTGGCTAAAGTCTCGTTTCACTGTCCTTCAATTTTGTGCCTTTTTTTTATTGAGAATCTAAAAATAATATTGAACTAGGCACAATAGAGTTTAAAATGTTTGCTTATTGTCACCCCCACACATCATAGCTTCTAGTCAGGCCTAGAAATGGTTATTGTTGCTGAGAAAGAATAAATTCACATAGGATAAGCATATTTACCTATCTGAAAATAAACATGATTTTATGTTTTTAACATGCAGCTATGTAGACATTAATAGGCATAACACTATTAATATATAACAAATCCAAAACCACAAAAACTATTTAGCGTATTCTTACTTGCATTCTGTTACAATAAGATCAATAGCTTTAACCTTCAGACTCTTCTTTCTAAGAAAATCAGTAGGAAATGCTTCAAGAACCACTCTAGGCAACACCTATTCAGAATTATCAGAAAAATTAGATAACCCATCATCCATCTAAACTCAAATATAATAACTCAGTCATTGAATAAGAGATGCATCCTCAGGTGAGCCTTTGATCAAGACTTCATGAAAGATTTCCAATTTGTCAGAAAGTTAAAAAGATTTTTCAGATACACTTTTCCAATATATTCTTTGATCCAACAGAATTGTAACAATTATTCAAAATTATATTTTTTTTAAATGAATTCAGAATTCATTAACACTACTTTTAATGAATCTTTTCTATTCTGATGTTACCACATATGCTTGCCACTTGTTCCTTGAGAAGAATAAAAAAAAATATTTCCTTCATTGTACCAGTGCTTCTCCATTCATCCTTAGCTCTGAGATCCATCCAAGATCAGCATTATGTCTTCCCTCCAACACTAAGCTGGAACCTTGACTAATAAACAAAAAATATGATTGATAACATAGCTACATTAAGGAAGAAAAATCGTTATCTTTTTTAATGTCATGGTAGCAACCACACAATAAATCCAACATACATTCAAGCAGTATACTTCAAAACAACTAGCATGCAGACTGCACAAGAAAGATTAACATACAATGCAATTTTCAAATAATTTTTTCTTTATCAAATTACTATTAGCTCGAAACTAGATTTGCCCCTAATTCATTATGCATGAGTAAATTAGTCCAAAAAAAAGCAATTTAAAAAATATAGCTACATTAAGGTAGGCACTACAGTGACACAGAAGTCAAATTACAGTAAACAAAAGTCAAATTCTATGTCAATATGATTTCAAAATTTGTAATAACCCAAAATTATGACATATAGGGTAGAAAAATCAACAATAATTACATACCTCTTCAAATCATACCACACCGGTGATAAATGGGTAAACTTTGAGTTAAGCTTTTTTGCCATATCGTAGCCCTTCGAATTCCTGCACAATTCAACATGTGAATTTCATGAGCGTTTTAAACACATTGTCAAGAGACTTCTAAATCTGCAATTCTGCTTAACAGAAGTGAAAATTAAAAAATACGACAGTAAGTATAATTTAATAGAATTAACAAAAGAATCTAAACCATAAAAATAGTGCAAACACTCCATAGAGATACGTTAATAGCTTCATGCAACTTCAATCCCATTTTCATGTCATTGAAAGGTTAACTAAATCTGATTAAAAAAACAAATCTAAATCAGAACTTGTTTATTCAAACTTAGACATTGTAAAGCCAGCTAATTACACTTCCTTAATAAAAAATTATAAAGAGGATAAAACAGGCAAGAGTGAGTTCACAAATTCCCAGGCCATACCATGGAGTAATATAAGCAAGAACAGGATAATCATAACGACGAAAAGAGGTATTTGCCGCAACCTTCGAATGCTCCTGCGTTAAAAAAAAAAACACAAAATTACTGAATATCGTTATCTTCAATTAGGTTAAATTCAGTATAAGCGCATCTACAGAAGTAAACAAGAATGGATTAACAGAAACTTAAATAATCCTTACAGAGAGAATTTCTTGATAGGAAATATCGGTCTTAACGAGGCCTCGTTCGTAAGCGCAAGCGCCAGAGTTAGAAAGTTGTTTGATAGAAGTGAATCTGTAGTATACAAGAACTGAAATGGCGGGAGAAATTATGAAGAAGAAGACGAAAATGAAAATGAGCTTTCGATCGGAGTTAGGGTCAACGACAAGGTTTTTCTGATCGGAGGAATTGAGTTTGGGATTCCGGAGATCGGAATTCGTCGGCGCTCGGCGATCTCGCTTCTTGGCCATGGCGTAAACGGTCACGGTTTAGTCAACAACCTTTCGCTTTCTGTTGCTCTTCTGTTAACCGAGTCAGAGGGAAACGGTTGAGGAAACCAGAAATTTTGGACCGGATCCAAGGCGAGATTCTTTATT